>CM048747.1:44397500-45617500 GCA_026315105.1 Locusta migratoria
TGGAAAACGACCAGGTGAATTTGATGGGACCAAAGGAGTTGAGGTTGAAGAGGAAATTCTGGAGTTCTTCACTGTGAGTCCCGATCATGAAGATGTGTGTGTGTGTGTGTGTGTGTGTGTGTGTGTGTGTGTGTGTGTGTGTGTGTTTTATTTGTTACTATCACTACCTGTGCTCCTTCACCTGGTAAGTAGACTTAATCTATTTTTTACATATATTTTTCCTGTTAGGATTTTTTCCTCTATAATATATGTATTTATGGAATGCTTAGAGGAAGCCTTCCTGGATACCCAAGCCTGTCAACCCAAAGTTTGGTATAGATTCATTGATATCTTCATGATCTGGACTCACAGTGAAGAACTCCAGAATTTCCTCTTCAACCTCAACTCCCTTGGTCCCATCAAATTCACCTGGTCCTTTTCCAAATTCCATGCCACTTTGCTCGATGTCGACCTCCATCTGTCCAACGGCCAACTTCACACATCTGTCCACATCAAAACCACCAATAAACAACAGTACATCCATTATGATACCTGCCATCCATTCCACATCAAACGTTCCCTTCCCTACAGCTTAGGTCTTCATGGCAAATGAGTCTGCTCCAGTCCCGAATCTCTGAACCAATACACCAATAACCTAATAACAGCTTTCACATTCCGCAGCTATCCTCCTGATCTGGTACAGAAGCAAATTGCCAGAGACATTTCCTCATCCCCCCAAATTCAAAACCTTCCACAGAAGAACCCCAGAAGTGCCCCTCTTGTCACCGGATAATTTCCAGGACTGGAAGGGACTCTGAATGTGGCTCTCCAGCAATGATAAGTCTTCCTTAAATCCTGCCCCGCAATGGGATCCATTCTTCATGAAATCCTTCCCACTCAACTAAGAGTGTCTTTTCGCCGCGCACTTAACCTCCATAACCCCGTAGTCCAACCCTATGAAATCCCCAAACAGCATTCCCTATCTTCTGGCTCCTACCCTTGTAACCACCCCCATTGTAAAACCTGCCCTATGCACTCTTCCACCACCACTTACTCCAGTCTCGTAACCCCGAAGGTGTACACGATCAAGGGCAGAGCCACTTACAACAGCACACATGTGATTTACCAACTGACATGCCTGCACTGTGAAGCGTTCTATGTGGGAATGACCAGCAACAAACTGTCCATTTGCATGAATGCTCAGAGACAGAAAGTGTTTGTTGGTAATGAGGATCACCCTGTGGCTAAACATGCCTTAGTTCATGGCCAGCACATCTTGGCACAGTGTTACATCGTCCAGGTTATCTGGATACTTCCCACCGACACCAATCTTTCAGAATTCCGGAAATGGGAACTTGCCCTTCAGAAAGGCTTCTTCTAAGCGTCCCATAAATAAGTTTGCGTACAAGGGAGCCATCTTGCTTCCCATGGCTGTTCCCCTTTAGTTGTTGTTATGTCTGGCCTTCAAAAGTGAAGAAGTTGTGGGTTAGGATGAAGCTGGCTACGGTATTAAGGAAGGAGGTTTTTAGTAGAGAAGTGGGTGGTTGGCGTGAAAAATTCACCTGGTCCTATTCCAAATCCCATGCCACTTTCCTCGATGTCGATCTCTGTCTAACGGCCAACTTCACACATCCGTCCACATCAAACCTACCAATGAGATGGGAACTTGCCCTTCAGCATATTTTCTCTTCCCGTTGCCCACCTGGTCTCAACCTCCGCTAAATTCAAATTCCCACCCACTATCTTTAACATCTTTGCCTTGGTTCTCTGGACAGAGTCTCTGCCTCAAGTGGTATCTCTGTCCAATGTCTTTGCTGTCTACAGTGTGTCTGCCTAGGTGTGTGTGTGTGTGTGTGTGTGTGTGTGTTATTTATGTTACTATCACTACCTGTGCTCCTTCGCCTGGTAAGTAACCTTTATCTACATTATAAAAGGAAACTTTCCTGGTGGGAAAAATTTATATAAAAAATAGAAATCAGATGACTTACCCAAAGCACAGGCCTGTTGACAGGCGCAAACAAAATCACACACAGACACACATACAGTAGACATCCATCTTGTACAAACAGAGGTCTTCCTTAACAGATCCCAACAGTGCCTTAATTTTAGATGGTGGACGAAACACACATTTTACATTGGTTTTACACATAATGTGGCCAATCTTGTTGGAAGTGTTGTCAACGTACGGGAGAAAGGCCACTGACGTGGGTGCTGACTCTGTGCCATCATCATTAGCTCGTTGCACATGTGGTTGATTGCTCAATGCTCTTTTAATCTGCCCTTCACTGCACTGCACTAAGATTCAAAGAACCGCTTCACATTCAGCTGGGTGATGACAACTATCAGCTTGCAGGTACAAATCAATATGAGTTGGCTTCCTATAAACAGAATGTTCCAACGTACCATCTGCCTTTCTCCTGACCAAATCACCAAGGAAGGAAAGGCAACCATCCTTTTCCACTTCTACTGTGAAACGGTTATTGGGATGGATTGAATTTAGATGTTCCAAGCTGATAGTTGTCATCACCCAGTTCAACATGAAAGATTTCTTTGAACCTTAGTGCATAGGGCTCGTGTCATTTCTGACCCAGAAAGTTTGCCCACTGAGCTGTTCCATCTGGAGGTAACTTTTCGACAGAATGGCTATAGTGAAGGGCAGATTAAAAGAGCTTTGCGCTATTGACTACATGTGCATCAGGCTAGTGATGCTGGCACAGAGTCAGCACCCACGTCAGTGTCCATTCTGCCATATGTTGGCAGCACTTTCAACAAGATGGGCTACTTTTTGCATAAAAACAATGTAAAATTTGTGTTTTGTCCACCATCTAAAATTAAGGCACTTTTGGGATCCATTAAGGATGGTCTCGGTTTAACCAAGGCGGGTGTCAATCGTATCCCATGCAGCTGCGGCCTGTCATATGTTGGTCAGACTATTAGGACTGTTGAGGACCATTTTATTGAGCATAAACATCACACACGTTTACAACAGCCAAATGAATCTGCTGTGGCCGAACACTGTCTAGACACAGGTCACCCTATCGAATACAACAAAATGGAAATTCTGGCATGCACTTCCAGCTACTGGGATTGTGTTATCAAGGAAGTGATAGAAATAAAACTAGCTGACAACCGTATGAATAGGGATGGAGGGCTTAGCTTCAATTCTGCTTGGGATCCTGCTGTCTCACTTGGCAAAAAACAGAGGGACAAAACTAATCCGACCTCATCTGTCGAGAACTGATATTTGATATCCTGACCGTTTTCATCTTTGGTCGTGTCGGCACTCTGTGCTTGCTTGCTTGGTGTGTGTTGTCTTTCCTGTTTACTCATTGAAAACAGAGGTTTTAAAGATCATTTCACATTGCTTCCTCACTGCAGTTTCACCTTGAAAATGGCAGGGTGGTCTCCTGCCGAAATATCGGCTATCGTCGCTTTTGATACCTGGCTGCATACCTGTAAGTTTTTTGAAGTTGTTATTTGCCAGGAGAAAATAAGAAATCACAACCAACAAGTTATCCATCAGAGTGAATGGTCACTGCCAAATGGTGTCCAACAAGGTAGACTGCCCTGTGACACAGTATGTAGTTAAGCATAATACAGTTAATTTCAGTGGGTTCACAACCTTTGCCATCTTGTTTCTCCCCTCTATTATTGGCTTTCCTGGAGTGTACAGATCGGAGTTATCCTTACAATACATTCCTTGGTCCCTGAAATTATTCATGCCTCAAGCTAGTGTAACTTATTACACCCACACCCAAGAGTTTCCAGCTTCTCTACCATTCCCACTCTCATTGCATCCTCGCTCGGAATTGCTCTCACTGTGGGGTGTTATTTGGAATGTAGCAGCTGGATATGACAGTTGTTAGTGAGATGTGCCTATGTCAGTGTGCTCTGTTCTGTTGAAGGCTGCAGCTGAAATCTTAGTTGTGAGTGTGTGATTATCTGTTTTACACACTTTTCTGTGGTTTAACACTCATCTTTGGGGTAAGTTGCAACCTATCCTCATTACATTGTTAAGTTAAAAATATGTTTTAAAATCTGTGATATCTGAACAGATGGAGTATAATACACCAACAGTGCAAAGTGAAAAAATATGTTTTCAAAAGGTTTGATATCTGGGCTGCTTGAATATAATTCACTAACAGTGGAACGTCCAGGTTAGAATTCAACAATATAATTAAGATAGTTTACTACTCCACACAAAGACGTTTGATGAGCTGACACAGGCACATAAAAAAGACCCTTGTACTCAAATAATTTAAAGCTTTTGCCACAGCCTTCCTTAAAAAAAAACCACGCATACTCTCATTCAAACAATCGCACAGGCATGCTTCAGACACACAACAGTTATCTCTGGCTGCTGAGTTTTGCGTAACACTCTGTAGTAAAGGGACGGAATGCGAGGGGAAGGGAACCAAAAAGTTCAGTGGCATTGGTGGGGATGGATAAAGCACATCATTGTGGAGCATGTAGATGTTGTATCTGAGAACCCAATACAACTTATTCCTGGGAGTTGTAAGGAGAGTTCTAGCGTAGTATCAGAACACACGCTGGGCCCGAGCACTGTTCGCCACTGTTTATCTAGTACCCTGACCTGTAGCAGGCTCTGATCTTACTGACGGTCTCCCACAGCGCACTCTTGTGGCCTATGCCCGGCATACATGTGCTGCTTTAAACATACACGTGCTCCTAATCACATTTATTTTTTCTTGGAGAAATCTGTGATGTGCAAGATGTCCAAGGAGTCTTCCTCTGCTGGGTTCTTGACTGACAAGGAGAGGACGCCTACTCGTCATTGCCGAGTTCGTCCAAATTTATGGTACATGTAGGGCGTAGTGAGAGACGATAGTGCTCCAACTGGGAACTCCAGATGGCCAAGGTTTTAGGAAATAAAAGGAAGTTTGATACAGATGTATCACCATATGCATCATATCAATTGTCCCTGTGACTGTGTTTGGCTCAGTGGGAAAAGATCGGATTCGTATTGAGAAGGTCGTAGGTTCAACTTCACCCAGCAGCAAATTTTTTTCTGCTCCTTGGCAGTGCGTATACCTATGTATTGCTCCCATAGGGATTGTGAGGACAATATTAGATTAATTACAGAACATAACTGACACATTTAAACAATAATTCTTCCCACGCTCAATATGTGAATGAAATGGGGGAAAAACCCTAATAAATGGTACAGTGGGATGTACCCTCTGCCATGCACTTCACAGTGATTTGCAGAGTATTGATGTAGATGCAGATGTATACTGACATCACAATTAACCACACCATCATATAGGTTATTTTATTAATTTATATAAACAAAAAAGGAAAGGGCCTTGGATGAAATTCGGGACTACAAATATTTAAAAAGGGACTGTAGTTAACCCATACTTCAGGACATGGTGTATGTAAATCGATACTTCCATTCTTTAGCAATTGATCAATTACACGTACCGGGGTGATACTCATCGAAGAAACAGGGAAAGCAATGATTTTGACCGCATCTTGCACATGTTATGAATGCCACCCTTTTGCAGTTACATTGTTTTTTTAATGCTTCCATAGAAAAATAAACTTGATGTCCATGCTGATGTTGTGCACATATAAATACAAAACAACATATATAATGTTGCAGTTAATTGTGAAGTCAGTAGTGTATGCATTGCCAAGGAGCAAAAAAATATTTGATGCCTGGTGGAATCGAACCCGCAAACCTTTCAATAAAAATCCCATCTCTTACCATTGAACCAAACGTCGCTTTCTAAACACACTCTTTCAGGGGCAGTTGATAAGGTGCATATGGTGATAGATCCGTATAAAAAACTTCCTTTTATTTCCTAAACACTTGCCACAGTGGAATAGCCGAGCAGTCTAAAGTGTCTCGCTGCGGAGCGCGAGGTTGCTCGCCGTGGAGGTTCGAGTCCTCCGTGGGGCATGGGTGTGTGTGTTGCCCTTAGGTTAGTTTACCTAGGTTTAAGTAGTTTGTAAGCTACGTACTGATGACCACGAAGTTTGGTCCGATAGATTTACAAAAACAAACAACAACATCCTAAACACTTAGCCATCTGGAGTTCCCACTTGGTGTACTTTCATATCTCACCATGCCCTAGATGCACCATAAATGTGGACAAATTCGGCGATGACAAGTGGGGATCCTCTCCTTGTGAGATGATGGGCAAATACTGAGGTTCTGGAGCATAAGGGCAGCATTACTGTCCCCCTTCCCACCTAAAACTGTATGAAAGGACAGGTGATTGAGTCTCAGACTCCGTATCCACATCAGACCAAGTGCCTGAATACGGTGTCCCTGTTGCAGGCATCATAGAGGGCAGTGTTTTTTTTTTTGTGGATGGTGGCTGTGTCAGCAACGGTGAAGGTGCCAGCAGATGGGTGCCTGGTTCTGCCACAGATGACTGTTGCCCACTCAAAGTTAGTGGTAGTAGGAGCCAACCATCCCCTGCTGAAAATGGGGTAATGGTGGCAAGGATTAGTGTCCCTGGACTGACCAGAGGAGATGGGGCAATGTAAGAGGCTGACTGCCATTGAATATCCCTGCTGGACTATTTCCCAACAAACAGTGTGAAATGATAAGAAGACAGAGATTGATCCAGGGCAATGCTGGGAGCAGACGTAGCCACATACTTCTTTAATAGAACCATCCACCCATCCAGGGGAGGGGCACAGTTCTTTTGTGGGTGTGTGTGTGTAGATTGCGTGAGTCAGTGAGCCATTGCAGCCTTTCTTCCTATTTTTCCAGGCTGAATTACCTCTTCCAGTTTCCTTTCTCCCCATCCTGATTCCTCACCATTCCCAGCTCATTTCCCCCCTCTAGGTGTTTTCCTTTAAGACATCCTATGTGCACTGCGTGGTACTTTTTGGGGACTGGACCGGACCACCACCCTTCTCCACTTGTAGCAAGCCCTTGTCTGTTCAAAACTGGACTATGAGTGTATTGTCTATTCAGCTGCACGTTTGTCCATGTTATGTTACCTCAAACACATTCCACCATCACAGGATTTGTTTTTTGACACAGGTGCATTTTATACCAGTCCTGGTGAGAGCCTCTATGCTAAAGCCACTGAATTGCCGCTATCAATGGGGAAATCCTCCTTAGTCATTATGCGTGCCTGTTGTCATCTATGTGTGGTCATCCATCTTATACTGTTGTTTTTTCAGTGATTCCCTGGACCAACAGTATGCAGCTAGTTCATCTTCCCTACTTTTGCTGCTTTCAATTGCTGCTTTGGCAGATTGACTATACACTCCCTGTCAAATCCTCAATGGGTGTGGGTCCTTCACCTCCTTCTCTGTTTCGAATACTGTGTTAACTTTGCACTCCAATCACTTTCCAAGGACACTACCCCAGGTTCAGTGTACCACAGCCAGTTTCTTGCCCTTCATACACATCTTGGGGAAAATTTCTTTTTCTACACCCATGGTTCCAAGACTGGTCATGGTGTTGGGTGTGCCTTTGTACTCGCCAACAATTCTTTCCAATATCATCTTCTTGACCAGTGTGCAATCTTTACTGTGGAACTCTTTTCCCCTCTATCAGGCCATACAGTCCATCAGGCAACACAAGCTCTCTAATAGTGTTGTCTGCTCAGATTCTCTGGAGTATTGTCCAGGTACACAATACTCCCCATAGTACAAAGAATCCAGGCAAGCCTTCACTCCCTCACTGCCAGTGGAACCAATGTGGAGTTTCTGTGGGTTCTTGGCCCTGGCAGTGTGTCAAGGAATGAGATGGCGAATACAGTTGCAAAGGATGCAGCCCTCCTCTCTTGGTTTGCTACCTATTCAGTTACCTCAGATGATCTTCGCACCAGTATCTCTGGGCAAGTGATATTGCAGTAGCATGAACATAGGTCTTCCTTGAAGGGAGCAAACTCTGCGACATTAACCCTCTTCCTACTGCTTGGTGGACTTCCTTTCGGCCCTTTCATCTCAAGGTGGTCATTCTCACCTGCTTACATATAGCACACTGTTGTTTCAGCCACAGTCATTTATTACGTGTGTGGCAGCCCTGCTCCTGTTTGTGGTCACTGTTCTCAACAGTTGACTATTCACCATCTTCTGGTTGAATTACTATTCAACTGTCTATGTCACACTCTATATCCCCGTTTGTGTTGTCTGTACTGTAGCAGATGACATGCAATTTGTAGATTGCATTTTACTTTTTGCTTGCTGTAGCAATATGGAAATTTAACACTCCCCAGCTGGAGAATCCACCCATGTTCCAACAGTATTGAGAAACCTGTGTGTTGGAGTGCGCCACTGCAAGCCGCA
Organism: Locusta migratoria; assembly: GCA_026315105.1. NCBI lineage: Eukaryota > Metazoa > Arthropoda > Insecta > Orthoptera > Acrididae > Locusta > Locusta migratoria. The sequence continues at coordinate 44,405,760 of CM048747.1, forward strand.
TAACGTCCGTCCACGGCATCTAAAAGCCGCGCCACGGCTGAGTCCGCCGCACGATGGCGCCGCCTCTGAGGGCCTGCAGCGCCACCACAACCGAGCGAGCACGTGGTGTGCGAGGCGTGCTTCAGTTCTGGTGTAGCTCTCGCCGGTCTCAGATGTCAACATTAACTGTGTCAGTGTCGTGTCACCACCTTACCGTATATATGTGTGTTGGTTGTACCGTTCATGAGGGTTCAATAAATTATACTGTTACAACAGTATAATTGGCGACGAGTTTCGTTCTTACGCGTGTTTTTCTGTTGCACTGGTTATGGATCCGGTGTTGCTTCAGTTACTGCAAAAGCAGCAGCAACAGCTCGATTTGCTTACGGAGTTGATTGCGTCTTCTTGCCCCGCTGCGGCCCCTTTGCCGCCGCCCCATGCCTACCCCCCCCCCCCCCTCCGTTCCTCCAGCTGTTCTGGCTTTCCAAGAGTCTAAGGAAGACTGGGACTCTTACGTGCGGCGTCTACAGTAATATTTTGCGGCTTTTAAGGTAACTGATCCTGACTTACAAAAGTCTTTCTTCTTGTCGTGGATCGAGCCCGATACTTTTCGTTTACTACGAAAACTAGCTCCGCTGTCAGAGCCCGCCGAGTTGTCTTTTTCCCATATGTCAGAATTGCTTCGTTCTTATTATCGGCAGCAAACGCACGTGGTGCTTTCCCGCCTGGATTTTCACCAAAGCAGAAAGAAACCTGGTCAGTCGTATCAGTCCTGGGTGGCAGACCTCCGCGGTTTGAGTTGTAAGTGTGGTTTTGTGTGTGCGAATTGTCAGCGGTCGTATGCAGATTCCTTAATTCGCGATGTCGTTGTCCGTTCGGCTCCTGATAGGGCTGTGCATCGCGAGGCTTTGCGGTTACAGGATCCCACCCTTGACGAGGTGTTGTCTATTGCACAAGCTTTCGAGGTGGCTACAGCGGCAGCGGATCAGTTTGAGGAAATGGTAGAGGTGGCGGCGGTACAGTCCTCGCGCCCCCACAGGCGTCGTTCTTCGCCCGGCTCTTCGTCGTCTATGTGTTCTTCACGGTTACCTTCCACCGTTCCATACCGACGACGTGACTTTCCCTCTTGTCCGGATTGTTTTCATGCGCATGATTGCCCACGCTGCCCCTTCCGCCGCGTGCGGTGCGCATCCTGTCGTAAACAAGGCCATGTGGCGGCTGTTTGTCGGACTTCCGCACGCGGTCGGCCGCCGTATTCTGACGAGTCACGAATGGAAGTCAACTGTCTGTCTACCGCACCGGGAGAGGAGCAGGTCACTTCTTCTAAGATTTATGTCACACTTCTCATTCAAAATCGTCCGTTCCGTTTTCAAGTTGATACCGGTGCCTCAGTCTCTCTCGTAAATTTGGATACGTATTTGGCACTTGGGAAGCCGCCTTTTGTTAAGACTTCTCGTCATTTGGTCGGCTATGGTAAACAGCCGATTCCAGTGCTCGGTCAGTTTACGATTGAGGTGGAGTACCAGCACGTAGTACGTGCCGTCACGTTTTTGGCCGTCACAAGCGCGGCTTCAGAAAACATTTTTGGCCTGGATGCCTTCACGGCGTTTGGTTTCAGCGTTCACGACGCTGTTCATCTTGTCGGACTCCATATCGTTTACTGAATTGGATTCCCTTTGCCGCGAGTTTGGAGCACTTTTCTCAGCGGGTTTGGGAATGGCCATTGGTTACGAGGCGCACATCACTCTCAAACCTTCAGTGGTTCCAAAATTTTGTCGCGCCCGGCCTATTCCTTTTGCTTTGCGCCCCACGGTTAAGGATGAGTTGGATCGGTTGCACGGCTTGGGTATCATCGAACCAATTTCCTCTAGCCTGTGGGCGACACCTCTGGTGATAATAAAGAAACCCACGGGAGCCCTTCGGTTGTGCGGTGATTTCAAGTCTACGGTTAACTCGCAGTCAGTGATAGATTGTTTTCCCATTCCCCGCCCGGACGACATTTATGTGAAATTGGCGGGCGGTGAGTGTTTTTCAAAAATTGATTTGGCGGAAGCGTATCTCCAGCTTCCCTTAGACTCTGATTCTCAACAATTCATGGTTTTCAATACTCCATTTGGACTGTACCGCTACTGTTCAAGTGTCAGGATATGGCTGGCGGTGAGACGAGAGCGGTTCGGGTGGCAGAGAGAAATGCAGGACAGTTTTGTTGAATCAACCCATGAAGTTTATTTACTTGTTACTACAGAAAGCTACCGGGGTAGTAAGTGGAACCCGTCCCAGGGACCATGGTGACCCGCGATCTACGGGGTGAGACCCGGAGCTAGCAAGAGAACGTCTTTTCACGACGGTGGCCTGATCAGAAGAGAGCGTGCCTCCGTCCCAGCAATCGTCAGGGCCTGGCGGACGCTCCACGTGGCCAACGTGGTCTTCCCCGATTGGTAGCAGAGTATCGCTGAGTGGTAGGAACTGCGCTCCCCACGACAACGACACGAAGCGAGCAAGGGGGGAAGACGATCGTCGAGTCAGCAAGGGGAGCCGACGGCTCCATCGGTTACGAAACTAAGACGGCCGGAGGGAAAAAGTCGAATATTTTAATAAACTAAATTTTCGGGTCTAGCCAGGGTCCTTAGGGAGAGGTTCCGCTTGTACATTTTCTTCCCCCTTCTAAAAAAGTGAGTTTAAGAATTTTTTTGGGACAGAGTATAAGTTAGGTGGGTTACAGAACCACTTGCACAGGGAATTCGTTAACTAAGTTTCTCAGTTAGAACAGATTTTTTTTTCAACAATCGAGTTTAAAATTCTGACACTTCTATAGATTCCTTGAATATAATCAGCTGTTTTGACATTTAAGAAGATGGAATACAATAATAATATTTTTTTTTCATGATTTTTCTCTAAAAACTAATATCGCTTATTTGTGTTTGTTTCTACTCTAATGGTAAGTATAAACTGAAAACCCAACGCTAAAACAATGGTTACAGTTAGAAGTCCCGTAGGCATCTACCAGACTAAAATTATTTTGTTTATAGTGCCCTACATGCTCTCTTGGACCTAACACATTTTTAGGCATCAATGACTATATTAGCACATTACAATGGTAATTTAGTGGACCCTAAGTAACTAACATGAGTTCAGACAAGCAGTTGGACCAAACAACATGTATGAGTAGAATAAAATCCCAATTCCACTAAGGTAATTAGTGAACAATTGTATACCATATAAAAATGAACTACAGCCACTTATAGCTATCATTAATAGATATTAAAATGTATAAGTGCAAAATTATATAATAGTGTGTGTGAGTGCAGTGTATAGGCGCGGGCCGAACTGAATCAGCACTGGCCTGAGAGGTTACAGGCGCCCCTAGAAGTGTAACTGTTTGCGCGTGTATTTCAAAACTAAACTCGTGGTTTATCATGATTGGCACAGAATTCTTTCCACACTAATGGCAGCACGGTTGTTACAGTCTTTAGCTGAATCTATTCAGTAAGACCTTAGGGGTCTGTCGAATGACGTAGTAAATCATTAAAATGGGGCAACTTGCCCAACAAATTATTTGTCAAGTACTGTACTTGATTTTGTTCGGCGCACTTCACCTCAACGTCACCGACGGTGGTGAAGCGACCGTTTCCGGCAATGGACCAAGGGCACATCTGGGCGGCCCGAGGTATGCAGACGAAAGTTCTCCAGATGTCTCGCCCCTTAGGGAGGTCTGGATCAGCGCCTGGGGTCTGTCAGCTGAAACTCGCCCACGAGGCAAAGAGAGACTGTTTGTTGTTAAGGTGGGGGTGGCGGCCCGCAGTGCGACCGACCACCCTTACAAAATGTGGACATAGTAGCACGTTGCCACAGCATGGGGTAGAATTCCCATGTAATTCACACTTTTATAAATGAAAATAAAGTTAGGCACTTATGGCCGGTTTGTAACATAGACATAATTATGGAGCTAATTGAGACTTACAATACTAATACTTAAGATACTTGGTGTTTGAGTTTACATAGTAAGTAATAGTGCTTTTATAATAACAACATAATAAAGTTGAACATTGAATATTGAGTGACTGAACAATACAGCAAGTCATTGACAAAATTTGACATGGAGTTTGTGAAATGCAATTCCTGTAAAAGGTTCGTCGGTGAGCGTGTGTTTCCGTGTGTTTACCTAATGATTTAGGATGGTGTGAGTGAGACATCAGTACTGCTTTCCGTTTTGGAACGCTCGGTGCGGTATATGCCATCACTTTGGCGTTCCGGGATTACGTCGCCTGGGATCTGGCGTTTATTTTGTTTCTTTTTCCTGAGGTAAAGGGCAAGGGCCACGGCTGACAGTATTATGACGGGAGTGGTAACAGAGGGGAGTATGACCTTTAGCGTGTCTCGGGCGTAGTGCCATTCATCTATATGGGCTATAGCTCGGTCGAGAGTAATCTCTTTTTGTTCACGGTGGATGAGTTGTTTAAGAGAATGAATTAATTTCGTAGAATTCCAGTGAGGGAGTTCTGTCCAGTTCGGTACCGAGGGAAGTGGCAAGGATAGTTCAGGTAGATACAGAACTGGCGGGGGAAGTTCTATGGGAACATGGGTGTGCAATTGAGCAGGAATCCGGCGAGTAGGTGTGGAAATTTCGCATTGGGAAATATTATGCATAAGTCCGGCTTCTGTTAACATGATACGAAATGTTCGAGATCCTTCCGGTCGCTCATGGCACAAAAGGGTGAAAGTAGTGGCGTTCGGCAAGGCGTACAGTAAACTATTGCCGATTAACTGCAGTATTGGAGCGGTAATAGTGGTAACTAAACGAGTACAAGATTGAGTATCACCGTCCGACAGAAAGAGGGAGATCTCACAATAGTCCGTATGAGTTTGTAAAATGAGAGTTTGACATAAGTATATACCAATGAAATGGCATCGCTGGAGCTCCTCGCGGTTGAGGGCGGTATGAGTTTGCCTATCCGCACTGACTAGTAGGTAGTCACTGGTTTTCCACGTAATGTGCTGCTGAAGGGGCACCCATTTAATAGGAAAAGTATGGAGTCTATAGCACTCGTATTCACAGTTATTACACGACACCGGTATAGATACATGCGCCGTGCAGCAGTCTCCTGACCGCGTCAATGTGACCTTGGCCACTGCATAATAGAACGGAAGGTTCTGTTCAATTACCGGTTTAATCATGCGTAGAGGAGCCGGTAACTGAAGGGAAGCATTGGAAAGGAAATGCAGGAACAATTCAGCGGGTAATAATTGTGGACTCAGCTTTCCTTGTAGTCCTAGCTGAATGGCGCTATGCAACGTGTTCAAGTGAGATTGAGCGGCATGGACATTGAATAATAGTACCTGAATAATCCTGGTAAGTCGAAGGGTAGTGGTGAGGTTAGTGACAGCATGATGAAGTGTAGATAGCTCCTGTTGTACTTTATTTGTTAAAGACTGGTAGTGTTGAGTTAATTCACTGGCGGTGGTTTGAATTCGCCTCGTGGCAGTTAGTAAGTTATTTTCTATGTGAGTCAATTGAATCTGTTGATGAGTGGTAACAGTGTGTAAGTTCTGTGTGATTGTGGTAAGTTCGCTTACTGCATGATTCCAACGTTTTGTATCATGGTTATCCGGGGTTCAAAAAACAGTTTTCAGGATCGAACCACCAGCATTAAACCAGGCACGTTTTACACGTGTTAGTGGCACTGCATCAGCAATACTGCATAGTTGATTTCGCAAATGTATGATAATCCTATTCACTTCCTTCAGCTCAGCTGCGATGGGTGCTTGTTTGTACATTAGTAGCTGTTGGACAGTTTGTTGGAGCGCTAAGTCTTCCTCCTGAAATGTGGCTAGACTAAAGGCAGCGGAAACGTCGACAGAGTGCGGAGCGTGTATTATGCCAGGAAATTTTTCAAAAAGAACCCCTGCAGTGGAGGGATGAATCTGGTACGGCGGCTCTCCCATGATCGTCGAACCAAAAAGTGTCAGGAGTCCCAACAACATTAACATGTTTAAGTCCCGTATGTGACGCCAGGTGACCTAGGAAAGAAAATTCTCACTAGGACGATAATAGTGAAGTGGCTAACAGCGGGCTGAAAGTAAGAAACACATACCTCAGTTCCATTCATGATGAGGCAGGTGAACTTGAGCAGAGGACAGGTCAGAATTCAACTGCCTAGCCACGCGCGAACGTGACGGCTGGGCGGCACGTTTTACCGGTCAGCGGTATTTGCTTCCATTGTTCATATCCGAACTGCTGACTGCTTGGTAGTCAGGAATGGGTGCTGTTCATGCAGAAATGTTCGGAGCAGGGGAAACCGGAATTTTGCAAGGTTCGTCAGACTGGAATGCTCTAGCCCCTATAGGGGGGGAGGGAGTAGCGTGGTCATCTGTTGCTTCAGCAAGACCGGCTTTTCTTCGCATACTGCGCATCTATGCGAAGAAGGCTTCTTTTACCTTCGCAACAGAATTTTTCCACTAGGAAGTTTTGGAAAAAGGAAAGAAGAACAGTACCAGCTGTTATTTCTGTATACCGTAATTAATAACGTACGGAAAACTCTGGCTACTTTAATCAGTCACACCATAATATAATGGTGCTGCCCTGATTGATCGGTCTGATTGTTAAATCATCAAATGATGCTCCTTAACGCTTAGTGGCATTGCCGATTTTTAGCGCGGTTGCGACGAGGTTGTGACTTTTAATTCATGGAGAACATTATGACCGTGTACTCGCCCTCCTGTAACATTGAATGGTGCATTGTTGTGTTTTCTTTTTCTTCCCCCTTCTAAATAGGCGAGGGCAAGACGGAGCCTAGTTATAACGCTGCGGGGTTGTCTGGAGGTTACAGCTCAGACCCGTATAAGCAGATGCGATGCGGCACCGAATGTGCCTTAATTGCTGAAATTAGGACACACTGTCCGTAATGCAGTACTTGGAAGTAGCGTGAGGAAAACAGTGACATCACTCAACCGCTCACCATAACGGGGTAGGCGCTCCCATAAGGGGCAGTGGATGGGTTCTGGAAAGCCATACAATATACAAAACATGAACAAAGCTGAAAGAAAACTTAAAATATAAATTATACTTAGTGGCTAGCAGATGGACGGAAGTGCTCACATAGTAAAATTGTAAACGCAGCCGTTCCTGAGGATACCGGACCACGTTCACTGAAGTAAATGCGTTTATAATTGCAGTAGTTAATACTGTTACCGCGGTTGTAGCGGCCATAGGCAGGCAGGCAGTGACTATGCCATTAGGCTATGCGGCTGCATTCGTCTGTCATGTGGATAGGTGATTACTTACTGGACAGTGGACCAGGTTTGTGGGAAAATAGCTGTACGATTCTCGAGGAGAGAGTAAAGAACGAGCATTATTACGTAGCGATTCATGGTTAATGAAAGGTACAACGCTGCAAGATAAAATGCACTTGTGTTGTGTCATAGTGGGTGCGTGTTGGGGCGGTGAAGTGTGACGTAACAGTCAGCTGTATTCAAGGCTGTATGGTGTTATCTGAGGCGCGGCGCGGGACGCTAGTTGTCCAAGATGGCTGCCCACCGCGACCTTGCTTGTTATCACCACTGGGAGGGAGAGGAAGGGAGATGCACATGGCCGCATAGGCGTCGTAGCGGTTTTTAAACAGCGCGCGGCGCGGCCGGTAAGGCGGCTGCTGTGTGGACGACAGGAGGAGAACAAAATTAAGCTAACGTAATTTATTGTCATAACCCATTCGCTGTCCAGAGATGTAGTAAGATCATCCAATGGAAACAAGGCGAGGCAGCATATCCAAGGGGATTCTGCTTCCTTATTTATTATCTAGCGAAACACGACCCAGGAGTTCCGTTGTGGAATACTATTGGGTGCGATTACAGCCGTGTGCGGCGCGTAAAGAAATTACTCGCGTCGAGGTTTCCTTTCTGACGAGAGCATTTGTTAATCAGAAACAACCACCTAGTTGTGAATGTGAGTCACTAATGCCTGCTCTGTCGCTTGGGCATTTATATTGTAGTTGTATACAATGGAGACACCTTAACTACATAGTTTACAGTATAAGATGATGGGCTATTGCGCAGCCGGCAGTGCATACCTAGTAACTACAACTTATTTCTGCTAATAAGTGATCCTTATGCTAATTGATACAGCACTACAATTAAAATTGCATTATGATAACCTCAGAATAATAATTATTTACATATAGTGTCTGCTAAATATTTGTAAATAGTACTTGCTTAGTGGAGCAGCCGGATAGGCTGTCCTGATGCATCTGTAGGGCTATTTGCCGTAGTTTACAGTAAGAGGAGACTCGTCGGTTCCTCTAGCGTGATTATCGGTACTTTTGACCGATTGTAGGTGTGGTAGGAATTGCGCAAGGCTTCCGTAGGGAGCACTATCTAGACGCGTAGAGTGTGCAAGTGAATAGATTTCCGCTCAGTGGGGGAATGGTGAAATGTATGGTATACCATAGAGGAGAATATTGGTGACTAGTCACGTGATCGCAGAGCGTATTTGTGTTTGGACCGTAGTCCGTATTTGTGTGAAGTTGTGGGTAGTGCTTGTGGTTTCCGGCGCTTCACAGGAGCGCGCGGTGCGGTTTTTGCAGGGGTTTCTGCAAGTTGTGTTTGTGGCGGTCGTCCGTGGTAAGGACGTAGCCGGTCAAAATGCACTACAAGGGTCCGATCTGCTAGTTGCAGTTCGGCGTTGACTGGGGAGGTCAGACGCAATATTTCAAAGGGGCCCTCGTAGTTTGGAGTGAATTTTCGAGCCCTTCCGGGTTTAACAACCGTGTTTTTTTAGCAACACAAGGTCGTCCTGTTTGTAACTAGGGGGGACGGCCTGGCGATTGCGCCGGCGTTGCTGGTTGTCTGAGGCTTTAATATTGTTGCGTTTTACTTTTTGCCAGATTTCTTTAAAGCGTTTCGCCAAGTGTTTGACGTGCTGGTTATCGACCTCTGGAGGCACTTTATCCAGCTCGAAGGGCGAATTCATTGGGCGGCCAAACACGACTTCGTAGGGCGTGTAGCCTGTGGATTCATGTATCCTGGTGTTGTACGAACTGGTCACGAAAGGAACGTATCTGTCCAAATCGGAATGGGATTTATTAGTATAGAACGACAGACTTATCATTATTGTGCGATGCACGCGTTCCACGCGGCCGTTGCACTGGGGGTGGAATGGGGTAGTCCTCCACTTCCTGATTTTGAGTAATTTGCATACTTGTGTGAACAGTTGACTCATAAAATTACTCCCTTGGTCAGTGAGAATCGCTTCGGGACTTCCAAAAGGCAGGACAAGTTTGTCTACAAATTGTTTAGAAATTGTTTCAGCGGACATGTCTGCAATAGGTACCATGATCAGAAAGCGGGAAAAATGATCGATAATAGACAAAATGTACTTGTTACCCTGGGTAGTTTGTGGTAAGGGGCCGACAATATCGAGAGAAACGTAATCGAAAGGTTTTGTGGCTTGTGGTAAACTTTGCATAGGTACGTGTTGTTGTCTGTTCTGGGCGCGTAATGAACAAGGTAGACATGCGTGGACATAGTTGGCTACATCTTTCTGTCTAGTTGCCCACCAGTACTTAGTGGCAACGCGGACATTTGTGGCATTTCTGCCATTATGGCATGCTTGTAAGGAGTCATGACACTGTTTTATTATTCGCTCCTGGAGCGAGGCTGGTATAACCATTCGGTTGCCATGAGTAGTTTTCCGGTAGAGAATGCCGTCGTGTACTTCAAATTTCAGAAGAGTTTTATAATGCTGGCAGGTGGGGTCCTGTTCTTGTGCTTCCCGCAGTTCTTCCGTCAGTACATCATCGACCTGCACCACCCTAACCCTGCGGCTGAGGGCGTCGGCATTTTGATGTAGTTTGCCCGGTTTGTGGCGCACCTCATAGTCATACTCAGACAATCTGAGAGACCACCTCATCAGCCTACTACTCGGGTCTTTTAAATTTAGTAACCACTGCAGTGCGGAGTGGTCCGTGTACACAGTAAATTTGCGCCCGAACAGATAACAACGGAAATGTGTAATCCCAAAAAGGAGAGCCAAACATTCCTTTTCGGTGGTACTATAATTGCATTCCGCCTTATTCAACTGACGGGACGCATACCCGATGGGGTGTTCCACGCCGTTGATTTCTTGACTAAGGACACATCCTAGAGCATAATTTGATGCATCACAGGATAATATAAATGGTTTATTAAAATCAGGGTACGCTAGTAAGGGGGCATGAGTAAGAATTTCTTTGACTTTTGAAAAAGCTAGTTCACAGTCTTCTGACAAGATAAAAGGGACATCTTTTTTCAATAAATTAGTTAAGGGTTTGGCTATCGCTGCATAGTTTTCGGCGAACCTCCTGTAATAATTACTTAGCCCCAAGAAACTTTGAAGTTCTTTCACGTTTGAGGGGGTGGGGAAGGTATTAACTGCTTCAGTAAGCTTGGGATCCGGTCGAACCCCGGATTCACTGATGATGTGACCAAGGTACCTTACTTGGCTTTGTGCAAAATGGCATTTTTCGATTTTCAAACTGAGATTGGCGGTTTGCAACCTGGAGAATACATTTCTGAGATGTTCAACATGTTCAGCAATAGTTTTAGAGAAAATAATAATATCGTCTAAATAAACTAAGCAGGTAGTGGGTTTCAACCCACGCAACAACAAATCTGCAAAGCGCTGGAAGGTGGCAGGTGCATTTCTTAGTCCAAAAGGCATGCGGATGAATTCATAGAGCCCGCTGGGAACTACAAATGCTGTTTTAGGCCGATCCTTCGGCACAATTGGTATCTGATGGTAACCACTTTTCAAATCTAAAGTAGTGAAAAATTTGCAGTCCCCTAGCCGGTCTATGGTTTCATCTATGCGCGGCAGCGGATAGTGATCAGGTGTGGTTACCTTATTCACTGCTCTCATATCAACACACATTCTATAGCTAGTCTCACTATTTAAGGACTTCTTTTTAACCATTATGATCGGGCTCGACCAAGCTGAGGAGGAGGGCTGGGTAATAGCTGCAGCTAGTTGCTGTTGAATAGTTTCTTCCACGATCGGCTGTAAATGGTACGGAATTCGGTACGGTTTCTGTTTAATTGGTCTTGCATCGCCCGTTGGAATCTCATGTTCCACTAAATCAGTGGCAGGTAAATACTCCCGTTCTTCGAATAACCATGAAAACTCGCACAAAACTGAATGAAGCAATTCTTGATCAAAGGGTTGCAGGTGTTGTAATTTGTCCGAGAATACCTGTTGCAAATTAGAACTAATAGCATGTATTGATTTTTTCGGCAACATTTTGGCAGATTCAGGGGGCGTCGGAGGTACGTCTGTTGGCGTTACTGCGGATACGCTAGCGAGCACAGTACCACGCTGAATAGTGACGTCAGCTGTGCCGAAATTGTCAATCGCAATAGGGATGCAATACCTGTTGTTGCGTTTTGTGGGGTGGCAAAGACTACGTCGGACATGTACTTGTAGTCTGTCCAGCACTTCGTTTTGGCAGAGGGGATCTACTAAAAGGGTAGCGCCTTTGCGCCCTTTTGCTGGTGTAGAAAGCCAGAAAATTCTGCCCGTACCTGCAGGAAGTTCCAGGGTGCGATGCGCCTTCAGCGCGGAAACAGACACGTTTTTGTCAGAGGAAACTGGCCAGGTCTCCTTGACTTTGTGGGTCTGTTCCGTACTGATTTCGGATCCGGAGCGCCTGAATTTATGTTCACGACCATCAAAACGTACGGTTCCGGTTCCGTAATCTATTACGCCCTTGAACTTACTTAGAAAATCATCCCCGAGAATTATATCATAGTCGGCATGTTTCCAATTCACCACCTCCATAGGGAACTGGTAATGTGTGTGATTTATTCGAAATTTAATGCTGCAGCTGCCGACGGGGTCTATCACTCCTTGTCCGATACCAGATAGACGGCATCGCGGAGGTTGCAGCTTACGATTTCCGCAATGTGCAAGAAAGACTAAGCTTATTTGCGCCCCTGTATCCACCAAAATGGAAACCGACTTCTTGCCTAGTTTGCCTCGTAACACTACACTCGCCACCTCATCTACACCGGGGTAATTTAGCGGTGTGAGTTGTTTTAGTGTCTTACATGGGCGTAGTGAGTGTCCGATTTTGCGGCAATTAATGCAAAATGGAGCGCGGCATTCTTCCGCATTATGCCCGTTACGCCGACAACGGCCACAAAGTGTGTCATTGAAAAAAACATTTTTCTGTTCTTGTGTTCGGCTAGGGCCAGCTACAAATCGGTCGGCTTCCTCTCGGAGGATAGCTAACCTGACGGCTTCATGCAAGGTAGGTGGTGAAGCGATTTTTAATTTGCTGCCGTATTTGGGATTTATTCCCCGAATAAACACTTCAATAGCTCGAAGCTCTGCTTCCTCTAATAAGACAGAATCTCTAGCGGCATCACCGCTGAGGGTGTAAGTTTTGCATGCAACTGAACGGATCCGGTCCACAAAGGTCTCAAAATCTTCATTTGGCTTCTGCCGTAAGGTGGATAGTTGATCACGATAATAACTGGTAGAACGTTTGTCTGAGTAACGCTCTGCCAGACCGGCCGCCAGGATCTCGAATCGGGAAGCGTTTTTAAGTGCTTCCACGGATTCAACATAAACTCGCGCATCACCCGTAAGTTTCATGCGCGTAACATTTAACAACATGTCATTGTTCCATTCGCAAATGCAACCGGTATCCTTGATATTTTGGACGAAAGTTTCCACACTTTCTCTGGGTTTCCCCGCGAAAGTAGGAATGAAGGTAATTGCAGGTAGTGTGGTAGCCATGGAAGAAGCAGAGGTGTTAACACTTAAGGCAGGGGTAGGGGGTGTACCTACCGCGACTGAATTTTGTGATGGGGAAGATTGCCTTCGCTCGGCTTCAGCGAGCCTCGCTTTAAGGTCATCATTCTCAAGCAAAAGGTGATTGAGTCGCTCTTGTAACGCATCAATAGGATCTGAACTCGGCGCAGTACCAGTGTACTGGTCCTGAGACTGAAGGCTGGGCATTCTGACTACTACAGGGGTAATTTTTCCGAGCAGTGATTAGGAAACTAGAGATGTTAGTAAGAAATAGCAGTACTGATGCCTCACTCACCGGATTTGATGAACTGCGGCGATGGCGGCGGCGTCGTGCAGACCCATGGAGATGGTAGGTGGCTGCGTCACAGCGACGAGCGTCGATCTCGGGGACCTCGGCTCGCCATCTCGCCCGGACCCTCGGGCGTCGACGTCGGCGGTCTTGGCCTTCGGCTCACACCTGCGGCGCGGAAGTGCGCCCGGCAGGCGCGTAGCCACGTCTGCTACGCGTCAGCGTAACAGTAGAATAGCTCAGCGCGCGGCTGAGCCACGCGCCAGGTTCAAACTACGTCCGTGGGCCACCGTCATTAACTTATTTAACTATTCCCGAAAATTTCTCAGCCGTCCTTACGGAGGGCCGAATCCCACTTCTGACACCAGTTGTTCAAGTGTCAGGATATGGCTGGCGGTGAGACGAGAGCGGTTCGGGTGGCAGAGAGAAATGCAGGATAGTTTTGTTGAATCAACCCATGAAGTTTATTTACTTGTTACTACAGAAAGCTACCGGGGTAGAAAGTGGAACCCGTCCCAGGGACCATGGTGACCCGCGACCTACGGGGTGAGACCCGGAGCTAGCAAGAGAACGTCTTTTCACGACGGTGGCCTGATCAGAAGAGAGCGTGCCTCCGTCCCAGCAATCGTCGGGGCCTGGCGGACGCTCCACGTGAAGCAACGTGGTCTTCCCCGATTGGTAGCAGAGTATCGCTGAGTGGTAGGAACTGCGCTCCCCACGACAACGACACGAAGCGAGCAAGGGGGGAAGACGATCGTCGAGTCAGCAAGGGGAGCTGACGGCTCCATCGGTTACGAAACTAAGACGGCCGGAGGGAAAAAGTCGAATATTTTAATAAACTAAATTTTCGGGTCTAGCCAGGGTCCTTAGGGAGAGGTTCCGCTTGTACACTACAAACGTCTGCCGTTTGGGGTCGTGAGTGCGCCCGCGATTTTTCAACGGTTCTTCCAACAGTTATTGGACGACATTCCGTGCTGTGCGAACTATCTGGACGATATCATCGTCACCGGTTCCTCCCGCACAGATCACTTAAACAACCTGCGGCTCTTGTTCATGAAATTGCACGCGAAAGGCCTCAAATGCAATCTTCAAAAATCACAGTTCTTTCAACCTGAAATTGAGTATTTGGGACACCTCGTGTCACGAGATGGCGTCCGCCCTAGGTCAGAATTGGTTACGGCTATTGACCATCTTCCTTGTCCTACGAATTTACAGGAACTCCAGTCCTTTTTGGGCAAGGTCAGCTACTACTCCAAATTTCTTCCAAATGTGGCGGAGGTCACACATCCTTTGAACGCACTTCGAAAGAAAAGTGTTCCGTTTGTGTGGTCTGCTGCTTGTGAGGCGGCATTCGCACACATCAAATCAATGTTAAAGTCTTCACCTTTTCTCGGCACATTTACACCAGGCCGACAGCTAGTCCTAGCTACCGATGCTTCTCAGTACGGGATTGGAGCGGTGTTGGCCAACAGACTGGATGATGGTTCCGAGCAGCCCATTGCCTATGCGTCTAAGACGTTGTCCGTAATTATTCTCAGATTGAGAAAGAGGCTTTGGCGATTGTTTATGCTGTTCGGAAGTTTCATGTGTTCCTCTATGGCATTAAATTCCACCTTATCACGGATCGCAAACCCCTGGTGGCACTGTTTGGCCCGCGTTCTCATCTTCCAGACCGGACTTCTCAACGTCTCCAACGTTGGGCTCTGTTTTTGAGTGCCTATCGCTACAAAATTCATTATCAGCCCTCGTCGCACCATGCCAATGCCGACGCTTTGTCCCGTCTGCCCATGGGCCCCGACCCTTCCTTCGACACACACGAGGTGGCGATTTTTCAGATTGACGAACGTTTGCACGACGCAGTTGAGCGTCTTCCGATCACGGCCAATAGAGTCGCGCAATGCACCCGTTGGGACCCTGTGCTCCGGGAGATGCTTAAATATGTCACCGCCGGGTGGCCTGAGCGATTGTCCACGAAAGAGGCTGGCCCTCTGCGCACCTATTTCCAGCTTCGACACCGGCTGTCAGTTATCGACGGTGTCCTCCTCCTCAGTACCGATTCCGACGAACATCGTGTCGTCATTCCGTCTGACTTATGGGCTCGTATGTTAACTCTCTTACATCGGGGTCACTGGGGTATCACACACATGAAGGTGCTTGCACGCCGTTTTGTCTATTGGCCCGGAATCGATGCCGCCATAGAGCAGTTGGTTCATACGTGCACTCAGTGTGCTACCCAACAAGCGGCCCCCCGGCGCCCTTTTTCTCCGGAGCACCCCTGGGACCGCATTCATGTGGACTTAGCCGGCCCTTTCTGCAAGTCAATGTGGTTCGTGGTGGTAGATGCACTGTCTAATTATCCGTACGTCGTGTGTATGCGCCCTACTATGGCAGAAGATGTGGTCAGAGCCCTGGTACAGATCTTTGCGATTGAAGGCCTTCCTCGGACGCTCATCTCTGATAATGGCCCACAATTCACGTCGTCTTATTTTCAACGATTCTGCACTAATAATGGTATTTCCCACCTCACCTCGGCTCCTTTCCACTCCCAATCCAATGGGGAGGCAGAGCGGATGGTGCGAACTTTTAAATCACAACTTCGTAAGTGCCTGGAAAAGTCATCCGCCGAGGCGGCGCTCCCCTTATTTCTTAGTACTTATCGGACAACACCAATAAATGGTCAGAGCCCGGCGGAGGTCCTCCATGGCCACCAGCCCCGGACGTTGTTGCACCTGCTGTAACCGGAGCCACGACCTGAGGTGCCACTTGCACTCGGCGTTATGCACCAGGCACCCCTGTCGGGGCGTGCAACTTTGGCCGTCGCCCAGGGTGGATGCCAGGCCTAGTACGACGTTCGCGTGGTCGACAGATGTGCTTGGTAGATGCAGACGGGGTGACGATCTCCTGCCATCTCAACCAGCTTCGTCCTCCGTTGGGCCCCACCCCACCACCTTCAGATCTCACGACTATGCCTCTCGGATACCCCTCCGTTGATTCGGAAGTCGAGAGAAGACTCCATCAGACATCACGGTGGCACCGGCCTCCTCCCGCTGACTGCTGTCGCACAGCAGCCTCTTCTGCGCTCTCACCCCCTTCCCACCGCCACGACGACGCCTTACCGTCGGAGCCGACACTCGACGAGGCTCGGAGACGTGGCACTACGGATGGGCGTCCACAACGCCGACAGTCGGCCTCTGATGAGGATGTCGAGATGCCGCTAATCTCCCCACGGGTCGACGCTCCGGCCAGTGCTCCTCCGTCGCGCCCGCCTCCTGCCTGCTTGGGTCCTGCTACGGATGTGGCCGTGTCGTTTCCCGCACTGGCGGTGGGGTGAGCGCCGGCAGGGGAGGTGTCTTCCTTCAGTGGCGACGTCGAGATGCGACCGGCCTCTCCGCCACTGTCACCTGTGCTAGCGGGGACCCTGCCACGACCGGGGCGCCGCCGGCGCAGGCACTTCCGACCGTACTTGCCCCCAGACTGGTTGGCCGCGCAGCGACATGCTGACGACATCCCCTCGGACGCAGATGAGGCGATGGAGGCGCTCGCCTTCTCTGGCCGGCTCCTGCCCCGCCGCGGTCGCCCCTGCCGCAGGGTCACATGGGCGACTCCTGTGGTCGCCATGATCCAGCGTCGCCGGTCATCTTCTGCCTCCACCTGCGATGTCGACTTCCCGGAAGAGGGGAGGGATGTTGGAGCACACCACTGCAAGCCGCGTCCCGTCCGTCCGCGGCATCTAAAAGCCACGCCACGGCTGAGTCTGCCGCACGATGGCGCCACCTCTGAGGGCCTGCAGCGCCGCCACAACCGGGCGAGCACGTGGTGTGCCAGGCGTGCCTCAGTTCTGGTGTAGCTCTCGCCGGTCTCAGATGTCAACATTAACTTTGTCAGTGTCGTGTCACCACCATACCGTATATATGTGTGTTGGTTGTACCGTTCATGAGGGTTCAATAAATTATACTGTTACAACACTATGTATGTATAGCCCTGTTCGCACTTGTTCCTTTTACAGAGCTGACTGTAAAGACCTTTTTTCTTTTATTTGCCTTTGCATAGTCCATGCTTTTAATTCCAGTCCGATGTGGGCACTTATGTCTGTATTAGTCTTTTGCCCTAAAACCACACAAAAAAGATGTGTTATCAAACCATACATCTCACCTCCCATGAGATGCTTAAAGTGCACACAGTTTGAACACTTCTTCTCACTGTATTGCAGTTTATTGTTTATTAACAGCCTTTCAGTATGTTTACATACAATACATAATAATATAAAATTTGAAGTTCAAAAAATTAAACAGACATTTATTTGTGATTACTTGATTCTAATGTTTAGATTTTTTTCTTCAACATATTTTCTCTTTTAAATGCAAAACATTTATTGTTTTTTTTTTCGTTTTTTTGGAACATAAATAAATGTTAGTAGTGGTGTAGCAATTCTTGGGTAGTATTAATATACAACTATAGTTTAGTATTGTCACTAGTTAAAGTTCAGATCTTGTGGGTAAAACTGCGCCGGCCGCGGTGGCCGAGGTGACTGAGGCGCTCCAGTCACGGTCAGCACGGCCACTACAGTCGGGGGTTCGAATCCCCCCTCGGGCATGGATATTTGTGCCGTCCTAGTTTGTAAGTAGTTCATAAGTAGTTTGTAAGTTTAGGGACTGATGACCCCGTAGTTAAGTCCCATAAGCTTAACAAACATTTGAACATTTGGTAAAACTGCAGTGTCTGTTGCCCATGTTATTAGTATGGCATGTATAGTGGCAACTTTGCCACAAGCCCCTATGGGAAAGAAATAATTTGAGTGTTTCTCATCCAGAGATTCGCATATTAAAAAAAAAAAAACTTCTTGTTTCACATATACCTAACCTAACTTTCACTTAAGATTGTGACCATTTTGTACAGATCATAAAATAAATAAAACATGCTGTAGCTACTCTATGGCTCTATGGTTGACTGCTGTGGTTATAGATATATATTCTTTAGTGTTACCAATATTTGTATGTATGGGCAACAGACTGCAGTTCAGCCGATCTTGTGTATTACTTTCCATAAACTCAACAGAGTAGAATTCTTTACCTTTAATCAAATCTCCAGGCCTGTCTTAAACTTAGGTAAAGGAGTAAAGAGGCTTGTGTTTGGTAATTTGTTGAATAGTTTCAGGCTCATGTTTTTGTGACTCTTTTGTGTACGTGAAAGTCTAGAATGTGGCAGATCTATGATGTAATTGTACCCTGATGCATTTCCCCACAGTAGTATTCCGTATGGAATTGTGATTGGAAGAAATCATGATAGGATTGTAGCAGCAGGCTCTTGCTGACTTTTTTCTCTCTTAATTTGTATAGTAGAAAGATAACTCATTTAAGTTTGCTAACTAGATAGTTAATATGTGCATCCCAAGAGTGTCTTTTATCCACCATGATTGCAAGTAATTTAACACTCCTATTTTCAGCCTTTGTGGCCCTTAGATTAAAAAAGACTTCTTCAGTTTGATTCATTTATGGATAGTTGATTAGCCTGGCACCAAACTTTTGTAATGTCTATAATTTATTTGTTGTAGTGTTGCATAGTTTGTTCATCATTGCCTGTTGTTACCAGTGTCATATCATCAGCATATAGTACCTTCTCACATTGTATGTGGCTTGCAATATCATTTATGTAGACAATGAAAAGGAAAGGTCCAAGGACCTATCCCTGTGGAATTTCTCTTTTAATTTTCAGCTGTTATGACGACTGGTCATTCACACTAACTGTTGCCTGTCCGTAAGGAATGTCCTGAATAGATTTAATGTCTTGCATCCTATTCCATAGTGAGCTAATTTTTGAAACTCAGTCACATCTGAAATTGAGTCAAATGCTATGCTTAAGTCCAGGAGTGGTGCACACAGTTAATTTCCCTTCAACACCATCACATACATTATCTATTAGATTTCCTATTGTTTTTGTTCTTGATAGGTTTGGTCTGAATTCAAATTGGCTTTCATTTATTATCTTGTTTCTTTCAAAATGCTCATTTATTTGTTTGTGTATAAAGGTTTCTATTACTATAGAAATTATGCAGTGAATGAAGACACCCACTCCATGAGGTGAGCCCCTGTGTTCCATCCTCTGGATACCTCAATTGTCCGCAACATCATTCCTCACACTCACCACACTGCCTGGTGTACAAGAAGGAAAAGGAGATACAGTAGTGCAAGTATCTTGAATGTTTAACGTACACAGAGGCCTGCTGAAAACCGCGTGTCTGCATCCTATGCAAATATCTACCTTTGCCTCTTTTACATCCTCTACCCCTTCCTCCTCCTCCTCCTCAGCCCACTCTTCTCTCTTCTGCAGCTCCCTTGCTCCCCCCCCCCCCCCCTCCCCAGTGTTCACTCCTCCATCTCTGGCACATGCCAATGAAGGTGTCCTCTATCAGGCCCCCCTCTTCCTGACATTCCCCCTATCGGAGGTTTTCTGCCTCAAGTCAGCTACCGGACTCGTGGTCTGTGAATACCAAGATCACCCGATCTTCATCTGTCCCGGACCTTATTGATGCCAGTCTCTCTCGGACCTGACCTCCCCACCCTGCGAGATGGAAAGAGGAGGAGAAGCAGAAGAAGAAGAAGAAGAAGAAGAAGAAGAAGAAGAAGAAGAAGTCATAGTACAATGTACCTCCAGCACTGCCTGAGGTGCAACTTTTTCCTCGTATCCAAATAATTGTACCAAACTTATCTGATTCATTGTTTATGGCTTTCATCCCTTCCTCATTGGTGACATACGCTGACCCAGCAGCATGACAGGCTTCAATCCATTCGCCTCCAATCTTGATCCTTTTGCTGTTCTCATCCAATGGAACTGTAATGGCTATTACCATCACCTGGAGTTCAAACAATTGGGTAATTCTGCAGGAATCACATTTTATTGTTGCACATCCACCAACACTCCATGGGTTTCGTGCTTTGTCAGAACCAATTTGGCCCCCTACAGGCATCTAGTGGAGTTTGCCCATTAGTCTGTATGGACATTGTTAGTACATGGATTCCTATCTGTATTACAATGGAAGTGGTTGCTGTCTGGGTTCACTTGGACATGGCCTTAATAATTTGTAAGCTATACCTTCCCTCCTAACAGGCCACCTATGTCTGCTGCCCTAACAGCTTTCATTCAGCAACTCTATTCTCCATTCCTCATTCTTGGGGATTTCGGTGCCTATCATCCATCATGGGGCAATGTTCATACATCCAGTCGGGGCCGCCTCGTAGACCAGCTCCTTACAGACCATGACTTGTGCATTCTCATTGGTGCTACCCCAAACCATTTTACTACTGTTCATGGCACTTTCTCTGCTATATATATATATATATCTTTCAATCATTTCTCCTCCCCTTTTCCCTCCATTTCAGTGGCCACCGCATGATGACCTCTACGATAGTGATCACTTCCCATTGATTCTTTCACTCTGCTCCAACTTGACAAGGGACAGGGTTTCTGTCATCCTAATTGACCTATGTCAGCAATCGTTTGTTCCTCAGTAATATGGATACAACTTTACAGACAGCAGCTCTTCAAAAGAGACCATGTCCTTCCTCACAAAGTTCCGAAATTCTTCCGGATCTACAGAACTCAGATCTTTTATTACTGTAGCTGTGACTTTGACCATAGATCTGTGAGTATATTCCCCTGCTTTCCTTCTCTCCAGCCATAGTCGAACCAACGTCTGGCTTTTCGTCGTTGTGCTCTAATCTGAAAATTTACAGCACAGCTACAAAAAATGAGCCGTTTATGTACAAAATACTGCATAAAAGTAAATTTAGATAAACATACACTGTGCAACCAAGTGTCGTAATATATAACGACCACGAGGTCTGAGGCTGCATGTCGTGAATTACACGGCCGCACCAGCCGGAAGTTTGAGGCCTCCCTCGAGAATTTGTGCGCATGTTGTCCTTAGCATTAGTTAATTTAAGTCTAGGGACCGATGACTTAAGAAGTTTGACTCTAAGTTACGCAAACTTTGAACTTAAAACGAAATTGTTGGATCTGTAATTCAAAGCAGTAGCGATTCAATTTCGTAGTAGCTAGAGAAAAACAATTACTTAATAAAAGTATATATATTACAAAATTAACACTTTTCATTAAATAGGAACCTTGAGTCCGCGGAAATAATTTGTATAACGTTTCAAGAAATCAGTTCCCTCAGGTTCTTGTGTGGTGTGAATGAACGATTACAAGAGCTCAGTTTTCATCGCCCGTCGTGCGCGTTATTGCTGTCTATAGGCCAATTCACACTGTCCGTCACGTCACATCACATCACCGTCCGTCAGAATATTCCGCAATGTATTTCTAATGGCGGCATTCACACTGTCCCTCACCGGACCGTCACGTCAAGTCAACGTCATATCAAGCTTTCTTGAGAAGAAAGTTTCGACGGAACGGCCGTCTGCTGACATCGGAAGTTACCCATTTTCGTCACAAGAATTACATGTTGCACTGTTTATATGCAAATGTGTCTTATTCATCTTTATTTTGTTGTTATGCCTCATTTTAGGGGTAAATCTGAAATGTTTCATGACGTCTTAAACATTTTTGTCAATTGAGTGTCCCCCGAAAATCGAGGTCGGATATCTGAAACCAAAAAATGGTTTATGTTACGTAACATTGTAACAGAAACGACTGAAGCAAACTGTTTATTTGAATAAGATTGTAATTTGATTACGCATTTTTCATTAAATAACATTTTAAATGAATAAGTCAGTTCTAATGAAAGGAAAAAAAAAAAAAAATCAGTTGTTTACGACGGTATTAACAATGTCAGTGGGCAAATCGTAATGGATAAAGTAAACAGGCGCTTTTTATGCTCTTATAAGTATTGTTTGCTGTTTTCATGTTTATTTTTTCGCTCGAAAATAGATTTCGATATTTTGAAATGTTGTTTCAGTTCCCAGTCAGTTGGCCAAAAACATACACTGTAAAGTTTTATTTGGCCTTCAATAGCATTTAGTGTTGTTGTTCCCTCAATTCTAGTATTAAACTATCACTTTCTACATAACAGATCGCCACTCATAACCTCACTTTCAACATCGCGTATTGAGATGGGCGAATTGACGTGACGGACAGTGTGAATACTACTTATTGCGCATGTGCGGATTCGCGCCGAGGAATATATGCCATGCATCGTGTACGTGAAGAAGTTCGGAGTTCCAGATAATCACACTTGGGGCACTGCTGCATACGCATATGCCTCAGGTGTATCGTATTATACGGCCTTAAAGGCCGTAATGCCACATGCTATGGCTTTGTTTTTGACTTGTGCTTAGAGTAAACCCAGCTTAACCTCCTTGGTACCATCCGATTTTTTAAATACATCTCTCGATATATCTACCGTAGTTATCGATATTTAAATAACTTATAAAATCATCGTTTTCAGACATCGATGTTCTCGAGGAAAAATATCGATGTTAAAAAAACATCGATGTTTTTCCGATGTTTCCATGTTGTTGTGGTCTTCACTCTTCAGTCCGAAGACTGGTTTGATGCAGCTCTCCACCCTACTCTATCCTGAGCAAGCCTTTTCATCTCCTCATAAGAACGGCAACCCACATCCACTTCAATCTGCTTACTATACGAATATCTTGGTCTCCCTCTGCGATTTTTACCCCACACACTTCCCTCCAATGCTAAATTTACAATTCCTCGATGTCTAAGAATGTGTCCTTCCAAGCGATCCCTACTTTTGGTCAGGGTATGCCAAAAATTACTTTTCTCAGCAATTCTGTTCAGTACCTCTTCATTAGTTATGCGATCTACCCACCTAATCTTCAGCATTCTTCTGTAGCACCACATTTCAAAAGCCTCTATTCTCTTCCTGTCCGCACTGCTTATCGTCCATGTTTCACTTCCGTACAAGGCAACACTCCACACAAATGCCTTCAGGAAAGATTTCCTTACCCTTAAATTAATATTCGATGTTAGCAAATTTCTCTTTTTTCAAAAATGCTTTTCTTCCCATTGCCATTCTACATATTATATCCTCTGTACTGCGACCATGGCATGTTATTTTACTACCCAAGTAACGAAACTCATCTACCACCTTCATTGTTTCGTTACCTAATCTAATTCCTTCAGCATCGCCTGATTTTCTAAGACCGCATTCCATTATTTTTGTTTTGCTCTTGTTAATGTTCATTTTATACGCTCTCTTCAACACACTGTCCATTCCATTCAACTGTTCTTCCAGGTCCTTTGCTGTCTCTGACAGAATTACAATGTCATCAGCAAAACGCAACGTTTTTATTTCTTCCCCCTGAACTTTAATCCCTATTCCAAATTTTTCCTTGCTTTCCTTCACTGCCTGCTCGATGTACAAATTGGATAATATCAGAGAAAGGCTACAACCCTGTCTTACTCCCTTCCCAACTGATGCTTCCCTTTCATGCCCTTAGAGTCTAATAACTGTGGTCTGGCTTTTGTACAAGTTGCAAATAAATCTACTTTCCCTATATTTTACCCCTGCTGACTTCAGAATTTGAAAGATTGTATTCCAGTCAACATTGTCAAACGCTTTCTCCAAATCTACAGAAGCTAAAAATGTAGGTTTGCCTTTACTTAATCTATCTTCTAAGATAAGACGTAAAGTGAGTATTGCCTCTCGGGTTCCTACGTTCCTCCTGAATCCAAACTGATCTTCCCCGAGGTCAGCTTCTACCAGCTTTTCCATTCTCCTGTAGAATTAAAATTTTGCAACCATGACTTATCAAACTGATGGTTCTGTAATTTTCACACCTGTCTGCACCCGATTTCTTTGGAATGGGGATTATTACATTTTTCTTAAAGTCTGAGGGTATTTCGCCTGTCTCATACATCCTACACACCAGTTCAAATAGTTTTGTCATGGCTGGATCTCCCAGAGACTTTAGTAGCTCTGAGGGTATGTTATCTACTCCTGAGGCCTTGTTCCGACCTAGGTCTTTCAGGGCTCTGTCAAATTCCTCTCTCAGTATAGTATCTCCTATTTCATTTTGATCTACTTCCTCTTCCCTTCCTACAACATCGTCTCTAAGTTCATTTCCTTTGTAGAGCTGCTCTATGTACTCTTTCCACCTTTCAGCTTTCCCTTCTTTGCTGAGAACTGGTTTCCCATCTGAGTTCCTGATATTGGTAGAGTTGCTTTTCTTGTCCCCAAATGTCTCTTTTATTTTCCTGTAGGCGGTATCTACTTTTCCCCTTCTTATACATTCATCTACAGATTTGCATTTGCCTTCTAGCCACTCCAGCTTAGCCATTTTGCACTTCCTGTCAATCTCATTTCTTAGTCGTCTGTACTCCATTTTCCCTGTTTCATTTACTGTGTTTTTATATTTTCTCCTTTCATCAATTAAATTTAGTATCTCCTGTGATATCCAAAGATTTTTTGTATGTCTTCCTTTCTACCTATTTTGTCCTCTGCTACCTTCACTATTTCATCTCTCAATTTTACCCATTCCTCCTCTACTGTTTTATTTTCCCCTGTTTCTGTCAATTGTTGCCTAAATCTCCCTCTGAAATTCTCCAGAACTTCACGTTCCTTCAATTTATCTACGTCCCATCTCCTTATTTTCCTACCTTTCTGCAGTTTTTTCAACTTCAGCCTACAGTTCATGACTAACAAGTTATGGTCAGAGTCTATATCTGCCCATGGGTATGTCTTACAGTTTATAACTTGGTTCCGGAATCTATGTTTTACCATTATAAAATCTATCTGATACCTTCCGGTGTCTCCTGGTCTCTTCCAAGTATACAACCTTCTTTTGTGATTCTTAAACCACGTGTTTGTTACGGTTAAATCATGTTCCGTGCAAAATTCTACCAGGCGGCTTCCTCTTTCATTCCTTTTGCTCAGTCCATATTCACCTACTATTTTTCCTTCTCTTCCTTTTCCTACTACCGAATTCCAATCTCCCAACACAATTAAGTTTTCCTCTCCCTTAACTGTCTGAATAATTTCCTTTAGCTCCTCATATATTTCTTCTATCTCCTCATCATCGGCAGAGCTAGTTGGCATATAAACCTGTACTACTGTTGTCGGTGTTGACAATGATAATGCAATCACTGTGCTGCTCATAGTAATTTACCCGAATTCCTATTTTCTTATTCATTATCAGTCCTACTCCTGTGATACCCCCAACTGATTTTGTACTTATAATCCTGTACTCACCTGACCAGAAATCCTGTTCATCCTGCCACCGAACTACACTAATCCCCACTATATCTAACTTCAACCTATCCATTTCCCTTTTTAAATTTTCTAATTTTCCTACCCGATTAAGGGATCTAACATTTCACGCTCCGATCCGTAGAATGCCAGTATTGTCTTTCCTGATGACAACATCCTCCTGAGTAGTCCCCGCCCGGAATTCCGAATGGGGGACTATTTTACCTCCGGAATATTTTACCCGAGAGGATGCCATCATCATATTTTCATACAGTAGAGCTGCATGTCCTCGGGAGAAGTAACGGCTGTAGTTTCCCCTTGCTTTCAACCGTTCGCAGTAACCGTGTGGCAAGGCCACATTAGCTGATGTTACAAGGCCAGCTCAGTCAATCGTCCAGACTGTTGCCCCTGTAACTACTGAAAAGGCTGCTGCCCCTCTTCAGGAACCACACGTTTGTCTGGCCTCTCCACAGATACCCCTCCGCTGTGGTTGCACCTGCGGTACGGCTATCTGCATCTTTAAGGCACGCAAGCCACCCCACCTCGGCAATGTCTGTGGTTCATGGGGGGTGGATGTTTCCATACGTTTAAGAAATATTATGAAAAACACACTGAAACTGTGTTGCCAGAAAGTATCTGCCTTATTTATGTTCTTTCACTAGGCTACGAATACACAGCGAAATGGCAGATTAGAATGAAAAAGAAGTTGGGAATAAGGTTTCGCTAGCTATTGTGCTGATTTTACTTGGTATTTACATCGATTTGTTCATTACATGCATTATAACTTAGTGTTTTTTGACATTGCATTTTTCTTAGCTGTCGACGTGGAGAAAATTAAACATTATACATCCTTCAGTTATTACTTAATAATGTATTTTTGAAATGAATATTCATCAATGACGTTTATAAAATCATATACCTTGCTGAAATGAAAATATATGTTATACGCTACTTGGCTTGTTAGCTTTTGTCTCGGATTTTTCGTCGACTTTTGTTTGATGTTTTAACTGACGTTTTGACAGTACGATATCAGTCTGACTGGGTAACACTGTCAAAGATTCGATTCCACTGATGTTGGAGGGTGAATTTTCAGGAATGCCAGCAGCCGGTGCTGAACAAACATCAGATTAATCATCAAAGATCGACATAAAAAACGAGATAGACTCCAAGAGGCAATATAACAAATAATAACCATGAAAGCTTTTAATTTTAAGGATTTGGAATTTGTCTTCGCAATATCTGCATTCTCCAGTGTCGTGAAGGCCCAATAACTTCTACAGTCACTAATATAATAATTACCAGTACAAGAAAAATTCTAATGCACACTGTTTTATTCAAGTTACTGACTCTTTTTTGTAGTAGAACAAAACTTCATATAAAATCCTCCTATGCACACAATACTCAGATAAAAATCATTTAGAGTGGCAACATTTTTCTTCACTAAAGATTCAGTCAATGGATAATGTCTACTCTCATGCCTCAAATAAAGAAATACTTATCCGTGTCAATGCACTGGGTTCACCGACTCAATCCATCTGAGAAGATAATTAGTGGTTTTCTAGGACAGTAATTCTCGTTTACTACTGCCCAGAGCACTTGCACAACACATTTCTGTGCCACATACGTTTCACAAGGGGCCACACTGTTGCCAAACAATGGGTGAACGCAAGCTACTGAAAGTGAGTGCCACACAAGGTACCAAGTTAGAAAGAACAAGACAAATCCAGCTTTGTGGATACGTTCTGTTTAACGAAACAGAATGTTTCAGAAAATTTAACTAATGAAATGATGCTGTGCACTTTGTTACAGAATACGGTCTATTACCAGAAAGCTGAATACGATCTGACATCTCGGGTATACAAAAACCATTATAAATACAAGTATGAGAGTTTGTATACCAATTACAAACCGACTAGTGGCTACCCTTCAGATTTAGCTACTGGTAACTAGCCAGAAGTTCAAGTACGTCTTTCAAGCGCACTAATCATCCTGGACGCCCTATTGTGGCTGGTTACTGTGCGCCTACCGAACGAATTTCAGCCCTAGTTGACCAACACCTCCAACCTATTGTCCAAAATCTACCTTCCCACATCAAGGATACCAACCACTTCCTTCACCGACTCTCCACCATTCCCACCCCTTTGCCTCCTGGATCTTTACTTGTCACAGTGGATGCCACGTCCCTATACACCAACATCCCACATGCCCATGGCCTTGCCGCTCTGGAACACTACCTCTCCCAACGTCCCTCTGAACGCAAGCCTGATACCTCATTCCTCATAACCCTTACCAATTTCATCCTACTTAACAACTACTTTTCCTTTGAGGGGAAAGTTTACCATCAAATCCAAGGCACAGCCATGGGCACCCGCATGGCACCCTCCTATGCCAACCTGTTCATGGGCCGTCTGGAGGAATCCTTCCTAGCATCCCAAAACCTCAAGCCTCTGGCCTGGTTCCGGTTCATTGATGATATTTTCATGATCTGGACTCACGGCCAGGACACCCTATCCTCCTTTCTTCAGAACCTCAATTCCTTCTCTCCCATCCACTTCACCTG
This sequence comes from Locusta migratoria, assembly GCA_026315105.1. Classification (NCBI taxonomy): domain Eukaryota; kingdom Metazoa; phylum Arthropoda; class Insecta; order Orthoptera; family Acrididae; genus Locusta; species Locusta migratoria. The sequence goes on from CM048747.1 coordinate 44,433,532, forward strand.
GTCTTCCTCAACCAACCATGCCACATTCCTGGATGTCAACCTCCACCTCACTGACGGCTCCATCCACACTTCCGTCCATATTAAACCTACCAACCACCAACAGTACCTACATTTTGACAGTTGCCATCCCTTCCACGTCAAAAAATCCCTCCCTTACAGCCTGGCCACCCGTGGACGGCATATCTGCACTGACAAGAATTCCCTTTCTGAATATGCTGAAGGTCTCACAAAGGCCTTCACAAACAGAAACTACCCCACAGACCTAGTCCGCAAACAAATCTCCCGTGCCATATCCTCACACACCCCAAATCCTCTTCCTAACACTAGTAACCATCCACAAAAGAGCGCTCCCCTTGTCACCCAGTACTACCCTGGTCTCGAACAACTAAATTCCATCCTTCGCCAAGGTTTTGATTTTCTATCCTCATGCCCTGAAATGAGAGACATCCTGCCCAAGATCCTTCCCACCCCTCCTAAAGTGGTGTTCCGTCGCCCTCCCAACCTTCACAACATCCTAGTTCATCCTTATGCCACCCCGAAACCCAGCTCACTGCCACAGGGATCATATCCTTGTGGAAGACCCCGCTGCAAGACCTGTCCAATCCACCCACCCAGCACTTCCTATTCCAGTCCTGTCACAGGCTTATCCTACCCTATCAGAGGCCGGGCCACTTGTGAAAGCAGCCACGTAATTTACCAACTGTGCTGCAAGCACTGTACAGCTTTCTATATTGGCATGACCACCAACCAGCTGTCCATTAGGATGAATGGCCACCGCCAAACTGTGGCCAAAAACAAGGTGGACCACCCTGTGGCACAGCATGCAGCGGAGCACATGCTTGATTTCAATGGCTGCTTCACAACCCGGGCCATCTGGATCCTCCCATCCACCACCAGCTTTTCTGAACTGCACAGATGGGAGTTATCCCTACAATACATTCTCCGATCCCGAAATCAACCAGGCCTCAACCTACGATAACTTCCCTATATATATATATATGTATGTGTGTGTGTGTGTATGTATATATATATATATATATATATTTTTTTTTTTTTTTTTTTTTTTTTTTTTTTTTTTTTTTTTTTTTTTTATTCCATACCTTACAGTTCCTACCTCTGTATCCCAAACCTCGCCTGATTTGAGTGGTGTGTGAATGTGTGATCGTGTGTGTGTATATGTATGTGTGTGTGTGTGTGTGTGTGTGTGTGTGTGTGTGTGTGTGGTCTTGTGCACTTGCAATTATTTTACTTTATTTTATTTTATTTTCTCCCCTCACCCGCCTCCCCACTCCATTCCTAAGCTGCATCTCGTTATTCCCATCTAACCCATCCCCACCACCGTGACGTAACCTTTCTATCCCCTCCCCCTCCCCTCCCCTCCCGTCCCCGATTCGCTGCAGAGCGTGATTCGAAGTGTGGCAGTCGGAGGTGATGGTTGTATGACTGTGTTGTGTGCCTGTGTGATTGCGTGAGTGCTCTATTTCTGAAGAAGGCCATGGCCGATAGCTGAATGTGTTGTATGTGTGTGTCTTTTGTATGTGCCTGTCGCAGCTCGTCGCCACGTCTTTGCGGTGAGTAGTAAACTGTCCTCACTATATTATCTAATCATCAATGAGTTTCATGATATTGACAGGTTTCATTAAGGGAATTTTGAAATATGAATAAGATTTATTTTATAACGGAACTTGACATCAAATGCAAACCATTTGAATGAAGAACCACTCTTCCTACGCAATTTTTTTGCTTCATATTTGACATAGGTTTGATGATTTCGAAATTTGTTGTTATTCTGAAGTCATCGGTGTGATATTACAGTTACGATGTTTGTGTGCATTACTTTCAATGTTCCATACAACTCTAGATTCGGATTTATAAAACTGGTAGTCCTTGTGTTTGACCACTTACTGCTGCACACAACAAACTCACGATAGCAAACTACTACACGTGTGGCTAATTGGCTATATGTACGCGTACAAACTATCCAACAAAAGTGAAACATACTAAAGTTTTCACTCGAACAGGTGAGTGCAGCACTGAGAGAATAGCAAACAAAGGTGAGTAAATGATATTGTTGTTAGTTTCATATTTCACTTACATACTATTTCAAAAGTATGAAAACAGCGACGAGCGACGACAGCAGGAGCACCGCCCTTGAGCTGACGCTGGCTGAGCAACTAATTAAGTAGTAATGAAGCTGACAATCAATTGTTGAACAATGTCGATAGTTTTGGACTTCTGTCGTCGATAGGTTCGTTTGAAGAGCTGCATTCATGCTGCAGTGCATGCGCAGTACGAAAAGTCGTGTTTGAAGAGCTGCAGGCGCCGCTCCTGCAGCCTGGAAATTTTCCCTGCAGCTCACGCAGCCGGACTCGCGCATGCGCATAACTCTCAGGCTTGTAGTGGGGATATAAGAAGCGCCTTTGTTCAAAGTTTTCGGAAGTCCACAGAGTTGTAGTATATAAGTGTACTACATGTTACTTCTGTCGTTCTGCGTTTCTTGTTCTGGAAGTTCGTTATTTGTTTGTGTATATTGATGTATTGGTATTTTATTTTATAAGTTTTATATTTGTATGAAATCACATCTAAAAATTAGAAGAGCAAAATTGTCTATAATAGGTAATTCGTCTTATGCAGATTGAAATTAAAGACATTTGTTTTACACTAGACGCGTTTCGCTTTGTATTTTAAAAGCATCTTCAGTGTGCTGTAAATGATATAAAAGTTGTACAATTTGTTTTGTATACATAGATTAAAAACTGTTTTAAAAAACAACTTTGTGCACGTTAGTCCTATGCGTTTTTAAATTGATATTCTATCTACTCAAGGTGTTGTCTCTTCTTTACATCTCACTACTGTTTTCCGTCTTGTTGTCTGATGTTGTTTGGTCCCTGACGTGCATTTTCCGATAGTGTACGGAACTTTTCGCCTGTTTGAACTGAAGTGATAATAAATGAGACGGAAGAAACGCCACAAAAACAGGCGAAAAGTGACATACAAACCGAAAAACACATGTCACGAACCAACCAACACAGCCAACAAGTCGGCAAAACAGAAATGAGATGTAAAGAAGAGACAACACCGTGAGTAGTCCGTTTACAAATTTAAAAACACATAGGCCTAATGTGCATAAAGTTTTTTAAAACCTGTTTTAAATCTATGAATATAAACCAAACCTTTACATCATTTACAAACCAAATAAGATGCTTTTAAAATAAAAAACGAAACGCGTCTAGTGTAAAACAAATGTCTTTAATTGCTGTCAGAATAAGCTGGATTACGTAATATACTCGATTTTAATAGCTGCTGCGGAAGGTGGCCACAGAACCAAATATAGTTACAAGAGCATTTTCCAATTCCATTTGTTCCAGATTTTGAGCGATTCAGATTTTGTGTCCAGTGATGACGATTTCGATGAAATTTTGCGCCGAAATAAAAGGCCGAAAAGTGAACATGTGGTTCCGCAATATACGGAAGATGAATTTGTAGAACATTTTCAGGTGTGTCTTTATTATTCTCCTAAAACTATATTAGCGCTAATGTGGCTTCTGTGCTCCACACCGATTCCTGTGTAGGTGGTTCCTATTCTTGTGCAGGTAATTGTACAGGTAAAAGAGTAGGTGCGGATGCGGGAGGTTGGAACTTTCAAAATTCCGCGCCAGCAAATAAAGGAAGACATAATATGGAAATTTTCAAAGTGAATTACTCGGAAATACACAAACTATTACACGAACACTAAAGTTCCTTAAACGTAAGAAAGTAATTTACTTTTAGACGCTGGCATAATAAATCGCTCTCTTATGCTACACAGAACAAGTGAGCACATAGGTGATACGCAAACTGCAGCCTGCAGGTTAGTGTTGGAAGAGTCCTGGCAGCATGCACGGCACGTGACGTCATTCGCAGCGCATGCGCAGTAGTAGATCACTGTATCACAGAATAGGGAGCATACAGAACGGAAAGCTAGAGGCGGCGCCTTTGATCTGTGTGTTACCAAGCGTTGCGCTCGATGCCATATTGAAAAGCAGTAAACGCAGAACTATAGCCACTTAGTACTTTGGCTGGAAATGCACTTTTTACGAACTGCAGCCAACCTCACCGACTTTTACGAAAGGAAACGGCTTTTCATTATGCTCTCCTCTATTTTGCGCCCTATACTTGCACCTAATTGTAATCCAACGAAAAAAAGTAGGTCTAAATTTTAATACAACTACGAAAATGTACGATGGAATCAATGCTCGTTTATTTGGTGCTTATCTCCAGAAAAATCCCAAGTAACGCCAAGTTATGTTTGGGAAATTAGTTATAAACAAGAAAGTGACTTTACAACTGTCAGGTTTTATTTGACACAAATAAATTTGCACAAGTCAGACTTAGCAGTACAACGTGATTACACAGAGGTAATGACATCTGAGCATATATAAAACTGTTAAATTACGCATAAATGAAGGACAGGTAGCGGAAACATAAAATTACATAACAAACGCACTCTGTACTTGTCATATTGTGGCATACATTGTTTTAGTTATAGCAAAGGAAAAAGTGTTCATCATTTTCCTCTTAGTCTTCCTTGTCAATATGCATTCACTAGAACATTACACACCATTTGTGCCTCACAGATGGATCACTTTTATTACTTTGATTTTTTTTCCAATTTTGGTTTTATGTTTCAAGTCTCTGTGAACTTCAAGAAATAGAAAATTCTCACTCTGACAAAAAGTTTTACTAAATATTGGTGAATATATTTTTAAATAAATCAGCTCTCCTTGAATTCACAGTCCGTTTCTTGGCACTGGAAATAAATATTGCCTTTAAAACATACCTATATGTTATATTTTACTTATGGCAGTGATGTAGTTGTGTTTCAGTGTTGGAAAAGTTGTATATGCTTGAGGACGATAATTAATTTACTGATTGGAGAAGGACATATAGAAAAATCTGTCAACCATAGAGTAGGAACAGCATGAGTACTCCCCTTATTCCATTTGTCTGAATATCGTAACAAGGGGAGGTCGGCAATCGGGACCCGCTGATTTCGCCCAAGTTACGTGTGTAGAAGGAGGTGGATCTCCACATAACAAGCCTGAAATATTACGCCTGAGTGGGACTTAGGAAGGAGGAAATGCTCTCGAAAGTTTTTCCGATAGCACTGTACATGTTATTCAGCGCTCTGTTAATAAGTAAACGGCGTAGTGTAAAGTAAATGAAAAAAAAATTGAAGCTCCTGGGCGCTCCCAGGGCGCCTGTTTCGCAAGTAATTCGGTTGACCATTAAGCTACGCCGTTAGTCACGAGCAGATAGCTAAATAAGATGTACAGTACTATTGGAAAAACTTTAGAGAGCATTTTCTCCTTTCCTAAGGCCCACTCAGGCAAAATATTTCAGGCACGCTATAGGGAGACCAATCTCCTTCTGCACACCCAGTTTGGGCGAAATCGGCGGGTCCTAATTGCTGACCTCCCCTTGTAAGAGGATCAATGGTCATTGACAATAGCACGCTACGCCTCCGTTGCCGTTAGTAAAATTTTACCGTTTGCATCAAATTATGTGAAGGTGAGCAGGTAGATGAGCATTAAAATTCCTGAAATATCTCGCCTATGTGGGCAACCGGAAAAAGGAACGTACGCACAAAATGTTGAGTCCCGCTACTTACGCACTATTCTTTGTCTTTCATATTATATTATTCCCTGCGACAATAAACTTATAATTACAAAATATAAATGTACTTCAACATTTCAATGCTGTTGAACTGCTACAGCAACAGCAAGAGTAATCGTCAAGAGAAGAAGCAAGGCTACTTTTAATAATTATGCACACATTGCTCTCATTCGAAACTGATAACATTTAACTTTTACCACACATATAGCGACGTTCACTAACCGTTCAACATCTTTTGGGAAGGTGAAGAAGCTTATACCCTTATTTGTATTCGAATTATTGCAGCAATTAGGTGCTGAACACCATCGGCCGCCTTTTCTTTTATTGCTGCTTATAATAAAGTCTGAACAGCTCAAACTGTTGACACACAGTTCTTTCTTTTCACTGCACCAAATACTTGTTTACTTTTATGCGATTCAGGCAGTTAAAATACACAATTAACAAACAAAGACGGCGCATTCCCATGCCACAGAGTAGGGAGTGCCCACGCGTTTACTGCTTTCCAAGATGGCCGATTCCGCGCATGCGCACTAAATTTTGGACGACAGACTGTAGCAGGAGTTTCCTGTCTGTATACTCCTTATTCTGTGACTGTATAGTACAAGCAGAACAATCCGCCATTTTGAATCCCACGTTGAAGGCGCGCGTTTAAAGACTACAGGACGCTTACGCTTTTTAATATGCTTTTAAGGCCATTAAATAACATTCCCAATGCAGAAAATATTACAGCATAGTAAATTTATTGGCTTATATTTGACTTTAAAAGACAAGCAATTTAAAGTTACTGATTAGACGGATATTTAAAGATGTACATTCACTTGCATTCAATATCAAGTCATGTGTTGCCGTTCTAAATATTTACCAACTACAGTTAAAATGCATTGGAATTATCGTATTTTCTGGTTTATAAGTAGTACATCCACACACACACGTTTACGGTTACTAAGAGGTGCATTCGAAAACAGTTACAGAATAATGTTAAATTCCTGCACTTCCCGTCTTCCCCCTCTAATGTCTCGCATATTTTACACATACCATATTTCAAGATATGTAAGTAATAACTTCGAACGTCTAGTTTCGTTAGATAACGACTAAAAACGTCTCTCTGGTAGCACGCACTTTGAAATTAATTGAATGTTTTGAATTTAATGCCTTTCATCCACGACTTATTTGTTCCTATTCTTTGCGAACTTCAATTTATTATACTTTTTCAGACATCCTGTCCTCAGCTTGGCTAAGGCCTACAATTACCATGTTGAGAGTCACATTTACATGAAAAACAACTTAAAATACAAAAAAGCTATACAAGAGGGCTCTCACTGATGTTGATTATAGTCAGTTCAATAATGGCTTTCATAAATAAAAAAAAAAATAAATAAAAAAAAATGCAGTTGCAGTAAAAGATGGCACTTTCTTAATTAGTTACTTATCAGTAACCTGCAGTATTATTTTAAGAACTGTTCCTATTACTGTATACATTACAATTGCTATTTTGCCCACATGAATAATAGTTAAAATACAAAACTGCAGTACTTTGGTTACATCTTGTTTTAAGACAGTAGATTCCCACATACTAATTCCACTCTATTTTATTACCATATCTGTTTAAATGTTACACAATGAGTAAATTAGGAATTTTTCTATTTGCATTAAGGGTTTAAACTATTTCTCAGTTTAAGAATGTCACCTACTGAGATGCTGCTTTCATGTAGATAAAAACTTGAAACAAGATATTCTTCAAAAGACCACAAAAGGTTCATATTATGAAGGATGAAAGGCAAACAAGTACATCTGACTGATAGGTTTTCCAAGCGACGCAGGATCCAACAAAGAAAAAAGTCACTAATTAGGTAAAACTAAGCTAAATTAAAAAATGGGCCACTTTGTTCTAGTTCAAAGTGAAAATGTTAATAATGCCTCTGCTAGAATGGCAGTCAATTGGTAGTGAATGTGAGACTTCAAAGGGCATAATTGAAGACCAGGATACAACCAATCGGCATTGACCCGTGATGTCACCGGGGGTGACATAGAAAACGTAAAATATATAGCATATATAGCAAACCAATATTCCGAACCACAAAACAATAATCAAGATGTAACATATTGCAGTACCCACATATAAACTTACCTTTGCAATAGTGTTCAGCCAACAAGTTGCTTTTACAAATGACCAAAGTGTCATATAATTAACTTTCTTAAATTACAACATAGGTATCGGGTAGGTAGATGGGTGTTACGTAAATTGATCAGTTTGCATTGTAAAAAGTAATGTATCATTTTTAATAGGAGGAAAATAATCAATGTTTCAAATCATACAAGACAACACGCTGATGTCAAGTGTCAAAACCTACTGTTGGTATCCCAGTCTTCAACTGACCCTTTGAAAGTTAGCAGAAAAGTATACGACAGAAGTTGAAAAGCTAAAATCATGTGAAAAAAAGAGAGAAAAATTAAAATCACTAGGCAAGAAAGTAGGCTAAAATTTTGAATGGGATCAGTTTGTAGTGCAAATCTTGATAACACCTCTAGTAGACCGTCAAACTGGTACTGGTAGTTGGTAAAGACGGTATTTAAAAAACTGATCTGTAGTGTAGCCCAAGACTGACATTGGTGTGGGAGACAACTGTTTGATTGTGATCTGGTAAGATCAACAAATGTGGGGAAAAAAAAAAAAAAAAAAAAAAAAAAACTTGTTGCGGTAACTGATCTGTAGCAGTGCTCAAGGTCTAGGTTAGTTTGTGAAGCAAACAAAATTTAAAACAATTACGTGTTGCCAACATACATGTTATGGCAAGAACACAAGTGTCCTTAAGTAGAATTTTAACAGAAAGAATCTGTAGGTATGTAGCAGGATGTTAGTAGGGTGAGTAATTGCAAAGGTCAAAGGAGGTTTACCAAAGAGCAATGAAAAGTAGTGATGCTAAATTGTTAATTAATGAGGGATCAGAAATCACAGTAAATGTGGTTCATAAATTTAAAAAGGGAGGTAAGTCTGAATATAGGTATAAAAAGACAATGTGAGCAGAATTATCTTTCTGGTGATATCAGCAGGATTGAAATAGGTAACAACGCCAAGGTTCTGACACAAAATGGCCAAACCAAGAAAGAAGTGGTGCAGAAATATAAAGTGATGATGTCTACTGCTGTACATATGAAGAGGTTATGAAGAACTATCTACATGTGTTATTAAAATAATCAAATTTTATGAGCTTTACCTACCGTTTGTATATCCTATTTCTTCTTCGACTCATAACACGTTGGTATGTACACAGCATACTAATTTGTAGCTTTTGGTGGAAAGTACAGGTGAAGAACTTTGTTTTCACATTGCATACAAGAATTAATAGCTCTTCTTGTATGTGACCCTAAAAACTTTTGCTAAGTCAGACAGATGTGAAATATGCAACTGTAACTCTGTAGAAAATATTTTCAGTGATGAAGAAGCAATTCATAATGAAATACTGTGGTCTCAATGTAAAGATAATGATGGGTATTCCCAAATTGTAATCTATACTGGGTTTGTATCTGACATTGTGAGAGAGGGGGGAAAAATACAAATACAGCTGCCACATTCAAACTTCATTGTTAAGCGGAAAAACAGTCTCTGCAATTTTAAGTTTTCAAGATAACATTTGTGAAGCACGTTGCTGTTGTTCAAGTGGTTTGGTTCAGTAAAAGAGTAGGCCAGTTTCTGTTGTAACTAACAAATTTGCATATCTGACCCTCACCCCCTTCAGTTTGCAATGCACATTATAAATTGTATAAGTGTTTTATGGTCCTTTCAATACATTTCATTTCACCATTTTAATACTAATGTATTATGTTTCTGCATGTTGCATACACATTACCCAAGCAACATTTTCAAACAAAAATTACACATGCTACAAAGATTTCAATTTTGATTAAGTTGCCTGTATATATCAAATGGTTCAAAATTTTTTCCCTGGTGTAACTTAAAATGCATATAAGTGCAGCCTAATGTAAGAAATTCAAAAGGTTTTAGAACAATATTGTGAAGTTTTTAATTTTTTTTTTTTTTTTTTAAGTCAGTGTTGTCATATGTCATGCAGTGAACACAGAATTACCCTAATATCTGTGCAAACAATAACGGGAGTAGCTATGTTATGTACAATATAATTTAGAATTTATAAGTGTAGATAAATAAAATAATCTGTCCCACAAAAACCAAATAGAAGAACTTCCTACTGTTTAGCTCTCGGGTCTAAATACAGTTGTTATCTATCCAAATGTAACTGATCCTGCTCTGGTAACAGCAAGTTTGGCCATTGACCGTATTTTGTTAAACACATACAAATATGTACATGTGTTGCAAGCACAGGGTTCATTGACCACAATTAACAATATTTTAGAATCACTGTTTCATTATCTTGAAACATCAGGGATTAATAAGCATTGTGAGAAATTAAATTAACAGTATGTGGAATTTTTTTATGAATAATTTTATACTTATAAGCCTGGGTTGGAATTAACAATATAGTAACATGACAGTTAACAACTCACCCTAAAGACATGATGATGAGCTGCGACAGGCACAGGGGGAAAAAAAAGGTCACTAAGTTTCAGCTATCGGCCATTGTCTTCTTCAGTAATAGGAACATTCATGCAATCACACAGGCACACAACACAGTCACGCAACCATCATCACCAGCTGCTATATTGTTTAAACTTCTAAAGAGAGAAATAACAAGTTCTGTAATTTTTTTAATAATGGAACATTGTATTTTTTATACTTCTTTGTTAGGTCAACAGCTTGTAACTTTTCACAAATATGTAACAAATTGATTACAATTGGCACAAAAATTTCATTTCAGCAAAGTAGGTATTATGAGTACTCTAAGTATAATAGTGATCCAATATTGTTGATAAATTTTAAGAACTTCCTATGATACACATGCAATAAGAGAAACCTAAAAGTAGGAAACTTGAATTAAACTCCAACCAAACATACTTTAGTACAGATAATAGGCAACAATAAGAAAAGTTCAGTGAACATACACATTAACAAGGTGTAACAAACTAGTTACATTTCCAGTTTCAGTGTTGTATTTTAATATAATACTTGTAAACATTAACAAGTGAAACTTTGAAACTATAGAATGGACTCGCACAAGCTAGATTCAGTAAACTTACACATTAACAAAATTACACAAAAAGAAAACTTTCTAAAATATTTATTGTGTTCCAACAGATGGAGATGAATCACACGAAATTATAATTTTTAAGCATAATGTGCAACTCACAAAATAAGTGAAGTCTGCAAACTGAATATTTTATATAAGAAGTACACATTTAAATTAAATTGATACAAATCATTACATTACTTCTGTTTTTTCACTCTGTGACCATATGCAGTTTGTAATTTTCTTTTTGTTGCCTGAAAACTAGACATACCAAAACCTCTTAGATCTGCATAATGAGTGACTAATTGCTTAACCACATCACAGCAAAGTGGTACTTCTCTATGTAAGTCACAAATATAATTTACAATAGTTTTCATATTAATATCTCCTGCCAACTAATCTTCTGTATATTTTTTTATAAACTTTTCAGTGGTTTTTAAAATGTCCAACCCAATTGGTGAGATGTAATTTAATCCTCCAAAATCTGAAAATTCACTAAGCTTCGTCAAAGTTCCTGGGACATCATGTCCATTTTTTGTCAAAAACTCCGTGCATTCAGCACAAACACCTTTCTTCAATACAGCATGCACTGAAGCTCCTGCTATGTAATGCACATTATTTACATCTATATCACTTAACTCATTATATACGTAAAAAATAGATGAAGTCCACTTACCATTTAGTTGAAGTTGGTTCAGGCAAATTATTTTCAACATCAGATTTACAGCCATTCTTACTTGTGTCTGTGAAACTGAGTAAAGCTGTGTCACTATCAGAACAGTAGTTGGTATTACTGCAAGGGGTCATAAATTGTGTTACAGAAATCAATTTAAGGGCTTTTCTTGCAGCTAATGCAGAAGGATTCATGCCAGCTTTCTTACGTATTTAGGCAAAAATGTTTTCTAGGGCAACCCGAGAAAATCTACTTCCCATCAGGAACCCATAACCGTTATTGAAAGAAGCCTTCCTAAGCATATAAATGAAAGTGTGCTCATAAGAGAACCTGTATGTAATGGCTTCCATCCAGAATCACCGATCTTTGTTTCATCGACAACTTTTGCAAAATTTTCAAGAAACTCCAATTTCTTTTCAATTTTTTTGTCAGTGATGTCTTAATACTTCTGGACATCAACAAAGTGAACCATTCATTAAGTAATCTTATGAACCATGCTGTGGTAAGTGCTTCAGGTGGCAAAATTTTCAGTGTTACTGACATTTCCAGTTTCTAGCTGTTTTCAAAGATAAATATCTTAAGGCAAGCCCAACATTCATTTTCTCATAATGTGATGGAGTTACACAGCTTTTTGACAAATGGTGCAATGATCCGAGTCCACTATCATTGCTTAACTCCATTGTCCACAATTTTGAAATGTAGTCAGATTTGACCTCTGTTGAGGGTAACCCTTCTTTATCTGCTACAGACTGGGAATGACAATGTTACCACTCTGCATGGCAGAACGCCAGTTTTTCACAAGATGAGCATCCGCAATTACAAAAATATCGGAATTATTATGCTGGAAGGAAACTCTTCTTTCTGACCGTGTAACTGAAATACCCAGTGCACAACACAGACTTCTGTTCATTCCCCCCATATCAGACACAATAGCAGAAACATGTAACCCAATTTCTGTTGCCTTGTCAATAAGGGCAAGAATGAGATTTTTTGTTTCATTATCTGCAGTGCTGGGTCCGGTAACATGAGCTGCTACCACTTGCTTCCATTTGGAAGTAATGCCTCTCAAAATCACAACAGTCAGATGGTTACCTGTTGCTGAACTGTTTCCCAAAGTAACAGAACCACAAAACTTTTTCCTGACATTGTCATACTGAATGCTGCCAGAAATTTCCATTTCATCTATCATTATGACACAATCCTTCTCAAAATCTTTCATTACCTCTACTTTAGATTTGAGCAACACAAAAATAAAATAAAAAATTCCGAAGTACAATTTCACACCTCTAATATGATTATTCAGAGTTCCATATGAAGGACTTGGGTAACCAGTTTTACGCAGTAGTGCCTGCATTGCTGCTGCAGCATCTGCATTAGGGATGGGTCGAAAATCGCGTATCTGTTAAAAGTCACAGTGATTTGGAAGTAGCAGTATTCACAGTCGCAACTTTACGGATTCTGACTGCGATTTCAGTCGCAGTTTAGAAGCGCAGTAGCACTAAAAGTAGCAAGTCGCAACTAAGAGTAGCAAGAAGCAGTTTGCACTCTGCCATCTGTTGGTCGAAGTTTGTACTAATATCTTTGCATTGGGCAGGCTATAGAGTCTACCTGCGATTTCAGTGACAAATCGCGTTTAAGAGTCACAAGTAGCAACTAAGAGGCGCAGTTTAGACATTGCCGGCTGCCATCTGTTGGCCGAAATTGGTACTTCTAGCTTCCCGCTGTCTGCGTCGTGTATGTGTGGCTTTTTGTGTATGTGTTGGTCGAACGCCATCGGCTCAAACCAGTGAGCTCGAACGTCCTCACTGGTCCAAACTGCGATTTCAGTGAAAAGTCGCGATTAAGAGTCGCAAGTAGCAATTGAGAATAGCATTTAATATTCCGCCTTATGCTACTTGTTGACCAACTGTCGTACTTTCACTCGTGTGTTGTTTAGGGATGTTGTCGAATTAATGAGCAAGAAGATAATTTTCTTTGTGAAAATGTTTACACTTTGTGGAACTATTTTACCTGGCGGCAGCATTTACATGTTGTGAAGCAAAGCCTGGCATGTTTAGGTTATAGTTGGTAAAGACAACAAATGTGAATGCCAAATAAATATTGTCTTACGGACTTGATCCCTGTTTAAAATAATTTTTCGTCATAGAACCTACAACTATTATGAGAATTCAGAATACTTATGTTACATTGCAAATCTGGTTTCGACGAATATTTTTGCTTGCGTTATACATCGTACATAAAATAAATAAGGGGGTGGTATCAAGTGGTCAACTAAATACAGGTAATTTTACGAAATGTTTAACAGTAGGCCAACTCCATTTTCAATGTGGACTGTGTTAAGTACTGCTAGATAGGAGAAAACTTGTACCTTCGAGGATTCTATAAAAATATTACACTTGAAAATAAACAAGTTTTCGCGTAATGGAAAGTTCTCTTTTATCAGATTTGTTTTAGGTTTAGGATTATTGTTTTCCGTCCTTTTCTTTTTCGTACATTCCGTCCTGTGATGACATGAGTGAAAGCAGATGGGTGGTATCGGATCCTTCAGTATTATTAACACTTTTGTTTACTGCAGTGGTGGCATAGTGTGCTTATGTTGGCAACGACCGATGAATGATCGTAGAAATTTAAATCATACAGAATGATTGAAATAATATTTTGTTTATCATACAATAAATAATTAATGTTATTCTTTATCTGTGGTTGTAAGATTTCTTGTGTGTAACCCTGTACAGTCAGTAAGTTAAAAATTCTTATAAAATGAAGCTTTAGTTGCCAACATGAGCACACTAGGTCGGCACGTCGATTAGTGAAATATAACGCAAGCTCTTATCTATTGCTATTTGGCAGAATATGTAGTGATACCGAAAGGTTTTAAAGAGAAAAGGGAATTTTCAGAAGTCACTCACGTTGTATTTCACATTTACTTATCTCTTTCAAATTGGTAAGTGGCTTATATCACACAATGTTAAAAAAATCTATTCATTCATTCTACAGGCAAGAACATAGCACTTTCGTTGCACTGTTATAGTTGCTGTGTGCCTAATCTACCAAATGTTTCTGTTAAGGTAGACTATAGGCCTACTTGCCGATTTCGGTTACACATTACTTGCGAATAACCTCACTTTTAACTATACATTACACACCAAACACTGAAATAGCTTTTATAAGACTAATTGACATTTGTCGATGTGTAAATAATCCCAACATTACACGTAAATTGAGCATCAATATTCTTTTTTTGTATATATTTACACGTAGGAAGAGGATCTGTTATGGATGATATATATATATTGCATTTGCCACACACATCGCATAAGTCACGGAAGTAGCAGATATCACGGAAGTAGCAATATCAGTAGCAGAAATCGCAGAAGTAGCAATGTAGCAATATCAGTAGCAGAAATCGCAGAAGTAGCATTCAGAGTCACCGAAATCGCAGTTTGAGCGCGGAGGGATACATTTGGAGGATTTGTACAGTGCGATTGTAAACAGTGACAAATCGCAACTAAGAATCACAGATATATAAAAGTAGCAGTCACAGAAATCACTGATATCGAAAAATCGCAGTTTAGCCCATCCCTAATCTGCATCCATGCAGCTCTTCGAATGAACCTGATGCATCGGCGATATATCGCTGTTCAAAACATCGATGTTTATGAACGAAACATCGATGTATCGTTTGCATCCCTAACTGTGATTAAAGGGTATATTACACAATACACGGAGCGACTTTGGTCGCTAGTCGCTGGCGTATTTGGACGCAGCTTCTAAATTCGCTCCGTGTAAACAGGGACAACGAACAAAGTCGCTGCTCAGAAACGCGAGCGTCTAAAGTTGAAAGGTGGGCTACTTTAGACGCTGGTCGCTCGCGTTTTTGGTCGCTAGCGTTTTTGGTCGCCCCGTGGCATATACGAGAGCGTCTAAAGTAGCCACCGGTCGAGTCAAAATGTCGAAGGAAATTGTAAATGCTGGCGTTGTGTTTCTCGTAACAGTTTTAAAACTGTTTTAAAACCAAAAGCAAAACGGAAAAGTAGTAAAGAATAAAAGAAAATGGATTAGAAGGTGGATTGCGAGGAGGGATAAATATGGTGCTTCTGCAAATCTTTCGGGTGAATTATCGTGTGATGGTCCTTCTGTTTACAGAAATATAATGAGGATCACATAAGAAAATTTTGATAGATTACTGTAAATGGTAGAGGATAAAATAAGGAAACAGAATACTATCATGAAGATGGCGATCTCGCCAAGAATAAAATTTAAATAACCCTTATTTTCAATGTCCCATAACACCGGAAAACTTCAATAAATTTTCAGAAATTTGATTACAGTTCCACTTCATATTTTGTTTTGTGGGACACAGAACTTTTAATATCTTTATTTACGTCGATGATCACAAAATTTCTCGTCGTTTTGACGACCGGTTCCTGTCAGTGATGACCATTTTCACGTCTACAGCAAATCAGAAATAGGATACATCAAGTATTATACTACCTTATAAAACATAAATAATGCATTACAGTCTTCAATACATGTAATATAGGCTATATGGCATCATCACAACATAAGTGTATCTTCATTAAGGAATGTAACAACAGGTATGATGTATAATATTTTAACACCTTTTATATATTGATGACTGTAATGCCTTATTTATGTTTTATAAGGTAGTTTATTACTAAATTTGTCCTTTTGTTTCTGATTTGCTGTAGACTTGAAACCGATCGTCAAAACGATGAGAAATTTTGTAATGATCGACGTAAATAAGGATATTAAAAGTAATTACAAAATGGATCACTGATATAAATTCGCGACCATGTCACACCTTGGGAAACAGAAATGTTTGGTATCACATAACCTCCAAAACGATGTATCATATGCTACGTCGTGTTTCAATTGTTTTTACGAAGACGCTAGCGTCTGAAGTCGCTGCGTGTCATTGCGTCAGCGTATTCATTCGCTATTCGCCAATACGCCGAGCGACAACAGACGCCAGCGACTAGCGACCTAATACACTCCGTGTAATATACCCTTAAGTGATTTGTTTTTGTGTGTAACAGGTGTTGAGGTTAGGGTTGGCGAAAGCTCATGCGCTTTGGAATATATTAAATGTCTAATGGTTTACTTAGCAAGTTTTATATTTTACCTGTTATAAGGATGTTGGAGCCGTCCATAATTGTATTTGATCTAGATTTTACTTTGTGGCCATTTAGAGTAGATAAAAATGTCAAGAGCCCATTTAAGCGGAAGGATATGAAGATTGTTGATGCATCGGGCGTAGTAGTTGATGTTTTCCCTGGTGTAAAACAAATTTTAGGAAAACTGCATGAAAGCAACGTTAAGCTAGCGATTGCCTCGAGAATAGAGGATGTTGCGGGAGCGTATCAGCTGATTCATCTTTTTGATATTGAAAAGTATTTCACCTACAAAGAAATTTACCCTACATGTAAAGCTAAACATTTTAAGGAATTGCGACTTAAGAGTAACATCGAATTTAATAAAATGCTGTTTTTGGACGACGATCTTAGGAACTTAAAAGTAGTGTCAAGATTGGGAGTTGTTTGTTTTCAGATTCCCGAATCGGGACTTACTGATGAAGTTCTACAGCAAGCCCTACAACATTATTCGGAAACTTCGCATGAGATTGGAAAACAATGACTGCTGCATGTAATTTACACTTGTGTGTATGGAACTTTAGTTACCGTATTCGTGCTTCTGTATTTTCTTTTGTGTCAACAGATACTGAATATTGGTGAATGGGCTATAATTTATTATGAAATACTTAAGCAAGTAATACGTGGCTCTGTTATGTGGCAATAAACTAGGGTGTTATGCTACTTTGGGAAACAATCATTTTATACAATGCTATACCGTTTTATGTTGTTGAAATGTGTTTCATCCTTTGTTAAGAACTAGGATTTACTCCATTTTATAAATTAATTTGTAGTTGTTGAATGACAGTTATCAGAAATGCAAGAAAATTTTTAATTCGACTTTGTATGTTTCTCTCTTTCATGAAAGCAAAAATTGTGATTGGTTTTATCATGAAAAATATTCCATTGGAAATCATTGCAGTAACTTGTCAGATATGAATTATGTGCCCAAAAGTTGCATGATCCTCCATTTAGTTTATGGAGGTATGCTCTTGTTCATCATATTCCTTGTCATGAGATAGGCCTATTTTTTCCTTATTGCACCAGTATTAAGTTTTTCTTATTCCATTTGTATCCTGTCAATGATTGACTGAAATTGTTATTTATCTTAATGATGTGTGGTGTTGGTATTCATACATTGAATTTAAATCATTATGAAGTTGTTGTATAAGTATCCTGGTAGCCTGACCCAATTCATCTAAACTTTGTGTTTACTCATATCAACATATTAGATGATTTTGGGAACAAATTGATTGGTGAAAAATTAGGCATGTTTATCAATGGAAAATTGAATGGTGGTGAAGTGTGGAAACAACAATATGTTATGACTTCTATTCCTATGTTTGGAGCTGTACACTAATTTTTGACATTTAAGTCTAATATTATGGATGTTGAAAGGAGCATGATTGATGGCTATTCATTGACCTCTAATATTGATTGATTGATTCATCCATAAACAATATACGGTACATTGTGTAGATACCAAACATTTGGACGCTATTGCTTATAAATTGTTATCGCTCACACAGTTTTTGTTCTACATGGGTCACTATGTATAGTATCGTCATTTTCAATATTCAGTTACAATAATCAGCTAATGGTTAACGGATACATTTCTAGTATAAGCTGTTTTATTTTTGTACTAACTTATTAACAGTCATAAAAATACACTAGGTCTATATACAGTAATTTTCAATATATCAGCTGTTGTTTACAGATACATTTCTAGCCATAGGTGTTCAGTTTTCTTTCTAAGTTGTTACATATTTGTACCAATACATTATATACAGTACTTTATAATATACATTTACATACATCAGTTATTGTTTTACAGAAATAGGTCCATATACTTCCCTTAGGTGTTCAGTTTTCGTACTTGGTTAATATATGTTGAGCATCGTTTCTGACCGTATTATGGCCAAAATACAAATTTTACAGGAGGAGCAAAAAACTAATTACTCTATAACCTGGGGAATTTTTCAAAAGTTTTATAATCCGAAGTTGTTGTGTTTGAGGTAGACTTCTAGAGACATGCAAAAGTGATATTATTTTTCTTAAATTTGAAGAGCACAATAGGAAACTATCTTGGATGTAATATGCTTTGCTCCAATAATTTGTGTTACATACAAATAAAAGACATTTGTTGTTGTTGTGGTCTTCAGTCCGGAGACTGGTTTGATGCAGCTCTCCACCCTACTGTACCCTGAGCAAGCCTCATCATCTCCTCATAAGAATGGCAACCTACATGTAACTGAATCTGCTTACTATATTCATCTCGTAGTCTCTCTCTCTCTGATTTTTTCCCCCCACACACTTCCCTCAAGTGCGAAACTTAAGATTCCTTCATGTCCAAGAATGTGTCCTACCAATCAATCGCTTCTTTTAGTCAAGGTATGACAAAAATTCCTTTTCTTCCGAATTCAGTTCAGTACCTCTTCTTTAGTTACATGATCAACCAACCTAATCTTCAGCATTTTTCTGTAGCATCACATCCTGTAGCCTCTATTCTCTTCCTGTCTAAACTATTTATCATCCAAGTTTCACTTCCTTACAAGGCAACACTACACACAAATTCCTTCAGAAAGGACTTCCTTATGCTTAAATTAATATTTGATGTTAGCAAATTTCTCTTTTTCAAAAACGCTTTTCTTCCCGCTATCATTCTAGAATTTATATCCTCTGTACTGCGACCATATGTTATTTTACTACCCAAGAAACAAAACTCATCTACCACCTTTATTGTTTCATTAACTAATCTAATTCTTTCAGAATCGCCTAATTTTCTAAGACTGCTATCCCTTACTCTTGTTTTGCTCTTGTTAATGTTCATCTTATACGCTTCTTTCAACACAGAGACCATTCTGTTCAGTGGCTCTTGCAGGTAAATGTACATCTTGTTTTGTTCTCTCTATATATAAAAGGCAATGTCCTGACTGACTGACTGACTCATCATCGCCCAGCCCAAACCACTGAAGATAAAAACTTGAAATTTGTAGAGGGTGTTGGTCTTACTCTGTAGGCATCATTTAAGAAGTGATTTTTCGATATTCCATCCTCAAGGGGGTGAAATAGGGGATGAAAGGTTTTTTTGAAAATATGTTGCTATTTAGGAAATTTTGAAGCTAGAACTACAACATTTCGGATTTTAATTCAGGGTTCGAATTTAAGACATGTTTTGGCATTTTTTGAAACTCAACCAATAAGGGGACACAAAAAATTGATTATCAAAAATATGTTGCTATTAACTATTATTTTAAGCTAAAACTACAAAACTTTGGATATGGAATCTTGGTCAGGATTGGAAAAACACGAGTTTTGGTATTTATGGAAATTCAACAATTAAGGGGGGGGGGGGGGGGAATAGGGGATCAAAAATTCTTTTTGAAAACACTTTGTTGTCAAGACAATTTTGAAGCTAGAGCTGAAAAAATTGGTATTTGTATTGTTCGTTACAATTTAAAAATTATATGTTTCAGTATTTTTGTAAATTCAACCATCAAAGGAGTTAAATTGGAGAGGGCATTTTTTCGAAAATCTTTTGCTATTAAGGCAATTTTGAAGCTACAACCACATAAATTGGTAATCATTTTCTTGGTTAGTATTAAAAAGACATGTTTCAGTATTTTCAGAAAATTAATTATTTAGGGTTTGAAATAGGGGATGAAACATTTTTTAGAAAATTCGTTGCTACTAAGCCAATTTTGAACCCAGAATTACAAAAAATATTTGCATACTTGGTTGGAATTTAAAAGACACATGTTGGGGTATTTTTCAAAATTCAGCTGTTAAGGGGTGCCATAGGGGGTTACAAGTAGTAAAATCAAATGTTTGTAAAACTTAAGAGACTTAACTACAGAGTCATCAGTACCTAAGGCTTACAAACTAACTTGGACTAACTTATGCTAAGGACAACACACAAACACCCATGCCCGAGGGGTGACTCGAACCCCCGACAGTGAACAGCAGCGTGCATCGCAGCATGGAGCCTCAGTACACACAGCCATTCTGCTGTGGCTGCAAGTAGTATCACAACATTTCATTATGATAGTACTTCAGCTATATCTATGAAAATGTCTACCTTGGTGTGTGTGTGTGTGTGTGTGTGTGTGTGGGTGTGTATGCGCGCTTGTTTACCTTTCCTTTTTTCCCTCCTAAGGTAAGTCCTTCCACTCCTGGGATTGGAATGACTACTCATCCACTCCCTTAAAACCAGCATCCTTTCCTTTTTTTCCCCTTCTTCCTTCCTCTTTTTCTGATGAAGCGACCAACGGTTGCGAAAGCTTGAATCTTTGTGTATGTGTGAGTGTTTCAACGAGTCTGTACTTAGTGTAAGTTAAACAATCTCTACTTTTTTTATACATATATCTATGAAAATTTATATTAAGAGGAAGAAACAACTGGTGCAGACCAACTAGCCTACACATGCAAAGCAGCGGGCGTTAAGCTAGTTCTAGAATAAAATGAAATATTAATACAAAATTGAAGTTGGTTGCATAGCATGTTCATAATGTCATTTTTTCTGCTAATGAACTCTGGAAACCTTTTTATTACACAATGTGATTTATGTTAATGGTTTTATATTGAATTCACAATGTCTTCATGCTATAATACTTCAATGATATACTGTATTTTCTAAGTGATTGTTAGTGTTATGATTAAACAAAATTGTTGATCCAAAATCTAAATCTTCAGGTAAAAATCTTGATTTACAAAATCTATAGAACTGTCATCCTATTAGTTTTGCTTCAAATTTGGTACAATGCTTCTCCAACAACTCTTAAAATGTTTGTAAATCTATTGAACCAAACTGCTATGGTAATCAGTCCCAAGACTTACAAACTACTTAAACTAAGTCACACTAAGGACAACACACACACACACACACACACGCCTGAGGGAGGACTCGAACCTCAACGGGAATGATTGCCTAATACCTAGCATGACGCCTTAGAACACACGGCTCCTCTTAAATCCAGGCAGCTGCAGGCTGATGGTCAAAGTTGTTCCTCACTTCCACTTCCCATAGACCTACATCAAGGATGTTAGCTTCTCCAACCATGTAGTAAATAATTCATATCAGACTTCTTTGACTCCCTCCCTCTATCTTATGGTGCAATTCACCAACATGGCCCAATGTTTTTCCCTTTTATTAGAAATGCCTCACGTAGAATTAACATGTTTGCTGCAGCTGACACTTATAAGCGTTTTCGCGATCAACACACCAGAACGGGTAACACTTATAAGAGCGGTGCGTTCGCTAGCTGAGTACTCAGTTTGGTTTGGTTTGTTTGGCTGTGCACTCGTGATAGTACAAGCCACCAAAACATATCACATAATGTTTCTGTCTGCAGTCATGTGTTTTCGTCTTTAGTGGTTTTCTATAAAAACATCACCTTGCGAACTTATTTGTTATATGGGATTGGGTTCCACAGCACCAAATTGCAGATGAGACCTTTCTTTTTCTCCGTTTGATAAACCTTTTGGTGCTTTCAGACTAATTCTTTCTCAATGAAGTGGATTTATAACTTGTCTGCATTTCATTTTCTTTTCAGTTTGCAATAAAATCAATAAATCTTAGGCGTTGTTAGAATTGTTTGCGATAAATGCATATGACGCTTATAAGCATGAGACAGCCTGCAGTGTTTATCCCATAATTGGCATACAGCTAAAAAGTACTTGTATTTCTATATCCAGTACCACTTCTTGTGCAGACGTTATACTCGCATTCAATGTTACAGGTTTCTCAGGGTGTATGATTTCAGCTCTCAGTGCATGTGCTCTTTTAGGCATCCGCCTAGAGTGTTAGCGGCCCGCACTGGTGACCACAGCGAACGTGTTCATATTGGACACGATATGATTTGCAGCGCACACTACAGAGTACTGAATACGATTTGAAACAACAGCTGGTTTTCAGACACTATTTACACTGATAGCGACTCCTATTTGTTACATTATGACTTCACAACATCAAGGATCACTATGGAAACTATATATATAAAAATATATATATATATATATCTCTCAGTTTTGTCCATTGATGGACATAATATGATTTGAAATGATGCTCGTCATATGTTCATACAAATTTAGGTATTACATACAGTTACTTAAAATTTCAGCTTTTGTGTATTAACAATTTTTTAACATATAGTTTTGGCCTTTGGTTAAATTTGTGGTGATCATTTGCATCTCTTATTTCCTGTGGCAGCTTGTTATACAATTTTATCCCAAGGTATATTAGACTATTTTGTGTTTTTTGTCTTACTCATTCTAGTTAGATGTAGACTGACAGTATCTGGATCAAGTTTGGGGTGGTCACATATAGTGCTGTTTGTGGTATACAGATGGTTTTTCTTTATGTAGATTGTTTTGGTAGATGTATTTGCTTTTTACTGTTAGAATTCCAAGCTTTTTGAATTATTCTGCACCATGCACTTTGGTACTATTCTTTGTTAAAATCCGCACAGCTTTTTTCTGTATCTTGAAAATAGTCTGTATTTGTGCACTTGTTTTTCAGAACATTATCACATGTGTCATTAGTGAATGCATATTTTCATAATAAGCTACTTTAAGGCCTGAAATAATGATCACTAGTGTAACGACTCACTGGGTGTAACATACCGAGGAAAACTTCTTCGCCAGCATTCTTACATGTTCTGTCCATTTAATCTGGGAATCTACATTCATTCCTAAGAACTTTGTATTGGTTAAACAGTTTGATCATTGCTTACCTTCAGTATGCTATCACAGTTTTTGTTTTTTTAGATGAAAGTTTATCCAGTTTATCTGTTTTTACAGTACTTTATTTTTTAATGACCAGTTGTGGACATCCACGAGAGCTTCATTGGATTCTTTTGTTAATAGTGTTTGATTTTTGTCTACTATCATTACAATGCTGTCATTGGCAAACAATATTTTTTCACCATTTTTGACACTCTTGGCAATATTTTACGAGGCAATTCCACCCGTCTGCTTTGACCCAGGTGACGTCGTCAATATTTCTGTTTTGTCATCAATATTTCTGTATTGTAGATAATAAATAATATGTAGTTATCCTCATAAAAAAAACCTCTGTTAACCTATACCTTACTATCAGAGGGAAGCTACAGATCACTTTTTAAACACAAAATATTAATCCGTTCTGTTTGTAAACAAACTGTCATCTTTAACTCGGCCACCACATAATTACTCACGCCTTCTACAAACAGACGCACTTCAGAACTAATGTGCTGCGATGACATTGCGGGTCAAAGCTGACGGATGGAATTGTGTCCTATAAATGACCCACACTCTCTGGGAAATCATTTATATAAATAAGATAAGAGGATGGGACCTAACACACTTCTCTGAGGACCGTCTGTAATAGTATATTTTGGACCGGCTCGTCGATAGGCACACACACACACACACACACACACACACACACACACACACACACACACACACACAAGCTTTCGCCACCACTGGCAGCTTCTTCAGGAAAAAGATGAAAAAAGGGGAGGAGAAAAGGAAGGGGAAAAGGAGTCATTCCAATCCCAGGAGTGGAAGGACTTCCGCTCCTGGGATTGGAATGACTCCTTTTCCACTTCCTTAAAACCCATATCCTTCCTTTTCTCCTCCCCTTTTTTCATCTTTTCCTGAAGAAGCTGCCAGTGGTGGCGAAAGCTTGTGTGTGTGTGTGTGTGTGTGTGTGTGTGTGTGTGTGTGTGTGTGTGTGTGTGTGTGTGATTATTTGTGCCTATCGACGAGCCGATACTTTTGGTAAGTCATCCGATTTCTATTTTTTATATTTGTTTATCCCACCAGGAAAGTTTCCTTCTGTAATTTTCGTTTCATCATAGTATATTTTGGATCTGATAAGTGATTTATCAATAATCTATTGGAAATATGCGCGATTTTAACTCTTTGTAATGTTTTCTAAGTATGATTTAAACCAATTATTTACTATACCCCTTATTCATGGCATCATTTAAGGAGCCTTTTAATCCTACTTTTTCAGTTACTGTTAAAAAATGTTTGATAAAAGTATCTGCAACTGTTTTTGGATCAGTAAAAAGATAAGCCTCATATTTTAATTGTATATTTTCAGCCCTAGCTATACTCTTCCCTGTCCCTTCCTTTATAAAATTCCATATAGTTTTCTTTAATTTTTGAGCTATCAATTTTTGCCCTCAAATACAAGTTCTTTGGTGTCTGTATGGCCTGATTAAAATTTTATAATAAAGTTTGTAGTGCCTAATCTTATTGGCCTTAGTTGTTCTTTTGCTTTCTATATCTAGCTCCCTTTTTGTTTTACAAGAAATTTTATGCCCTTAATAATCCAAGACCTGTTTCCTAATTAAAAAAGATTTTCCCTTGCTAACTTTTAAGGAAACACTTCTTCAAAAAGTCTTGAAACCTCATTGGTAAATATATTAAATTTTGAGACAACATCCGCAGTTGCATAAACAGGAGAACAGTCAACAAGCTGAAGTTGCCGAGCAAAGCTTTCCATTGTGTGCCTATTTATAATCCTTGTATGTTTCCAAATGAAACCTACTTTTCTTTGAAAATTAATTTGCTTTGTGGTGAGGAATTGCCCATCATGATCAGGAAGTCCATTTATAACACTGTTTACAGTATAACAAATGATCGTGATTGTTAGATTCAAATTGATGAAACAAAAATTATAGAGGGAAACTTTCCTGGTGGGATTAACAAAAATAAAAATAGAAAAGAGATGACTTACCAAAAGGACCGGCTCGTCGATAGATACGAATAAAATCACACACAAACACACATACAAGCTTTTGCCACCACTGGCAGCTTCTTCAGGAAAAAGAGGAAAAAAGGGGAGGATATGGGTTTTAAGGAAGTGGAAAAGGAGTCATTCCAATCCCAGGAGTGGAAGGACTTACCTTAGGGGACAAAAAGGAAGGTAAACAAACACACACACACACACACACACACATATATCCAAACGCAAACACACCTAGACGGACATTTGTAAAAATGTTGTTTTTCTCTCATGTAAGTCCTTTCACTCCTGGGATTGGAATGACTCCTTTTCCACTTCCTTAAAACCCATATCCTTCCCTTTCTCCTCCCCTTTTTTCCTCTTTTTCCTGAAGAAGCTGCCAGTGGTGGCAAAAGCTTGTGTGTGATTTTATTTGTATCTATTGACGAGCCAGTCCTTTTGGTAAGTCATCTCTTTTCTATTTTTATTTTTGTTTACAGTATAATTATTATATGTATACTTATCTGTAAATAGGTCGTCTATTAAAGTCATAGAACTGGCTGTCACTCTAGTTGGAGTGTCCAGCACTGGTACTAAGTTGTAAAAGTACATCAGGTGTTGAAGGTCTGTTTTGTTTCTGTTTTCTGTTAAGAAGTCCACATTAAAGTCACCCATTACAATGAAAGATTTAGTTTTTCTACTTATATGTGAGAAAAGTGATTCATTGTGGCTCAGCAAAACATTATAATTTCCAGCAGGTGCCTTGTAAATTGTCAGCACAATAGTTGTTCCACTATATGCTATTAACTCAATGCCACACACTTCAAAATGCTGTTCAATACAGTATTTGCTAAGATCTATAGCCTTGTACAGTACAGTATTTTTAACAAATATTGCAACTCTACCTTTTCCATACTAGATCTGCAATAATAAACAGCTAAGACAAAATTTTTGATCTGTAACATGTGGATTCCATTCATGATATGATGATTAGAGAAACAAAATATCAGGTAGGTCTACACTTCCACATTTCCATCTTGTAAATGTATTAGAAGTTGGTCAGTTTTATTCTTTAGATTACAAATATTTTGATGGAATACAGGCAAGGTCTTAGCACCTTTGCACCTGTATGAAATTTTTTGGAGCAATGTTTTTTAGTTCATTAGGTGTTACTGTTGTAGAAGGCCTGTTTTGAGTGCATGAGAGAGGTGTTTCATAGATCATGGGCTGTTTTTCTCTCATGTGACATACCATAAAAATGCTGAGGCTGCTTTGTTGTGTGTGGGATGAGCTGGTGATTTTGCTGTTTGTGGTGATGTTTCGGCTGTTTGTTCAGGTACCGTTACTATTGACACTACTACTACTACTACTACTGTTTATGCTGCTGTTGATGTTGGACCCATACATGACGATGTTACAGTTATTTCCTCAGGAATTGGTACTGACAATACAGCTACTTTAGTCGTTGTTGCTGCTGATGGTGGTGTTGTTGGCCCCTTGCATGGAATTATGCTCTTCATATTCTCTCTTCTGGCTATGATTTCGTGCACTATTTTACACAGATAGCTGTTCCCTTCGTAATTTAGATGCATTCCATGCCTGGTATGCTGACACCTGACCAGTTTCCCTATATTAAGGACACTGCATTCTTTGAATAAAGAGCAGATCTGTTTTATTTCAATGTTGGTTTTCCTTATTTCCTTGTTCACACTTGATTGATACATTCGGTCATGTCTGTGAGGTAATGTTGCAACAATTGTATTTTGTTGTTTATTTTTGTCTAAGAACTGCTTTAGTTCTCTCAAGAAGTTATTGGCCTCTTTTTTTTCCCCCAAAATTGTATGCACCCACTATGCAAAACACAGTAAACTGAAATTTAAGTTTGGAAGTGGATTATGGAGAAAATCTATATGAGATGGGCTTTTGTGATTTGGGGGGGGGGGATGACTTTGTTGACAAAATGATTGTAGACAGCACACAAGGTTTTTTTTTCTTCGGATAATGACTGGCTAGCAGCTTGTGAATTAGGAGGGCAGTTAGTAGTTTGTGACTTGAAGAATATTTTTCATGCCATCAAAGAAGAAGCAAGTGAGGTGACATGGAAAGACATTAATAGCAAAATTACATATTCTTTATTTTTCCCATTCTGATATACTATTTAAGTGGAATGGCTAATTTTTGTTTTAATTATTTAAACAAAAATCAGGGATAGAATACGGATATTCTTCATTGTAAAGAACTGCTCTCTAGGAAGAGCCAGACATGTAGGAAAGGACTAAGTTTGAGAGGTAATAGTGGTTAATTTTAGTTCTGGTACTCATATCAAAATAGCCATTGTCTTTACATAGGATACTTGTATGTGGTTAAGGCAATAGCTTTAGAGATTCATGAGTTACAAGATGTTTCTCCATTGTTCACTCAGCTAACTGATCTCTTTAAGACCAAAGACTATTTTTTACTTGTAATGGAAATAGTAAAGATAACCACTCACTATATAAGTGCAAGGGGATGGATGAGTGGCACTTAAGATTGAAAATTTAGCTAACATTTCACTTCAGACAGTTAACTACTATAAAGATGACCACTAGCTGTGGACAGATACGTAAATAGCAGTGTGTGTGTGTGTGTGTGTGTGTGTGTGTGTGTGTGTTTTCTTTTTATGGAGGACATGACCGAGAATTTAAGTTGTGTGGATGTACGTTTCAATTTTACTTGCCTGTCTGGGGCTCAGTGACCATCCTTATGGTAACATGCATCTATAGTATAATTACTGACAGTCCAAACTGGATTTTCCATTGTTAGACAGTGCAAAGTTACTACACCCATCTCTGCTCTGTAGCTCAATTTTCTTGATCAAGGCTATCACAGAGTGCCAAAATGCCCGGGGCCAACTGGGTACTGGGCAGGCCAAGTGGTGTTGTGACTGTCTCTGTAGTACTCGCTGCAGTGAGACATAGGGGCTCTTTCAGCTTATGTTGTGATTTTTTTCCAGTCCCATTTTTCTAAGCTTTCTGGTGCAGGGGAAAATACAGATTTTATAAAATTCATTTCAGTTTTGCAAGAAATACAGGAACAGTTTTCAAATCGATTTCAGGATACTGCCAATGTCACATCTCTTTTTTAGATGTATTCAGGACCATGTGCTGTATCAGCTGAAAGTGTCCATGACCATTTTCAGAGGGAATGATAGTTTGCTGTGTAATTCTCTCATTTGTACAATAAATTATAATACCTTAAAACTGTTCTTGATATCCTTGAGAAGAGTTTTAACATTTTCATACTGAGGCTGCAGAGGTTATAGCAATGTTTAGCTTAACTTATGTGCCTAAAACAGTTTTTCCAATAATGAAAGTATGGTAAATAAGTCACGATTATGTAGAAGCATGAGTAATGACACACTGATAAACTGCCTCCGCCTATCAGTGTGCTGACAGTTTCTACCAGAGATTTTATTATACCTTCAGCCAATCAAAATTAATTAAATGTGTTTATTTATTTTAAGAAGTGCTAGGTAGTAATTGTTTTCATTCACATGTACAGTAGAACCCCTCTAATGACCTTGGATGGTCCGTCACTCCAATTAGTCTGACCATACTCAGGCTCTCGAGCCTGTGCCGACTTGTCACTGACTGGACATCTGTTGGGCCATTGTTGCGGTTTCTATTGCTGTGCATATTGTTATACTGTACGTTATTGTGCAGATTTATCCTTTGTTGGGATTAAATAATGTCATCCTGTGCTTTATTCCTTGTTCTCTACAGTACTTATTATATTCATTGTGTGTACAGTTGTCTGTTTTTCAACATGTAACTGTTTTACTAAATGAAAAATTAGCAGTGCTACAAAGACTGGACCAAAGAGAATCACTCCAAAAAATTGCAAAGTAACTGAATGTAGGTGTTGCGACAGTTGGGGATTGGAGGAAGAATTGGAAAGACATTGAATCATATACAGTTATTATTGATGGTGAAAACACACTGAAGAATAGGAAAACAAAAAAAAAAAAAAAAAAAAAAAAAAAATGAATAAAGCCTAAACTTGAACTGCTTGTTAACGTATTGTGGATGTAGTTTTGTCAAGAAAGAAGAAAAGGAACTCCAACATCCGGGTCAATTTTCAAAGAAAATGCGATAGTTTTGCAGTGAAAACTGGAAGCCGAAAGTAAATTTAATGTCATTGAAAGCTGGATTGATTGTTGGAAAACTTGTCATGGTGTTCGATTTGTTTCTATTTCTGGTGAAATACTATCTTCTGATGCTGCAGCTACTCAGGAGTTTTCTGTTAAGTTTCAAGAAATTATAGAAGAAAATGAACTGTTACCTTGTCAAGTGTATAACATCGACGAGACAGGGCTGATCTTTAAACTGTTGCCAACAAAACCACTTGCAGCTTCAAATGAATCTGAGGCAGGAACGAAACTTATAAAAGATAGAATAACAGTCACTCGGACTTGTAGAAATGCAGATGGTACCCACAAGCTCCCCTTGTTTGTCATTGGCAAATTTAAGAAGCCAAGAGTATTCAAAAATCTAAACTTATCTTCCTTGTCAGTTTATTACTGGAACTTTTTAAATCCTGTTTTTTTCTGATGAGTTTGTGCCATCAGTCGAAAAATACTTGAAGCAGAAAAATCTGCCTGTTCGTGCTCTACTGCTGTTGGATAATGCCTCATTGCATCTATCTGAGGAAGATTTGGTGAAAGGGGACATAAAAGCTCTCTTTCTGCATCCTTATTTGAGGCAATGAAATCCCTGAACATCAAAGATGCTATCTACACAATCTCTGCTGCCTGGGATGAACTAAAACCTGAAACACTGTGGAAATCGTGGCTTAAGCTTTGGCCACAAGTTATGACTGAAAATAAGCATATCCAAGATGAGCAAAACAATGACACACTGGAAATCATTAAAGATCTACAAACTCTTGAGCCGAATGTCCCTACCAATGAAGTTGTTAGCCAGGAAACTGTGAATGAGGACTCTGACGGCAAAGACAACCCCCCCCCCCCCCCAAATCCAGATTTCACAACACAATGCAAAAAAAGCGCTTTTTGTCATCGCCCTTCAATAAATTGAGCAGAATCCAACTTCAACTCCAATGGACGTTTTGTGGATAAAAAAAATGGAGGGACACTGCAGCTAAATCTAGATTAATATCTGCTAAACAAAATTGTATCACTGACTTTTTTTCCAAGTAACTTGTTTTCGTTTTTACTGTAAAAACAATGCATACAGTACAATCATTTCTTAGTTTACACATACAGTAGTATATTTCTTTGAAAAAAGTTTCTCTTTTTTTATATACAGTGCTATAAACATTTTTTAGTTTATAGATTATTTATACATTATTAATTACACTACAGTATAGTGGTCAGGCAAGTCCTGAATGGTCTCTCTGATCACAATGGACAAAGACTCACAGTTAACAAGTATTGGTGAGATTGATAGTGGTCCCAACTGGAAAATTAACAGGAAATTTACTGATGAAACTATTGAGATCTTTAAATAACATCTCCAAAATGTAGAGTGGAGTCCAGTGTATAATGTCGAGACTTCCAATTCCAAATACAACCTTTTCAGTAATGAAGTGGCCCTAATATTCGAAAGTACCTTCCCAAAAAGAATATATAAAACTCATACTAAAAAATCCACCTACAAACCTTGGATTACCACTGGAATTAGGATTTCATGCAAAAGAACGAGTTGTTCATTGCCTCAAAACAAAATAAAAGTCTATAAAATCAGATGACCCTAACATGTTAAATCACTATAAAAAAAAAAAAAAAAATATTGTAAAATATTGAACAGTCATCCAGAAATCAAAAAGTATGTATCTGTACCCAAAAATTAATAACTCTAGAAATAAACTCAAAACAATATGGGAAGTGATATGAATTGAGAGTGGTGCAAATTAACCCAACAGGGCCCAAACCTTGCTCTGAACAATGAAGGTAAACTAGTTCAAAATCATGAGATGGTGGCTAAAATCTTTAATAAGCACTTTCTGACTGTTGCTGAGAAAACAGCAGGCAAAGGATCTTCAGACAAGGCAATAAAATCCTCAAAGAACTTCTCCCTAACTCTATAGACATGATAGGTATGGCCCCCATAACTGTGTAAGAAGTAAAAATAAAGCCATAGTTTTAGCTCATATATTCAATGCCTCTCTTAATCAAGCTATCTTCCCTAACAGGATGAAGTATGTTACTGTGAAACCCCTCTACAAAAAAGGTGATCCCACCCTACACCTTAAATGAATTAACATCTAACATAATTTCTTAAATGGCACAACGAATATAAACCTTGCACTGTAATCGCAGTACGCAGGGAAATAAAATTCGGAGTATCACTCGTGAAGCCAGGTACAGAATACAACTCGAGCCAACAGATGGCACTGCTAGCACTGTCGCCCGGCAAACACAGGTTAATGCCACGGAGTTTCCGTTATTATCTTTGTAAGCTATTCGAGGTCATCCCTTACCAACTATAACAATTACCATAACGAAATGACCCACAGCTACCAAATACAATGTCAGGATTGTCATTCACCTTGAAAAATTTGCACTAATTAGTAAGCAACAATTTGGTTTCAGATCAGGTGTATCTACAACCGAAGCAATATTCTCACTTACTAATAATGTCTTAGAATGGCTCGATAAGAAAAAATTGCCCGTTGGCATATTCTGTGACCTGACTAAGGCTTTTGAATACATCAGTCACGAAATACTTTTAGAAAAAGCAGCCCAATATTTAATCCATGGACAAGTGGGTAACTGGCTCAGATCATATTTAGACTACAGATGGCAGAAAATAGTATTATATGTTAAAAATTTACAAGTAGGAGAGGTAGAGTCTGACTGAGCAGCAGTATATCATGGAATTCCACAAGGGTCGGTACTTGGTCCCCTGCTGTTTATTATTATATATATTATTGACCTACCCATGTCCTCAAACAGTGTTAACAATATCACAATGTTTACAGATGACAAGTATTGTGACAGCCAGCAAAACCCCCATTGACAGAGTTAAATACCAACCAAGCACTTGTAAATGTTCTGAACTGGTTCACAGCAAGTTCTCTAGCAATAAATCTCAATAAAATTATAGTTACAGAAGGTCAGAAGAGATTATCATTGCACACGAGAGCCAACAGTTACAGAACGGCTCAACTGGAAATACCAAGTACAGCAAACTCTAAAAGAGCTTAGCTCAGCAACATTTGCCATCTGAATAATCTCCAAAATTGGGAGACATCAGTGTATCAAAGTCTGCATATTTTGGCTATTTCCATTCAGTGATACACTGTGGAATAATCTTTTGGGGCAACTCACCACTTAAAAATTGTAAGCCAGAAAGAAGTAGTCTGAATTCTATGTGGTGTTCCTCCAAGAACATCATGTCACAATCTTTTTAAACAGTTAGGTATATTAACCACTACTTCACAATATCTTCTCTCACTCATGGATTTCACACTTCTCAATTCTTCTGAATATGAAACATATCATCATTATAACACAAGACGGAAAAGTGATATCCATTGTGAACAGAAAAGTCTGTCTCAGGTACAAAAAGGGGTAAAGTATGAAAGTACAAAAATCTTTAACGCACTCCCCAGTATGATAAAGTGTCTAAAAGGAAACAAAACACTATTAAAAAAAGCGAAAGGAATTCCTATTGGAAAAATGTTTCTACTCACAGTAGTAATTCAGATTTATGGATTTAATCTGTGACCACAACTAATCTGCACTAAAACCTCTCTTTTTGCAACTCATTATGTACTTGAATTTTTGCTTTGCTATTGTATCTGTGTTTTATCTCCATTTTTTGTAATGTATTGTTTTCTATTTTTTTCTATTTTTATTGGTACTTTTGTATTGTATTGGTTTTTAACTCTATTGTATCTTTGTATTGTATCCACTTTGAATCATTCCAATCCCACGTGTAACATGACTTAATGGATTATATTGTATGATATACATATTGTACATGCATTTGACTCGTTCCACATCCATGCGTATTCACGCCATACTGTATCTATGGAATACGTATCTCAAATAAAAAAATAAACTGTAATTTGTGAGTCTTTTTCCTTTTAAAACAAATACATATTGTAGTGTGTGTAAACATTTTTAATTAATATATTGTACTGTGTGTATTATACTGTGTAAAAAACATTTTTATATTAATGTAGACATCTTTTAGTTCTTAAATCATTTAATTTTTTGTTCTAAATATCTTTTATATTTTTTGCAATAAATATTGGATTTTCGGATAATCCGACCTTTTTTTTTTTCATTCCGACCATGGTCCCGGTCCCCAAGGCGATGGATTAGAGGGGTTCTACTGTAGTTATGATAATTTGTCCATCCCAGATGTCATTATACCTTATCTGCAATGTAAGCATTTTTCATATAACAGCATGGCTTGAACAATATTACTAGTGTAAAGCAGCTTCAAAAAAACTTATTTTATTTCGATCGATAGGTAGTAACAGTATAATACTGCTCTTTACAATCTATAGCTTCAGGTTTTCGGATTTCCAAATACAGCATCATATGAATCCTAGGCACTTGTATTCCAAGCGCAATGGTTATGCCGTCTAAGTGGTGACTCTGCAATTTGTTCCTCCAATGTTCCCACTGAGACAGCATATCAAAATTTATCAACAAAGAAAACATCTGCTACAAGAGTACAAACAAAACAAAAAATACTGAGTCTCTCAAGGTTCTGATACAAATTTATGGTAGAAATGTCCACTCAAATATCCTGACTGTCTCTCTTGTGTTGTGCACACCTAGGCTGCATGGGAAAATCCACCATCAGGGAAATATTACAAGTCTGAGAAGCTGTTCCTGATTAGGTCTGGCACAAAAGCAAGTCTATTCTAAATACAAGTCCATTGCCAACTCATTTATAGAAGCTGAAGGCAGTGTCATCGGTACTTACAAACAGGTCCCTTGGAAGTGCCACCTGGTGTCTGGTCTTGGCTGCAACATGACACATCCATTATGTAGAAGTGCATATGTAACCCACATATGTTCCTGTGGTGTTGCTGCCTTATTTTGTGTACATATATAAATTATTTCTATGCCCTTTAATTCACTCTGTCAAATATACAAGCATTCTCTCTCTCTCTCTCTCTCTCTCTCTCTCTCTCTCTCTCTCTCTCTCCTTTTTTTTTTTTTACAAGTTTCTCTCTCTGAGTCCATCATTAACTCTCCATGACTACGCCAGGATGACCTCACTGGTTCTGTGTTCCTACCCTTTTACTGCTTCTCCCTCCCAGCCTTTAGTTCACCTTCCATGCACCTTTCATTCTTCCTTCCTTTTTCCTCTCTGCATCTCCCAACACTAGTTGAATGAAGACAACGGGTATTCCTTTTTATTTTCATTCTTTATACAGCTCAATCAAAAAAGTTTGATTACTTGTATTGAAATTATTGACTTGTTGGTACATAATGACTAAAAAATATTGATGTGCTATAAGAACTATCTGTCAACAGCTATTGTATTAACCAATTTCAAGTTTTATATACCCATGCCCAGAATCAGTTTAGAGAAAAACATGGCAAAAAGATAATGCAGGGATTTGAAACGCATCACTTATGAACACTTGCCTAATATCAAAGTACCACCACAATTTATACTAGATTAAATAAAATAAGGAGATATATTTCAAATATTTTCCCCTTTTCCTCATCCAAAAGGAATGGCAAAATAGATAAAATTATTAGTGCCCAGTTCTCATAACATCAAAACTATTCTTGATGACACTGAGATCTAGATTTTTAAAAATATATTCTCAAAAACCAATTTTAAATTTGGCAATATGTTATAGCTTTGTTAGCTACTAAAGACTTATTATTGTCGCAAGAGACACATATGCGTGGAATCTAATTTTCATAATGAGCAATGTTGTGATTGAATTGTCAGAACAAAAGAGAGGAGGTGAAAACTGCACCAGTTACATACATTATTTAAATCTTGACTGTCACAGTTACTGGTTTCCTGAGAATGTCAGTTACAATGAATGAAAAAAGAAGAGGCTTCCTTTTATCAAAATGTAATATTTAAAGTATAGATTTGTTGTAGCTGATTCTAACTTTACAATTTGTATTTCTTTTTGCAAAAGAAGTCTTCGACTCATTGCCTTTCCAGCTTTCATGTCAGTTCAAAAAATAATTTTTTATAACTGCTAATAAAAAAGTTGTTCATTCTTAGTATTTACACATATACATTAAAAATAAATATTAAAATAATTACAATACTTTCAATAAATACTTTTAAATATTTACATTAAAATATTATTTTACACATAGGAAATACTCTTAATGAGATGTCATATCTATGGGCAAGAAATGAAATGAAATTTGCTGATTTTTATGAGAAATGTAGTTTTCTGTATGTAAAAAATTAAGTAAAGAAACTAACATAACACAGCCATTTTGTGGAATATGGGGAGCTTTTATAATTTAACACTCCATTAAAAATCAGCGTCAGTTGTCTTTGGCCTCAAGATTGGTATCAGAGTCTTCACTGATTAAAGTAATTTTTTCTTCCTTAGCCTTTTTACCAGTTTTCCTCTTCTTTCTGTTCACAACACCATCATCCTCATCCATCATTCTAATAATCTGCACCTGATCAGATGAATCTATTGGTGCTATTGATATGTCTCTTACTGCTCGAAATTTTCCACAGTTGTTAAGGTGTTCATTTTCCAGTCGAAAGAAGTTCCACACAAAGCGCCTGTTGAATGTAAGTGGAGATGTGGATAATTATTATTTACTCATGTTGCAGATGACTGAATACCAATGTTTATAGGAGAATAAAAACACAAACTACAAAACAATGTACAAAGATAGTACAAATAGGACAAACAAAGTTATATACCAGTACCATACACCAAATTTCAAACTGTTGAAAGTCTATGTTGAAATATCAGCAATGTTGTATAAAGGGTAGGCCTCAATAGCTACTCACTAGTTGTTCACATAAGCTTTCAGTCATAACAAAACAGCTTAGCCGCCACCGTTCTACTTTGGACGCACTCTTGAATTCTTCTTACTATTATAATATAATTTTTGATAGTTTTTATTTGTTATATTAGAACCAAGAAAAAATATTCTTAAGCAAATTGAGGCAAATTAGCAAAACTGTAAAAACAAAGTACTCTCCAAAACTTCATCAGTCAGTGTTGTAACACACAACTCATTCTCACCCTGCTAAGTTTCAATTTGAACGGCCGACACAGCCGTCCCTACCTTGGTTCTGCTCACTGCTCTCCATTAGGTGTAGTGGCAGTTGAATGTTGCCTGAGACCTCTGGCACAGATATTCAGTATTGTTGGTGGGATTTGAACTAGTCCACATCATGGATGATCATGCTTTTTAGCATCCCTCCCCCTTTGTGAAGTAGACACACTGCCCATGAGTGAGTATGTTAGCTATCGATTTCCATTCCTTCCATGAAGGAAAAAGAGGCATGTCCAAGCTGGGTGAAGAGAGGTTCCTTGCTGGTAAAGTATGGAACAAAGTAACTATGATTAGGGAATTTGTATGTTCATCCAAAGATCAGTAATGGTGGTGTATGCTGCATCTCAGTATCTAGCACTTTTGACACTTACATCTCATCCCGATGTTGGTTCCATGCCGGAACATTGTGATACGGGTGGAAATGGCGAGACTTCGGGTATTGATGACTTTTAGCAATGACTGACAAGAGCAGATAGTGGTGGTCATTATTCTCCAGAACATCTACTACAGATGACACATCGGCTGGGAACAGGGCTGCTGTGATTTCAGTGGTAGGAGGTGGTTGTACTGTTTCGTGTAGAGTGGAG
Organism: Locusta migratoria; assembly: GCA_026315105.1. NCBI lineage: Eukaryota > Metazoa > Arthropoda > Insecta > Orthoptera > Acrididae > Locusta > Locusta migratoria. The sequence goes on from CM048747.1 coordinate 44,470,708, forward strand.
AGGATGCTTCCCTTGGCACCTGATGTGGCGGGGACTGCAGTGGTGAAGATGCGGTGGTGACCACAGGAGGTGGTAGTAGTAGTACAGAGGGAGGAGTGCCACATGGTTCAGGAAGAGACTGCGAAACGGAGACCTGGCACAGCCTGCCAGGTGGCCCAGCCGCCACCCATGGACACAACTGATCATGGAGGTGCAACACCACTCCATCATAGGTCCAAACTTGTGAAAGGTGTCGACCTCGCAAACTGTGCACCACAGCGGTAGCCCATTTAAGCTGGCACCCAATCCGTCGAGCCCATACTGAGAAGGTCCCAATTATAACATGAGGAGATGAAGGGGACAAGGAAGGCTGACAAAGATGGAGAAGAGTGCGAGGCTGATGCCTATGAATCAGTTCTGCATGGCTTTTATCCCCAATGGGAGTAACTGATAGGAAGTCAAGAAGCGTATCAAGGCCTCTATAGTGGACGAACCTTATGTTTCCACATTTGAAACTTGAACATGCAAATTATTCTTTCTGCTTCACTATTAGACCAAGGATGAAATGGACGAGCCCCGATATGGCAAATGTTCTGCCGAGTACAAAAGTCTTGAAAGGATTGGGAGGCAAACTGAGGTTCATTGTAGAGGGAGTCCTTCAATGGAAAAAAAGTGGGACAGAGCCTGAACAGTGGCTGCCGATGATGTTGATGCACAGCGAGCCATGTAAGGAAATTTAAAGAAGGCATCAACAGTGATCGGTCAGTATGAAGAGAAAAAGGGGCCCACAAAATCAATGTGGATGTGCTCCCAAGGATGATAGGAGGCTAGCCACAACAAGAGAGTGAAGTGTGGAGCCGCCTAATATTGAGTGTACAAGCGGGTATGCTGCAATCATGTGAACAATGTCACTATCAATGCCAGGCCAGAATATGTGGCACGCCTCGAAGATTTGGTGCGAGACACACCCCAATGCCTTTGATGAAGTAACCAAAAGACAGGCCAGAATGACCACCCTGGGAACAGGGCTGTCTGTGTCCAAGAGCAAAACACTATTAAAAACAGGGAGACGGTAGCAGTCAGCAAAGTAATTGGACAAGGGACAAGAAACTTTGCCTTGAGGCCACTCCGACCAACCATGCTGAATGAATTGAGACCACCTTAGTGAGCACCAGGTACTTGGCAAGAGCCGCAGCGACTTGGAAGCTTCTATGGGAAACTCATCTATGGTGTACAGACACTCTAGATCCAAATTGAAACACAGCAACTCATTGCTATCTGTGGTGTCGCACAAGTACAAAGTGCGCGCCACTTACTTTCGCCGCACGCCGCCATGCACGCACGGCGCGGCGTTCTCACGACGACAGCCACGAGCGCCCTCTGCTGCAACCCCGCTCGTGGCCACCACGGAAAGACACCGGGCACTTGGGACTGAGTTAGCAACCAGTTAGGACCTTCGTAATCAGATAGGCACCCGTGAAGACTTTGCTATTGTACAGGCACTAGGCAGGCCTCTAACAACTATGTATCAACATTCTGCAGTACTATGTAAAAGTTAAGTATTGTTACATTCTGTGCAATATATATCTCTTTCTAATTTACTCTAGTGTTTATAGTTTCTGGCTGCTCCCCTCCGTACCTGCACCAGTGTGCTATTTTTGTTCCTGTGTCGGTCTTATTCCACTCGGCCACCGACACCTACGACGAGGCTGGGACACAAAAGCGGCGACGAAGTTGGGACACAAAAGTGGCGACGAAGTTGGGACACAAAAGTGGCGACGAGGAGTGATAGAACCTTGGACCAGCCCGCTTACAGCAGCCAGACAGCAGCAGTCGGAGCACGCAAAAATTGCTCCCGCCCACCCACCCTTATTATAAGAATTTTGGGGGAAGATATTTTGTTACGTGTTTTGTGGACTTTTTTGTTGCAGAGCGAGTCCTCTTTCATATTGCATTTGTGTTTTGTTATAAGTTACTTGTATATGCGGCGCCTAATCGGTCAGCATGGCCACTACCCCGAACCCAAACTTAATGGAAATTATTCAGTTACAGACGGCGCAAATAACACAACTTCTCCAGGCGGTGGCGCAGTTGACAACTCAACAACAGCCGTCGCATCAGCAGCCCACACCTGCCGCCGCACCGCTTCCGACGTTCCGCCAGTACAACGAACGTGAGGAAGAATGGAGCGACTACTTCGCACAGTTTCAAGAACTCGTTGCGGCTCATCAAATTACAGGTCAGAAAGTGAAGCATCTGTTATTATCTGTAGTGGGCCCCCAGACCTTCGTATTATTGCAAAAACTATTCCCTCACGCATCTCCTCGTGATGTAGACTTTTAAAAAATAGTAGAGGCACTAAATGCTCATTATGAGAGAAAAGTTCTCGTAGCTGCGGCTCGGTACCGATTTTTCAGACTTAAAAAATTACCGCAGCAGTCACACCAAGAGTGGATTACGGAATTGAAGGGCTTAACCCGCCAATGTAAATTTACTTGCTCTTGTGGACTTTCGTATAGTGACGTGATGTTGAGGGATGCGATTACGCAGAATATTCAGGACCCCAGAATTAGAGCAGCAATTCTGAAACAGTCAGACCCTTCATTAGACAGTGTACTGCAGCTTATAGAAGCGCATGATACTTTTGACTTAGCAGATGTAGAAATGCAAAGCCACAGTGTAAATTCAGTGCGCCGTAACGGACGCTTTCCTAGCCGTAGTTGTCAGTATAGCACTAGTGATTCTTACAATAGTACAGGCCGTGCTGAACAGACAGTGAACAGTAGCCAGTGTAAAAGTGCGACACAAAGGTCGCCCCGTCGTGTTAGAAACAGTGATTTGAATAACGGGCGCCAACGCTCATTTCAGTAAAATGTACGTAAATCTTGCCCTCAGTGTGTGTCTCGCCACAAGCATGCTCATTGCCCTAGTCGCAACGCAACCTGTTATCAATGTGGCAAATCGGGACATGTGCAGTGTGTGTGTATGCAAATTAAAAACTCAAAGAACAGTAACGTTAGAAACAGTGCTTCGCAAACTGCGAGAACAGTTCATTCTGTAAATGTTATACGGGCTGTGGAATTGAACAGTGCTTTCCTTGGATCTCAATTTCAGGAAAGTAGTTCTGCGCCTATGGCAAAACTATATAGTGCACCACGTAGCAAGCGCCGACGGGCGCGTAAAACAGTGCAACGGAAAAGGGTTCGGGACAAGCAAAATGACTATGAACAGTGCATTCCTGTAGTGAAAATAGTGCCTTCTGCAACTGCTCCTTGTAATAGTGCCCAGTACAGTGTAGCTAGTGACAGTAGACATCAGGTAGCTACTCAAAGTAATATTAGTGCAGTAGCCTCGCATTGCGCGGACGCCGATCCGGCGGTCGTGTCATCTAGTGACAGTGTGGTTAATCCGCTGTGTGCCGAGTATGCGCCGCTTCCTACCGCACGCAACCCACGCAAGCGCAGAAAACAATATGTATTAGACGTTGCCCACATTAGCGCACCGGTCGTGCGCCAGAAGCACAAGCTGTTTGTTACTCTCTCTATAGGAAATGAGACTGTGCAATTTCAGCTTGATACTGGTTCCGCTGTTACATTAATAAATAAAGACACATATGAACTTCTGGGTTCGCCAAAATTGTCGCCGTCACAGCAAGTGTTAACAGCATATACAGGACAAACTATTCCTGTGCTAGGAACGTGTAGCCTGCCTGCCTCTTTTCAAGGTGTAACAAAAACAGTTGCTTTTGTTGTTCTTCAGGCCAAATCTACACAGAACATTTTTGGACTAGATGCTTTTGACTTGTTTGGTTTATCAATTCAAAGAGATGTGCTTCAAATTTCGTCAGTAGTGCCTCAGGACAAAATCAATGCATTGTGTGACAAATATAGTGACCTGTTTTCGTCGGAACTAGGTTGTGCAAAAGACTTCGTGACACATGTAACTTTAAAAGAATCTGCAGTTCCAAAATTTCGTAAAGCTAGACCAGTGCCTATCGCAATGCGTGATACAGTTGCCGAAGAACTTACACGTTGGCAAGATAGTGGGCTGATTTCTCCTGTTTCTGCGAGTCAGTGGGCCTCGCCTATAGTAATTATACCCAAGCCGTCAGGAAAACTTCGTCTCTGTGCGGACTTCAAATCAACTGTCAACAGTCAAACAATTGTAGACACTTACCCCCTGCCCAGACCTGACGAACTAATGGACAAATTAGGACAGTCTCGCTTCTTTTCTAAGATTGATTTAGCAGAGGCATACTTACAAATTCCGCTTGATGACGAGTCAAAAAAAAAATTTTTCGTCATTAATACTCACATGGGCCTTTTTCAATTTCAACGCCTACCCTTTGGCAGTTCTTCCGCCCCCGCTATTTTTCAGCGCTTTTTGGAACAGCTGACAGTTTCTGTACCGTGTTGCTCGAACTATTTAGATGATATTGTGGTATCCGGACGTACAGTTGAAGAACATTTAGCAAACCTGGAGTGCCTTTTCAAAGTGTTGACTGCAGCAGGTCTATGTTGTAATAAAGCAAAGTGTTCGTTTTTTCAAACTGAAATAGAGTACCTAGGCCATGTGATTAATGCCCAAGGAATTCATCCCTTACAGTCACATCTTCGAGCAATCAAAGACTTGCCTCCTCCTAAGAATGTGCAGGAATTGCAAGCAGTGATGGGAAAGCTTAACTATTATTTCAGGTTTATTCCCAATGCCTCTCAGATTGCAGCTCCACTGCATCACTTACGTAGGAAGAATGTTCCTTTTGTATGGTCTAAAGATTGTCAGGTTGCCTTTGACAAACTAAAGTCTGCACTACTCAGTGATGCATGTTTGATTCCCTTTGACCCACAGAAGCCTGTAGTGTTAGCAGTTGACGCCTCGTCGTACGGTGTGGGTGCAGTTCTGTCACATCGTATTGGATGTCACGATCGTCCTATTGCCTTTGCATCCAAGCTACTGACGCCGACGCAACAGAATTACAGTCAGATAGAAAAGGAGGCCTTAGCAATCATTTACGGCGTCACAAAGTTTCATCATTATCTCTATGGCAGAAAATTCTATTTGTTGACAGACCACAAGCCTCTCACGTCGTTGTTCTCACCCACAAAGACGATTCCGCCACGTATGGCACAAAAGCTTCAGAGATGGTCCTTGATATTGTCTAATTATCAGTATGAGATTTTGTACCGACCTACCACTAAACATGCTAACGCGGACACACTTTCCCGACTTCCGGTTGGCCAGGATGTATCATTTGATTCTTCAGAAATGGCATGTTGTCAGATAGACTCCAGAGATGCTTCCGCTGTCGCAGACTTTCCTTTGAACTCTCGTCGGGTTGCACAGGAAACAGCTGCGGATGCAGACCTAAGTGTGGTAGCACGTTTTGTTCGCTCAGGGTGGCCTGCCAGAGCCAAAGACATTGATCGGCCTCTGGTTCGACGTTATTTTGCACAACGTCATGCATTATCTTTAAGTCAGGGTGTACTGTTGTTGCATACCGACAACGACCAAGCAAGAGTGATTGTTCCTTGTTCCCTGCAACGAGAAGTGTTACGCCTCCTGCATCAAGGACATTGGGGCATTGTTAGGACAAAGCAATTGGCCAGACGTCATTGTACCTGGGTTGGTATGGACGCTCAGATAGAGAGCATGACATCACAGTGTACAGTTTGTGCGGAGCATCAGGCGGCTCCTCCACAGCGTTTCTCAGACTGGCCACGCCCCAAGGGACCATGGCAACGTTTACATATTGACTTTGCCGGACCATTCTGGAATACGCGCTGGTTAATTGTTGTAGACGCTTTCAGCAAGTTTCCTTTTGTGATTGCCATGAACTCAACGACGGCTTCTAGTACAATCAGTGCCTTAACATCAGTGTTTTGCATCGAAGGCTTGCCTGAAACTATCGTCAGTGACAATGGACCTCAGTTTGTTAGTGCGGAATTTCAACAGTTTTGTCGTGTGAATGGCATTCAGCATATCACCACCGCACCTTTTCACCCTCAGTCCAATGGTGAAGCAGAACGTTTCGTTCGAACATTCAAGTCTCACATGGAGAAGATGAAAGGTCAGCACTCCAGGCAGCAAGCTCTTCAAATTTTCCTGTCTACGTATCGGTGCATGCCACGTGACGGCCCGTCTCCTGCCGAGCTGCTACACGGCCGCCGTCACCGCACTCTCCTTCACCTGCTGCAGCCTCCCACGCACCGAGTCTGTTCGTATGGCGCTACGCGTTTTCAGGTTTCCACGCCGGTGCTGTACAGGGTGTTTGCTGGAAACAAGAATACATGGTTGGCGGGCACCATTCAACGCGTGCTTGGTCGTAATATGTTTGTTGTACGTTCTTCCACAGGGTCGGAGCTGCGGCGCCACGCAAACCAATTGCGCCTGCACAGGCCGCGCGATCCTGTCTCCGGTTTCTTGATTCCAGACCCAGTTCACCGCCAGGGAGCACAAACACATCGTTCGTCAACGGGTCCAGCGTCCCCGGACTACGAGATCGTCCCGATGGAGATCGACGCGACGCCGCCGCTGTCGCCGGCGCAGATGACAGCGTCACCGAGAGGGACTCCGGGACCGTGCGTGCCGCCGCCGCCTGGGCCACGCACCTCAGAAGAAGATGACCTGCTCCCTCTGGGCGGGGGGGGGGGGGGGGGGGGGTGCGCCCTTCCCCAGGTTTCGGTGGGTTCCCTGGAGGATCGCAAGGCGGATGCCGGGGCGCGGACGGGGTCTCGATCCCAGCCTCAGCTACGACGCCCGTCCCACCAGTAACGCCCCCGCCCAGGCCCTCCTCCCAGTGCCGTCGCCGTGGCCCTCAGCCCTACGCCACGACGGCGCGGCGGTTTGGGGGGGAGGGGTGTGGTGTCGCACAAGTACAAAGTGCGCACCACTTACTTTCGCCGCACGCCGCCATGCACGCACGGCGCGGTGTTCTCACGACGACAGCCACGAGCGCCCTCTGCTGCAACCCCGCTCGTGGCCACCACGGAAAGACACCGGGCACTTGGGACTGAGTTAGCAACCACTTAGGACCTTCGTAATCAGATAGGCACCCGTGAAGACTTTGCTATTGTACAGGCACTAGGCAGGCCTCTAACAACTATGTATCAACATTCTGCAGTACTATGTAAAAGTTAAGTATTGTTACATTCTGTGCAATATATATCTCTTTCTAATTTACTCTAGTGTTTATAGTTTCTGGCTGCTCCCCTCCGTACCTGCACCAGCGTGCTATTTTTGTTCCTGTGTCGGTCTTATTCCACTCGGCCACCGACACCTACGACGAGGCTGGGACACAAAAGCGGCGACGAAGGTGGGACACAAAACTATCAAAGGAGGAATCCGAGACCATTGGAAGCCGAGAGAGAGTATTGGCACTGGTGTGCTGATTAGTAGGCCGAAATGGATCCTATGGCAATACCATGAAATAAACGATGCCCAGTGCTGAAGCCTGTGGGCAGCTTTGTCAGGCAAGGATGCTGAAGGGTTAAATAAAGCAACCAATGACTTGTGGTCGGTAATGATGTGAAACTTACACCAATATAGAGACACACACTCTCTGAATGGCATATACAATGACAAGTGCCTCCTTCTCAATTTGGGAGTATCGTCGTTGAGTAGTAGTGAGAGGTTTGGAAGTAAATGCAATCAAACGCTTGGAGCCATCATCAAACTTGTGAGAGAGTATGACACACAATTCCATTTTTGAGGCATCTGTAGACGACAACAAGCACTGGCCCGGACAATAGGTGACCAAGCATGCGGCTTGGTTGAGTTTTCAACCATTGGAAAGCCCTTTCACAGGTTCGTGAACACTGAAACATAGCATTTTTACAAAGTAAGGCATGCAGAGGATGGCGGTATCAGCAAGAATATTGTGGTAGTATACGATTGTGTCTAAAAAGACCTGTAACTCTTTAATGTCAGTAGGCCTAGCCATAACTGTGATTGCAGCAACTTGATTTCACAAAGGATGGATGCCTTCTTTAGAAATCTCTAAGCTGAGATGGACGACAGAAGGATGGAAGCAGCTCAATTTGGACAGATTGCATTTGAGGCCAGCTGTCTGAAGGACTGAACAGTGTGTGAATATTTGATAAATGCTCTAGTGGCAACCATAAGAACAATTTCATCATGATAATTAACACACCCCAGAACAATTGTTCCAAAAAGCCGGCTGCAGTGGCTGAGCAGTCTGTGGTGCACCAGTCACATTCTGCATGGCCACTATGGTCGGGGGTTCTAATCCCCCCCTCGGGCATAGATATTGGTGCCGTCTTTAGTATTAGCTAATTCATAAGTAGTTTTTTAAGTTTATGGACTGATGACCCTGTAGTTAAGTCCCATAAGCTCTACAAACATTTGAACATTTTGTCCAAAATAACTTTGAAATATCACCAGAGAATGGGCTATTCCAAATGGAAGATGCTGATATTGGTATAACCCAAAGGGTGTGTTGAGTACCAGAAATCATTTGGAGAACTTGTCCAAGAGAACTTGGCTCCTGGCATGTTTTGCAAAGAGCTTGTCCGGGCATGGCTATGGGTAAGTGTCAATGATGCTTTAAGCATCGACATTGTGCTTGAAGTCAGTACAAAGATGTAATTGACTGTTAGGCTTTTTAACAATCGCTAAGGACAATGCCCACTTGCTGGAGGAAATAGGCTACAGGGTATTCAGAGATGTCAGCTTGTCCAATTCTTGTTTAACTTGGCCATGTAAAGCAACAAGAATAGGTACAGCTAATGCGCAAAAATATTGTTTGCGAGCTGTGGGCTTGGGGGTGATATATGTCATAAAATTGATAGCACAACCTAACCCTTCTGAAAATAGAGACAAAAATTCAGAGTACAATGTCTCAAATTCCTGGTAAGGAACATGTTCAGAAATGAGGTGGACAAGAGTCCGTTATGGAATATCCAGAAGCACAAAAAGCATCTATGCCAACTAATGAGGGTTGTCTACCATCGAAAATGTCAAGGGATGAACCACTTGTTTATAGATCAGCGGAAGTATGAACTTTCTTAAAACTAGAATGCTTTGTTTGTTGCAAATGACCAAGCATCTACTGACTGGAGACAGACAGAGAGAGAGAGAGAGAGAGAGAGAGAGAGAGAGAGAGAGAGAGAGAGCTGGGGACCCTAGATCTATGTAAGTTTGGGAATTTATGAGTGTCACAGCAGCACTGGTCTCCACCTGTAAGTGAATCATTTGTCCTAATACTTGAAGTTAAAAAAATTAGTAAACTTGAAAGCTGTATGAGAGCAGAAAACTAAGAATGGCGCACACACACACACACACACACACACACACACACACACACACAATAGGACATTTCTTCCTGACATTATTGCATATGGCATGGCGTTTGGGAATTACTGCCCGGTCGTGTTGGACGAAACATAAAGGGCACAATGGAAGTTTTGAATATGGCCATAATGACTGTTGTGACACAGCCAGCCACTGTTCTACGCGAATCTGGCGAGAAGTGTTTAGTGCTGTTGTGTCCTTCCCACCCTGTGAATCAGCAGAAAGAGAATTTTGAAGAACAGGAACAACTGCTGACACATCACAAAAGATTCTATTTCATCGCCAGCTGCTCGTGAAATCTCGAAGGACTGAGCAATGTTCAATACCTCAGACAAGAGCACATTGGCAAAATTCCTTGTCAGGGGCCAACTGATTAACAACATCACAAACCATGGAATCAGCACAAGAATCTTCCTGAGCATTGGTAATGACCCAATTGGGATAGTTTGGTGGGGCTTTTTGTGACAGCAGTAGATAACAATTCATGCATCTCATGAAAAGAAAGACACAGAGTCCTGTAGAGGGGTCAGTTGACTGAGCTATTGATAGACACATCGAGGACAAAAATAAAGCCTTAAATATGTTAGTATCCTTAATCAAAATGTGGAAAAATGGTACCAAATCTGATTCTCGTAAGTATCCAAATCATCGTACTGAGTAAATGGGGGTCGAAACGTAGATGGTGCAGATACCCTTGCAGACAGTGTGGTGAAAAGTGCCACGATAGTAGACATAAAAGATTGTGGCTCCTCAAGAAGAGCCTGATTCACAGCCTCAGTATCCATAAGCCTGTATGAAAAACACAAGTGAGCAGAAGACGCATGAAAATGTGGAAACTCATTGCCAAATACTGTTGTAACACACAACACCACAAGTCATGCTCACCATGCTAAGTTTCGACTTTAACTACCGACACAGCCATGCCTGTCTCTGCTCTTCTCACTGCTTTCTGCTAGGTGTTGTGGCAATAGCCTTGTCAAGCTTTGCATGAGACCTCTGATGGAAACATGCAGTATTGTCAGCAGGCTATGAACTAGTCCATGCCGTGGACAATCATGCTTTGTAGCAGTCAGGTCAATTAGTTTGAAGTTCTGATTGTAATAAACTAATTTGCCAAAAATCATGGTACTCAAAAGTCATGGTTCTTTTAAAACTGCCAATAGAAGATAAGTAGCCACTCTCTGACAAGATGATCACTTAGCCACACACAGGCAGGAGGAAAATACAGTAATGGACTTGAATTTTCGACAACACCCTTTGTCAGAAGAAAAAAAAAAAAAATCAGATACTTTCTCCAGCCCAGGCAAATAGGAGAAATTGGTTGGTTCTGGATTATGTGTAGTTTTGGAAGGGTTTTATACACCTCATAAAAGTGTGCAGAGAAAATCCCGATTAATCAAACTTTTTTGGGTTCCAAAAATACCAGTTTTAGAATGTTCACCTCTAAAATTATTGCTAATCATCCGAATTCTTGCCATACATTCATAACTTTGTTCTCAAGGCCCTTTAGTTTTTTATGTATAAATATACATTACCGAGCTCCAGATGCTCACACTAGACATTTGTTGTGTAACTAGTTACGCTATACATCCCAAATCCAGCCCAAGTAATCAAATCAAATAGTTTATTTTGTAGGGTTATTTAAAGTTCTGAGGGCAAACATTGCTTCAGGAATTCCATACGTCCAAGGTTCTTGATGTCAGAGTAGCTACTTTGGGAGCACCTGAGCCTCAGAGCAAAAGCTGGATCCCCAAACTGGATTCCCAGAAACAAGAGTGAGACCTGAAAAGTGTATTCTCTGTGATTGTAATTGTTCAGTTGTTTTTTTAATTATGTAAGATGGGAATTAGTCAGTTGTCATTGAGTTGTTAAGTTCCTGAGAAGTTGCCAACTCCTGAACATGACTGTGTATGCTTCGATGTAGTGGAATTAATGGATTCAAATGAACCCCCTGAATGAACTACATCAAGGTGTTGAACTTTATTTGAAGCGTTTTGAAGCAGTATTTATTCCATAACCTTCTCTGCCTGTGGTTGCAATCAGTGGATGAACTACAAAGTCCAAGTTTGAAATTTAGACTAACATTGTTCTCGTCAAAGCATGGAATAGCCAGATCTTTAACACATTCGGGACGATTGACTGGTGATTTATTTTCACTTGGGCCTAACTTATTTGTGATGTAAATTGAATCTTATTTGGCCAACAATACAATCTATACTAAGGAAAAAAAAAAATTATATGCCACTATACCAGTATAATTTTTACGTCGTGCCACAGTGTGTCTGCAGGCCGCTAGGATTGATTGTGGTATTATGGTAGACAAACCTGCATAACAAACAACCAGCAATGAACATCTTTCTATATCGCAAATTGTTGTTTTCCAGTTTGAATTCACATTTTTAACAGTATATTTTATATTCTATTTTGTAACATTAGTAATTTATATTTTTATGTTTCATGGAATACTGCCTCTTCAAATTTTAGACACATGAGTTTCAGAAAGTTTGGGACAAGTAATAATCGATGTAAAGAATCTATTTATTGTACAGGAAGACAGTTATGTACAAAAACAATTGTAAATACACGAAGAAAAGACAGTAATTTAAAGAAAATTACTTCCACTTATGTACATACATCTGTATTCAAAATAAACCTACATTTCAAAACTTCAATGAATATATGCAAGCATGAAAATATATACATAATTTATCTAAATGTACAAGAAGAAATAAACAGAATTATACTATAGGACATACAAGTCCAGGATGTAGCCAGAGGTGTTTCGAACCCCCTCCCCAATTTCGTCAAGAAGCCCAGGCCCATGGTACCTCTGAAAAAAAATCCTCAATATGTCCCTAGGAAATTGGTCTTATGAGATAATTTACATTTTAGAACAAAAAGTATCCAAATGGTGGAGTAATGAAGATTAATATTCAAATAGCTGGTTAAAATCAGTTCACACTGTAATTCGCGGACAAACCAACCTCAGTGACAGCAGACTGTCTACTGAGGGCCTGGTGAATGTTCATTTTAACCTGCAAGCCAGAATGAGCCTATGAGCCTTGGTCACATGAGAGTTCGGTGAAGCCACACAGGGCGTGCGCCGTCCAGGAGGCAAGGCGGCCCTCACGCCCCAATGGCGTGAGCCATCACGAACATGTTAAATACAGAGAACCCAAAATATTTAACTTCATTAAAGACGATTTATACAACCTGGGATACAAATAAGTGTATTGTTTAATTAAAAAATACATGGTCATGTTACACATTTTGCTCCTTGGGCAAAAATTATGAACATAAAAAAAAACACCCCCACGCTCAAATTTTAACTGTAGATTCTTTTAACATTTATGGAGATACACCACTTACCAATTTTCAAAAAATTGTAAATTTGTCAATATAACCTGAACACCTTAATTTTTAGGTGATAGAAGTAAATTGTGGGGATGATCACTTCTGTAATTCATATTTACGTCAAGTCATTGAAAATTTTGCAGATGTTCTTAAGCTGATGTTCTCAAGGCACATTGAAACTTTTTCACTATCACTATCTTATAATGACGTCAGAGGTTCTAATGTTATCATACATGTGCACATAAAAATTCGAGAAATCTCTGGTTTGAAATGTAATTTGAAGTTTTCATTAATGTACTGGACCCATGGCAAGGTTTCTGGGCTCATCACAACAGCTCTCAGGTCACAGACTATATTTTAGTTACCTTTTATTTTTTCTTCACCAATAAAACTTCATGATACACTGTCCCCATATAATAGCTTTTTTTACACCTGTACAGGGTGTCTTGACCTGGAAGGTATTTGATAGTGCCATCTGGTGACTTAAGCACCAGACAAAAATTTTGTGCAGTGAAATTCTTTGTACTTGAAAATGAAACAACACTTTTTCCTAATATACTGTAGTTGTAACATAAAAGTGTTGTGTATTTTTATGTAAAATAGTGTAAAGTGAATTTGCATTGTATGGGAGAGAATTTTGTGCTAACCTCATGTGTACTTATTTGTTGCTTATATGTGTCAAAGTACTTTAATCTGTTGAAGTTTATAAATAATCTGTGAAAACCTTAGTGATGTACAGAATTTGTTTTAGAGAATTAGAACATCCTGCTCTAAGAGGGAATTGGATGATACCAGCTGAAAACTGCTTCTGTCAGACCACAAAAAGGCAAATGCATTCCTATTTAAAAGATTGACAGAAAAAGGGTCAAACCAGCTGCCCCAATCCTCATTCTGCCTTCCTAACCAAAAATTTAAAATTCACACATATTTGTCCTGCTTTTTTACTGAAAGAGTGTGGCATATCAAAGAGACAGTGGGGCAGAAAAAGTGGCAATGAAAGAGAAATTGGGATGGATGAAGACAATAGTGGTGGGAGCCAAAGAAAGAAGAGATACTGATGGTTGGAGAGTGGCAGTAAGAAACAGAGATGAATGAAGATAGTATCAGTGGGAAGGTGGTAGAGGACGCAGTAGGGGATAGGGTGGAGACTGGTAAACTTTGACATGAAAAAATTTTTCCTATCTCCTCCTATTCTCCACATCCCTGTGATACAGTTTTCCAGTACCTGGGTCAAAACTCCAAGCTAACCATACTTAAGGACAGAGAGAGAGAGAGAGAGAGAGGGGGGGGGGGGTCAAGGAGGAAGAGGAAATGTAAACGAGTAAGAAGGAGACATTGGTTACAGGCAGAAAATGAATGGGGCAAAGACAATGGAAGGGGGACAGAGAGAGACAGTGAAAGTTGAAGAGTCAAGAAGAGAGCAAGAAAGTGATGAAGACAGTGAGAATGGGAAAAACAGCCATAGCAAAGTGCCAATGGGAGGAAAATTAGATGGATATGAATATAGAAAGTGGTAGTGAGAGGAGATGCTAAGAATGGAGGCTTCTTTTCTAAGAGGGATTAGGTAAAATGATTTTGAATGTTGTGTGTTACACATAACAAAAGAATACAGATATGTTTTCATGCTGAAATTTTTTCTGAAGAAAACAGAATGAGTCCTGAGGTAGCTGGTTCAATGCTCTCCTGTTCGATTTTTTTAAAAGAGGAACATACTAACCTGTTTTGTGCTCTCATATAAGCATTATTTAGGTGGTTTTAAAACACTTGTTGACTGTATGTAATATGTAGGTGACTTATTTCATAACAAATATCTTATTATTCTTGGATTACCGATTTCACTTTAGTCCTTAAATCTTACATTACAGTTCTGTCAGCAATGGAGTTGTACTCAGTAAAACAGCCTTGTCACCTAATTGATAGCATTGCAGTGCGAGTGTGTGTTGCCAAAAATTAGTATGTGACATATGAGGGCACTGTCTAAATTTCTGGTTCCTGTCACAAATAACCAAGGTAACATGACAGTTGTTTAATATTCTTGACTCACTTTGATATTTTATGTTAGTTTCTGTATGGTTCTCAATAGCCTTCTGTGAAGAGTGTTAAAAATGTATGCGATATAATATACTTTTACTTATGATATCTGTAGCTCTACTCAAACACTTATGACAGCAGCAATAAAAAGTATGATTTTGATAATTATCTAAAATGGAACAGTAAATTCAAACAGTAATGGAATTTAATGTGAACAAAAATACATACTAACCTGAACACCTCAAGAGGTAAAAAGAATGACTGCACATATTCTGAATTGAAATCCAGAATTTCTGCTAAAACAAATGATATCAACCACGAAAATCGCAAGATCAAATCCTCAAGAATGGCAAAATAGTAGTATCCCTGTAAAAAAAAAAAACAACAACATTGAATGAATGAGAAAGTTCCACATGAACATTTTTTCAGAATTTGTCAGTAAGTCAGTGCCTTGAGAAAGGGTGGAAACTAAACCACTTTCTTTAGAGAAAGAAGAGAGTGAAACTATTAAATTAATCACTGAAAATAATTAGACTGTAGATAGTTTTATACTTCTGATTTACTCCAACCCATAGATTCATAAACTATCATTAAACAATGATAGTTGTCTCTAAGCAGCTTACAGGCTCCTTTTGTTTATATACGTTATAAGAGGAAACATTGATCAGTCACAAAATATTTTATTATTATTATTATTATTATTATTATTATTATTACAAATTGATCTTCAGTGTTATAGCATATGTCAGCAGGAGGGATCACAACAAACACAGATATATATGAATTAACATGGAGAATTCAGATACATTTGAAGTTTGATTGCAAATGTATTTGTGTCCGTTATAACAACTCCTGCTGACACATGGTGCTGACACTGAAGATGGCTAGGAACTAGCCAAAATCAATTTGTAATTAAAAGATTATATATATCAACAGTCAGTGCTGCACATTGGTGCAAACATGGATTCAGACCTGAGTGTTTATTACCCATTCCCTTTACAACAGCAGAACACAGAACTAAATTTTGTTTATGGCCAGATGGGGCTGAAGGCATCTGGCAATACTTGACAGAACACAATCGATGCATGTGCCTTGGCATTGTCATTGTGAAGCTGCATATTCTTAGTGTCTGCTGAAATGAATAGGTATCACACAAATACAAATAATTAAGGAGTATAAAGTTATAATAAATAATGGTGTTCAGTTTGTCAATTGCTCGTAAGTGAAGGCTCATTAGAGTGAATGACCAGCCTACACCAGCATATAATGTATGGTTTCAAAATGTTGATCCTGCCAATGGGAACTTCTTCCTCTTAGTTATTAGAGTGTGCACCAAAGTATTTCATTTTTATTTCTTAGTCTTTATTGCAGAATAATGTAGAATAGCAGATGTGTTTTCATCAGTATTATGACAAACTAAAGTAATTAAATTGCAAAACAACAGTTTTATTTTAATTTTTGATGATTTTCTGTAGAAGAATGGATTAATAGCAAATATATTACTTGTTTACTTCAGTTATTTGACAGTAACACTACGGGTTTCTTTTCTTTTTTTTTTTTTTCCCACATGTTTTCCTACAGAAGAATATATTAAAAGCAAAGGCACTGTTATATTGTAAACATGCTGTTGCACTGTTTGACTGTAAGACAACAGTTTCACATTCTTATTGTTGAATTCGATTGGTTTTCTATACAAGAATGAGTTTGCAGAATGTACATTTTTGTCTGTTGCATGAATACGAAATTCAGTTCACAAACCGTTACATTTTAATTGAGCATAGTTATACAGGTCGCGTGTCATTTGAAACAACCAATAGCAGAACACATCAACAGTTCACAGCCTTCTCAAAAGTAAAACAGTAATTGTAAAGTAAACAGGTAATACATACTACTGGTTTTTCGAATTTCAACCTAAATGGGGCAAGTAATAATCTTCTGAATGAATGGTGGAGACTTGAAATAAGTGTGGAATGAGGAAAGGAAGAAATGACAAGGGAGAAATTAGAAAGATTATGTTGATGTAGAAACTAGATGCATACAGGAGCAATGACTGTCTTTAACAATTTATGGAGCTTTGTAGGAACACAAGAGGAAGGCATCAGTAGAACAAACACTGCAAAAATAGTACAGAGGGAATTTATAAGTTTCACATTAACAGAGAATGACAAGGATAGAAAGATATGAATGAATTAGGTTGGAGTAAAGAATTCATTGGGGGAGACAGGAAAAAGTAGATGGTAATGGAAGTAGTGTAGGACAGGGACATCAAAGATTGAAGCCACATGAACTGAAAGATAACAGATGTGTCAACATTTTTTGGGGAGGGGGGGTTTAGATTTGTTGACAGTTGTACTTTGCAGTAAATATTTAAGGAGCGAGTCTGACATGAGAGCTGAATGGAGGAAAGCAGTGATATCTGAGTGGTCCATTTTGTAAGTTACATTTTTACTCCATCATAGCCGACTTGTCTCATTCTTTGCATACACCTTCCTCTTACTCCAGGTCCTCTAATTGCCCTCTGAACTATTTCTTTTAGTGTTTTTTCATAGCAGCTCCTTTCCCTGATTCTACCTTCTTTGTATGTGTCAGCCACACAGCCAGCATCACTAATACATTATAGATAGTATCATGATCATTTACAGTCCATATCCTTTAATGCTATTACTCCCTCATTCCACACCACAGTCTACCTATATAGCTACTGGCACTAATGCTCACTTTTGCTGTGGTGTTTTGCTTCAAAGTTATGTGTTTTATACCTGTTGTTGGAAGAAATTTTAATCTCCAGTATTTGGCAAGGAGAGATAATGACATACAGTTCTCAGTGAGAAGACTTTCCACCATTGCTCAGTTAAATTACAAACCTTTCTACAGTATTTGTTTAATGAAGTTGTGCTTCACTATCAGTAGTGATATGCACATTGGGTGAGGACTTAAAGATTGGCAGCCTGTAACATTTTTATTCAGACTCCTCAGTTTCTTTAGTCTGTCTCATTACAGAATACTTTTCTGTTGACATACTTCTCCCGACAACTTAATTTAGGATGGTGTTCGGTGTTTGACTCTGGTCCCTAGTGTCATATGTGATATTAAACCAGCACACTCCCTGCGCGGATTTTAATTTTGGAGCATAATAGTTCTTTTCAAGACAGCTTGGATCCCATAATCCTCTTGGCCTCAATTTAAAGTAGACACACCCCAAATTTCCTCTTCTTCCCCCAAGCTCTCATCCTCTGTATATTTCTCCCTGATAATCCACCCTTCTCATCATTATGCACTTTTCAGAACTCGCCTTTACTGTGGCAGCATTTGGGGTGTCATATTCCTGGCCTGTGCATCTCCTACCTCTTTCTACCAGTGATCAGCCACCTTTCTCCAGCCTGTATTACCTCAGTCATTTCACCTGTCACAATCATTCACACACAGTGGTGCTACAGAACTTGCACAGTGTTATTGACATTCACACACAACTGTTCATTGACACAGAACTACTCATTGACACTTAGCAAATAACGAATTTACACCTGTTCAAAATGGTGTAAGGTTGCCTATCCTGTAATTTATTATTCAAAAGAGATCGGCTGGCCAGTACTTACCTTTTTGCTGTACTGCCGATAGTTACACTCAGAAAAAATGGAGGAAAATAACAAGCATTGGGAACTGTGTTCTTTCTTCAAGTGGAGAGAAGGGAAAAAAAGAAACAAAAGGAATGGGAAAGGTAATTCACTACCTAGGTCATGAGGATGGTGTTAGGATTGTGGAAGTCAGACACTGTGTAGTAGTACTGAGCCATGCCAAAGAAGATATATATATGCAACCAGAGAGGAAAGATCAAGTAGTAAAGAGAGGAAAATAAAGAAAAGAAAAGATGAGTGAACTGAATGATGCTGAGGGGTGTGTGGGGCTCTAAAACATGATTGATTAACAGGGGAATATGGAACCCCCCTCTCCACACACACACACAAGAGGGACGGGGGGGGGGGGGAGGGGGGGATAATGGATAGGTGAGTTGAGGATGGAAAAGGGGGAAGGGTTAGCTTAGATTGGTGAGGGTGGGAGGCGGGAGGAGAGGATATGTTGGAGGGCAAGTTCCCACCTCCGTAGCTCTGAGGCATTGGTGTTACTTGGCCGTATCCAAATGGCACATGTGGTGTAACAAGTGCCAAGGTCCCTGGAGCCATGCTGGAGGGCATGCTCTGCCACAGGATATTTTGTGTCCCCCAGGCAAACAGTCAGTCTGTGACCATTCATCTGTTCAGCCAATTTGTTAGTAGTCATACTAACATAAAAGGCTGCACAGTGGACACATGTCAGTTAATATATGATGTGTGTTGCTTCACGTATGGCACTGCCTTGAATAGGGTAGGTTTTTCCTGTGGTGGGGCTGGAGTATGTGGTAGTGGGAGGACAGGCTGGACAGGTTTTGCAGTGAGATCAATTGCAGGGATAGGAACCATTAGGTAGGGAGGGTGGTTTTGGGATGCTGTAAGGTTGGACAAGGATGTTGCGGAGGTTGGAAGGACGGCGGAAGGCTACTCTGGGTGGTGTGGGAAGAACAGTTTGGAGTGATGATCTCATCTCAGAGATGAGAGAGAGCTATATTGGTTGGACTCCACTCCAAAAAGATTATCAGTGTAGCACCTATTTTGTCCAATTTACAGCTTTGTTAATGTCTTCCAACAAGTAACTTATGTTGATACAAGCTGAAAACCCAGCATTGCCCGGGTATTTATTTATTTATTTATTCATTCATTCATTCCTGCTTTGAGTTAGTACTTCTCCTATCCCTTCTATCTCTCTATCCATCTCCTTTTGTCTAAAATCATGTTATATTTATCGGACAATATATAAGATATAATGCTGTCTTGCATAATGTACAAAATTATAAGTGCAATATCCAAAGAAATAGATATAGCAGTCAAAAAGCAAATGACATATAAAATTTGTATGATCTCATATTTATTGAATTGTATGTTGTACAATTTATAATTTTTCATGTATATATTCATTTGTATAAATGCTGTATGTCAGTAAAATCTCTTTTGGAATACAATTTGTACTAAAGAAGTAATAGATTAAAACTTGGTGTATGATGGGGCGGTCTTCCATGACTGTTACTGTTTATGTCCTTATATCTCATGAAGTATGTTTCGTACTGTGATACAGTTTAGAAGGTACATTCAAATATATATGTGTATACTGTCTGTAAAATTTCTGCAGCTACAATTTGTAGTTTTAGTCCATGAACAGGGGAAAAGTAGTAAGCGAGGAACTTTTTTCCTTTCATAATTTTGCTATGGTTCTCAGTGAGAAATAGTTCAATAAAGGTTTGAAATTATTTTTAAAGTTTGTTGTAAGTCGCTAAGTAGTCTTGTTTTCATATATTGTATTCATAAATTCTTGCCGCATTATGTGGCAGTTTCTTGCAACTCCTGTTGTTTATGACCTTATATCTCCTGAACCATGTGTCTTATGTCATTCTTACCATTACAGAATTGGTACCTCACAGTAAGTAAGATTTGTACCAAATTTGGTTGTAATCGGTCCAGTGGTTTTGAAGGAAAAGTGTATAAATATGGGTATTCTCACGCAGTGGCCTCTCATTATTTATGAGATCATATCTCTTAAGCTATGTGTTGTGCTCTTTTGTTGTTGAGTCAGGAAACTTTGTGGTCATATGGTGAACAGTTCACCAAAGTTTCATTGCAATCGAATGAATGGTTTATGAACGCATATAGGACATACAGACAAAAATTCATTTATATGTAAAAGGAAGTGTCCCAATTGACTGACTGACTGACTGATCATCACCCAGCCCAAACTACAGAAGATAGAAACTTTAAATTTGTGGAGGGTGTTGATCTTACACTGTAGGCGTCATTTAAGAAGTGATTTTTCGATATTGTGTCCGTAAGGGGGAGAAATAGGGGATGCAACATTTTTTGAAAATATGTAGCTATTTAGGCAATTTTGAAGCTAGAACTACAAAATTTCGGATTTTAAAGACACGTGTTTTGGCATTTTTTGAAAATCGACAAATAAGGGGGTATAATAGGTGACACAAAAAATTGATTTTCAAAAAAATGTTGCTGTTAACTCAAATTTCGAGCTATAACTACGAAACTTAGGATATGGACTCTTGATCACAATTAAAAAGACATGTGTTTCGGTATTTTTGGAAATTAAAAAACTAAGGGGGTAAAAGAGGGGATCAAAAATTCTTTTTGAAAACACATTGTTGTCAAGACAATTTTGAAGCTATAGCTACAAAAATTGGTATTTGTAATGTTTGTTATGATTTTAAAAAATATGTGTTTTGGTATTTTTGGAAATTCAACCATCAAGGGGGTTAAATTGGAGAGGGGGTGTTTTTCGAAAATCTGTTGCTATTTAGGCAATTTTGAAGTTAAAATTATCCATTTTCTGATTTGTATTCAGGGTTCTAATTTAAAAGACACGTGTTTCAGTATTTTTGGAAATTCGACCAATAAGGGGGTGAAATACGAGATGCAAAAATTGATTTTCAAAAATACGGTGCTGTTAACTACGAAACTTAAGATATGGTTTCTTCATCAGGATTAAAAAGAAACAACCGGTGCAGATCAACCAGCCTACGCATGCGAAGCTGCGGGGTTCAGCTATAAAATAAAGATTTTTGACTTACCTAAAGTACAGGCTCGTCGACAGAAACATAAAACACACACAAAAACACACAAAAATTCGAGCTTTCGCCACCACTGGTGGCTTCTTCGGGGAAAAAGAGGAAGGAAGGAGAGGAGAAAGGGAAGGATACGGGTTTTAAGGAAGTGGAAAAGGAGCCATTCCAATCCCAGGAGTGGAAGGACTTACCTTAGGGGACAAAAAGGAAGGTAAACAAATACACACACACTCACACATATCCACATGCAAACACACCCAGGCAGACATGAAATTTAATCTACTAGTTTTGGAGGATTACCATGTTCAGACAGATACATTGGTTTCACAGTTTTCTTGTTATTACAGTTATCTGTAGGTGTATTTTCTTAATACAAATAGATAAATCAGAGGTGCAAAGTTGTATCCACAGGAAGGAACTAGCCATTGGTCTTATTTGGAGTAATAACAAATGACTGCAGTGAGGATACAATAAATTTTTCTAGTATCCCTTTTCATAATAACAATCTCCAGATTATTTATACTGTAAAAGAGAGATGGTAAAATTTGGGAATATTTAGTAACACAGTCTTATAAAGTATCTTTTTTTTAAAAATTTTTTACAATAGACAAAACAGGCATGATGAGCAATGTTGGAAACCATGGTTGATTCCCGTAATTTAGTTAGCCAATCAGTTGATAGTACACGATACAATATCCAATGAGATTTGTTTTCACAGAATATCCAAATGCAAACAGATTTATTTCCCCATATTTCTGATCCGAATAAAACATCTGCCTGCATCTCTTGAGGTTATTTTTTAGTAAAAAAAAAGACGTTGATCTGGGAATGCCTGTGAGTGGAATGAAACATACACCTATATACTTCCCATGATTTTTTGAAAGAAATAAAACAACACATTGATTCTGGTATGTCTGTACTAAGTTTCATTGAAGAATTTGTTACCCATAGAGTTGAAATGAAACGTAATGTACAATTTGATTTCTAAAGAGTATTGCTAAAGTAGTTAATGAATTTCTAGCATTTTGTTGATTCTAATGTTGTCTGTTGCAAACATTTTACTGTTGGCTTCTCTATGCCTTCTCAATTAAGAAAATTAATTACTATACTGTTGTTACTTAAGTAAATAACAATGCATTGTTGGAGCAGTGTTACATTTTTGTTCATGGAAAATATGGATTTTTCTTGTGGTGATTTTCCTAAGACTATTTCCATATAGGTATTCCATTTCACTCGTATACATTGAAATCATCATCTTTCTTATTAATTTTAAGCGAAACTAGATATTTTCAAAATAATATTGGTTACTATGTACAGGAAACAATTTTCACAGTTTAAAATGTCATTGGTTATTTCAAATTCGCAACGATTGGCCTGCTTTATTCTGGTGATTTGAGAGCTGTTGTCAACATTGCCCACTAGGCCTGTATCATCGTTTGTAAAATTTTACCAAATTACTTTGCTAGGCATGATTCATCATACTATCATGTAAGAGAATTCTTGGTGTCCTGTTTTACTTACAGTAGATGAATAGACAATCTCCTCTCTTAAATATTTATTTTCTCCAGCTGAGTTGTCAAATAATCCCCAATCCATTTTAATGTCCCATGTGTATGAGTAGCAAGAACTGAGTATTGATGCCAACAGCCATAAGTAGAAGAATGGGTTTTTGTGCCTGTTACTCTCATCTGGAACAAAGAATATCATTTTACATTAATTCTACACTAAACACTTGTAAAAAATTATCTGAAAAAAAAAGAAGACAGTTTGATATTCATTTTTTGTCAGTAACAAATAAATAAAAAATAAGGTAGTGATGTTAACAATAAATCTACATTATAAATTACTAGTGCCCCCTCCCCAACTTTTCACAGATAGCATTATTTACTGCAGCCCAAAACTTCTGGTAAATTTATTTATTTATTTTCATTATAACCATGTACGGATTACATTTACACAACTTCCCTCACTTTCTAAAGTTCTCTTCCTTCCTCTTTCACCAGTACTCCTTCATCTGCTGGCTCACTCTTACACGTTCTTCTGCCGAGAATACTCTGTTCTTCCTAATTTTCTCCTCTAAGAAATCCTTCACCTCTGCAACCTTTTTCCTAAAGATGTGCGTGTTCACAATTTCTTCTGCTGTGATCTCGCATTTTTCTAGATCCCTGTGCACCTCTTTCACCCATGGAACTTGTGGCTTCCTGTTCTCCTGGAAGAGAAGAATCTTGTTGGCGAGCCTCTCTGATTTCATTCTTTTAATATGTCCATAGAAAGACAATCTTCTTTTCTTCATTGTGGTGGTGATATATCAAATCGTTGATAAAGTTGTTGATTTGGTCATAGGCAGAACTCAAATTCTCGTTTGATATTTTTCTGGCCCCCAGAATCTTTCTTAGGAATTTCTTTTTTTTCTTTTCCAAGTCTGGTAGAATATTAATAATACAAATATTTTACATTTAGCAAAAAATTGTATCTCATTTTGAATTATTCAGTTGAACCCAAAATCTTCTAAATAAACTTGTGAAATGAATTAAAATCTGCACAAAGCATCAGAAAATATGATGCAAGCATGTGGAAATGAACGTAATCATTTCCTTCTGAACTTTAACACATCTAATCACAATTTATTTCTCACCAAAGTAAACGATTTTCTATGATGCAAATACTATTATGCTACTGTGAAACATGTCCGTGAATCATATGTATTACAATGCAATGTCTTTTTGTTACCATAAGCTGATATTAACAGGAGTTGGAAAATTACTTTAATTACTTTTACCTATTTGTATTTTAAAGTTAATGAGTGGTAAGTATGAAAAAAAAATTGTACTAATGTGTTTTACGGCCCACTTTAGAGTTGTAGTTTTATATGTTTTTGCAAACATTTTGGGAAAAAAAAAAAAAAAAAAAAAAAAAAAAAAAAGTAGAGAGTGGCGGGTTCGGAACCACTGACAGATGAGTCCTTTAATACCATACTATTAATGGCTGTTGTTAACTGATGCTAATATGGCATTTGTAGACACTAGATTATCATTTATTGTACGAAGAACAATGTGTTTTTGTTAATTCTTCTGTGTGCCATTGCTTTGAAATAACAACGTGTAAGTTACAATAAGAAAATCGTCAAGTACGTAACGCAAGATTGCGTATGCCAAACAGAGTTTTGGGCAAGGAATGCCACATGACAACTCCGAATGGCTGGTTTTCATTAATTTAATGGAGGTTGTAAAATCTCCATTATTTTTGCAAATATGTCTCAAATGATACAAGATATGAAAAAACATAAGGGAGAGAGTTGTAGAGAATTTTCTCCTCTACCAACTAGGTTATTCAATTTTCGTGTAAGATGAACAGTTCGTTTGCAATTACAATTATGTTACAAACAGCCTTTTCTTTTTTTTTTTTTTTTTTTTTTTTTTTTTTTTTTTGTAACTACTGTATTTTTTGTCCGAAAAATTTGAAAAAGTGGAGGTTCTGGTCTCTGGTGGCCTACAATCATGTCTGTAAAATTTGGTGCTGATCAGCTGAACGGTTCGTCTTAAAAACAGGGAACACATTATGGACAGACAGACATACATACATCCATCCCAAAATCGCCGTTATTTTTGGAAATATCTTTGAAGTGCTATGATATATGAAAAAAAAACATAAGAAGGCAAAGTAGTAGAGAATTTTCTCCTCTACAAATTTGGTTATTCAATTTTCGTATCAGATGAATAGTTAAGCTGTTTTTTTTATTTAAATTTCGAGCTGTCAAAAGACGATCGCAAAGGCCCACTTTTAGTGTTACTACCGTAACGTAAAGTGGGCCTATAACAGCAATAAGAATAGCAAGTTCTCCACTTGTATTGTGACATTTTTCTGTTATTGCAGTGCTGCTACTTGGAGCAGTAGCATCACTTCTGTGACTGTTCATGTTAGACTCCACTGTTACTGCTGTCATGGTTAGTTCTCTCTCTGCTGTGGGCGCTACTGTCATTCTAGATACAAACATTTACGTACACATTAGACTGTTATATGTGTATGTAAATATGGATTAAATACACCGAAGAGCCTCTAAAATAGCATCCAATAACATTTTATGAAATGTTGTAAAGTTGAAAAGTCAAAGAGTAAATAGTATTTCCAAGAGATAATTATTGTTGCACATTTCACATTATGTTCTTAAAATGAATAAATATCATGATTCAATCACTACCAATCTTCACAGGATCACCCACAAGACTAATCAGAAGATTTTATCAAATTGCTCCAGCCTTCTCAGAGTTCTGAGAAATACATTATGAAGAGTTATAACTGTTTATCCTAGGACACAAAATGAAGATTTTTTTGTCTTATATTATTTGTTGCAATAAAAAACATCAAACTTTGTTACCTGAGTTTAGTGATCTGAGAGTATTGAATAGTACCACCAGAAATGTAGTTGAGTACTTTCCAGCATTCACAAGATGGGGAAAAGCTTCCTTTGAATCACGGTATCTTCTGAGACATTGTGCAAATCTGAACCATGCAGGAAGACAGTTTACAATTGCTTTTGAAATGACAGCATTAGGTCCACATTCAGCTGTATTTAACACTGAAAATAAAAGTAAGCTATTACTAACAAAAGTATGAATATGTAAGTATTTTTTCAATTGTATTTGTTATAGCAGAAAAAATTACATTAATAATTGACTTTTATGAAAGCAAATAAAGTATTTGTAATCAATATTTGTGGATGGAGCAATAAATAAAACAAGGGAAACGAAAATTAACAAAACCATAAATTTCTTAGACATTACAATAACATATGAACAACAACAATATAATTTTTACATTTACAGGAAACTAACTTACACCAATATAACAATACACCAATTGTCACACCATGCAAATACACACAAATGTGCTGCATTCGGATCCATGTTATACAGAGCACACAGAGCTTCTAATAATGGTTACTCAGAAAAATCAATCAACAAACTTTCAAGAAAAATACAACCTAATATCACTATCAAAAACACAATGAGTAAAACTGCAAACAAAACACAAATCTCTGCAAGTATTCCCTATTTAGGGACATCAACACAAAAATAGCCAACTTATTCAAGAACACCAATATTACAATTTCTTTCTCCACTAACAACAAACTGGGACACCACTTACCACATACGGTGAACAAGAATACTTCAATTACAGACCAGAGTGGGATATATAAATTTTTTAGACTTAATCATTTTGACAAATCCACAATAACTAACCATCTCTACCCCAATAAACACAAACTAATTGACATCCACAGTAGCCAAACAGTACTGCACATACAAATAAATGGCAAAACATGTTATTTGATTAATGATGAAAATTCTCCTCAGAGATGATAAATATTGTTAAAAACGAGATAGAATGGCTGGCCAGTACTTACCATTGTGCTGTACCGCCGATAGTCACACAAATGAAGAATCAGAAAAAAAAGGGGCAAAAAGGACAAGCTTTCGGAACACAGTTCCTTCGTCAGGTGGGAGAGAAGGGAAGAAGAAAGGATGGGAACAGAAGGGAAAGGTAGTTCACGACCTAGGTCATGAAGGTGGTGTTTCAAGAGTGTGGACGTCAGAGATACTGCCAGTATCTCTGTATCAGTATGTTGGCAGTATCTCTGACGTCCACACTCCTGAAACACCACCTTCATGACCTAGGTCGTGAACTACCTTTCCCTTCTGTTCCCATCCTTTCTTCTTCCCTTCTCTCCCACCTGATGAAGGAACTGTGTTCCGAAAGCTTGTCCTTTTTGTCCCCTTTTTTCTGATTCTTCATTTGTGTGACTATCGGTGGTACAGCACAATGGTAAGTACTGGCCAGCCATTCTATCTCGTTTTTAAAAACATGTTATTTACTTGAAGAGTAAGAAATATTGTTACAAAACAGATGACTTACCGAAAGAACAGGCTCATCAACAGACACAAATAAAAATCACACACAAACACACATACAAGCTTTTGCAACCGTTGGTTGCTTCTTCAGGAAAAGAGGAAGTAAGGAGAGGAGAAAGGGAAGGATATGGGTTTTAAAGAAGTGGAAAAGGAGTCATTCCAATCCCAGGAGTGGAAGGTCTTACCTTAGGGGAAAAAAGGAAGGTAAACAAATACACACACACTCACACATATCCAAACGCAAACACACCTAGACAGACATTTGTAAAAAGCAAAGACGTTGGACAGAGATACCACTTGAGGCAGAGGCTCTGTCCACAGAACCGTGGCAAAGATTCTAAAGATGGTGGGCGGGAATTTGAATTTAGTGGAGGTTGAGACCAGGTGGTCAACGGAAGGAGAGAATAAGCTGAAGGGCAAGTTCCCATCTCCGGAGTTCTGAAAGGTTGGTGTCGGTGGGAAGTATCCAGATAACCCGGGCGGTGTAACACTGCGCCAAGATGTGCTGGCTGTGCACCAAGGCATGTTTAGCCACAGGGTGATCCTCATTACCAACAAACACTGTCTGCCTGTGACCGCTCATGCGAATGGATAGTTTGTTGCTGGTCATTACCACATAGAACGCTTCACAGTGCAGGCATGTCAGTTGGTAAGTCACGTGGGTGCTATCGCAAGTGGCTCTGCCCTTGGTTGTGTATACCTTCCGGGTTACTGGACTGGAGTAAGTGGTGGTGGAAGGGTGCATAGGGCAGGTTTTACAATGGGGGCGGTTGCATGGGTAGGAGCCAAAGGGTAGGGAAGGTGGTTTGGGGATTTCATAGGGATGGACTATGAGGTTATAAGGTCGGCGGAAAGACACTCTTGGTGGAGTGGAAAGGATATCATTAAGGATGGATCTCATTTCGGGGCAGGATTTAAGGAAGTCATATTCTTGCTGGAGAGCCACATTAAGAGTCCACTCCAGTCCCGGAAAGTATCCGGTGACAAAAGGGGCACTTCTGGGGTTCTTCGGTGGAAGGTTCTGGATTTGGGAGGATGGAGGATGAGGAGGTGGCTCTGGTAATTTGCTTCTGAACCAGATCAGGAGGATAGCTGTGGGATGTGAAAGCTGTTATTAGGTTATTGGTGTACTGGTTCAGGGATTCGGGACTGGAGCAGACGCTTTTGCCACGAAGACCTAAGCTGTAGGGAAGGGAACGTTTGATGTGGAATGGATGGCAGCTGTCATAATGGAGGTACTGTTGTTTGTTGGTTGGTTTGATGTGGACAGATGTGTGAAGTTGGCTGTTGGACAGATGGAGGTCGACATCGAGGAACGTGGCATGGGATTTGGAATAGGAGCAGGTGAATTTGATGGGACCAAAGGAGTTGAGGTTGGAGAGGAAATTCTGGAGTTCTTCTTCACTGTTAGTCCAGATCATGAAGATGTCATCAATGCATCTGTACCAAACTTTGGGTATCCAAGAAGGCTTCCTCTAAGTGTCCCATAAATAAGTTTGCGTACGAGGGGGCCATCCTGGTTCCCATGGCTGTTCCCTTTAGTTGTTGGTATGTCTGGCCCTCAAAGGTGAAGAAGTTGTGGGTTAGGATGAAGCTGGCTAGGGTATTAAGGAAAGAGGTTTTAGGTAGGGAAGTGGGTGGTTGGCGTGAAAGGAAATACTCCATCGCAGGGCTCTAAGGACGGTAATGATACTGATGAAGCCAGTACAGGAATGTCTGTCATCAGTAATCATGCAGAAGGAAAGGATTCTCCAGAACTGCCATACAGAGGACCCATGACAAGATCAAGAGCCAGGACATTGCAGCTGTCTCCAAAGGGAACATAGCAGCGGGTCGCTATTCTTTCAGGAGAGGAAGCAATGCTGCGAGACTCCAAGTTAACCAACTGCCGGCGTGGCTCAATGGATAGCATTACCGATTGCAGTGCTGAAGGTCGTCAGTTCAATCCCATCCATGGGCAAAAATTTCTTTCTTTGTAATTATCATTTCCAGAATATTCTACATGCTCATTATGTTCACTTGTAATTCCTACATTTTTCTTATGTTAACTCTTCTAATTTCTGGCACATTCTGTCTGCATATAAATAGCACAGCACTCTGCCCGAGAGGCAGTTAGTGCTGCATCTATGTTAAATTTGCAATAAACCTGCTTTTAGTATAACTGCTGTGTTCAGTTGACAACCCTGCCTTCTAAGTCAAGCCTGCTTCCATTTCTATGCGACAATGTTATTAATCATAATTTTTTAAAATTAATTAAAACATTGTAAATGTATAAAATCTTTGCAGTGAACCTGGTATGTCAAAATGATATCAAATTCCAGGCAATTACACTATTGGTATCAATTTCACAATTTCCACACGTGATGATGAAGGATATGGTTGAAAGCTTGGAATTAATTATATTCAACATGATAAATTCACTGAGAACATTTTATATAACAGACCCATAATGAAAAACATTAAGAAAATAGTAAAAGGACTATAGATGCAGTACATAATAAGGTCAATGACGTTTTCTATGACTGCTTGTGGTAGCTGGCTTGGGGAAAGTGGGACAGGGGTAATGCATTAGTGTCATGGGATAGAGTAGAATAATACAAATAAAGATATTACCTTCAGCTTCAAACCAGTTGCCATTGTTTATGTAAAAACAAATGAGAAAATGAAAATCTAAGCATGCACCCACAAGGCTGTTCAGTTGATCTGCTAACCAGAAATCAGCAAATCCAACATGGAAAAATGGTGCAGCAATTATCCGCCCCTGTTGACATAAACAGAAAATGCTAATTATATAGTCAATTATTCACAACACGCTCTAAATTTAATTTCTTTGATATAAATTTTATGTATTTGTCTAAAGGGAAAAGTCCAGATTAAGCAAATTTTGATTTCATAATATTAGATAGTAAAAAGCAACTAAGAAATCAACAATTAATAATATGAAGGAAGAAAGTATACTTTTTTTTAGTTAAATACAACTGGTTTCAGGCAGTTCCATCATTTAGTGTTATAAAACCACAAATCATAAGCCACGCGACCACTACACACTTCTAGTTTGAGGTGACACATGCTTTATATGGACTGCCCACAGTACAGTGTGAGGTGACAGACACTATGTATGGATTATCCCAATCCATTAATAGCATATGTAACCTCATATTGTTGGTGTGCAGTAGCCTCACAGATTTTGATTTATGGCTGTGTCACCAGTTGTTGGACACGAACTGGCTGAAACTAGACATGTTTCCTCCAATAAAAGTTGCAACACCTAAATTGGATATTTTCTTCCTTTACGATGCTCAGTTGTGGAGTTCCACCAACATAATCCTATGAATTAAAAATATGACAATGATGATAGGTTGCAGTTCACCTTGATGTTGATTACAGAGTTGCAGACATGCATGTAGTAAAGAGAATCACAGTCACACAACTTAAATCTTCAATCACAGCCTTTATAACAGAAATAGCACACGTACATTCACACAACTCAGTCGCACATGGCTACCATCCCAAATGCTGTGACCCACCTGGTACTTTAATGGTGAATTGGTACTGATAAGTGGGAAGGTGAGATGCAGCTTGAATGCAGTGCAAGGGGGGAGGTGTTTGTAGTGAGTAGGTGACCATTTATTCCAGTGGATAGCAGGTTGGTAGTCATGCCAATGTAAAAAGCTGTGCAATGATTCTAGCAGATTTGGTAAGTAACATAATTGCTTTCACAGATGGCCCTGTGTTGGAGTAAGAAAAGTCTTTGACAGGATTGGAATAGGAAGTGCAGGACGGGTTGATCAGGCAGGTCTTGCATTGGATTCTTCCATAGGGCTGTGATCCCTGTAATAGAAGGTTGGGATTGGGAGTGGTGTATGAATGGACTTCAATGTTTGGGAAATTGGGTGGGTATCACAATATCAGCAATTCCACTTTATGATAGAGTGAGAAAGATCTTGGTTAGGATATCTCTCATTTCAGAGTTGGGTTGGGTTGGGTTGTTTGGATGGGATAGGAGGACTAAACTATTGAGGTTATCAGTCCCCAGGTGGGGAGGGGAAGGGGTGAGGATAGGAAGGGGGGGAGGGGAAAACAACACAGTGCAGGAGGTAAAGAAGGAAGGAAGACTGCATTAGCTCGGGAGCCCGTGCTCGCCACGCACATACTCACGAAAGAACTGTGAGCCCCGAGGGGTCTCTCATTTGAGGCCATAGCAAGAAAGCCATGACAAAAGATATGGTTCAGTTGTTCCAATCCAGGGTGGTTGTGAGTGACAAGAGGGATTGAGGAAGGATAGGAACAGAGCTTTTTGTCTGTCAGCTGTAACCATTAGTAACTTATAGATTTAGCATTAATTCTTGTTTTGTAATTTAACTCTTAAACTATTTGTATTCTTATGTGATTGCATAGTATAATTCTTAAAATACTTCATATTTTTGTGGGCAGAAGGCTGATGTGGAGTCTGGTCACCTCGCCTTGCCTATTCACCCTGTGAGTGAAATGGTGGAACTCCTTCAGTAGAGTCTGAGCAGGAACACGGGTCGGGGGATTTGCTAGTTATGAGGAGCTCCAATGTTAAGCACATTATGGAGCCCCTTAGGGAGACTGCATTCATGGCTGCAAGGCATTCCATTGTGCACTTGGTATGTCTGTCAAAGGGCCACTTCTGAGATTTGGAGACGACAGTTGATCATACGGGGTACAGTAATTTTCAAGTTGTGGCACATGTAGCACCAGTAATGCCTGTCATTTTGATTCTGAGACATCCTAAGATCATTGTCAGGATTGGTGAGCACTGATGCATCATTGTCCCAAGATTTGAATAGGGTCCTTTGGTTTGAAGCCAAGTGGAGGGTCCAACTAAAGGTTAGGTAGTCAGGTAGCCTTGGCTGTAGATTTCTGGATCTGTGTTTTTGGATGGAGAATAATAAGACTTCCGATGCTAAGGTATGGGAGCACTATTGAAGGAAGCAGCTATTCGGATTGCAGAATAATTGTAAGAGTGCAGGTGGTTTTTTTAAGGTGAGGTGGTAGTTTTTGCAAGGAAAATACACACATTCATGGACATGCGTACAGTGGAATCAGGCAATGTTAAGATTGAAACATACAGTCAAAATAATAGCAGTAAATTTTCAAATTCTTTCTTATTTTCCCCTCATTCATTTACTTGTATTCCACCCTCATTGTGCTTATCCATGCCACATCCGTCTTCCTTCATCCATCCGGCTTTACTTTGTATAAGTTTTGCAACATAAAAAAAAAAAGAAAAACATAGCATGCTATCTACCCTGCAGCCAACTTCTACTGGGGGACGGGTGATTAAAAATCAGGGTTTTCTTCCCTTAGCCTTTAGAGACTCAACTCCCAACTGCAAGGCAGAAGTTGTTGTTTCGCTAGTTTTGATCCGCCCTGGGTATTTTATTTCCCTGGTGTCCACCATATCTGGTGAACATTTCCCAATGTGCCATCTGGGGAGGTGCCCTATGGGAGACTAGCAACTCCACATGGGGAAAATAAGAAAGAAGAGAAATATAACGCGTAGATCAGATTTATATATTGATACTTTGAATATGAGATCCATATATTGCCCAGGAGCACTTAAAATAATCCTGGATCAAATAATGAACCTGAAGCAAAGTATAGTAGCACTGCAATAAATTAGGTGGAAGGAAGTCGAGTTTTAGAAAAGAAAGAAAACGATATATTCTATAACTGCAGTGAAAGAAATCATGAGTTGGCGACAGGATTTGTTGTTGTTATGACTACTAACACAATTATACACAATATACCAGCTAACACTGTTGCTAGGACCTTGAGCCGTCCCATCAAAGTCACAATAGATATGTCCGTAAGCACCCACGCTTATCCTGGTCAGTATAGCAATGTCCGGAGACACGTTCGTCAGCACACACAGTATGTAGCTGAGGCGAGGTTCTCGGCTGTCCCCGTGCCTCTCTCAAACGCCACGCGGCTGGCAGGGTGCAGCGTGGTAGTGCCGCAAGCGCCGCACAGTGGTCAGTTCTGGTAACGGGCGATGCGCCTCTAAACACACGCGCCGCGCGTTACCACATTCCTCCCCCTTTACGGTGTAATATCCATGGGTGCCAACCGCACCCAGGCTACGTCCATGGGTGAGACCTCATCCATCTCTGGCTGCCAGTGTTGGGCTGGTACTACTCCTTAGGGCTGATAATGTCCTGTTCGTCTGTGCCAGGAGTGGCTGGTACCTCTGTGTATGTTGCTCGCAATGACCGGGGATGAGGGCGCACCGTCTGCTCCCAGAATTGGCGATAAAAAATAGCAGTTTCATTACTCACAGGTTGAGTCATGGTCCTTCCTGGTGTCTGGATGTCCATAGCCTCAGAAGCAGTGGCTCCCTCCCCCCTGTCCGGTGCGGGATGCTCAGTGAGGGGAGCCAAAGGAGGAGGTGACCCGTCGCTCAGGAATGTGGCTGCTGGGACTGGTGCCAGCCGACGGAGCTCTGGTGGACACAGCACGCAGTGCAGAAGTCGCCCGCCCCCCCCCCCCCCCCCCCCGAAGATGTTGGCACGGAGCATGCCGGCGAAACAGGCCCCGGAGGAGGCGGGGCTGGAGGAGGTGCCTGTGAATCTGTCAGGAGTTGCGGACGCAACTGATCCCAGTGTCGATGAAGAGTGCCCTCAGCAGTGTCCACAGTGCAAAGGCAATGGCCGAGACACGACTTCACCTTACCCGGCAGCCAACGAGGATGCCGGGCAAACCCGCGCGCCCACACTAGCGACCCCAGAATATACCGACCTGATGGCCGTGGGGACACACTCGGTGGCTGAGGTAACAACAAATGAAAGAGAGTGTGAGGTTGCCGGACATGAAGCCAGAGTGAACCGATGCGACATCAAGAAACAGATAATGGCATCATCCACAGAGCAAGAGGCCACATATTTGTGCATTTGAGCTTTAAATGTGCGCACAAACCTTTCCACTTCGCCATTAGACTGGGGATGAAACGGAGGGGCCGTAATATGGCGAATACTCAGATGAGCACAAAAATCTCGAAAAACAGAAGAAGCAAAAGGGGTGCCATTATCTAAAACGAGTGTGTGTGGAAACCCCTCCAAAGCAAAAACCTTAGATAGTGACTGAATAGTTACTGCAGTGGACATGGTATGGCAACGAAAAATGTATGGAAAGTTTGAGTACGCATCTACGAGAAAAAACCAATAAGAGTTCAGGAAGGGGCCCGCATAATCTATGTGCACCCGCTCCCACGGCTGTCGGGGCTGCGGCCAAGAAGAGAGAGATGCCCGAGGCGCCGCTTGCTGTAAAGCACACAACGAGCACGTAGCCACCAGCCTCGTAATGTCACCATCGATGCCATGCCAAAACACATGCCGGCGAGCCAATGTTTTCGTGCGGGATACTCCCCAGTGTCCTTCATGAAGCATCTGAAGCACTTTGGAACGGAGATCCACCAGAATCAGCACCCGCGGAGCCTGTCCGTCTGTAGCCAAAAGGAGAACCCCATCCCATTCAGACAGGCGAAAACGGAAGGAATAATACTTATGGAAGGGATCTGAAGCCCGACGTGGAGGGACGTCAGGCCAGTCCACTCGAATGTAGTGAAGGACGCACCACAGCACGGGATCTGACGACACTGCCTTGGCCAACACTGGTGCCGTAATAGGAAAACCATCAACAGTAGCCTGAGCTTCCTCATCCAAATAAAAGCATAAAAGTTCTTCTCGGTCAAAGTCAGAATCAGGCCCCGCCGGAAGGCGTGATAATGTGTCAGCGTTAGCATGCTGTGCTCTGGGACGGAAATGGATTTCATAATTATAACGGGAAAGAAAGAGAGCCCAACGTTGCAACCTATGAGCTGCCTTGTTGGGAAGCGCTGCTGTAGGGTGAATTAGAGACACCAAGGGCTTATGGTCAGTAATAAGATGAAATTCGACCTCATACAAGTAAACATGAAATTTATTCAAAGTATACACAATGGCTAATGCCTCCTTTTCAATTTGAGAGTACCGTTGCTGAGTTGCTGCCAATGTCTTAGAGGCGTATGCAATGGGGCGTTCCGACCCATCAGGATACTTATGGGCGAAAACTGCTCCAATGCCATGTTGGGATGCGTCAGTGGCCAGAACCAAATGTTGCCCGGGAAAATACGTGGTCAGACAAGGTGCAGAAACCAGTAAGCGCTTTAACGTGCAAAATGCCCGTTCACACTCAGATGACCAGGCAAAGGGAACACCCTTGTGAAGCAGACGATGTAAAGGATGCGCTACCAAGGCAGCCCCCGGTAAAAAACGGTGGTAATAGGCAATGTTGCCCAAGAAGACCTGTACATTCTTAACAGATGCGGGACGCGGCAGGGACTGTACCACGGCCACACGATCTGGCAACGGGCGGACGCCCGCTGAAGACACCTCAAACCCCAAATAAGGAATAGAAGGTTGGAAAAAAAGGGGACTTTGCCAGGTTGCAGCGGAGACCAGCTGCTTGTAGGACAAAGAAAAGTGCCCGCAGGTTTTGTAAATGCTCGTGTGGGGAGGCCCCAGTCACAACAATATCGTCTAAGTAGTTAACACAGCCCGGAACCGGACAGAGAAGCTGCTCTAAATGGCACTGAAAAATAGCCGGGGCACTAGTGACCCCGAAAGGGAGGCGCTGATATTGGTATAACCCAAAGGAAGTGTTGACGACCAACAGACATTTAGTGTCGTCATCCAAAGGGGGCTGAAGATAGGCTTCCGCTAAATCAATGTGACAAAAAGAGTGGGAACCAGAAAGTAAAGCAAGGAGTTCGTCCGTCCGAGGCATGGGGTATGCGTCAACCACAGATTGTGCATTGATGGTTACTTTAAAATCCCCACATATACGTAAAGACCCCCAGGCTTCTTTACAATAACCAGTGGCGTATCCCATTCACTGGAAGAAATGGGAGTTAAAACCTGCAAATCCTGTAGACGATCTAATTCCGCCTTAAGTTGATCGCGCAGGGCCACCGGCACCTGGCGCGGACGAAAAAACTTGGGTCATGCCGTCGGTTTCATAGTAATGTGGGCGGTAAAGCCCACGGCACAACCCAGGCCCCCTGAAAACAAGGAAGAAAATTCCCGACAAAGAGCATCTAACTCCGAGAAAGGAACCGAATCAGACAGGAGGTTGACAGAATCATCGATAGAAAAACCAAAAACATTAAAAGCATCCAGGCCGAAAATGTTAGCAGCCGTAGTGTCATCAACAATAAGAAACGTGACTGGCCTGACGACAGATTTATATGCCATGGGAGCCGTGAATTGACCCAAGAGAGGAATGCGCTGGCAGCTGTAGCCACGCAAAGAACGGTTGACAGCCGCCAGAGGGGGCGAACCAAGTCGTACATATGTGATGTAATTGAGAAGAGAAAGTAAGGTAACTGCCCTGTCAAAAATCTGAACGTCAACAAAAAGTTTGGGAGACGAAGAGTGAACAGTCTGGACAAGATTAACATCCATCTCGTCATCCTGCTCATTCGGCAGAGAACGGCAGACAGAAGCCATGAGGCCTTTTTTCTTGCATGAGTGACATGTAACCCATCGCTTGGGGCAATCAGCCCTGTCATGTTGTACAAAACAAAGAGGAAAGGACAGAAAGGGCCGCTGCGCGCGAGTGGGAGTGTGCGGTGCGGCCCGCGCCTGTTGCGAAGCCGTGGCCTGTTTACGACCGCGTGCGCGGCGAGTGGGGCGCTCCCGTACGAAAGCGACGTCCGCGAAATCCAAAAATGCCGAGCCCGACTGCGAAACTGCGACATCACCCCAAGTCTCAATTTGATCTCCTGCAGCCTGTGAAACTTCAAAAGACTGTGCAATGTTTAAAACATCCGTCAAGGTGGAATTCTCCAGCTGTAAGGTGCGTTGGCGCACTTCCCTATCAGGAGCGAGCTGGAACATTGCGTCCCGAACCATATCGTTGGCATATGACTCTTTGTGGGTCGGAGTAATGAACCGGCGGCTAAGACCGTGCAGCTCTGCGGCCCATGCCCGGTTGGACTGATTGGGTTTCTTATGTGACCGATAAAATTCAATCCGCGCCGCAATAACATGCGTGCGCGGGCGGTAATGGGCCGACAACAAATGACACATCTCATCAAAAGACAAAGCAGCTGGTTCCTGCAGGGAGGCTAATTGACGCAAAAGTTGATAGATGTGGGGGGGGAGACCCATGAAAGAAATAAAGCCTTACACAACGCCGGGTCGGACACCCCAAATGCAAGGAAACGTTGACACAATCGATTTTCATAAGAGTCCCAATCTTCTAAGGAATCATCAAAGCCCGAGAACGGAGGTGGAAACACAGTAGTGGAAGACACAGAACCAGAATCAAACACCGGCTGAGGAGCCGACGGCAACCGTGACACCAGTGAGTCAAAACGGTCCGCCTGACCCGACACAATCGTCGTTAACCGCTGAACGGATTCAACTACAGTCTGTAACGATTGCTGCAGGATTTGGCCCCACGGGGGCAGCTGAAAGTCCACTGAAGTCAGTCCTTCGTTGGCTACCATCTTCCGCGACGGAGCACATGCCAATTCAAAAACCACCTTTGTCGCCAATTGTGTTTTGACTACTAACACAATTATACACAATATACCGGCTAACACTGTTGCTAGGACCTTGAGCCGTCCCATCAAAGTCACAATAGATATGTCCGTGAGCACCCACACTTATCCTGGTCAGTACAGCAATGTCCGGGGACACGTTCGTCAGCACACACAGTACGTAACTGAGGCGAGGGTCTCTGCTGTCCCCGTGCCTCACTCAAACGTCGCGCGGCCGGCAGGGTGCAGCGCAGTAGTGCCGCCAGTGCCACACAGTGGCCAGTTCTGGTAACGGGCGGCACACCGTTTAAACACATGCTCCGTGCGTTACCACACTTGTACACCAACAATTAAAAATTTGGTAATAGGGTTTACTCCCGTTAGTCCAAGATTATCAACACTCAGGATAAAGGGAAAATTCTTTAATGATTCCATAATTAATGCGTAAGCACCAACAGAAGAATCCGAAGAAGAAGAAGATGAATTCTATGTATCTTTGGAAAGAACATATGATGAGTGCCCAGGGCATGATATTAAAATAATAGCCGGACACCTAAGCGCTCAGGTGGGGAAAGAAAAGTTTTTAGACTGATAAATGGCCCCCAAAGCAAATATGCAAGTAATGAGAACGGAACAAGGCTTATACTGTTTTTAGCATCTAGAAATATGGTAATAGGACCAACACAGTTCTCAAATAAAGAAATACATAAGGGAACATGGACCTCACCAGATGAAAACACAGTAAATCAGACTGACCATGTGTTGATAGATGCAAGGAAACAAATCGGACCTATTGTATGTGAGGAGTCTCAGAGGCCCAAACATAGATACAGATCATTTTCTAGTATGGGCACGGGTGAGGGAGAGGATATCTAATGCAGCGAAAGAAGTCTGACCCAGCACAGAAATGTAACAACTTACAGTCAGTGGAAATTAGAGAACAGTATGAGGAAAAGCACTCATATTCTGGAAAAAGCCTGAGAATATAACAACATCAAAGATCAGCGAAAAGCAATAAAAAAGAGGGTGGAGGCATAGTTTTACTTGTCTTGTCGTACTTCTAAGTATCTCTCTTGATACTTAGAAGTAGGACAAGACAAGTAATACTGTCATGGTTTAATACTGAATGCGAAATAGCAACTGAAGAAAAGAACAAAGCATATAGAAGGACACTGTGATCACACTGTACGAGGAAGATGATAGAAGAATACAAAGAAAAATGGAGGATTGAAAAGAGAATCCACCAAAGAAAAAAGAGAGAATGGATGAAAGCAAGTGTCAAAGAAATGGAGTTCATGAGAAGTAAAAATGAAATAAGAAGATACTGTAGAGAGGTGAATGTGGCACGAAAGCCTTTTGGTAGTAAAACAAGCTATACAAAAGATGAGACAGGGAACATAATAAGTGAAGAGAATGGAATATGTGAAAGATGGTGCAGGTATTTTGATAGTCTCCTCAACCATAGAATAACTATATCAGGAAATCCAACAGAAACAGGTGGGGGAGGGGCCCATATAACAAAACTGCCCCACCAAATACAGAAGAAGTGAAAACTGCCATGAAGAAACTGAAAAACAAGAGGGCAGCAGGGACTGATGGTATTCCAGCAGAACTGTTTAAGCAAGGAGGCAGAGAGCTTTAACAAAGCCTTCTGAAAATGGTCACCAGAACATGGAAAGAGGAGAAAATGCTCAACAACGGAAAGAGGGAATCATATGTCCCATATATAAGAAAGGAAATCAGGTGGAGTGTGGCAATTTCAGAGGGATCACACTACTTAATATGGGATATAAAATATTATCTA
Organism: Locusta migratoria; assembly: GCA_026315105.1. Lineage (NCBI taxonomy): Eukaryota > Metazoa > Arthropoda > Insecta > Orthoptera > Acrididae > Locusta > Locusta migratoria. The sequence goes on from CM048747.1 coordinate 44,510,301, forward strand.
ATATACTATTCGACAGAATCCTCCCAATCATACAGAGGGAGACGAGATGATACCAATGTGGATTTCTCCCCGGAAAGTCAACTATAGATCAAATATTCATCTTAAGACAAATCCTGGAGAAAAACAAATGAATATGGAAAAAACGGTGTGTGACAAGGGAATGCATTGGTATATCTTCTCTTTAATGCTGCCCTGGAAAGGGTGATGAGAAATGCAAATCTTTTGTATAGGGGAAAGATCTTCTAAAAATCAGTGCGAATACTGGCCTACGCATATGATGTAGCCATAGTAGCAAGAACCCAAAAATCAATGGAAGAGACATTTACAGCTCTCGAACAGGCTAGTAGTAATATGGAGTTAATTATTAATGAACAGAAAACAATATATATGGCAGCTGGAAAAGGACACAGAGAAAATATGCCAAATGCAATAACAATGGGCAATTATACATTTGGAGGCTCAACAATTACCCAACTAAATGACACCAATTATGAAACTAAGTAGAGATTAATACTAGCCAATAGGGCCTATTTTGCCCTAACAAGACATCTATTCTCAAAGCTCCTAACTCGTACCACTAAATTAACTATCTATGAATCACTTATACAACCAGTACTTACATATGCCTTTGAAACATGGACATTAACAACTAAAGTTACTGAAATAATGAATGCATTTGAAAAAAGATACTTAGACAAATTATCGGCCCAATCTGTGAAAGTGCAAGATGGAGGAGGAGATACAACCACGAGTTGTATAGCATATACAAATACCAACCCATCAGAAGGATAGTGAAATCATCCAGATTCAGGGGTGGGGGAAAGTGTATTACAAAAAAAAAGAAAAGGCCAGGAGGGCAGAGAGGACATGGTCGACCAAGAGCCAGACAGGAAGATAGAGTAATCAAAGATCTTAAGAAGATAGGCTATAGAAACTTGAGAGTATTGGCAAAGGACCAAGAGAAATGGAAGGAAATTTTAGAATAGGCCAAGGCTCATCATGAGCTGTAGAGACAAGGAAAGAAGAAAAAAATTTTCTAATTATTTGTAACAAATTTCCCCAGTTGACTGCATTGCAGGAAATTTATTGCACTCATATTATCCTCTGGACTGAGAGCTGGCCAAATTCCAACATAGGAAGCTCTGCACTATTTAGTGAAGCCTGGAATGTAAATCAGAAAGAGAGACTAAGCACAGTTGGATGGGGTGTTTTCATTGCAGTTAATAAAGATATTGTTTCTACTGATGTCAAACTCCAGGTTGACTGGTGTTATCTGGACAAGTATAACAAGTCTAGGAGGAATCAAGTTAATGGCTGAGTGTTTGCACTGGCTATCCAGTTTGGTCATCACAGTTCTAGTTTCATTCAAAGAAAATCTACCCTTCTTTTTCTGATGAAGGCCATGACTGAAAAATTAAGTTGTGTGAATGTATTGTCTTTTTTTTTTTTTTTTTTTTGCCTTCCAGCAGCTCGGCAAGCCTCTTTAAATGAGCATGAAGCATATGATAGATACCACTGACATACCTCAGCAAAAAATCTTGCCAAAAACCTAGAAAGAAAAAAAACTGGTTCAATGTAAAATCTATAACTGGGACAAAGGCCACTATCCAGATATTTGTTGAGCATTCAAGGGGGGGTGGGGGTGGGGGTGGGAGTGGGGGTGGGAGTGGGGGGGGGGCATTAGAAGACTGCTCATGCAAGAGGATCATACAAATATACCATCATTTAACCATTTCACAGACTTCCAAACAGAGGACATAGTAATAAGCATCCCTTGTGTAGAGAAGCAGTTTGGAGAGCTGGAAGCAAATAAGTTTGCCAGATTGTAATGGAATCTTAATTCAGCTTTACAAAGAGTACTCTAAACCATTGACTCATTACTTGGATTGCACAATCATTCATCCAGTAAGTCTCAGGTGACTGGAAAAGAGTATAAATTATTCCTGTTCATGAGACAAGGGTATTATGAGGAGAACCCCAGGAAAGGGTGATAGGACTGGTGTTATTTTTTATCTAAATAATTGATCGGGTGGACATAGTGAGTAAGAATTTACAGTTTTTTGCTGATGTGCTGTGGTGTGCAAGGTAGTGTCTTCATTGAGTGACTGTAGTAGGATGCAAGATGATGTAGAAAAAATTATTGATTATGTTTGGAATGGCAGTTAGATCAATATGTAGAAAAATGGAAAGTGAAGCAGGTGAGGACGAAAAGCAATTAAATATTCTTTGGATTCAGTAATAGCAGTCAACTGCTTACCACAGTCACATTTCTAAAATATCTAGGCATAATGTTGCAGAGTGATATGAAATGGAATGAGCATGTAAGGACAGTCATGGGGAAGGCATATATTAGAGTTTGGTCTATTGGGAGAATTTTAGGAAGCTGATGTCTATCTGTAAAGGATGCATAGAAATCCTATGAGCCCTTCTTGAGTGTTGCCAAGTTTTAGGGATCTCCAGCAGATTTATTTACAGCAGACATATAGGCAGTATAGAGGAGGGTTACTAGATTTATTAGCGGTAGTGTCTATGAATGTGTGTGTGTGTGTGTGTGTGTGTGTGTGTGTGTGTGTGTGTGTGTTACAGCAATGGAAACTTCAAATGGAAACTGCTACAGGGAAGGCAACCTTCTCTTTGAGAAATGCTATGGAGGAAACTTAGAGGGGTGAAATTTGAAGCAGAATGATTCTACTGACACTGATCAACATTTCATGTAAAGACCACAAACTTAAGATATAGGAAATTAGGGCTTTCACAGAGGCATATAGACAGTTGTTCTACTAGTGCTCTATCTGGGAGTGGAACAGAAATGAAACTGACTAGTGGTGACACAAAGTACCCTTCACCACCCATCCTTATTGTGGATTGCAGAGTATGTATGTCAACAGAAAGATGTGTGGGGATATGACATTTGTTTGTGAACTAAGTCTAGTGGTTAATGCTTGTCATAGGAGGCCTTTGTAATACATTTAGCATATTGGTTAAGGGGATCAGGTGAGGTGATTCGGAGGGGTGTTGAGGTTATGAAGCAACGAGGGTAGTGTGTCCAAATTATGAAAATATCACCAACAAACCAAACCCAGGCCAGAAGTCTGGGGTTTTGGTGTCTAGGAAGGTTTCCTTTTGAGGACCTATAACCAGGTTGCTATCGGAGTGTGTCATACAAGTGCCCACAGATGTACCACATATCTAAAACAGTTGTTGGGGGGGGGGGTTGTTTGGTTGGGATAGGAGGACTAAACTACTTAAGTTATCAGTCCCCCTGGTGAGGAGGGGAAGTAGTGCGGAGAGAAAAGGATGGGAGGGGAAAGGAAATGCTGTCTGGGAAGTAAAGAAGGAAGGGAGACTGCATTAGCTCGGGGCCTGTGCTCGTCACGCACGTAATCATGGAAGAACCGTGAGCCCCCTGGGGGGTAAAACAGTTGTTTATTAGGATTTAGTAGGTAAGGCTTATGAGGAATGAGATATTGGGCTTGGCATTTGAATGATTTTGGGAGAAGTAGTGTCAAGAGTGGTAAGACCATAGGTGGTGTCAGGGACATTGATGTATAAGGAAGTGGCATCAACAGTGATATGATGGGGATGGTTGATACCAATTACTTTCTTCATCTCCTCTCTTCTGTCTCCACCTATTTACGTTCTGGATCCTTACTCTACACTACCATGCAGTCAAATGTGATTTACATAGAAAATATGTAGACATAGATGTTAATACCACTTCTTTATGTAGAAATATCCATCATATCTGACTTTTCCTTTGAAGGAAAAGTATACAATCAGATCAGTGGCACAGTCATGGGCACCAATATGACACCCTCTTATGCCAGTCTGTTTATGGGCCCTCTAGAGTAACTTTTCTTGCCTCCCAAAAACCCCAAATCCCCTGGTCTAGTTCAGATTTAATAATAATATTCTCATGATTTAAGCTAAAATTCAGACCCACCCCCCCCCCCCTCGACTTACTTTGTAAACAGATTTTCTGTGCCATATCCCCATCCATCTCCAACTTTCCCTCTGCCATGACCAACCAGCAACAAAGGAATGCCCTCCCTTATCACCCAATATCACCCTAGAATGGAATATCTAAACCACATCCTTTACCGAGGCTTTGGATTATGTTTCATTATGTCCTGAAATGAGAGAGACCCTGCTCAAGATACTCCAGACACCACCTAAAGTGGTGTTCTGCCACCCACCCTACCTCTGCAACATCCTAGGCCATTCCTTTGCCACTCCAAATCGCAACCACTTACTGTGGGGATTATATCCCTGGTGAATACCTTGATGCAAGTAATTTCAATACTATCACAGGCTTAACCTACCCCATGAGTGGCTGAGTCATATGTGAAAGCAGACACATGATTTACTAAGTCTGCTGCAATTATTCACAGATTTTTATACTGGTTTGGCTACAAACCAGCTGCCCATTACTGTTAATGGCACCACCAAACTGTGTCCAAGAGCAGAGTGGACCATCCTGTAGCGCAAAATATGCAGCTGAGTATAACATGTACAATTTCAATGGCTGCTTTACAATCCAACCATCTCGATCCTCTCTTCCACCACCAGCACTTCCAAATCATGCAGAAGGGAGTTATCCTTACTACATATGCTGGCCTCTGATCTATGACTAGTTACTGACATAAATAGGTGTGTTTGTCTGATGTTGTAAAAGTGTTAGGACTAGTGTTTGCAGCAAATTTTCAACCTATTTCTTCCAAAAAATGTGTTTTCACCAGAAAAGTCTGTGATCATCGATAATGTTCCCAATATTGTAATTGATGACTACATAAAATCGGTGATGGCATCTCTGGAACCAATATCACTCATCGCTCACTGATATCAGGAGGCTGATATCAAAATACTAACATGAATTATTTACAGATGAATGGAAAAACTATTGGAATCCAAACTTGGGGCAGATCAGTTTGTATTTAGGAGAAATGTCAGATCACACAAAGCAATACTCACACTATGACTTATCTTAGAAGATAGGTTAAGGAAAGAAAACCCTGCATTTCTAGCTTTTGTAAATTTAGTGAAAGCTTTTGACAATGTTCACTGGAATACACTCTAATTATGAATATAGTAGGGGTAAAATATAGAGAACGTGAAATTATATTCAATTTATAAAAAAACCAGACAGCAGTTATTAGAGTAGAAGTGCATGAAAGGGACATAGTGCTTGGGAAGGCAGTAAGACAGAGAAGTAGCCTTTCCCCAATGTTACTCAATCTGTACATTAAGCAAGATATGAAGGAATGCAGGGAGATATTTGAAGTAGGAAACAAGGTTCAGAGTGAAGAAATAAGAACTTTGCAGTTTGCCGATTACATTGTAATTCTGCCAGAGACAGGAAAGGACCTGGAAAGTCAGTTGAATGGAATGTGCAGTGTCTTTAAAGGAGAGCATAAGATGAACATTGACAAGGGTAAAAACAAGGGATAGAATGTTATAAAAGTAGTAGATGAGTTTTGTTATTTGGTTAGCAAAATAACTTCTGATGGCAGAAGTAAAGAAAATAAAGAATCAAGAATGGATATGAGAAGGAAAGAATTTCTGAAGAAGTGAAATTTGTTGACATCCAATATTAATTTAAATATTAGGAAAACTTTTCTGAAAGCATTTGTCTTGACTATAGCATTGTACAGTAGTGAAACATAGACAATAAGGAGTCCAGGCAGAAAGATGATAGAAGCTCTTGAAATGTGGTGCGAGATGTAATGACTCACTTGTCATTACAAACAAAATAGCTTTCCAAATGAAGATAATTGCTATTAGCAGTTTACTAAAGGAACAGAAAACTGTGTGCTTGTAAGGTTGATAACAGGCTGCACAAGAATGTAAAGGCTGGCATATCCAAGTGGGAGTTTTGACCTGCGGTGGAACAAAGTTGCAAGGGATCACAGCCTAAGTGAAATCGTGATTATGCACAGAATACATTAAAGCAGGAAAAAACTTATGTGAAAGAAGCATTAGGTTTTTGTTTTATTAATTGTAAGAACAATGAAAAATTATGATGTGTGTGTAAGAGACAGGCTGGAATTAGATATGTCATGATTATGAAAAGCATAATTTACAACCAATGTATATGAGGGGCATTTGAAAAGTCCATGCAAAATCTGAGAGAAGACACCACTGGTGCGTATCGAGGTCATGGTTGGTCTATTTCTTTGTGTTTGGCATTCATATGAATCAAGGAAGTCGAGTGATTGTCAAAGAATGGACAAAAAATACTGCTGTGTGGTGATTAAACATTACTTTATGAAAGGCAAAATGCCTCAGGAGACTAAATGGAAGCTTCATAAACATTATGGTGACTCTGCACATTCGATTAGAACAGTTTATTAGGGTCTCAAAATTTTCGGAGTGGCCACGTGGGAACAAGTGAGGCTGACAGTTCTGGATGCCCTGTGGAGGTTACGACTCCAGAAATCATTGATAAAATCCATGATGTGGTGATGGATAACAGAAGAACTAAGGTGCACAAGTTGGCTAGTGCTGTGGGCATCTCGAATAAATGGTTACATAATATTTTGCATAAACATTTGGACATTAGAAAGCTACCTGCAAGATGGGTGCCACAATTGGTCACGCTTGACCAAACATGGAGTCAAGTGAAGCGTTTTAAGGAAGGTTTGCAGCTGTCCAGAAAGAATCTGCAGGACTTAAAACATCATTTCCTCACTGTGGATGAAACATGGATACATTACTATACTTCTGAGACTAAAGAACAATCTAAACAATGGGTTACCAAGAGAGAATCTGTACAAAAAAAGGCAAAGACCAGTGCTTTGGCCGGAAAGGTTATGGCAACAATCTTTTGGGATTCACAAGGGATAATCCTCATTGAATACCTGGACCGAGGTAAAACTATTACAGGTGCATATTATTCTTCATTATTGGACCATTTGAAATCTATCTGCAAGAAAAATGCTGGCGATTGGCCCACAAAAAAGTCCTTTTCCATCATGACAATGCACCAGCACACACCTCAGCAATTGTGGCCACACAGTTATTGGAAAGTAGGATTCCAACTCATTTCACATCCCCCCTATTTCTCTAGACGTGGCTCCCTTGGCTCTGTTCTCCAATTTGAAGAAATGACTGGCGGGATGAAGATTTCATCCAAAAGAGGAAGTGATTTCAGAAACTAATAGCTATTTTGTGGGCTTCGACAATTCCTATTATTCCGAAGGGATCAACAAATTGGAACAGCGTTGGACAAAGTGCACAAGTCTAAAAGGTGACTATGTTGAAAAATAAAAATTGTTTTCCCCAAACACATTAGTAGTTCTTATTTTTGCATGGGCATTTCTAATGCCCCTCATATTCTTTGAGTTGAAAGTGGATCAATATATAATTTAAAGAGAGACGAGTGTCTTATTTGGTAGTAGTCTTGCAATGCTCTCTTCTACGTGATTTTCCCCTGCAGAGTAGGAGATGAAGACTGATGCTATGGATTTGACAGACGACACTGATTAGTGGGTTCCTCTTAATTCATTCAGTTAAACTATATCTTGGCGACTGGTGAAGAATACCTGCAACTAAAGGTAAAGCTATGAGAAGGAAGTAAAATGCAGAATGATGGATGTTTAATGTTACTGCTGCTTCAGTCTGTCTGAGATAATCCAATCCTACATTCATGTTACACTACATGTGCTACAGACAAATGCTGAAGGTTAGATGGGTAGATCAAGTAACTAATAGGTAGGTACTGAACAGAATTAGGGAGCAAAGAAATTTCTGGCATATATTGGCTAAGAGAAGAGATAGATTGATGGGACACATTCCGGGACATCAAGGAATTGTCAATTTAGAATTAGAGGGAAGTGTGTGGGGAACAAAATTGTAGAGGGAGACCGAAACATGAATACAGTAAGCAGGTTCAAGTGAATGTAGATTGCTGTTCTTATTTGGAGATGAAGAGGCTTGTGTAGGACAGGGTAACATGGAGAGGTGCATGAAACTAGTCTGCGGTCTGAAGACCACAACAATGATAGCAGGAGGCAATATTTGTGGTTTTAAAAGATCTGTTTAAAATACAGATCAATTACTGCAAGAGGGTAATCTGCTTATTCAAGATATTCTGATGCTGGTAAGGCATTTTAAATGTGCCAGTACACAAGTTGTTTTTTCCAAATGTATTTCCATTTATAAGCAATTCTTTTATAGTTAACAAAATGTCTAAATGGAGACATATACAAGGACATGTTGGAGATATTTCAACCAGCTTCGAGGTCCAGGGTTGTTCTCATATAAAATCATTTTGTCATACTGCTCAATACTTATTTGATGATTTAGGCTAATTACCAGCCACAGTTCACATTCCTTATGGAGGTAATTATTTCATGTGTACATCAACATGGATGATATTGTATGTCATCATTTGAAAGTTATTTAAATGACATTTTAAATATTTATTCCTTTTTAATGCTGCATTATTATTATTATTATTATTATTAATTAATTGTTGTTTAATGATGATGATTGTTTTGGGTTTTATCCATATTCAAGGCAACTGCAATACATACAATACATATGAATGCATTTACACAAATATTTTTGGAATTGTAATTTATAATAATAGGTCTATATACTTAGGTTTTCCTGTTACAACATAATGTCCTGGAGTGCTTCGTTGACAGATATATATGTATAAAAAAATAGAAATCATTTAACTTACCCAAAGCACAGGCTCATTGACAGATACAAAAACACAAATAAAAACACATTCAAACACAGATTCAAGCTTTCACAACCATTGATCGCTTCACCAGGAAAAAGAGGAAGGAAGGAGGGGAAAAACAAAAGGATGCAGGTTTTAAGGGAGTGGATGAGGATCATTCCAATCCCGGGAGTGGAAGGACTTACCTTAGATGATGAAGAGAAATTGAGGGTGCTCAACAATGAGGTTTTCAGTGCCCAGGCATAATGCAATTGAGGAGAGTGTCAGGAATGTTCTTTTCAAGATGAGAGAAACACAATATAAAATGCAGAATTCAACAACTGTAGATAAAACCTGGGTGCAACATGAGTCAAGGTAGGTAACTCAAGAGCCACCATCATACGTTGTCTAAAAAGTAGAATGTGGATGAAATAGTTAAAATGACAGGATGAAAGCTGACTGCCTGCAGGAAGAAAAGATATCAATCTTCCAATCTACAATACACTAAAACCTTCAGCCTAAAAGCTTAGGCCAGAGTCCAGAAATTTTAAAAAAATGTAAAAGTTTGAACACACTTGCCTTGTCATCACCTAAAATATGTGGCAAATCTGCACCAAGATCTGCCTCTGTTCTCTGTGCCCAGTATGAGGTACACTCTATTAAGATGTGGTGCATGGTTATCTGTATGCCACAGGCATCACACATCAGGGGTTCCTCTCGTCGTAGGAGGAATCCGTGGGTAAACGGACAGTGCCCGATTCACAGGTGGGTAATGGCGACCTCATCCCTCCTGAGGGGCTGGCAGGAGGATCGCCACGGACGGGTAGTGGGCTTCAGCAACCACAGCTTGTTATCCATTACCCTCCCACAACTGCAGAGACCGCAGCCATGACAAGGAAGTGGCATCTTGCAGAGAAATAGGGCACCATGCTACTACATTGTCTCGCCAGGCCTCTTTGGTGGTCCAATCGGCTTCCTCATTTCCCAGAATTCCAACATGTCCCGGCACCCAATGGAATATGATCTCTTTCCCCCAACATTGGAGAAGGGCTAGTGCATTCTGTATATCCTGCAATAACGTCACATCTAGATAGAGCTGACATAAGGCTTGCAGCGCACTAAGAAAGTCAGAACAGAGAAGAAACCATTTATGCTGATCACTTCTCATCTGCTCCAGTGCTTTCAGATCGCATAAAGCTCTGCTGAGAAAACAGAATAATTCTCAGGAAGCCTAATCCGGATGACACGGTTGGGGAATATGACGAAGCAGCCAAAGGTATTATCTTGTTTTGAACTGTCAGTGTACACTACTGTATAAGTGTGATGCATGTCTAAAATATTAAAAAACACGTACCGAAAGGTAAAATCTGAAGTTTCACAACCTCAATGTAAAACACTAAGATCTGCCATTACCATCTCTAAAAGGCAATCCTTTGTACGGATCCCAAAAGGCCTTGTAGCCCGGTGCCGATTATGAAAAAGCCTTTCCAACGGACGATCAGCTAAGGTGTGGTATGCAGGTGTGAAAGGTGTGGACAGCATTTTGTATGCCTGGCACACCATGAGCAGCCATCGCCTGATATTTAGCGGTGGCTCAGCAGTCTCAGCACAGAGACTAGGTATGGGGCTTGTTCTGAATGCCCCAGTGGCCAACCGAATCCCTGTATGGTGAACCGCGTCCAGCATCTTCAAATAGGATGGCCGTGCAGACCCATAAATCGTGCATCCATAATCAAGCTACGATCACACAAAAGCTCTATAAAATCGGAGCAGGCAAGTCCCCATGATGCATGGCTACTACATTTTAAAATGCTTAGCACTTTGAGGCACCGTCTTTTCAAATCTTTCAGGTGTGGCAGCCATGAAAGTTTTGTGTCAAATATGAGGCCCAGAAACCTCACTGTATCTTTAAAATGTAAAACGTAATCCCTCAGTCGCAGTTCAGGCATATTAAAAATGGAATGAGTATGGTTAAAAAGAACACAAACAGACTTCTCGGTTGAAAACTTAAAGCCAGTCGTTTCTGCCCAGTCATCCAAATGGTGAAGTGTGAGCTGCAACTGACGTGTTGTCGTTGCTAGGTTGGATGAAGAGCAAACGAGGGAGAAGTCATGAACACTTAACAGGACATTTAACAATGGATGTAATACTGTTAATAGCTATGGCAAACAAAGTCACACTTAAAATGCTGCCCTGAGGGACTCCGTTCTCCTGTTCAAAATGATCAGAAAGGGTGTCACCGATTCTGTATCTGAAATAGCGTGAAGAAAGAAAGGACTTGATAAAAGTGGGAAGAAACCCCAATCGTGGAGCTGTCTGAGAATAAGATGCCACCAGGTAGTGTCGTAGGCCTTCTCAAAGTCAAAAAATATAGCCAAAAGGTGATGCCTTTGTAGGAAAGCCTGTTGTATCGCCACCTTCAGTAAGGCTAGGTTATCGAAGGTGGAATGATATCTCCTGAAACCACACTGGAAGCGACTAAGGAGCTGCCTGGATTCTAACATCCAGACGAGGCGGCGATTGACCATCCGCTCCAAGGTCTTTTCCACACAGCTAGTGAGGGTAGCACTACGATAGCTACTCAGGCATGTAAGAGTCCTTTCCAGGCTTTAAAAGAGGAATCATAAGTGCTTCACGCCAGCAATCAGGGAAGTGGCCCTGACTGCCAAATTTCATTAAAAAGTGTGAGGAGAATCTTTATTTCGGTAGGTAAGGTGCTGTAGCTTACTGTAATGGATCCTGTCATAACCAGGGCATGTGTCACGAGTTGAAAGGAGTGCAGAATTGAGTTCCCACATGGAAAAGGGGCAATTGTATTCTTCATCAATGGTGGACTTAAAATCCAAACTACCCCTCTCCACAGACAGTCTGTGGCATCTGAAAGCTCGATTCTGACTGGCAGTAGAAGTGACTGTGGCGAAATGTTCTGCCATAGTCTGCACAATCGATCATGGGTTCGTCTATAGGGTGCCATTTCCCATTACAGCAGCAATTGGACACCTTCCTCCTCTCCCAGATAATCTCCTGATGGTCTCCCAAACCTGTGAACTTGTAGTGGAATGAGTAATGGTATTGAGGAACTTCTGCGATGAACGTTTCTTGCTCTCATGAACTGTTTGTTGACAACTTGCCCTTGCCACCCAAAAGGCTGCGAGGTTCTCTGCAGTTGGACAGATGACGTCAGAAGCACCTCTCAATTGCTCAATCCTGGGAGCAGGTAGTTTCAGACCCCCAAAGCACATCAAGTGCATTAAAATCACCACAAAGGATGAAAGGGTGGGGAGCTGCGTAATAAGGTCATGAAGGGCGCCTTCATCAAATGCGTCATGTGGGGGCAGATACATGGCACAGACAGTCAATTGATGATGCATCTGAACACACACTGCGACAGCTTGTAATGGGGTTTGAATGGGGAGTAAAGACGAGTGGCAGGATGTGTCTACGAAAACAGCCACTCCGCCTTTAGCTCTCTCACCAATAAGGTCGTCCTTTTTATATATGTCATAGCCACGTATCTCAGGGTTGGATGACAGCTTAAAATTTGTTTCTTGTAGACATATACACAGTGGTCTGCCCTGAGTTAATATGCGAAGTTCCTCCACATGGGTCCTAAATCTTTGCACGTTCCACTGAAGTATGAGAGCCATTTCACAGAGGCTGTATCTTAACTCTCTCTTTCCGTTTAGGAGGGGAGACTGAGCTGGCTGGAAGTTCAGTCTGGGGGCGTGATGTTTGCCCCTGAGGGACATCCAGCTCCATAAGCTCTGGAGCGGAGTCAGAAGGAAGGTCAGGTAGAATGGCCTCTACAGAATCAGATGATTTAGTACTTGCTTTATTCTTTTCTTGAATTTTCCCTAGTGTTCACAACAACAGGAGTGGAAAGGTCAGGGATGACCTTCTGAAGAGCCTCTGGCCTTGAAGGTGCCAGGGCCTGACCAATGGCCTCTGCCAGGGAGGGTGACGAAAGCTCTGTAATGTCGGCTCAGTAGCTTTTTCTGATATGCGTGGCAAGGGTTCGGGTTTTGGAAAAACTGCAGCCTTACAGGTGCACTCACAGTTACAGGTGTTGGTACCGACACTAGCGATGTCCGTCTGGGTGGAGACATCAACTTTGGGAGCTGGATTTTGGACAACAGCAGCAAAGGACATGACAAAGGAAGCAGGTTGCAGGGCCTTAAAGATCTTTTTTGCCTCACTGTAGGAAATTCGCTTGGTGGTTTTGATTTCCTGCACTTTTTTCTCCTCTAAATACACTATGCAGTCTCTGCTCCACACTGGATGTTCCCCAGAGCAATTGACACACTTTGCAGGTGGCGTGCATTTGGCTCCCTCATGAGCAGTCTTTCCGCATTTACCACAAGAGGCTTCCCCTTTACATACTAGAGTAGTATGCCCAAAACGCTGACATTTAAAACATTGCATAGGGTTGGGTACATAGGGCCACACCTTTAATCTAAGGAAACTTGCTTCTATATACTCCAGCAGCTTTGGATTATTAAAGGTGAGAATGAAGGACTCAGATTTTACAAGTCCCCCATCCACCCTTTTCATGATGTTCTGCACGTCCACAGTTCCTTCAGAGACCCATTCCTCCTCAAGTTCTTCAGTTGGAATATCAACAAAATCATGACAAGAGACCACACCTTTGCTGTAATTTAAGGTACTATGCATCTTTGTCTCTATCTCATACTCCCCAAGGCACTTGGCATTTCTAAGGTTTACCACTTGTTGGGAACTAGAACTTTCAACCAACAGGATAACATTTTGCAAGCATTTCATGGACTTCAAATCTCCTGCAATGCCCTTTAAACCCTTTTGAATGTAGAAGGGCAAAATCTTTTCAAAACTTTCCTTTTAATTATTAAAAACACATTCTGTACAGCAGAATGTGCTCTGTTACTCTTTAACCTGCTCGTATTGCAGAGACCTGTGTCTGGAGGACTGAAATTATAAAGTTATGAAGCCAAATACTTAAAGTATATTTTAATTATATTCTAATATATCTTAATTGTGTTTCATGTAGAAAAGAATAAAATTAACTATAATTTCATGAAATAAGTAAATATTATTAAGCAAATCTTTCTGATTTATGAATAATATTATGAAATATTGAACATAATTCATAAAGAATGAAGGTTTGTTATTGTAATTGTTGCAGCAATTTATTAACTTTAAACAACCTACTGTTGACTGGAATTCGCGGTTGACTTGCATTACGTCTTATATGTCTGAGCACTGTGACCTGTGCGCTCTCTGCGCTCTATCTAAAAAAACGATGAATTGCACAAAAAATTTTTAAAACAAAAATTGTAGAGAATTTCATGCTCTACAACTTTTATCAGAGATACAAATACCATTTAACGCATAGGAAGCGAAAAACTGATTTTTGTGACCTTTGACCTTTAATATCTTAAGACGCGGACACAAGATTTTATGAGACTTTTGACATCATTTAGAATGCCAAAACAAAGGTTTATGCAAATATCCAGCTTGTTGCCTCTCATTCCGAGGTTGACGCCTTTTTACGGTTTATTTGACTGGACTACATAATGTTCTAGACATTTGAACACTTCCTGCAGACGCTGCCAGTGTTGTTCTGTCTCAGAGAAAACAAGCACATCATCCAGATAAGCAAAATAGAATGGAAGCCATTGAAAGACAGAGTCAACAAATATTTGGCAAGTCTGTGCTGTGTCACTCAATCCAAAGGTCATATAAGTACTTTCAAACAAGTTGAATGGTGGTGTTATTGCTGTCTTAGCAATGTCGTCTTAAGCTACTGGTACCCGAGTATAAGCCTTCACAAATTCTAAGACACTAAATACTGTTACACCATGTAAAGCATATTTGTAGTCTCTTATTAATGGTACAGGATGTGAGCCCAGCACTGTTCTCGAGTTCATCACACGATAGTCTCCACAAGGATGCCGGCTCCATTTTTCTTTGGCACTAGATGTAAGGCGGAGGACTACGGACTGTTTGACGGTCTGATAATGCCCTCTCGCAGCATGGTGTCAAATTCAGCCTTAACGATGACATGATGGTTTGGTGCTAAATGTCTGGGTTGGTATGACACTAGTGGTCCCTCTGTCATCTTTATGTGATGAACCATATTGTGGTGGACCAGTTTAGGTGCTCTGGGTGGCCTATTCAAACCCAGAAACTGACTTAAGATTGAAGAATATTCACTCTCATCTCCTTGTATGAGCTGTGCACTATGGAGGGTGGCATTGCAGTGAAAACCAGTGACAATTAAATCAGTGATGCTGTCCATAAGTCAGTTGTTCACCATGTCTGCCAAGAGATCCGCTCAGATGATCACTTCTGTAATGTCTGCAACTGTAAAATTCCATTTGAAAGGATGGCATAAACCTAAGTTCAGCTCCATCTGTTGGGTACCATTAGTTGCAATCGTTGAATTGTTGACAGCCATTACACAGAAGGTGGTTGAAGGTTTGTAACAATGAAGTGAAGACCATGGCAGGATACTGAGGTTTGAACCGGTGTCTACTAGAAATTTCAGGCCAGAAATTCTGTCACTGGTGGACAGGTGCCTAGATGGTGACAGGCAGTCTCTTGCACCTATGATCGACCATGGCAGACGTTTGGGTACAAACACGGCAACATACATTTATGTGCATTCTTGCCAAATTTGTGGTGGTAGTAACACACAGGCTGCTACTCACCACCTTGTGGAAACTTGGCACTGCTTTCTTGAACATCTGCAGTGACGTCTGCTGTTGTTTCCTTTGCTGCCTAGTGACTGACCTGTGTGCTTAACATGTCTACTTTTGCTATGAGTGATTCATAGTCAACCCGTGTTACTGTTGCTGCAGCAGTTGCACTGCTTTCCTGTGCTGAAAGCAGGCACAATAGCAATTTGGATTCAGTTTGCCAGTTCCTCCATAGCGTTGAGCAGCATATCTGTCTGGGAGGCAACTATGGCTTCTAGAATGAAACTTTCACTCTGCAGCAGAGTGTGCGCTGATATGAAACTTCCTGGGAGATTAAAATTGTGTGCCGGAACCAGGACTCTAACCAGGGACCTTTGCCTTTCGCGGGCAAGCGCACTACCGACTGTGCTATCCCGACACGACTCACAATTCCGCCTCACAACTTCACTTCTGCCAGTACCTTGCCTCCTACTTTCCAAACTTCACAGAAGTTCTCCTGCAAAACTTGCAAGACTAGCACTTCTGGAAGAAAGGATATGGTGGAGACATGGCTTAACCACAGCCTAAGGGATGTTTCCAGAAGGTAGGAGGCGAGGTACTGGCGGAAGTAAAGTTGTGATGCGGCATCGTGAGTCGTGTTGGGATAGCACAGTCGGCAGTGCGCTTGCCCGCGAAAGGCAAAGGTCCCAGGTTCGAGTCCCGGTTCCAACACACAATTTTAATCTGCCAGGATGTTTCAACTATGGCTTCTATTTGCAGTAGCAAATGACTACTCCATAGTGTGCATAAATTTTCAGGCCCAGTGATGGTGTCTACCTTATCGCGCAGGTGCCGCAGATATTGTGACGGCTTGCAATCTTCAATCTCTTCTTGCATGAGGACTTAACAATTCTGATCTTCCTGCTAGGTTGCAACTCTCCTTATTAATTCAACCTTGAGTCTTCATTAGGAATTTACTGCTGGAGGCGCGGTGATGATTTCCTGCATATTGGCTGCAAAAATTGTTCCAACTGACTTACTGTCAGTGCAAACATTGTGCTAGCTGCCGTAATTCCCACACAAGAAAAACATACTTCCTCCTACGCAAATCATAAGACTGGATTATCAGTCCAAAAAGGTGGCTAGTGGGCCACTAGCCTTGATACTGCACAATCTTCCATCTTGATAAAAAGTCAGTAGCAGTTCGCTTCTTCCAGCTTGCGTATCACATCGGGGGTCACCAGTTGTCGGTATCAACTATATAAAATAAATAAATCTGACGCAAAAGGATGACTATTAACACAACTCTATTAGAAAATGGAAGGAACTAATTGAAAAACAAAAGCTGTCAGAGAGTAAACAGCAGAGGGAATAACATAAAAATCACAGAGTAAACATTGCACACCATATGAATGATCTATTGACCATGACATCTTTTGTCCCAAAATGCCTATTTAGTGCCAAAGGTATCCAGAATACCCAACTATTATATGCCACTGCTCTAAAAGAAACTTCACACCTGTAAACCACAAATGGCACGATGCTACAGCAGAGCTACAAGCATCATACTGTAACCCCGGTGCCTTCACTCACACCCACTGCATGGCCCAATGGCTATGCTGAAAACTTAATTATTTTTGTCAGTATAGATATAAAAATCAGCCATACCATTTAAAGGAACTATCATTTGTTGGAGTGAGTTAGGAAAATAATGGAAAAACTAAATCTGGATAGCTGAACTTTGGTTTCAAAATTCATTCTCGTGAAAGAGTTCCACCTGCTAACCCCTGCACCACTTTACTCTGTATCAAACAAGCCGATGGTGATGTGTGCTCCACATTCTTGTATTCCTTTTCCAAAATTATATTATTTTCATGTCATCAAAATTAGATAATAATTAAAATCAACTGTAATTATGATTTTTGCCAAATTGTTACTCACCAGAACTTTCATGGTCCACAGTCTGGCCTCATATCTGAATGTCCTCACAGGATTCACCAAGAACACAACCATTATAATAATAAGAGACAGTGGATTTACGTAAGGTGGTATACTAAGAGATTCACTGTACAGGAAACTGAGGACACTTAATGTCCAAACAACTCCAAATATAGCTGCCAGCTCCATCAAATGTTGCTCAGAAAGATGATTTCGAGGATCAAGTTCAAAAATAAGCACGTGATTGACACCAGAAGATCTCCATCCATACACATTTATGCCCATGAGAAACAAAAATTCGATGATCAGAAGTGGGCCTCGATACAGCTTAAAAGCAGTCTTCAGGTTATCAGATCCACCACTATGGAAAATTGCTGTAATGATAAAAATAAATTATAAGTGTAACAAGTGCAAAAACATATTAACATGTTATATGAAATACATCAAAAGTCTTAAACAAAGCTTTGTTTCAACACAACACAGTATTCCTCAGTGCAATCAAGTCATTTAAATAGTCTAGGCTTGATGGAAGTTAGTATTCATTTAGACTGTAATATAAGGTATTTCTGGGAGAAGTATTTAAGTATTTTCTTTAAATTAATAGCTACACTGTTTTATCATTTTCTCTTAAGAAAATGTAGAGGATATAGAGAGAATGGAGATTACGGGTACTGTCCCAGTACTGAAGATTTCATTTGAGTTTTAACTCAATTCAGTACTGGAGAGAAACATAAAAGTAAAAATCCATGACCATTTTAAAAGAACTTTTCTGACATTTTCCATAGTTGACTTGAGAACCACAGAAAAGCTAAATCTGAATGGCTGAATGGGTTGTAAACCCCACTCCTTCCTATTACAAGTCATATGCCTTAATCACTATAAAATGGTAATTTCTTGATACCTTGGTTGTTTGACAGTACCTAAATACATTCAACAGTGGTGGTTGAATATTTGTGCTGGACTAATACTCTCACGCTGTTTCACACCTCGGGCCAGTGGTCATTTTAACCCATGGACTCTGTTTGCATGCTTCCCATCTTGTTAAAATTCTCATTCTACCACACAGTATTGCTGTAGTGTCTCCCCCTCCTCCCCCCCCCCCCCCCAATTTATTTTTCATCTTACTCATAGCTTTACCTGTAACATTGTAAGGGCTCAGGTGTTTGAGCACCTGCATTAGGACTGTCTCATAGCCTTGGCAGTGATCTGCTTAGTTTTCAACCAGTTAATGGTATACTTCATGCTATTAGCCAACATCTTATTTCCAACTTATGTACAATTCTTTGATGAACGACCCAGTCATCATCGTTACATACTGTGATTTGTCCTGCTATGTGCATGCCTGTACTCCAGTTAGACTGAACTATTGTTGGATGTCACACCACTATGTATAGAAAATCAGTTACAACTCCTGACCCTAATTACAACCCTTTATGCTATTATGTGCCTTTCCTGTACTGTAAAAAGTGCCTATACTATTTGGTGAGGTGGTTGTATAGCATAAATTACTTCCATTATGAACCTTCCAGTCCATACCTAAACTTACAACAAAATCTTCTCTCTCTTTTATTCTTTATTTCTCTTTCTTGCATTTTCTCATGATTTCTTCATGTGTGTTATTGCTGAATTAAATCTGGGAAGAATTTAGAATGCAAGTTCCAGAAAAGGACAGAACACTCTTCGTGACAGAAGGATTTACGTTTAATTCGATTAAAATTACTTGGTAGTTGATAGTTCTTGCACTGGAGCTGCTTTCCTCCAACCACGACCAACTGCTCCCCCTTCCCAAATGGCTGCAACAACTCATTACATCACTTTCATTTCCTTGTCTGGCTCTATATCTTAATTTGTTTTGTTTTGTTTCTTATTCATAGGTCCGTCCTTTTGATTTTGCATTTCAGCACTTAATGATAACCATACAAAAAACAAGGCGTGGACAAGGGCCTTAACAAAAGATGTGGGCTACTCATACATAGCAGTGACCACAAGCTACTGGATCCTATCATACAAGCCATGATTTAACATCACATGTATAAGTATTAGATCACAGATTCTGTCACTTAGGACACTTAATAATATCATTGTGTAGCATACTGTTAAAGTAATAGCTTCCCATACATAAGTTTGTGGTTTTGAGTCCTACTGTGTGTGATTATTTTAATTTCCGAATCAAAATTACTTTGTTATTTTTATTAAATTAATTTGTTTAATATTAAAGTTCTGATACTTTGTTATGTCTTTATCATAATAGTATTGAGTTTTTGTTCACACTTTTTTCATCCTACATTTCCTTTAATTCCATTGGAATATGCTTGTGTCAGTAATAACCGACTGCTGATTGGTTCATAACATGACAACTCTTGTAACCACTAACCAGTCTGAGGATATTTTCAGGATATTGATGATAGCGAGAAATTACAGCTTGCCTTTAGTGCTGTACCTGACATTCTTCTGTCTGATTTTGTTCATAGAGTTAAGCTTTAATTGCCCTGAGCGAATCATGATTTTAGTTCTGCTAGAGGTGGCAGTTGCTGTTTTGTCAGGTACGTAATACATCATGTGGGGTTGGGCTACAACACGGAATTAATTTGAGGATTCTAAAACTTGTTTCTGCTGTAGTTCATTGATTGATTACTTAAAATTAGCTGCCAATACAGATTTTTACATTGCTGCATTAACTCTTGGTGGCGTCTTCTAACACTTCTGTGCAATATGGTGTTGACCCATCTTTAGTCTTAAATACAGCTTCCACTTTTACAGGCATACATTTCAATTAAGTGTTCAAAGTTGTTTTGGGAAATGGCAGCCCATTATTCATGGAGTGCTGCACTGAGGAGAGGTATCATGTGTATGTCAGTGAGGCTTGGCATGAAGTCTGCATTCCAAAACATCCCAAAGCTTTTCTGTAGGATACAAGTCAGGACTCTGCAGGCCAGTCCATTACAGGGATGTTATTGTCATGTAACTATTCCACTACAGGCTGCACATTATGAATAGGTGCTCAACTGTATTGAAAGATGCAGTTGCCATCTGTGAATTGTTCTTCAACAGTGGGAAGCAAGAAGATTCTTAAAACATCAATGTAGACCTGTGCTGTGATAGTGTCACACAAAACAGCAAGGGATGCAAGCCCCCTTCATGAAAAACATGACCATACCATAACACCAATGCCTCCAAATTTTACTCTTGGCACTACATATGCAAGTAGATTATGTTCACTGGGTATTTTCCATACTTACACCCTGCCATTGGATCACCACATTCTACATATATTGTTATGCCACACAACATTTTTCCAGTGTTCAATTGTCCAATGTTTATGGTCCTTACACCAATGAGGCATTGACCTGCATGATGTGTGGCTTATGGGCAGCCGCTCAACCATAAAATCCAAGTTTTCTCATCTCCTGTGTAACTGTCATAGTACTTGAAGTGAACCCTGGTGCAGTTTGGAATTCCTGTGATGATATGGATAGATGTGTGCCTATTACACCATATGACCCTCTTCAAATGTCATTGGCCTCTGTTAGTCAACAGTTGATGTTGGCCTGTATGATTTCACTTTTCCACTTCACTATCACATCAGAACCAGTGGACCTAGAGATGTTTAGTAGTGTGGAACTCGCAGACTTCCGACACAAGTGACACTATCACCTGACTATGTTCGAAGTCTGTGAATTTTGCAGAGCACCCCATTCTGCTCTCTTACAATGTCTAATGACTACCCCAAGGTTGCCGATTTGAATTACCTGGCAGTAGGTAATCCACATAATATGAAAAACATGTATTTTTGAGGTTGGCTGTATACTTTGGGTCACATAGTGTATTAACAGCTTGTGTGTGTCAGCTGTGTTCGTGCGTCACCTATAGTTTAGCGGTAGCTGGCTGTCTATGTAGCAACACTAGTGTCATGTGGAAAATGTAAACTAGAAAGTAATTTTAATTGGACTATAGAAGGCAATATAAAAGTATATTGGGTATTTACAATACTTGCAAAGAGGGGACAAGCTGCAGCCTATACACCCAGCCTACAAATTCCATTAATTCCATTCCTGAGAGTAACTGGTCTGAAATTAAAGCTTAGCTAATGGCACCATTTTTATGTCCACTATTCTAATTTTAGTTAAAAGCAGTGTTTTTCTGGGAGGTTTCTGATGCACATAATTTCTATGTAACTTGTACAAATTTATTCAAACTTTAGATTGAGGATAAAGGCAAAACAATTTTTATTTTTATCTAAGAATCATTATCTGTTCTCCCATATATTTCTTTAAATTTGAGGTGTATTTTGCAAGTGCTGAGACACATTCACCATAACTGTCATTTTTGCTCTGTGAAATTTACAGGCGTCAGTTGTTACATCATTACCCCTTTTTCCTCTTTTAATAAAAAAGGGATGTTCAAAGCAACCCTGAATTAGGCTTCAGGTGAAGAGAAAACTCAATCCGAATGTGTCACATACTTCTTTGTATAGCAACATAAGACTTATGATATTACTATCCTTCACTATTTCTAGTTATTACAGCCATGCATATAGCACATATACTCCCTCTTCAAACAATTTCCTTGTTCTGTAAAGTAAGATGATGAATCAAGAATGTATTCCTGGTCTCACAATGTAAATCAGTTATACCCTTCTACTTTCAGACCAAGTGAGATGGCACAGTGGTAACAATGGACTCGCATTCGAGAGGACAGTGGTTCAAATGCGCCTCTGGCCATTCTGATTTTGGTTTTCTCTCTGTGCAGGAATTACATAATGTAATGTACAAGCACTCATGGGTAATAGAAATTTTGTGGCATATGGAAGTTTGGGTTGGTCCTGGGGTTGTGCATGGATAGCGTAATAGTTGAAGTGACCACTTGTGGAAAGCAGGAAATCTGGTTTCAAGTCTCAGTCCATCTCAAATCCACCAATAAATCGTATAGGTTATGCCGAGTCATATTCACAACTGAAGACACATTTCTTGTGTTCATGGCAACTGTAGTTACCACAGTGTCTGCACCTTCAGACACACAATGTCTGAGGGACATGTGCATTTGTTGCATTGATGCATAATGTCATTCCCCATGCATTTCTCGTGTTGTGCAATATTACAACACTTCATTGAAGTTTAGAATGCCCACTTAGGGATACTTTCTATTATAAAAGCTATTCCTCCCCTTGAGAAATGATCAAACTGGAAGTAGGGTTAACTCTTATTTTTATTTTTAAACATTAATGTGGAAATATGTCTGGATTTTTTTATTTAAATTCTTTTGAAGTGTGGTTTAGTGTGTGGGTTCCTGTACGCGTGCCCTAGTTCATGAACCGGGCAACATATGAGTGGCCAAGTAAGTGGTCCTGACAGTTATGGTACCAGTTACTTTGGAATAAGGTTGGGCATCTGTGACATAAGATGGGGTTAGAAGTTTTAACTGTTAGTGACTTTGGAGTAAGGGGGGAGAAAGAGTCTACCTATCAAGAGTCAAAGCAAGAAGAGCACAGAGGAGTATAGTGCTTTACATCTGAAAAGCAATCGAACCCAGCTTAATTGCAATAAGGTATGTAAATGAATGACTGATGTGGATAGATTTGGCCATCTACAACAAAAAAAATCAGGAGTGTCAGTGTATTTGCCCTGTGAAGGGACAGATAAAGATGAGATGGACAGCTTATATGACACACTTAGTATTGTAGCTGTTAGAGTAAAGCACGATGACAGAGTTTTGCTCATGGGTGACTTCAGTGCCATGATAAGAAATCAAACAGAAGGGTATGAAAAGGTTATGGGTAAGTTTTTAGAGGATATGGAGGCCAACATGAATGGAAAACAACTCTTGGATTTCTGTGTCAATACAGGCTTAGTTATAACAAACCTTTTTTTTTTAAAGCTTAAGAACATTCATTGGTATACTTGGGATGACAGGAGAACCAGATCTGTCATTGACTATACAATAACAGATCAGGAACTTAAGAAGACAGTCAAGGAAATAAGTGTTTCCAGAGGGTTCTTTGATGATACTGATTATTATTTACTCTGCACTGAAGTTAGTTTTAGGCCAAAGTGGAGAAAGTCAGGTTCATGTGTTTCAATAAAAGTGGAGAAACTCCAGGAGAAGGAAATTAGGTAAAAACACATAAAATGATCTCAGAAAGGTACTAGTTAGTTGAATGTAGTCATTTACAGTCATTGGAAGAGGAATGGACAAATTACATGGACACACTACTAGAAAATCCCCAGGATTGACGATCCTACACAGAAGCTCGAAATTTAGCGAGGACTTCAATGCGAGATGCCTACAATACTTATCACAACGAAACTCTTTCTCGAAATTTGACTGAAAACCCTAAGAGATTTTGGTCATATGTTAAATATACTAGGGGCAAAACTCAAACAATACCCTCACTTCGTGATAGTAATGGTGATCCTGCCGATGACAGTGTTACTAAAGCAGAGTTACTAAACATAGCTTTTAGAAACTCATTCACCAAAGAAGAGAAAACCAATATTCCAGATTTCAAATTATGAACAGATGCCAAAATGGGTAACGTAGAAGTAGATATCATAGGAGTAGTGAAGCAACTAAAATCACTTAACAAGAACAAGTCTTCTGGACTGGATTGTATACCCATCTGATTTCTATCCGATTATGCTGAAGCGATAGCTCTTTACTTAACAGCCATATACAACCGCTCTCTCAAAGAAGGATCTGTACCAAAAGATTGGGAAGTTGCACAGGTCACACCGATATTCAAGAAAGGCAGTAGGAGTAACCCATTAAACTACAGGCCTATTTCATTGACTTCAATTTGCAGCAGGGTTTTGGAACATATCCTGTATTCAAATATTATGAATTATCTCGAACAGAATGATCTATTGGCCTAAGGTCAACATGGATTTAGAAAATATCGTTCATGCGAAACACAACTAGCTCTTTATTCACACGAAGTGATGTGTGCTATTGACAAGGGTTCGCAAATTGATTCCATATTCCTTGATTTCCAGAAGGCTTTTGACACTGTACCTAACAAACGGCTTTTAATCAAATTGCGTGGTTACGGTATATCGCCCCAAATTTGCGACTGGATAGGGAATTTCCTGTCAGAGAGGACACAATTTGTAGTAATTGATGGTAAGGCATCGACTAAAACAGAGGTGATATCAGGCGTTCCACAGGGTATTGTTATTGGTCCTCTGCTGTTCCTTATTTACATAAGCGATTTAGGGGAAAATATAAGTAGCTCTCTTAGGTTGTTTGCAGATGACGCCATCATTTACTGTCTAGTAAAATCATCTCAAGATCAAAACCAACTGCAGAACGATTTGAATAAGATATCTGTATGGTGTAAGAATTGGCAATTGACTCTAAATAATGAGAAGTGTGAAGTCGTCCACATGAGTACGAAAAGAAATCCGTTAAACTTTGTTTACATGATAAATCAATCAAATGTAAAGGCTGTAAACTCCACAAAATACCTAGGAATTACAATTACTTCTGACTTAAATTGGAAAGAACATGTAGATAGTGTCATGGGAAAGGCGAACCACAGACTGCGTTTTATTGGCAGAACCATTAAAACATGCAACAGAACTACTAAAGAAACTGCATATGCTACACTTGTCCATCCTTTTATGGAATATTGCTGCCCAGTGTAGGATCCTTATCAGGTGGGTTTGACGGAGGACATCGAAAGAGTCCAAAGAAGGGCAGCTCGTTTCGTATTGTCGCGATACACGGGAGACAGCGTTACGGAAATGATACAGGATCTGGGATGGGGATCATTACAACAATGACGCTTATCACTGCGGCGTGGGCTGCTTACGAAACTACAATCACCAACATTCTCCTCCGAATGCAAAAATGTATTGTTGACTCCTATTTACATAGGTAGAAATGATCATCAGAATAAAGAAATCAGTGCCCAAACGGAGAGATTCAGGTGTTCTTTCTACCCCCGCGCGCTATTCGAGAATGGAATGGGAGATAAAATAGTATAATGGTGGTTCAATGAACCCTATGCCAGGCACTTAAATGTGATTTGTAGAGTATCCCATGTAGATGTAGATGAAGTGGTTAGAGAATGTCTTGGGACAGAAGTGTGTAAAGGCAGGAAGAATCGGACACCTTGGTAGAATGACACAGTCAAGGTAGCCTGTAAAAAGAAAAAGGTGTTCCAAAAATGTCTCCATGCTAGAAATCTGGCAGACAAAGTTATGTTGAAGAAAGAAACAAAGACAAACAGATAATTGCATGAAGCAGAAAACATGGGAAGACTTTGAAAACAGCTTAGAAATTTTGGGTCAGGTCAATGGAAAAATCTTTGTGCAGTGTAATTAGCAGACTTCGAAAGGGAAGGAAGAAGGAATTGACAAGTATTTTGGACATGTCAGGAGAGCTACTAGTAAATCCTTTGGACACCTTGGGCAAATGGATGAAATATTTTGAAGAGTTGCTCAGTGTAGGTGAAATGTTCAATGATGTGTCAGATTTTGAGGTAGAATGGAATTGGAATGATGATGGAAACAGTATAACTTTGATGAAGTGGCAAGATTGGTCAACAGATTGCAGTGCAATAAACCAGATGGGGTAGATGAAGTTAAGTTGAAATTCATCAAATACAGTGGAATGTAAGGTCTTAAATGGTTGCACAGGATAATTGAAATGGGGTGGGATTTAGGACATGTTATGTCTGACTGGAGGAAAGCAATAATCATGCCTATTTCAAGAATGGAAACAAAAAAGATTTAACAACTTCAGAGGTATCTCTTTAATTAGTGTTGTGGGCAAAATATTTGCAGGTATTGTTGAAAGGAGGGAGTGAGTTATAGTGGAACGGAAGTTGGATGAAAATGAGTATGGGTTTAGGCCTCTTAGAGGCTATCAGGACTACATCTTTGGATTACAGCAGTGCTATGAGTGGAATAGGAAATTTTATCTCAGTTTTAGATACAGTATCTAGAAAAGGCTATGATCACGTTCTTAGGAGGAAGCTATTGTCAGTTATACAAGATTATGCAATAGGAGGCAAACTTTTGCAGGCAATTAAAGGTCTTTACGTAGACTGTCAGGCAGCAGTTAGAGTTTATGGTAAATTGCTTTCATGGTTCAGGGTAATTTCAGGGGTAAGACAAAGCTGTAACCTGTCACCAATTGTTCATACTATTTACAGAACATATGAAAACAATAGACTGGGAGGGTGAGATTAAAATAGATGAAAACAAAATAAGCAGTCTCACATATGCAGATGATTTAGTTGTGATGGCAGATTTGATTTAAACTTTGAAATCTAATATTTCAGAGAGAGATCAGAGGTGTAAGGGCTATACTATGAAGATTAGCATTTCCAAAATGAATCAAGGTGTAACAAAGCTTATGCAGTGAGTGCTTAGGTAAATCTACAATCTTCTGCAAGAAGGAAGTTAGTATCAAGACTAACCAATCTACCAATCTACTTTTAGACCAACATTTCATAATGGAAAATCAAGGTTGGAATTAATAATATGGTAAGGACAGTTTACGACTCACCGCAAAGACGTTGCGATGAGCTGCGACAGGCAAATACAAAAGACACACACATACAACACTTTCAGCTATCGGCCATGGCCTTCTTCAGAAAATAGAACACTCATGCAATCACACAACACACTCATACAACCATCACCTCTGGCTGCCGCACTTTGAAGTGGAACCGGAGGTGATGGTTGTATCACTGTGTTGTGTGCCTGTGTGATTGCGTGAGTGTTCTATTTTCTGAAGAAGGCCATGACCAATAGCTGAAAGTGTTTATGTGTGTGTCTTTTGTGTGCCTGTCACAGCTTGTTGCCACATCTTTGCGGTGAGTTGTAAACTGTCCTTAATATATTATTATTATTATTATTATTATTATTATTATTATTTAGACCAACATTGCTGTATGGAAGTGAAAGCTAGGTGGATAAGGTTACCTTATGGATAAGGTTACAGACATGAAAGTATCAAGGATGATTGCAGGTACTAATTGATGAAAACAATGGCAGGAGGGTTTCCATAATCAGGAAATCAAAGAAAAACTGGGAATGAGCACCATAGACAAAGCGGTTAGAGCTAACAGGCTGAGATGACGGGGTCATATTTCACTCATGGGAGAAGCAAGGTTACTTATGAGTTTCATGGGTAAGAGGAGGTAAGCCAAAGAGAAAATGCTTAGATTCAGTCAAGAATGATTTTGAAGTAAAAGGCTTAACATGAGATGAGGCATCAATGTTAGCATTGAACTGGGGCTCATGAAAGAATTCTCTATTGGGGGACTATGCTCCAGACTGAACACTGAAAGGTCTTTAATTATGATTATTATGGTAGTAATGGTGATGTTGTTGTTGATGATGTCTATGAAGCTGCCAGGTTAGTTGAGAAGCTAATTCTCCATCTTTACATCTTTCACTCAGACCACCAGGACATATTCACCTTTTGTTGTGCTGTGATAGGAGCACATTCTGGTAATCTGGACTCCCATCCCCCTGTCTTACTGAATTGCTGCCATTAACAAGGCTAGATATTGTGTTACATGGCATTAGTATGATATTTCATGGGGACAATTAATTATTTGACCTGGTGTGTTTATTTATTGACAATTCAAAATCTATGTTTGTTTTCCTTTGATTTTTAGTTTCTCTTTATTTTTGTTTCTTTCTCAAAATGCTGCAGGTAATGATTATTATTGTATTAATTTGTTGTGATATTATTTATTTGAGTAATGTTTTGTTGTTTGCATTCTGCCCCCTTCTGTGATATGCCTACTACTTGAATTTAAAATGTTACCAACTTACTAGTACATTTGGCATATATACAACTATTATTTGCAAGGGAATATTTTATTTTGTTTCCCATTATGCTGCAGTAACTTTTAGATTCATCACCAGACTCAGTCTAATCATGGAGTTTTTATTTTATTTGTTACTGCATTGTTCTAACCCGCAGCACAGCGCACTGTCATGAATGTATATTCGGTTTCGAGTAAAACCTACTAGAGAACAGACATTCAAAGTTGTGAGACATTGTTTTATAATAAAGTTAATAGCAATGTTTTTTGAAGGTTCACTGTGACCCTGAAGTGCATTTTGTACCATGTGAGAGCACAGGTAGAAGAACTCAATTATGATAATGAAATACATGACTTTCTTGGTGAAAATGATTTCAAATTTTTGACTTTATGGAAGTAACGTCCATAGAGTCGCTCAGTTAGTATACATAATAGTATTGTTTAGAAAGATAAAGGACTGAAATTGGATGCAACAAGCAGTTTGGGCAGCTGCCAGAGAGGCCAAATATCGGGTAAACCGAGCATCCCATTAGGGATTTCTCCAAATTGGTGTAAATCTAGGAAGCTTTGTACTCAAACCTTATGAGGGCTGTCTGTTAGTCAAGTGTTTGTTATGTATATGGAGGACAACATGAGTTCCATACTAGATAATAAAAAATAATCTATAAAATTGTTTTATGTCAACACTTGAGAAATCTACAATGATGGAATAATTACGCACATCTCATGATTTTAAAAATAATTTCAATATATCAAAAATTACAAATGCTTATGATTACTAAATCAAAATATAGAAAATTCAAGCTTAAAATAACCAACTTTTGAATGTCTCAGGCAATTTCAAGAAACTCTGTTTTAGATGATAGCTTTTCGTTTCTACCTATCATCTTTAAAGTGTCACACTGGTATATATTTATTTAATTACTGATTTCAACTGATAATTTATAATGGAAATAAAAACATATTCTCCACAGTAAATGTAAGCAGCATGATTTCCCTACTTTGTATTTAATTTAGTGTGTCCTTATATTGTACTATTTGCCAGTAATTTTTGTAAATATTATATGGCATGAGCGGTCAAGTTCATGAAAGCTGATTTGTTAACAGTCTTTTTGTGTATTTAAATAATGTTCTATTAGTAAGGAAGTGGTCATAGATAATGGCTTTTACTTAAAGAAATATCTCATGTTAAGATGTAAACGATTTTGGAAGGGTTGGCGATTGGCCAATAAGGAAGCAACCTAGGGACAGAACTGGCAGGGAGTGTGTTTGGAAGAGGGAGACAAGTGAAGGATGTGCAGAGAAGGACCTCTGAGTCTAGTCTTGGCAGAAGAAAGACCCTCCTGGATAATAGGAGTGATTTGATTGGCCACAATGTTACGATTTGTGCAACGAACATTTGATTCTAATAAAGCCCTTTTTATTAATGAACTAGTTACTTTATGTAATATTTCTAATTTGTTTTGCAAACTACAGCATATGCATAGAGTTTTTTTAACTACAACATCTCATGTAAAAGATAATATCTGCAACTAAGGTAGTTGCTGCAGGATGAAAGCAGACATGTAGAATTCGATCCTAAGACAATGAACCAAACTTATACATCAGAATTGTACATAGCCCAATACACAGGCTCTTACAGTGTATTGTCACACTTGATTTAATATTAGCTTTTATAAATTCAGTGCAGGATAAAGTGAAAAGTCACACAAAGTGGACTGCTCATGCAGTAATTACAATCAATGCCAAAACAAATCAGTCTGCCTAATTTTCAGATAGAAATGAAGTAAATACTGACATCCAAGAAGAATTGTTATTTTTGGAACAGTCCACAATTGTGGAGGGAAAACATTTCCATATAACTTTGTAGTGCATATTCCAGGTATGATTACTGTTGTGGCAGCACTAGCCACCAATTAAAATGTGTATGTGTGTGTGTGTGTGTGTGTGTGTGTGTGTGTGTGTGTGTGTGTGTGTGTTTTTTACCATGGTCACGAACCGAGTGGCACATCTTCTTGACAAACTTTGGTTTGTTTCTTTTGTATTATCTAACACATTTAAATCAGTTGGTGTTTGTATTCTGAGGTGACAACATCAACAAAGCTATTGTTCTGTAGTGTGTGGTCATTGGGCTCCACCCTTAGTAACCTCCAAAGTGGTGACCCCATACTAAAACTTTCTATGCATTTGTTACAGAGTTGTCCTGCGGTTTTTGGCATGTTCCTTCGCCCATAATTCGCTCGCGCTCGGTACGCCAACAATCCCGCACCCAAGTGCAACGTGTCAACACCTGTGCAACTGCCTCCTGGACTTGCACTTCCTTGGCACCCTGTGGTTTCCAGCATTCTCACGAGTGTTAGCAGTTTGTATAACGCCAGACTGCTGCACTTGTCCGTACATTCGCCACAGGACATCTTCACATTGCCGCAAATCAACAATGCCGTGCCTCAGCGACGCGATTCTAGATTTGTCATTCCACAGACACTTTTGAGTGCTCCTTTTTATGCCATTCCACCATTTGAGCGCTCTCAGCTCTTCCATGCTTCGGATAATACCAACTACAATGTAGACTATGTACAAAATTCATACGTGCAACTGCCTGTTGCGATGCCATGTACATCAATGTATCACTCCGCCAGTCACACTCCCAGCCTCCAATGGCCAGGTGGGCTACGAAGTTTTATTTCTTCGAGTGCTGTGATTCAATGTGTACCATTTGAACTTCAACAACCTAGTTAATGTACACATGTTTGTGCTAATTTTGTGAGTCCACCTCCTTGTGCAAGTTTGTCTCCGGCAGCTCATCCCCCCCCCCCCCCCCCCCGTACCGGTTCAGTTGCCTCCCTCAGTGCATCCTGTGAACATTCCACATTATGATCCTTCCTACGACCCCCACAGCTTCATCCACTGTGCCAACTCTGCAAACATGTGTGCTACACAGCATATGCTACAGTGAGCCGTGCCTCCGGGTGTGCCTACCGCAACGCAAAGTGGTTCCCTTCCACACCCGAACTTTGCCAGACTTTTGACCATTGCTCTGGCACCTCTCCCACACCGAGCGATGCTTCCGTGCCTACACTGATTTCTGACACTGACGCTGCAGCACCTCCACCAATTCCTGGCTCACCTCCTCCTCTACTGCCAGGCCACCTGCCAAAGCTGCCTCAATTTTCATTTGACTCTCCGACCTCCTGGTTTGCTCTCATCGAGCATATATTTGAGCATTACAATTTGGATGATCCTGCTCGCTACCTCTGTTTAATTACTTTGCTGCATGACCACATGGATCTGATTTGTGACCCGGTTACCTTCTCCCCAGTCAGGACTGCTATGACAGTGCTAAAAAGACGATTCTGGAGCATGTCACCCAGTCTGTGGAGGACACTGTTCGACACATAATTGAAGAGGAGAACCTTGGTGACAAACATCCATCTGAAGTATGGCGACGCCTTCAAGCTCTTTGTTACCAAGCAGGTCATGCCTCACCCCTTGCTCATGGCAATCTGGACAAGTAAACTTCCTTTGACCATGCAAACAGTGTTACTGTTCAATATGCTTGAGTCCCCCAGTGAGTGTATTTGCATTGCAGACCGAGTACATGAAGCGCATCTTCAAGAATCTCGACTTGTGCAATCTGCCGCACTGAACCTCGCACCGTGCCCACCTACCTTCGTGCGGGGCCATTCCTGCTTCCCAAAGGAGATCACTGATCCGCCTAGCATTCTGTGCCACATCGTCACTGCAATGCTGCAACTGCCAGCACCAGAGGGCGTCAACTCTGGCAAAGAGGACACTCCCCCTTCCCCTCCGCACTTCTCGCAGGAACAGTGACCCTACTACCCATATTGCTTTTTTCATGCCCATTTCTGCAGTACTGCAAGGAAGTGTAGGTTCCCTTGCAGCTACCCAAACAAGGTGGGTGGGCTGCTGTAGGTGCCACCGCCTGCCCTGAAGATTGTAGGTGCCTACCTACTCTCCACTCTGTGCACACCATCACTGCTGCAGGCACTCGTCTATACGAAATAAATTGCAATTGGCAATCAGTTATGGCTTCACTGTACTAGGTTTAGATGGAATACCGAAGTGCGGCAAATGAAAATTTGTGCCCAGCCAGGATTCGAACCCAGTATCTCCTGCTTACTAGGCAGACGCGTTGACCACTCCACGACCGAGGACACAGTGACCAGCCCGACTACAGAGGACTCTTCTCTGCATGTCTCCTGCCACACCCAAATCTCCATTCGCCATGCTGTCTCTTTCATATATGACAGCCTATTTGTTCTGTAATGCTCGCAGCCACAATACAGTATTCCCACATCAGGGAGAACAGACCATGAGGTATCGAGACACAGTTAACTGTCATGAGGTACTCCATCTAAACCTAGTACAGTGAAGCCATAACTGATAACAAATTGTGATTTATTTCATTGTTTGAAGCTGTATCATCATCAAAAATATATACTCTTGTATATGTTACTGATATGAACTCTGGTATAAACTACCTCATCGACACTGGTGCTGATGTCTCCTATTCTCGGAATTGACTTTCTCTTATTTTGTGGACTATCTCCTGATGTCATCCGAAGTGCAGTGTTTCACTCCCCCTCAAATAGTTTTCATGAGTGTGCTCCATCGAGCTGTGCTAATCTTAGTGTAATTCATGAGTGTTTATACAATGACACTGAACTTGGTAGTACCATCGACAAGTTCCATGCGGAACAAGTGCAAGTCGAGCAGCTATGTCGTGAATGCCTCAGTATAATTCATCACTTCTCAGACACTGCAGCCAAACTACAAAGTGCCATTGATTAATTCAGAACACGTGCAAGTGGAACAGTTATGGCGCAAACAGCTCGAACTATCTCAGCAGTTGTCTGAAAATCAATCCGTGCTCAACTCTGCAAGACAAGTCCTTGAGCAGCTGTCCAGCCCCGTGCTGCACAAATCACAGGTTAGTCACAGTGTTGCTTTGCCTTATGTTCCCACTGCACCCCCTCCTACTTTGGAACTTTTGCCTTCTCCGATTATTTCTCCTGTTCCTCCCTGCTCATACACGGAGCTCTGGGAAGACAATAGAAAGCTCTCTCCTCGTTTGTGTGCTCCACAAACTGTTGCACCATCCAACTCTGCACAAAACACATGATTGTGCATTTGTTCGAGTACGCCACAAGTGACTTTCCTGAAAAATCCCACTGTATTTACTGTCCCTGTCTCAACAAACTCTGGTGAAGTGTCTCAGTGTGTGACCATCAGTACTCCTGTTTTCACAATTCCTCTGTCAAAAATTCACGCGCACACAAATTACTTGCCGGATCTAAGGTTTTATTGTTTTGACTGGCCCCTGAGGACAGTGAAAAAACGGCCATCACCACTCCACTCAGCCTTTTCCAGTATCATTTCATGTCTTTTGGACTTAAAAACGCCACACAAACCTGGCAACGGTTTACCAGTGAGGTTTTACAGGACTTAAAATTTTGCTTCGTGTACGACATTCTGATTTTCAGCTCCTCAGTCAAGGAAAACAAAAACCATTTGCAAATCATTCTTGACAGACTGGCCAAAGTAGGAATTGAGTTGATTGGTGACAGACTTCAACTGCATCTCAATCTCAGTACAGTTCCTCGGGTACACAGTTTCATCAGAGGGCGTCGCAATCCCCCCCCCCCCCCTGCCATCCCCCCATCTTGACAAGGTTAACTCGGTGCAAAACATCATGCACCCCTCCATTTACAAAGAGCTTAATAGGTTTCTTGGCACCATTAACTAGTACAGGCAGCACCTGCCCAACATGGCTGAGGTTCAGGCCCCCCCTTACAGACGTGTTGGCTGGCAAGCACGCGTCAGGTGACCGCACGGTACCCTGGACAGACCAAATGACTGAATCCTTCAATGCACTCAAGGAATTACTTGCTAGAGTGGTCATGGTTCTCATCCGCATCCCGACGTGGATGTTCTCTCACTATATACGCAAGTGACACCGCCATTGGTGTAGTTCTCAGCCAATCTCACGACGGTGTAATCTCTCCCCGGCAGTTCTTTTCCAAAAACTTAAAAAACACACAATGCAAGTACTCAGCCTGTAACGTTTCTGCTATGTTGAACACTCCTAAAAATCAGTTGCCAACATAGAAACACGAAAGATCTGACACCTAAAGTAAAACTTCATTACCGGACATGTGATATTTCACATTTTCGCCTTATGTTTGAAATTCTATTAACACTATTAGTAAAACACTTTTAAGAAATAGTACATTGATTTAACTATAACTTTGGCTAACCTTTTACGTAATTTTCAGTTCTTAATACTTTCGTAAATAATAGCTGCAAACACTAAAAATGCATTACACTTAGTTTTGGAAATTGCTGAACCTATATGATACTAATTTGTATGAAAACAATAATACTACATATTATAAACTATTGCACAACATGATTTCATATATACCTTTTGTTTAAATAAATTAGGGCAGACCATGTTTTATATATCACTAGATCCTAAATTAAATACTGATAATTTTTCATGCACTAAAACTAATAATCCGTTTGGTACTAAGAAACTATCTTCGAAATTAACAAAACTACGACAACCATATACAAATCCGTATTAATAAATAATTTGACCGCAAACTGAAACTCGTTAAAATACCATGTCATAATAATAGTAAGCCTACACACTATTGGCAAAACAAATATGTGTGCATTTCGAAAACACACATAATGTAAATAATTTGACGACTGTAAACACTAGTCAAAAGGATGACATTAAATTTGTGCACTACATTTAAATACAAATTTCGTGAAATAAATACATACATTGACATAAATAGTCGTAGCTTAAATGTAATGTTTAAATTTCTGTATTTTGTCATATTTAATGGAAAAGAATATTGTTTAATAGTGAATTACAAAACTTTGTCATCATTTTTAATACGTGGTTAAGCAGAAAGATGTTGGAGAGAAACCATTGTTTGTTTAGTCGGATATAGAGTCTGCTAGAGAGTTTGTGAGTGGCCAGAAACCTGTAAGCAGCTTTGTTAGCTTGCTGCTGCATTTCTTGATTGTGCAATGTTTAAGTGGAAATAAAATCGTTTCCATATCAACTAAGATGCTTTTACTTTACAAAAAGATCCTGTAAAATCAATTTCTTTAGTGAATGCCGAAGACAACTCACAACGCAATGGACTTCAGCCAGCATATAAGATAAGTTCAACTTCACCTACAGTGGAATGATTTCGTTATAGACTGAGAACTAATAAACATTTCCGTGATTCAGGAATATATTAGGGCTCAGTTTGAGTCATTCCGAAAAGAGGTGATGGACGTTAGAAGCCTTTGACAGGGAACTTCTTGCCATCTATGAGGCCATTAAGCACTTCCGTGCAGAACTTGAAGGTCGCCCCTTTCACGTTCTTACCAATCACAAACCACTGGCTGGTGCCATAAAAAATCCCCTGGCTGACCCGCATCCTAGGCACTTCTGCTACCTTGACTACATATCACAATTCACAATGGACATGCGTTATATCAAGGACATGGATAATGTGGTGGCGGATTTACACTCTTAGATCGATGCTGTCTCTACCGTCATCGATCTCTCTAACCTTTCCACCCTGCAATCTGCTGACGATCTCCTTGCTCTTGTCTCTTACTCTTCCTATTCCCTACGTCCCATCCTCACCACCTTTCCAGGTGTCACCGGTGAGGTATGGTGCAATGATTTGATGGGCAAACTCCAACCTTACTTTCGTCACTCTCTTTAACGTCCCATTTTCCAGAAGCTGCACAAGCTTGCGCACCCAGGTGTCAAAGCCTTGACACGCCTGGTGTGCGAACATTTTGTTTGGCACATCTCACACCTCCCCTCCACTTGGTTCATTCCCTCCTCCATCCAGCAGATTCCAGCACGTCTTAATGGATATTGTTGGCCCTATCCCACTGGTCGACAGTTACCGGTACAGCCTTTCTATGATTGATCGCGCCACGAGGTGGATGGAGGCCATACCTCTGCTTAATATCACCGCCGGGTCCGTCACTCATGCTTTTATTTCTACCTGTATTGCTCGCTTTGGCTGCCCCTCAGTCGTCACAACTGACTAGGGACACCATTTTGAGAGTGCCCTTTTCACCAATATCTGCCACTTTTGTGACATTCACCGGATCCACACCACTGTCTATCATCTGCAGAGCAACGGGCTGGTGGAGCAGTGGCACTGGGCCCTAAAAACAGCCCTTTGGTTTCACGGGTTGCTTTGGTTCGATGCCCTTAATCTGGTTCTCCTTGGCCTGCGTTTGACATACAAGGAGGACCTCCGTTGCACCAATGCGGAATTTGTATACAGCCAAGAACTCATCTTACTGGGCGTGCTTGTTGACCCCCCTCCTCTCCTCTCCCTCCCACCGCCCTCTCACTTGAGGATCTCCCTTCACTGGTCGACCGAGTCTGGCTCATCTGTGCTGTGGTCTCCTCTTCCCCTCCTGCCAGCCATTCTCCTATGCGGGACCTCCAGACCTGTAGACTTGTGAGTTCGTGTTCTTGTGTGATGACACCATCCACCCACCCTTACAGCCTCCTTACTCCAGCC
Source organism: Locusta migratoria (assembly GCA_026315105.1). Taxonomy (NCBI): domain Eukaryota; kingdom Metazoa; phylum Arthropoda; class Insecta; order Orthoptera; family Acrididae; genus Locusta; species Locusta migratoria. The sequence goes on from CM048747.1 coordinate 44,546,925, forward strand.
CTTATCTGTCCTTTGTGCAGCAAACACCTACAGCATACTCCTCAGTGGCAAACCTTCTGCTGTATCCATTAATCACCTGAAGCCCGCACACCTCGATACTGCTTCCCCTCCCAAGATCGAGGCTCCCTCTTCCTTCTTCTCGTTTAAAGCTCCCCGTCCCTCTCCCTCTTGTGCTTTACCGCCGCCCCCCCCCCCCTTTTGCCATCAGGTCATGTACCGCCTTTAGTCAGTGATTTCTCTTCCTCCTCTCTGTCCTCCCCCTTCTGAGGAGTCTCTCATCCCCTTCCCCCACCCGATCCCTGCTATCAATTCTCTACCCTCGTTCCCCCCACCACTCACAACAGAGCTGTCCATCGTGGTGCACAACTATAACCTATTTATAATGTGCACATCATGCTCTAAATATGAGTTTATTAAATGTGAAGGTGAAGTAAAGTGTGCTTAGTATATGAAAGTGTGACTTAGTTATAAAATGTTCTGTATTCAGGCAATTTCCTCCAGCAAATATTTGAGGATCACTGTGACCCTGGTGTACTGTTCTTGTGACAGTTTCAGAGCTCTACACTATTGGGGCTAATTTTGCTTTCACCCTTTCATAAAAGTAACTAATTAATGGTAAATGTTGAAATTAGGCACATTATATTGGCAATTCAAATAGCAAAGATTCAAAAACTTCCAATCAGATGATAATCTCCCTGATAGCAAATATACATTAGTAGGTACGACCACAAATATTAAACATAAGCTGACAAACTGTAATCATAATTGTAATGATATACTATTTCTCATTTCCTGCTATTTGCACAAGCTAAATAATGAGCCCAAATAAATGGGCACAAATAAAACAACACCTTGATATGTGTCCCTTTAGTATACTCCCTGTGGATATTCTATGTGACAAAATTTAAAAAGCCAGCAATAACACACCAGTAATACTCAGAGAGGTATAGAAAATTTATAGTTTGATTTAATTTAAATTTAGATACTGAATGTTATCTGCACTAATAAAATGTGTTCCATCATTTCCAAAATTAGTCTGAATATTTTGGGATGTTAATTAATTTTCCATCTCAGTAATTTTAACTTGATATTCTTAAAACCATATTTAGATTTTGTATTAATAGATTATTACAGTTTTATGAGAACTGAAAATTATTCCAACCTGAAAGCACAACAGCAAGAAAAAGCACTATGAAGGAGCCGGAGAAGAGACCCACTTTGAAAGTTATCCAGGGGCTTCGTTGCTCTCCAAGAGGTGGTACACGTAGTCGTTTCATAGCTTTTTGTCGATCACCACCCTCTAATTCCTGAGTCACAGTTCCTTCTGTTTCTGTTATTAATCGATCAATATCTTTGTTGGTGTATATATGTGATGTTTCCACATTTTCCTGTCTCCATCTTGCTCCAGTGTCAACAGATAGCAGCTATAATTAAATGGCAATATAATGTTAGAAATCTCAATAGCACAAATAAGTTTGATAGAAAGTTCTATTGTACAAAATAGTGTGCCATTTTTATTATCTAACAAAGTACCACAAAGCCAAAAAATTTCACTTTTAATGTTTCTAATAAATCTCCAGTAGGGATACAGTTTATTGCCCTTCAATTGGCAGTGAAGTTGTCTTCTATATTGAATATTATAGACGAAAAATTCCTAGCAGGAAAAAATATATATAAAAATAGATGAAGATTACTCACCAGGCGAAAGAGCACAGGTGGTGATAGCACAAATACACACACACACACACACACACACACACACACACACACACACACACATTTACACAGATGCAAACACACCTCTATATTGCTTTGAATTCCACATCAAGTATTTTTTTTGTTTGTTTTTGTTTTAAACTGAAGTCACATGTAAATCTGGTTTGGGATTGAGAAAGAAGAGAGATTTTTAGTTGGCACAAGAACGACAATTAAAGTCAATATAATGAGGATAGTATCCAACTCACTGCAAAGATGTTCATCATGCTACTACAGGCATAAAAAATTATAAACACTCATACACACACAACTTAGCTTTTGGCCACAGCCTTTGTCAGTAAAAGGCACATACTCCCATTTATACAATCACACAGGCGCATGATGAGAAGTCCCTTAGCTGTTATACCGAAGGCCTCACAAAGGCCTTCACAGACAGACATTACCCTCCTGACCTAGTCCATAACGAGATTTCCCATGCCATATCCCGACCCTCCAACCCCAGTAACCAGTCACAGAGGAGTATCTTCCTTATCACCCAATACCATCCCGGACTGGATTAACCATATCACATCCTTCATCAGGGCTTTGGTTATCTGTCATCATGCCCTGAAAAGAGAGACATCCTACACAAGAACCTTCTGACCCCTCCTAAAAAGCCCACCCAACCTACACAACATCCTAGTCCACTGCTATGCCACTCCCAAACCCCAACCCATTACTACAAGGACCATACCCCTGTGGAAGACTCCGATGCAAAACCTTCCCAATCCACCCACCTAGCACTTCCTCTTGCAGCCCTGCCACAGGCTTATCCTACCCCATCAAAGATCAGGTGACCTATGAAAGCGGGCAAAGCAGGCAAGCGCACTACCGACTGTGCTATCCCGACAACTCACGATGCCGCCTCACAACTTTACTTCCGCCAGTACCGCGAAAGGCAAAAGGTCCCAGGTTTGAGTCCTGGTTCCAGCACACAATTTTAATCTGCCAGGAAGTTTCATATCAGTGCACACTCTGCTGCAGAGTGAAAGTTTCATTCTGATTTTCCATTGTTAAAAGTTATATACAACTTCTACAAAAACCAGACAGCAGTTATTAGAGTCTAAGAGCTTGAACGGAAAGCATTGGTTGGGAAGGGAATGAGACAGGGTTGTAGTCTTCCTCCAATGTTATTCAATTTGTACACTGAGCAAGCTGTGAAGGGTAGCTATGAGAAATTTGGAGAAGGTGAAGAAATTAAAACATTGAATTTTGCTGATGACATTATAATTCTGTCAGAGACAGCAAAGAACCTGGAGGAGCAATTGAATGGAATGGAGTTTCTGTTGAAAGGAGCATATAAGATGAACATAAACAAGAGAAAATTAAGGGTAATGGAATGCAGTCTTACAAACTCAGGCGATGCTGAAGGAATTAAATTAGGTAATCATACTATAAAGGTGGTAGATGAGTTCTGATACTTGGGCAGTAAAATAACATATGATCATTTCAGTAAAGAGGATATAAAATGCAGAATGGCAACGAGAAGAAAATCATTCTTGAAAAAGAGAAATTCAACATTGGATATTAATTTAACTGTAAGGAAGTCTCTTCTTAAGGCATTTGTGTGGAGTGTTGCCTTGTATCACAGTGAAAATGGACAATTGATAATTTAGACAGGAATATGGTGCTATAGAAGAATGCTCAAGATTAGGTGGATAGCTTACATCACTAATGAGGAGGTATTTAACAGAATTGGGGAAAAAGGAATTTTTGGCATATCTTGACTAAAAGGAGGGATCGGTTGGTAGGATACATTATTAGACGTAAAGGAATCACAAATTTAGCATTGGAGGAAAGTGTGTGGGGTAAAAAAATCACAGATTCATACGGATGAGGGTTGCTGTTCTTATGAGGAGATGAAGAGGCTTGCTCAGGATGGAGTAGGGTGGAGGGGGCATCAAACCAGTCTCCAGACTAAAGACCAAATGACAACAACAATGATGGTGATTGAAAATGTGTATTTTTAAAATGTCAGTTATCATAATTTGTGGTTCTTATTTGCAACACAATTAACATCCTTCAACTTTAGTAGTAAAATGTTAACAATTCTTTTAGATTAATACTGGTGTATTGCACTTTCCATCCATAGCACTGCACATTATTTCATAAAATGATACAAATTCCCAACAAAGGAAATAATAGCATGAAAGTTTATTATAAGTAGAAAGCAAATGCATTATTTTAAAAATAGCACTCACTATTTCAGGCTTAAATACTTTTTGAGACCCATCTGAGATAATATACATGCTCAAAAACATTCATGGTATTGTCACTCACCTTATCATGTTTCTTCAGGATCTTCCGAAATCCTGTGAAATTTAAAGTCTGGTAGTTTTGTAGGAGGATTAAGCTTAGATAAAATTCACTGAATGCCAGCTTCAGCTCTTGGACTTTCCTTGCAGGAAGACTAGGCCTAGCTTCACTTGATCTAAAAACTGATTTATGAACTTTGGCATCTGCAAGTGCAGCTGTTTTGAGTTCACTCTGTAATGCAGCAAATTTTCGTGTAGCTTCAGCTAATTTTTCTGCAAATAAATAACATTTGTCAGTTTCATTAATTTCTATTTAAGGAGAACAATTTTATGGTGCAAGTAACTATGTTGTCATTACCAGAATAGAAGGTATTGATTTTCTTCAATTCATTATCACAATACTGGAAAAAGTGGTCATCAAAATTTGCAAAATGCCTCGTAAGAACCTCCGGCTCCACGAGTTCTGCTGAAGGTGCCTCCTCCACTGCATTGTAGAGCATCATTTTCATTTCCTAGAAGAAATAGTCAGTGTTTAAACTATAGCTATTTACTATCATCCTGCCAGACATTTGACAGCTTTTTTCAACCCTTTTTATCCAATGTGAACCAGTACTACTTAGTAAACTTAGCATATGTCACCATGTAATGAAGGAGAATATGTATGATAAGATTAATGTAAGGAACTGACCTCATAGCTGATATACTGCTTCCTCCATTCTGGAGTAATGTGAGCTGCCAAATGCTCAGCAAACTTCATTGTGAAGTTTATTCACACATCCTGTTATTGGAGAAAAAAAAAACCAGTTTCAGTATTGTATATTTTGTCTGCTCCATATTGTGGAAGTTAAATAATAAATCAACCAAAGACAGATAAATTAGAGAGTGTAAGTGAAATGACTGAACGAGTAAAAGATCACAAGAAGCTTATTCAAGACAATTGATCAGAGTGACAATTTCCTGTAGAAGTTCTTAGAAAATTAATAATATTCATATCATAACAAACTGTATTACTTCAACATTCATAAACAAATACATTCTAGAATACTGCAGTACATATTTGAGGTGCATCCAAAAAGAAGGTTCCCCCGCCCCTCTTTTTTTAAATGAAACTTTCACTCTGCAGCAGAGTGTGTGATGATATGAAACTTTCTGGCAGTTTAAAATTATGTGTCGGAACAGGGACTCAAACCTTGGACATTTGCCTTTCGCAGGCAAGTGAAAGGCAAAGGTCCCAGGTTTGAGTCCCAGTTCCGGCACTCAATTTTAAACTGCCAGGAAGTTTCAAGGACAACATTGTTACATGAAAAACTTTATTGGTAACAAGTGCAGTAATGTGAGAGACTTTTTTCTACATAGGAACCAAAAGAATTGAGATTCTTGTTATATCATGGGACCACCGACGTGGGGCATGGCCGCAGAAGTGTGGATTGAAGAGGAAACACACCATCCCGAGCAGGACGGCGACGAGCTGGATTTGCCGCATTGCAGTTACGCTACACAAATTGATGATTCATTGTTTCCATGCAAGCGACAGATGGAACTCTAGGCATAGATACGGGTCCTGGTGAACAAGGAAGCCATTGGGTTCAGCCTGAACCAGTGAGGCGCACATCGCTGCTGATGTGCAGACCGCTGCGAAGGCGGAATTGTGCTGCTTGCTACAAAAAACCAGCACAATTGTTGTTGGGTCATTCTTACGACGTAATTTACAAATTACAGAGCATGCCAACGATAAGGCCATGTTATAGAGGTTGTTGAGCTAATCTAAAACACGTTGCAACAACTGACCACGAGACAAGTGATTCCAAGACTTGACCCATAGAGGTTGACAAAATAATATGAACGCCTAATATAGAAACAATAAACCTAATTATTTGTTAGCAAGGAGTTGGCCCACCATTGGCTTTTAGAACAGCTCCAATTCTTCAAAAAACAGATACTGTACCTAAAATGTCTATTATTTCTAACAGAATGTCTTCTATTTCTGTAACAGTTACTTAAACGTTGCAAATTTGGTCCTCTTTCTCTGCTCTAAATATTCACATAATGGTTCAGTAATTTTAAGACTTGGCGATTGTGCTCTCCAGAGGAGATGTTCGATAATTTTATAGTAAACAGTATTGGCAGCAATACGATATTTACAAGTTCAAGTGTTTGTAAATCTATTGGCCATAATTGCTTTGGTTATTAGTCCCTAGGCTTACAAACTAATTAAGCTGCTTTACTGGCCATTAAAATTGCTACACCGAGAAGAAATGCAGACGATAAACGGGTATTCATTGGAGAAATATACTAGAACTGACATGTGATTACATTTTCACGCAATTTGAGTGTATAGATCATGAGAAATCTGTACCCAGAACAACCGCATCTGGCCGTAATAACGGCCTTGATACGTCTGGGCATTGAGTCAAACAGACCTTGGATGGCGTGTACAGGTACAGATGCCCATGCAGTTTCTACAAGATACCACGGTTCATCAAGAGTAGTGACTGGTGTATTGTGACGAGCCAGTTGCTCGGCCACCATTGACCAGACGTTTTCAATTGATGAGAGATCTGGAGAATGTGTTGGCCAGGGCAGCAGTCTAACATTTTCCGTATCCAGAAAGGCACGTACAGGACCTGCAACATGCGGTCGTGCATTATCCTGCTGAAATGTAGGGTCTTGCATGGATCAAATGAAGGGTAGAGCCACGGGTCGTAACACATCTGAAATATAACGACCACTGTTCAAAGTGCCGACGTTGCGAACAAGAGGTGACAGAGACGTGTAACCAATGGCAACCCACACCATCACGCTGGGTGATAAGCCAGTATGGCGATGACGAATATACGCTTCCAATGTGCATTCACCGTGATGTCGCCAAACATGGATGCGACCATCATGATTCTGTAAACAGAAACTGGATTCCAAACAATGAAGTTTTGCCATTCGTGCACCCAGGTTCGTCGTTGCGTACACCATCGCAGGTTCTCATGTCTGTGATGCAGCGTCAAGGGTAACCGCAGCCATGGTCTCCGAGCTGATAGTCCATGGTGCTGCAAACGTCGTCGAACTGTTCGTGCAGATGGTGGTTGTCTTGCAAACGTCCCCATCTGTTGACCCAGGGATCGAGACGTGGCTGCACAATCCGTTACAGCCATGCGGATAAGATACCTGTCAGCTCCACTGCTAGTGATACGAGGCCGTTGGGATCCATCACGGCGTTTCGTATTGCCCTCCTGAACCCACCGATTCCATATTCTGCTAACAGTCATTGGATCGCGACCACCGCGAGCAGCAGTGTTAAACAGCAATCGCGATAGGCGACCTTTATCGAAGTCGGAAACAAGATGGTACTCATTTCTCGTTCTTACACGATGCATCACAACAACGTTTGACTAGGCAACGCCGGTCAACTGCTGTTTGTCTATGAGAAATCGGTTGGAAACTTTCCTCATGTCAGCACATTGTAGGTGTCGCCACCGGCGTCAACCTTGTGTGAATGCTCTGAAAAAGGTAATCATTTGCATATGATAGTATCTTCTTCCTGTCGGTTAAATTTCGCGTCTGTAGCACGTCACCTTCGTTGGAGATTCGAGAAGCCAGACCAACCGAACGTTAACCATGCGTTCCATCACCTTATAGGCGCAGCTCGTCAGAGAAATGGGGCGATAAGTGGAAGGAAGATGTTTGTCCTTTCGTGGTTTGGGGATGGGGACAATGACTTCAGTCCATATGCGATTATAGGTGCTAAGAAAGAAACATTTTTCCACAAGAGAAAGGTTCTTCAGCATCTCAATATTGATAGAATCGGGCCCAGGAGCAGAAGATCGGGACAGGGTGAGAGCACGGTCTATCTCCTGCATGGTGAAGGTGACATTATAACTTTCACGATTAAAAGAGTGGAAAGAAGGCGGCCGTGCCTCCTCTGCCTGTTTGCGAGGGAGGAAGGCAGGGTGGTAATGGGCAGAGCTCGAAACCTCCGCAAAGGAGCGGCCCAAAGCGTTGGAAACATCCGCGGGGTCCACAAGGACTGCATTCTCGACGGTCAGGCCAGAAATCGGGGAGTGGACCTTGATGCCGGATAAACGGCGTAGGCCACTGCAGGCGACTTGAATGTCAATGATGATAAAATAATGATGAGCACGACATAACAGCCGCGGCGGATTAGCTGTACGCACTAGGGCGCCGTGCTACGGTGCACGCGGCCGTTCGCCGTCGGGGGCTCGAGACTCCCTCGGGAATTGGTGTTTGTGTTGTCCTTAGGTTAGTCTACCTTAATGTAAGTAGTTTGTAAGCTACGGATTAATGACCTAGCAGTTAAGACCGACATATTTACAAACATTTTATTTGAACAACATAACAATCCAACCAACCCCCCCCCCCCCCCCGCCGCCAGCTGAGAAAATATATCCATATAGTGGGAATGAAAGGGAGAAGTGTATGAAATTATCTTTATGATGAGAGACTGGGAGGTTTTAGCATGTTCTGTGTTAAAAAGAACGTGAATATGTCGCATGCCAAATTTTTGACGAAAACGGCGACAGAGAATTGAGGCGGCTCGTTCCCCATCTTCTTGTCAGTATTGTTTAAACAGCGAACGTAATTTCTTTTTTGTGAGTTTTTAAACTGTTATGTGATACGGACGAGTCCTGTAGGGGTTCTTTCAAATGTGCAACCGAAATGCAATGACATTTTTCTACTAGCTTAAGAACTCAGCTTTGTTCGGACATATTTATTCCATTGTTATATTAGCCCATCATTTTTCTTCAGTGAATCACTTTCTGTATTTAGTGGATTTCGGCCTGCAATTTCGTGATAACGTATCGCAATCCTTATGACGTCATCCTGAACGTCATCTTCTAAACAGTGTGGCCTACAATAATTATGTAATGTAGTGAAATATTGGGAAACTTTGAAATGTGTTACAGATAAAGTTAGTGGCAAAGACGTAATACATTTAAACATTTTGAGTGATTAAGCGGTTTTCCATGCATCGCATTATTATATCTCTTGAACTATGAGTCATTCTATGATAAATGTAGAAGATACATTCAGAAAATTATGTACATAATGTCTGAAGTATCTGGCGATACAGTTAGTGACGTGGAAGTAATGAATTGTTCAATGTTTTAGTATTACTGCATGAATAGCGGAAAAGTAGTAAGCGATAAACATCTTTCATCATTTTTTGAGGATGTCACAGAGAAAACTTTTCGTAGAGGTTTAAAATTGTGTGTTACGTTTATGTCGCTAAGGGCTCTCATTCTCAAATAAGAGGATTGAAACTAGCTGAAGTAAGCTTGCAGCAATATCTGTTGATCAAGATCTTGAATTGGGAGAAAAAAATTTCGCAAGCAGAAGTCAGGAAGGTTAGATTTGTCTAGTTTATTTTTACTTTTGTTAATTATCAATTTCTTAAATCTTTACCGCGTTGTCTTCTATTATGTGTAATGCAAAACTTATATAGTAAACATAGTGCAAAGCAAATTATAACATTAACTGCGAATTTGAAAATGTGTACCCAGCCGGGATTCGAACACGGTTCTCCTGCTTTCTAGGCAGTTGGGCTGACCACCACTGGGGCACAGCGATCATCACACCTGCATGAACCACTCAAGCAGAACTCCCGTCCGATTCAAATTCTCAACTTTACCCTGCTCATTATTAATCAAACTAGCGTATTTTTTCAGATTTCCGTAAGAATAAGGGCCTAGGAGTGCCTCTGTACTGAAGAAAGGTTCAGTGCTCGTCATCGGCATATTGTGTAAGAAAGTATCCGGACGCCTGGGCTGAAAATGACAACTTCTTGGCGCCGTTCGTCGGTAATGCTAGAGTTCAGTCTGGTGTTGGCCCATCCTTAGTCGCGATATCTTATACTTTCAGAGGGATACATACATACGTTCAGTCAAGTGATGGAAGGTTTCTTGGGGAATGGCAGCTCATTTATCACAGAATGCTGCACTGAGGAGAGGTATCGATGTTGGTCGGTGAGATCTGGCACGAAGTCGGCGTTCCAAAAACTGCCAGAGGTGTTCCATATGATTCAAGTCAGTAGTTTGTGCAGGCCGGTCCATTACTGGGATGTTATTGTCGAAACCAATCCGCCACAGGCCGTGCATTATGAACAGGTGCTCGATCGTGTTGAAAGATGCAATCGCCTTTCCCGAATTGCTCTGCAACAGTGGGAAGCAAGAAGGTGCTTAAAACGTCAATGTAGGCCTGTGCTGTGGTAGTTCCACGCAAAACAACAATGGGGTGCAAGCCCCCTGCATGAAAAACCACGACCACACCATACACACCACCGCCTCCGAATTTTACTGTTGGCGCTACACGAGCTGGCAGATGACGTTCACCGGACATTCGTCATATCCACGCCCTGCCATCGGATCGCCACATTGTCTACCGTGATGCGTCAGTCCACAAAACGTTTTCCACTGTTCAACCGTTCAATGTTGACGCTCCTTACACCAAGCGAGACATCGCTTGGCATTGACCTGTTTGATGTATGGATTATGGGCAGACGCTCGACCATTAATCCAATTTTTCTCACCTCCCGCCTGTCATAGTACTTCGAGTGAAACATGATGCAGTTTGTAATTTGTGCGATGAATCTGGATAGATTCCTGTCTATTACACTGTACGACCCTCTTCAACTACCGGCGTTCTCTGTGTCAACAGGCGAGGTTAGCCTGTACTTCGTGTCCATCACGTTTCCACTTTACTATCACACCAAAAAGAGTGGTCCTATGGGTGTTTAGGAGTGTTGAAATCTCGCGTACAGACTTTTCTCATAAGTGACACCCAGTCACCTGACCACGTTCGAAGTCCGTGAGTTCGGTGAGTGTTCCATCTGCTCTCTCACTATGTCTAATGGCTACTGAGTCGCTGATATGTAGTACCTGACAGTAAGTGGCAGCAGAATGCATAATATGAAAAACGTATGTATTGGGGGATGTCCGGATACTTTTGATCTTTTGATCATATACAGTGTGTGTGTGTGTGTGTGTGTGTGTGTGTGTGTGTGTGTGTGTGTGTGTGTGTGCGCGCGCGCGCGCGCGCGCGCGCGTTTGTGTGTTTTCTGTTGGACATGTCCGGAAGAACAGATACTACTTTCATCATAGGTAAAGTTGAAAATGTGTATCCAGCCGGTATTAGAACCGGGTCTCCTGTTTTCTAGGCAGTTGCTCTGACCTCTTCAGCACTCGTGCCACAACGATCATTACAGGTGCATGGGCCACTTAAGCTCGCGTCCCGTCAGTTTATCCTGCCCACTATTACTCAAAGTAGCGGTCTTTGCAAGCTGACTACCGTAAAAGTAAGGGCCTAGGATAGTATCTGATATGTGGTGTCTATTCTTTGGGTCGTGCCCGGCTCTCAGTGACGGTAATAACAGAAACAGTTTAATCTCGCTTTATGGATGGTCAAATCATGACGGAACCTCCCACATGCTTGCATGAAGGAAGCAGGCATGCCGTATCGGAAGCTTCTTTTGAGGTTTTATATACATTGACCTGATTTTCTGTAGGAAACAGTGTAAACGATGAAACTTCCTGGTAGATTAAAATTTTGTGCCGGAACCGGGACTCGAACCCTGGACCTCTGCGATTCGCGGGCAAGCGCTCTACCACTGAGCTTTCCCGACACGACTCACGCTCCGTCCTCACTTGTAGAGCGCTTGCCCGCGAAAGGCAAAGGTCCCAGGTTCGAGTCCCGGTTCCGTCACACAATTTTAATCTGCCAGGAAGTTTCATATCTGCGCATCCTCCACTTCAGAGAGTGACAGTTTCATTCTGGAATGTAAACGACAATTCCTCGGCATTTCCTTCGCAGGTTTGGGTTGGTTTCCGTTATTAAGGGTTTAAAAACCGTAGCCTTTAGATGAATAATCTCCAGCCGTAATGTTTTTTATCGAAATAATATTACTCAAGTGAGTGTCGTGCTCTGCAGTCACTTTTGTCGTAGTTTTATATTGTGTAACCACAATTGTTCTTAATGCTCGCCGGTCGTTGTCAGTTACCCTCGTGCTTCACCATGATGTTTTACCTGGTTTTGTAAACGCTGTCTTTACCGAGAATACTATGGTTAGTGAAACGTTGAACAGTGCAGCCGTTTCCATCATATATGTTCCCACTAATTGCGCCCCATCGCGTTGTCCGCTTTGGAAGTTGAGTGCTAATTCTTTTCGCCGATCATTTGTGTTGACCGTCGCAGAATAAACTGCAAGATAATCCCCAAAAAGAATGTGTTCTATCAATCGATCGATTCATTCATTTAGTCAATGTATTTCACAAATTTATTTTCTACCCATTTCTGTTAGGTACCTACCTATAAGTTATGCGATCTTCCCATTTAATCTTCAGCAGTATTCTGTAGCACCACACTTCAAAAGCTTCTATCCTCCTCTTGTCTGAGTTACTTACCATATTTTCTTCTTCAGAAATGCTTTTCATCGCATTGTCATTCTGCATTTCATATCTTGCTACTACACCCATGATTATTTTATTGACACGATGGGTAGTCGGGTGTTCTGCCGGATGTCAATGTCTACTCTGCACAATATTTCGGCTACGTAACTCGTAACCTTCATCAGGTGCGAGACTGCGTCTCAGGTCGCACCTGATGAAGGTTATGACTTACGTAGCCGAAATATTGTGCAGAGTAGACACTGACAGCCGGCAGAACACCCGACAACCCATCATGTTACTAGATCGCCGGGAAAGCCTGAAGAGTTACAATTATTTTACTGTCCAAATAACAAGAAACTCATCTACTACCTTCTTGTCTCAATTCCTAATCCAATTCCCTCGTAATCGCCACACTTATTTCGACTAATTATACATGTGTATGAGTTTTGTTACGAAATAACAATTTCTTGAACTGCGTAGAATTTTGATAGCAATTCCTCTTGGGCGGGATATGATTATAACTGTATTATTACTAGTTAAACCTCGCCACGCTTCACCGTGGCTCAGTTTGATGTGAAATGAATGAGAAACTGATCAAAAGCAAGCTTGCAAACCTACAGACAATGACAAAACATATCTGCAGTGTAGGAATGCACAGTCTCGCGGCGATAACATTGAATGAAAAGTTCTCGGGTTTTCGACCGCGTCAAGTGGTTGAAATCACACGAGCTTTCGGCCAAGCACTCCTTGGCCATTGTCAAGTGGCACGACTGGCTGATGGTTGGTGGTAGGGCCTGATATACGCTAGATGCCGGCCGTGACGTCACTGGTGTCCGTGCCATCTCCATATATGGTAATGTTTTGGTCCAAAAGTCAACACAGTTTCAGCCGACCAGTTGCATAAAAATGGTTTATATGCATAAACCTTGACCTAGGTTTCGGCAAAAGTAATTTTGCCTTCTTCAGAAATATTACATAAAGCTCACATTAAAATAGTTGTTAATGTGAGCTTTATGTAATACTTCTGAAGAAGGCAAAATTACTTTTGCCGAAACCTAGGTCAAGGCTTATGCATGTAAACCATTTTTATGCAACTGGTCGGCTGAAACTGTGTTGACTTTTGGATCGTGTTCCACCGTTGCTGAACTGCAGCCATGTTTAAAATTTTGTAATGTTTTGGCTCGGTGGCCGCTTCAACTTCGCGATCGCGTTTCCACGCTGTGTTGAGCTGCAGGCCGCCGTCTCTATTGAGAGTGTTATCACTGATTTTAATTTCTGTTGCTTCCTTAATTACTCGATCCCAGAAACCGTTGGTGTGAGCCACAACCGAGATATCATCAAGTCAGAGAGGCCAGCTTAGCAGAACATGCATTAGAAAACGGGCATCGAATCAAGTTTGATGATACCTCGGTCGTGGCTCACACCAACGGTTTCTGGGATTGCGTAATTAAGGAAATAATAGAAATAAAAATCAGTGATAACACACTGAATAAAGACGGCGGTCTGGAGCTCAAGCAACGCCACTTAGATACAAGCCTTGTGCGCTGCCTGCCAAGAATAGTCATAATATAAGCAATCTATTTGTCTTGTGTTGTGCTGAGTTTGGGAACACGAACACGTTGCACACTGTGTTTCAGAATGTTTTTCGTATTATCTATATGATTTTCCGAGAATATTTTTGCTGGTATGAGACTAAATGCCTAATATGAATCGTCCGATCCCAATATCAGTAACGTATCTTACTAATAATAAGTATCATATAAAACAAGGTAAAGCAGTCAACAATCCGAAGATTGGTTTGAACACCACAGTGCTTTACTAGGTATGCCGTTGCCTTCCTCCGACCTTCGAACTGACTTACCCAGCCAGTTATAGGGGGACCTACAGTTTAACGTGGGTTCCGAACCACGGTGCTAGTCGGTATTTTTCACATGAACAATACTGCCAGAGGTGAAAGAAGTGGAAAGTGACTTATAAAAATCCCCTGAGCTGGCGGGGATCGAACCCGGGACCTTTGGATTTGTAGTCTGGCACTCTTCCACTGTGCAACCAAGGCGCACTAAGTATCATATACCAAAACAAATTTGTCTGTGAATCACACAAATGACATTAAGAACATTCTGAAACAGTGTGTGACGTGTACGTATTCCCAAACTCAGCACAACTCTACGTAACATAAACAGTTTGCTTGTGTTATGACTACTCTTGGCGGGCAGCGCACAGGCCTTGTAGCTTGGTGGCGTTGGCTCAACGCGGCGTGGAACCCGGCGATCGCGAAGTTGAAGCGGGTACACCGGACACCGAGCCAAAACATTACCATATATGGAGATGGCACGGACACCAGTGACGTCACGGCCGGCATCTATCGTATATAAGGCCCCACCAGCAGCCACCATGCATTCCGACACCGCCCTCTTCTGCCGCAGCATGACTGCTCGTCCCTTGGGAACTCGGCTCCAACGAGCAACTGACACGCTCAACCAATGGACCACAAAATGGAGGCTGAAGTTCAATGTAGCTAAGACGCAGACGATCATTGTCGCCAGGAAACGTGTCCCGGTCGACCTTCCTCGTCTCTGTGTGGGGAGTAGCTGTACCCTGGGGCAGGACAGCTAAATATCTGGGAGTGACGTTGGACAGGCGGCTTACATGGAAACACCACATTGATAACGTCATCGGCAAGGCTCGGGGAAGGCTGCGGGCTTTGTACCCCTTTATCAACCCGAACTCTACCCTCTCGACTCAGCTTGGTGTTGCCATATACACCACACTCATCCGCCCCATCTTTGATTATGGAGCAGTGGTCTGGGGGAATGTGGCACAGTCACACATCGATCGGCCCCAAAGCCTATAAAATCGGGTGCTTCGACTCGCCCTTCATCTGCCACGAGACTTCCCTATGGAAGACCACCTCGGGATCACCGAAGTCCCCAGCGTCAAGGCCTGATTTCAACAAGCTGCGCGGATCTTCTATCAGAAGGCCGCTCACTCATCCATTGCCCTCATTCGGGCACTCGAGTGCAGCGGCTTAATGCCACACAATGGCCACCTGCTCCGCAACGATTAGGTGCGGGTAGCATCTAAGGGTACCCACATCAGCAGACTGCAACCGTTAGGACAACCACACCCGCCATGACACACATTCCACCATGTCATCTTGGAGGCATAGCCCACCGGCTTGAACTCCACAGCAAATCGGAAACCCAGTTGATTTCGTCATGCAGCGAGCCAGCACCAGGCATTCATACGACTTGACAATGGCCAAGGAGTGCTTGGCTGAAAGTTCGTGTGATTTTAACCACTTGACGCGGTCGAAAATCCGAGAACTTTTCATTCAATATGTACCCTGCTTTCCAGTTCTGTGGCCTTGTGGAATGAAAAGAGTCGGAGAAAAATACGAGGCGCGTCCAGAAAGTAAGTTCCGTTTCAATTTATCTCCGCTGCAGCACTACGACTGCAGTTCCGCACATGCGATGTAGACGATGTGCATCAAGGAGAAGAACGTGCGGCATTTGGAGACCGCTTTCAGTTACATACGCTTCGTTGTGCTTGTTTGAAATGTCGGCATTGATTGAAAATCCCGACGCCTGTGAAATCAGGTCAGTGATTCGGTTTCTGAATGCGAGGAAAGTGAAACCAAGCGAAATTTACCGGCAAATTTGCGATGTTTACGGACCTAATGCGATGAGTAATTCGATCGTGAGAAGATGGGTCCGACAGTTCAATGGCGGGCGTAGAGATGTGCACGATGAAGAACGAAGTGGGCGTCCACCTTTGGTTACAGAAGAACTGGTTCACGCTATTGATGACAAGATCCAGGACATCTCAAGTCTTTCCTTGGCGGTCATCACTTCATCAATGACGAGCTGAAAGAAACTGTTTCCAACTGGTTGAAGACACAGGCGGCAGATTTCTATGAATAAGGTATACAAAACCTGGTACCATGCTATGACAAATGCCTGCAAAATTTCGGCAGTTATGTGGAAAAGTAGTTGTAGAGTTGTAGAATTTTGTGCAATAAAAATTTCTTCTGTATCTGTGTACAATTTCATTTTATTACCAAACGGAACTTACTTTCTGGACGCGCCTCGTTTTTTCATAAAATAATTCAATGCCTTTGGATTGCCGGTTATTTTGTATAAACATATAGATCAGACGCTTTACGGACTTGGAAACTACATCCACCTCCATACTCCGCAAGCCATCTCACGGTGTGTGGCGGAGCGTGCTTTGCGTACCATTGTCACTTCCTCCTATACCAGTCGTCTATGGCTCACGGATAAAACGATTGTCGGCATGTCTCCGTGTGGACTGATTTTATCCTTGTGGTCGTTTCGCAAGATTGCAAAGCAGTATATTGGTTGTCTCTTAAAAAAAATATACGCTCTCGATTCTTTGACAGAAGCCCGAACTGCGAAACAGAACGTATATCTTTCAACGTCTGCCACTGGGTTTCCTAATCATCTCTGTGACGCTTTCGTGCTTACTAAATGAGCCCATTACTAAGAGTGCTGTTCTCCGTTAGATCTTCTCTGTTTTGTATCAACCCTATCTGGCGCGGATTCCACACTGATACGCAATACTCAAGCGTCGGTCGAGCGACTGTTTTGCAACCTACTTCCTTTGCTGATGGACTACACTTTGTAAGGTTTCTTCCAATGAATCTCAGTCTGGCATCTACCTCACCCACGATTAATTTTATATGTAAGTTCCATTTCAAATCGCTCCTTATGCCTACTCCAAGATATTTTATGGAAACTAGAGCGCAATTATATGATTACACATATTCACACCTCTGTACATTTGTTTGTATTAAGGCTCAATTGCCATTTCCTGCCCCGTGCTTCTATGATATGCTGCAGATCCTCCCGCATTTCGCTACATTTTATCAGTCGTGCATATTACAGCACTAGCTGATAAACCCGGTTGTTCCTGGGCATATATGCATTTTTCCAGTCATATTAGAAACGAAAATAAATTTTCTGAAAAGATTTCATTTTCATGTATTTATGAAATCAGCTCAGAAATTATGAAACAGTAAAACAAAGAAATATGCAGCTTAATACTTATCATATATCATGGATTATGTATCCTATAATAATGTAATTTTCCAGATGTAGAGAGTAATATTAGAAAACTGTCTGCAATGAATAAATAGTGGCTGAATGAAGTCTCGTAAATCACTCGTCGCATGATGGCAAAGTTTTTGTGACTCATTGTTTACGAAGTCATATCCCCTGAACCATGTGTCGTAGGTAGTTTTTAAACCCACAGCGATTGTTGTCTGATAGCAAGCGATACTGTACCAAGTTTAGTTGAAATCGGTCCATTATTTTAGAACGAGATGTCGATACATAGTGCATGATAGGCCTATAGCAGTTATTCGGAAATTCGTTGTTTATGACGTCATATCTCCTGAAATATCTCTCCTGCTATGATGTAAATTTGAAGATACATTCAGTGGTATATGTGCGTAATGTCTGCTAAATATGTCGTGAATGGTGTTAGCAGTAAAGACGTAATAAATCGAAACCTTATGTGTGATCATGCGGTTTTTCATTAACCAAATTGTTTACGACTTCATATCTTATGAACTGTATGTCTAACTGTGATATAATATCGAAGGAACATTAGTGGTATGTATGTGTACTGTCTGAATTGTCTCGCAAGTACAATTTACAGTGTCTTTTAACGCCATGCTAAATGCCGTAGATGCACATCAACATCTGAAAAGAAGTAAGTGATATTCTACTTTCATCATTTTGTTAGATTGTCAGCAAGAAAAAGTTTCGTAAAGATTTGAAATTATGTTTAAAGTTTATTGCAAGTCGCTAAGTGCTCCCATTCTCAAATAATTGACGTATAAAATCACGCTACCTTGCGCCGCTAGATGCGGGCAGTTTTCAGTGTCTATGACTCGATACCGTATGAACTATGTATCGTAGGTGGTTTTTGACACCATAGCGAATTATTCCTGACCTTTAACATTTGTACCAAATTTGTTTGAAATCGGTCCATTAGTTTAGCAGCAGATGTAGAATATTATCGCATGATGCGGCCGTTTTCACGAGTGTCATTGTTCATGACATCATATCTCGTTACGTATGTATCGTAGGTGATTTTTACCACGACAGCTTTTGTTACCTGGTAGTAAGGAACATGTGTACTAAGTTTGATTGTTTGTTCCACATCTCCTCCTAAACTACTGGACCGACTTCAATCTGGTTTATAAGATGTATAGATAATTCACGAAAAGCCCCATGAAACTTCCGATGTTATCTATAAGCTCATTTATACATACTGTAAAAACAACGGTCCTATAACACTGGCTTGGGTAACGGAGGAAGTCTTCCGACGTGAAAGCAATTTCTGGGTCTAGTGGAGAAAAGTGCGAGTTGGGTTTCTCATGATTATTGCCTCCAGAACTCATGTTTATTACTACAGAGTAGATTTCTGGACTCCAGAAAACTATTTTGTGCTCTAACATATAACGCGTTCCAAAATTCTACAACCGACCGACGTCAGAGACAATATGGTGTTGCGCCTATGATCGACGACCTTCTTGAAAACGGAAATGGCCTGCACACTTCTTCCAATCGTTAGGAACTCTTCGGTTCTCTAGTGACATACGGTACACGGCTGTTAGAACGAGGAGGAGGGGGGGGGGGACTAGTACCTACGAATACTTCGTTAAAATCGAACTGGCATCAAGTCCAGCGGCCTTTCCTTTGTTCAACGATTTCAACTGGTTTTGCAACCCTCCGACATTTATTTCAATGTCTGCCATTTTGTCATCCTTGAGACGGTTTGTAGCAGAAAATACAGTGCATTCTTTCTCTGGGAAACAGCTTTGGGGAAAATACTTTAGTATTTCGGCCTTTTGTGTGTCATCAGGTTTCAACAGCATTACGGCCGCAGTGACTCGACATATGGTTTCGAGCCGTTTACCAGTTTTACGAAGGACCAAAATTTCATAGGATTTTCTGCCAAGTCGGTTCACAGTACTTTGCTTTCGAAGTCGTTTAACGCATCTCGTATGACCCTTTTTACGCTAACTTAGGCATGGTACGATTTTCGCTTACATGCAAGATGTTTACTACATTTACATTTCCAGTGAAATTCTCTTTGATTTCGTAACCGTTTTCTAACTTGGTTGTTGACCGACGGTGGATCTCTCTCATCTCTCATAATTGTACTCGGCACATACTTGTCCAACTCGTATTGTGCGATATCTTCAACTTTTTCCACTGATGTTCCACTATTAGTGCTCGAGATGTACAACTGTTACATTTGGTATACAATATCATTAGTGAGTTGTGTCGATTTAATATCTAGGCTTAACGTTGCAGAACTATATGAAATGGAACAAACATGTAAGGTCGGGAGGCAAATGCTTGATTTCTGTTTATTGGGATAATTTTGGGGAGATGTGGCCATCTCTAAAGGAGCCCGTCTATAGAACGCTTATGCGACCTCCTCCTCGAACACTACTCATGTTTTTGGGAACCGCACAAGATTGCTTTAAAGCAGACAGATGTAATTAAGACGAGGGCTGCACGTTCTGTTACGGGTAAGTTTGATAAATGCGTGAGTCTTACTGAGATGCTTTGGAAACTCAGATGTTAATCACTGGAGGGAATGCGACAATTTTTAAGAGAAAGTCTGTTGAGAAAATTTAGAGGTCCGTAATTTGAAGCTGACTGCAGAATTATTGTACTGAGAAATGCTGGGATATAAAAGGGCATAATATATTTAATTCTTTTTCTCCTTTATTGTTCAATTTATACACCGAAGAGGCCCTGGAGAAAATGAGGACAGCCTCAGGAATGGTATTAACGTTCAGAGTGAAATAACAACAATGAGCATATTAGCTGATGCAACTGGCTTGCCTGAGTGAAAGTAAGGAAAACCTGCAGGACCAGTGGAATGGAATAAACAGTCTAATGAATACAGAATATGGACTGAGAGCAAAAGAGCGAAATTCTGTGTTGATGAGGATGAGCAGAAATGAGAACCGAGAGAAAGCTAATATCAGAACTGGTTCAAATGTTCAAATGTTTGTTAAGCTTAAGGGACTTAACTGCGGGGTCATCAGTCGCTAAACTTATAAATTACTTATGAACTTGCTTATACTAAAGACGGCACAAACATCCATTCCCGAGGGGGGATTCGAACCCCTGACGGGGAACGGCCTCCCACATCGTAGCCTCAATGCGCTCGGCCGCTCCGCCGCGGCATTCAAATGTTCAAATGTTTGTAAATTTATCGGACCAAACTGCGTCGTCATCAGTCCGTAGCTTACAAACTACTTAAACTAAGGTAAACTAACCTAAGGACAACACACACACACACACACACACACACACACACACACACACAAAAGCGCGCGCGCGCGCGCGCGCGCGCCCCCTGGGGAGGACTCAAACCTCCGACGGCGAGCAACCGCGCGCTCCGCAGAGAGGCGCCTTAGTCCGCTCGGCTACTCCACCGCGGCTCAGAACTGATGAGTATAAAGTAGACTAATAGTAAGTCAAGGCATTCTGTTGTCTCTGAAACAACAAATGACAGACGAAGCAAGGACTTTGAAATCAAATTAGCATAAAAGAGGATATTTTTGGCTAAAAGAAATCTATTAGTGTTAAAACACTGGTCTTAATGTGAATAATTTTTTGAGGATGTGCGTTTGGAGCACAGCATTCAAGAGGGTGAGCGAACGAAAAAGATCCTAATCTGGGCATTTGATATGTAGTACTGTACAGGGACGTTGAAAACGGAATTGAGGTTCTCCGCAACGAGGAAAGGCAGATGATATGACATGTATTAAGGAATCAAAGAATAACTCCCATGGTAACACCTGAGAAAGACTGCAATACAGCCAGCAAATAATTGATGTTAATTGATGAGCAAGTATTACTCAGATGTGGTGGGCCGCATCAAACCCGTTAGAAGACAGCCATGTGCCTGCTTTTCTTTTCCATCCTGTCTGTTTAGGTGATGTATATAGCGCGCATAGAAATTAAGCACTAACGGGGAACTAGAAAACACCCGGCATAATACTTCCGGTTCATGAATACGAATACATATTTCTGGGTAGGGATCATCATTTGCTATCCACTACTTTCACTGTGGTTCCGTTTCTGCCGAGAAATGGTACAGTCACATGTCACGCTCAGTATCAAGTCCGCACATAAAAACTGCTGAGGTACTCTAACCAATCTGGAGGAATATGTCTTTTTTTTTTTTTTTTTTTTTTTTTTTTTTTTTTTTTTTTTTTTTTTTGCGACATTCAGCAGGGTCAACAATAATTTAGAACCTGCTGTGCATTTCCTTCTGGTAGGCCCTATGCATATGTTATGAGCTATTTTATCTGTCTTTGATAGCCGATTATCTGACATCAAAGCGCAATTTTTCTCTGTCTTATATGTGGTTGCAATTTTTAGGACAGACTTGGTTGTCAGATCACCAACAAGAAAGTTAGACCAACATTTAATGTCAGCTTCCCATTACTTGACTGTTGAAAATTAAGTAGCTGACTTCTTATCAAAGTTTCGCTGGCAACAATCAATCTGGAACAAATAAGTGTATGTTGTCATGGTGTATCTACTTTATTCCTTTGAACAAAAGACATTTTATAATTGCCTCTAAAAATGTACCACAAATGGAGATGAAATATGATTTATGTTTTTGCAGAACGACATGTTAACCATAGCTGTTTATTAATTCTCAATGCTACCGGTTTCGGTTCTGTACCATTGTCAAGCGTTAGCAGAGATTAGCTAATAGCTTAACATGTCGGAATATAAAAATACAAAATTACAACACAAGTAATCGTTGTCATTGCTCAAGTTATTGTCACAGTAGCTGACTGCTATGGTCAACATGTCGTTCTGCAATTATCTGAAAGCTGTTATGCCCCATCTATTCACCTTTATAAATGATTTATGTTATTGCGGAAATTGTCCAACACAATGACAAATTTCTGTACCAGGCAGAATACTCTTACCATACGAAATCTATTAGAGTTTTCGCATGAACCTTACTTCACACACTTACGAGCCAACGAAACTGCTTCACCTGCCTAATATAGTGGAGGGCTCCCACCCGCACGAAGAAGTGCAACAACAGGACGTGGCATGGACTCTACTAAATGTCTGACGTAGTGCTGGAGGGAAACAATGTTCAAATGTTTGTTAAGCTTAAGGGACTTCACTGCGGGTCATCAGTCCCTAAACTTACAAACTACTTATGAACTAGCTAAGACTAAAGACGGCACAAACATCCATGCCCGAGGGGGATTCGAACTGCCTCGCGCATCGGAGCATAGCGTCTCAATGCGCTCCGCCGCGGCAGTGCTGGAGGGAATTGACACCATGCATCCTACAGAGCTGTCCATAAATCTATAAGAGTACGAAGCGGAGTGGGGAGTGAGAGGTGATCTGAACAGCATGTTGCAAGGCATCCTAGATATGCTCAACATTATTCATGTCTGGAAGCTTGGTGGCCAGCAGATGTGTTAAACTCTTTCCTGGAGCCACTATTTAACAATTCTGGATGTGTTGGGTGCCGCCTTGTTTTGCTGGAATTGTTGAAGTCCGTCAGTAGGCCCAATGGACATGAATGGATGCAGGTGATCAGCCAGGATGCGTACGTCCGTGTCACCTGTCAGAGTCGCATCTAAACGTATCAGGGGTCCCATATCACAACTACACACGCCAAACATTATAGGGCATCCAACAGCTTAAATAGTACTCAGCTGACATGTAGGATCCATAGATTCATGGTCTCCATACTTGCACAAGTCCATCCGCTCGATACAAGTGGAAATGAGACTTGTAGCTGTTGACACGATCAAGAGTAAAACTTTACGTCGTGCAATCAGCAAAGGCACACGAGTAGGCTTTCGAGCCGAAAGCCAATATCGATGATGTGTCGTTGAATAGTTCGTACACTGACACTTGTTAATGGCCCAGTATTGTAATCAACAGCAATTTGCGCAAGGTTTGCAGTTCAGTCACGTTGAACGATTTTCTTCAGTTGTTGGTCCTTGCAGGATCTTTTTCCGTCGCAGCGATGTCGGAGATTATGTTTAACCGGATTCCCGATATTCACGGTGCACTCGGGAAATGGTCGCATGGGAAAATTCACACCTCATTGCTAACTCGGAGATAGCGTGTTCTATCTCTCGTGTGCTGACAATAACACCAAGTTCAAACTCACTTGAAACCTGCCATTGTAGCTGCAGTGACAGATATAATGCCTGCGCCAGGCTTGTTTTAGATAGGCGGTTTCTGCGGCAGCGCCGTCTTCTGAGTGTCTGCATACGCATGCCTATACAGTACTAGTTTCTTTGGCTTTTCAGTGTATTTGTGCATTATATTTATTTTTTAGATTTGCTGTTCCGTTTTATAAGTCAGTGTATTGCAGTGTATTAGTTAAATCCATATTTAGTAAGAAAAGACGGAAGGACCGCTACGGTTCAAAATGTTTGTAGAGCTTATGGGATTTAACTATGGGGTCATCAGTCCCTAAACTTACAAACTGCTTATGAACTAGCTAATACTAAGGACGTCACAAATATCCATGCCCGAGGGAGGGGATTCGAACCCCCGACCGTAGTGGCCGTGCTGACTGTGACTGACGCACCGCAGAACGCTCGGCCACCGCGGCCGGTGACCGCTAGGGTTGGGCGTCCCGTCGCCATGGTTGTCATTAGCAATGGAACACGAGCTCGTATTGTTTTTTATTTGATAAGTTTTGGTAAAAATATTTAATCTTGCCACAATATTGTACATATTCTTTCATCGTCTAATCTGCACGAGAATTATTTTAAGACGTTCGGTAGAAGTATATTTTCCTGTATCTTTGAAAGCTTTATGGTAGCAGAATTGTTTAGTATTGTTAGCGATCTCTTTCTTCCTTCCTCTAAAATACGGGATTGACATTTGGCCGGTCATAACATTAAAAGCAACCCTAGTGTTTCATTTAGACGTGAAACACCAGCGTAGCAGGTGAAATTAGCGACGCCGTAATACATCCAGATCTGTATGGCACTCTTTCCAAATTCCACATTGTAAATAATTCTATTTAAAATGTCAGCGCCAACTAACGAATATTCGAGTTCACTTTTTGACGAATATCTGTTTCCTCGTGTTCTTGAGAAGCTGTATCTTGATTAACTGGCGTATTTATGTAGACTGCAGAATCGGATTAAAATTTGCTGAATGGCCGTGATTCGAACCTGAGCCTCACGGTGACTAGGCAGTTGCGCCAGCCAGGTACTGCGGCTTCGCACAAACGCACAGACCTACTCTGGTACGTGTCCCTCATCAGCATCTAATAGCTATTAGTTTATTGAATTACATTTTTTGAACAATGCTGCAGAAAACTTCAAAAAGTAAACAAGCGAAAGTCAACTGCCGCTAATTAAAGCTACGTGAATGCTGTAAAAAATATAATTTGTGAAGTTTTTAAATTGGACACATTATCATTAACAACCTTTATAAAATAATAATTAAAAATTAACAAAAGACGTACATTTTCGTCAAAATTATATTTGGTGAATTTCAAACATAGATGGTGTAGATATTTGAACACAAACATATAATTAAATGAACAAGGAATGGAGAGATTCGAACTAAGGACCATAAATTTTTATTGATTGTGAATTTACAATACTGTATTTTTCTCGGGTTGTTCGGTCCTTTGCGGACGTGAGACCATTGCAAACGCTTTCCAAATTTGTTAGAATAGCACCTCTTCATTAATTGTTCAACTGACAGTCACATCTGTAAGCAAATATTAATATTATATGTCATGATTGATGCGGGTGATTTTCGGGATGACCTGCCAAAAGGTTGTTGGCAATTAAAAATTATACCATAGCTTCTTTAATTTTTAGTTCGTTTGGGAAATCCTAAGGTTCGACCCGTCTATAACTCGTAGGTTGTAGATAAGTAAATAGCAGTTATCAGTATAGGGGCGGAAAGTTCGTTTTATTTTTGAAAGTATATATGCGTTGCGGAAATGCCTGGAAACTGTATTTTGATACTCCCGACAGCCAATGAAAAGTAATTTGAACCGGGATGCTGTAAAACAGTTCGGTATAAACTGACATTTCTTAAACTGTGCTCAGGCCAAATGCAACCCGGAAAAATCTGAAAAATACTTTTAACAAATAAAATCATAAAAACAATTTACATTTTTAATCTACATCTACATAAATACTCTGCAAATCACAATGAAGTGCATGGCAGAGGGTTCATCGACCTATTATTATACTTCTCTGCCGTTACATTCTCTAATAGCGCGCGGGAAAAAGGAATACTTATGTCTTTCCATTTTAGATCTGATTTATTTTACTCTGATGATCATGTCTCCCTATGTAGATGAGTGCTAACAAAATATGTTCGCTTTTGGAGGACACAACCGGTGATAGAAATTTCGCAAATAAATCTCGCAGAAACGAATAACGTCTTTCTTTCAATGATTTCCACCCAAACTCGTGCATCATTCCGTGACGTCTCCCTCAAATCGTGATAGTACAAATCCAGCTGCTCTTCTCTGAATTTTCTCTATATCGTCCGTCCCGCTTGATGGGAATCGCATAATGCGCAGCAATACGCCAAAATAGCACGCACAAGAGTGATTAGGCAGTTTCTTTAGTAGATCTGTTGCATTTTCTGTGTGTTCTGCTAATGAAATTTAGCTTTTGGTTCCCCTTCCCTACGATTTTCTGAGTGTTCTCTCCAATTAAAGTTAATTGTAATTGTTATTCCTTCATTTGACATTTATTGTGTAAATGTAGCTTAACGGATTTCTTTTAATGATCATATTAATGACTTTACACTTACAATTATTTACGGTCAATTGCAAATTTTTGCACCATGCAGACAAGTAAATCATTTTGTAGTTGCTTTTCATCTTTTACTAACCGATGAATGACAGCATTATCCGCGACATTCTAAGAGAGCTACTCAGATTGTCTCCTAAATCGGCTATAAAGATGAGGAACAGTGGGGGCCCTATAACAGTTCCCTGGGGAACTTCTGTTTTACTCGTTGATTTTCCATAAATTACTACTTACTGTGGCCTTTCTGACGGGAAATTGCGAATCAAATCGCATAGCTCTGCCGATATTCCATAAGCACGCGATTTAATTGGAAGGCACTTGTGAGGTACAGTGTCAAAAGCCTTTCGGATATCTAGAAATATGGAATAAATATGAGATCCCTTGTCGTCAGGTCGTTAGCACTCATCACTTCATGGTGTAAAGTTCCACAGGAACGATACTTTCTGAAGCCGTGTTGACTATGGGTCAATTGGTCGTTATCTTCGAGGTAGTTCACAATGTTCCAGGACAGTATACGTTGTAAAATGCTGCTCCAAAGTTTTTAATTTTGCGGATCACTTCTATTGCCTTTCTGGTAGTGACCTGTGAAACCTTCCAGGCTTTGGGTACGGATCTTTCACTGAGCAAACGGTACTATATGATAGCTATGTATGGAGCTATTGCATCAGCATACTCTGAAACGAACCTAATTTGTGTACCGTACAATCTGGACCCGGAGGCTTGCTTTTGTTGAGTGAAGTTGCTTTAATACTCTAGGGATATCTACTTTTAAATTACACATGCTTGTAGCTGTTCTTGATTTACAATCAGGTGTATCTGCTTCGACTTATTTAGCAAGCATCGCGGTATTACTACCTCCCTCCCTCCCCCCCCCCTCTCTCTCTCTCTCTCTCTCTCTCTCTCTCTCTCTCTCTCTCTCTCTCTCTCTCTCTCTCTCTCAGCAAGAAAGGATGCCCCACAAGCTGTGACATTTTGACCGTCCTACTTACCTAGTTTGTTCAGGATGTTCTGATGTAGTTATTGTGTTCAGTTTTGACCGTAAAACGATTACGCATGGTCTTTGCCGTGGAATCCAGCACTATTGTTAATTATTTAGAGTTACACCGAGTAGCTGCCATTGAACTACAAAGACGAGATCTGACTCATTAGAGCAACATAAACAGAAACTCAACATTCAATCTTTCTGCGCTTCATATACGGATCAAACAGTAAGTAACCCATATATGAAGGATTATGGGAGCACTCAAGGATTTGGGCAGTAAAACTAATTTTTAATTTACGAAATGTACCTGCTCCGTAATCAACAATAGAACGGCGCTAAATATGTAGTTGTCAGAAAATGAAATAAGACAGATTTTATGCCATTCGGCCTAACCACATATCGAGAATCAGTGCACAGGGTTCCAAGTGCGAAATAACAGGAAGAGCCATTGCACAGTATAGATGCACCGGGTAATTATGTGGCACAGTGGTCTGCACACTGGACTCTTACTCTGTTCAAACCCGCCTCCGGCTATCCATATTTGGTTTTTTCTTGATTTCCCTGAATCACTGCAGGCAAATGCCGGGATGGTTCCTTTCTAAGGGCATGGCTGATTTTCTTCCCCACCTGTGCTTGCGCTCTATCTGTGTTGACCACATTGTCGACGGGACGTTAAACTCTTTATATTCCTTATGTGAAGGATGGCATACGTTGAGGATTTTGGATTGCCTAGTAGTAGAGGCTATACAACTATACAAGATAATCAGTTCAAAGTGAACAATGTTCATTTCAGGTACACATTTCAAATGTTCAAATGTTTGTTAAGCTTATGGGACTTAACTACGGGGTCATCAGTCCCTAAACTTACAAACTACTTATCAACTACCTTATACTAAAGACGGCACAAATATCCATGCCCGAGGGGGGATTCGAACCCCCGACCGTAGTGGCCGTGCAGACCGTAACTGGAGCGCCTCAGTCTCCTCGGCCACCGCAGCCGGCCAGGTACACATTTCTCCCAGTGGCCGCAGTGCTTTCAGTCTTACGGTTTTAATATATACACCTTATTTTAGTAATTTGAGTGCTACTGGATTCCTCAAAAACGTCGCAGTTCTTAGTCATCTATCGAAATAAAAGCGTTACTGGCGGTGAGACGGATAGGAGACAATCTGAGCAGCTAATTCACGAGAAGATCAAAACGAATTACATCATTTTGGAAAGCTGTCGGGGTATTGGGAAAAGCGGTAATTGATCCTGGACAACAATAAGATAAGAGTTCTTCGACGTTTAACTTAAAAATGTTAAATATCAAACGAATTTAGAGGTTTCTGAATCAAATACACATCTAGAAATTACAATTGTGAAGAACTTACATTGGACTCACCAGATAGAAAATGTAGTGGGGAAGGCGAATCAAAGAGTGCGATTTACTGGCATAACACATAGAAGATGTAACAGCTCTACCACAGAGACTGTCTAACTTATGCTTGTTCGTCGGCTTTAGTCGTACTGCAGCGCGATGATTTTAGTAGATGGTATTGACAAAGTTGAGAAAATGCTAACTAGTTGTTACGCAGTAGAAGAGAATGAACGGTTTTGGTAAAGGATGTGAAGAAGCGATCGCAAAACAAGGAAGTTATTTGCTGCAGTAAACTCCTTAAACGATATTTCAATCACCAGATTTTTCTACCGAATGCCAATGTACGTCGTTGACTACTACCCTCCACAGAGGGAAATTTCCGTCATAAGAGAAGACGTACCTGTCGTTGAAAGCATAGGTGTTTGTTTCGCTCCGCGTGCTGTTCGATAGCGGTATCGGTCGCCTAGTAGTCTTAATGTCGGTGTACGCTCCTTCTGCAAAACACCTTAGTGTGATTTACAGGACAATACTTAGACGTAAGCTGCTAAATGGACGGCGGGTGGTGAAGCGCAGCTACAGGAACCTGTAAAGCCCTTTCTACATGGGAAGTGAGAGCTTGCGAGATTAGCCACGATGCACCGGTCACTCCGTCCGCGTACAGTGTAGACGCGTCCACTTGCACAAGATGCACGCATACGATCGCTAGTAGACGGGTAGATCCTATTCTCACGCGTATGGAAGTGCTTCACGCATGCGCAGACGACCGAATGGGGAACTCGGCTGACAAACGAAGCCAAGTCGGGAATTTGTTTGAAAATGTGTGCCTGTCTCCTGCTCAGAGCAACGTAATTTCTCGACTCAATCTTAAGTATTTTAGGAGGTGATACTACAGAGGAATTGCATTAAAAATTTAATATAACCTGTGTACAATTTTTATTGAATACAGAGTTATAGCTTTTAATATGAAATCCAAGCAAACGTAGAGCAAATGCAAATCAAGAAATTTTCACTGATTTATCCGTCAGTTCTTGGTAGTACAACATCACACTCACTTAAAAGTCGAATTTTGTGTATCTTTTACACGTTCATTTCCACTTAGTTACCCGGTTTTCGGCTTACTAGGACATATTCAGACTTTAAACTACGTCGAAAACCGGTTATTTAAATAAAAGTCAATATGGTGATCTACCAAGAGCCGATAAAAGAATCAGTCAAAATATCCAAATTAGTTGGTTGTTCATACCAAGAGCTGTATCTCTGTACCTACCCTATAAAAATTGGACACACATAATATGAAATGTAAACTGCAAATCGCCTTTATTACCATCTTCTAAAATATTTGCTATTTTTCCTGAAACACACTGTAGTTAACAGATGAAATATTTGGTTTTGGTGAGCATTATTTGAAGCTTTATCAAAGTGAAAGGTCTACATATAGACACCTGAGCTTGTTCATCATATACATAGACGCCTCAAACTGCAGGGGCTGGAAGTATGTAAACGCACTTTATAATGAGGATGTTAACACATGTGAGCAACGTAGTTACGCATGAACTGCACGAAAACAAACACAGTTTCACAGTGGCAGTCTAAAACACAAATAAATGTTTTAATCATCACAGTATATCATACAGTTTCGAAAAGTGATGTTAACGTGGCGATTCATTTGCTGTAAGTTGACAACAAACGAAGTAGACCAGTGAAGCAGGCGACTCAACAAATGCGTACCGTTTGAACGCTTCTTTGTAGTTGGACGGTCTATCGCAAGGGGCGCTGCAGCTGACGACGGCGACTCCCTTGTGCGTGTTGCACGTCTCGTATCACACGCCGCACGGCGCACAACGGCAGCAGAACTCGCCACACAGCTGCTCCCTCCACCTGGCACCGCGGCCGGCAGACTGTTGCCGTTGCCGCCACACACACCAGTGCTTCACAGCCAGACTCCCCTCTCCCCCCCTCCCCCTCCTCATTTCCCCCACTGCTGCCACCATATTTCAAGGTCGAGAGCCGGAGGAGCGAGCGTAGTATACAAACAGCTCTGAGACCCTGTCCCCCGATTCTTTTATCGCTTTCGTGTCTTCCTCGCCTATTCTTCTTATTCACCCCATACACTCTTCCCGTGCAAGTCTTGTGAACTATGTCCGCAACGAGTTTTGCTTCCACACATGCGCTCTGCTTTATCTACAGGCCTATTTCATTGACGTCAATTTGCAGCAGGGTTTTGAAACATATCCTGTATTCAAATATTATGAATTATCTCGAACAGAATGATCTATTGACGAGGTCAACACGGATTTAGAAACTATCGTTCATGCGAAACACAACTAGCTCTTTATTCACACGAAGTGATGGGTGCTATCGACAAGGGTTCGCACATCGATTCCGTATTTCTTGATTTCCAGAAGGCTTTTGACACTGTACCTCACAAACGGCTTTTAATCAAATTACGTCGCTATAGTATATTGCCCCAAATTTGCGATTGGGTAGGTGATTTCCAGAGGACACAGTTCGTAGTAATCGATGGTAAGGCATCGACTAAAACAGAGGTGATATAGGGCGTTCCACAGGGTAGTGTTATTGGTCCTCTGCTGTTCCTTATTTACATAAACGATTTAGGGGGAAATCTAAGTAGCTCTCTTAGGTTGTTTGCGGATGACGCCGTCATTTACCGTCTAGTAAAATCATCTGAAGATCAAAACCAACTGCAGAACGATTTGAATAAAATATCAGTATGGTGTAAAAATTGGCAATGACTCTAAATAATAAGAAGTGTGAAGTGGTCCACATGAGTGCGAAAAGAAATCGGTTAAACTTTGTTTACAAGATAAATCAATCAAAAGTGAAGGCCTTAAACTCCACAAAATACCTAGGAATTACTATTACTTCAGACTTAAATTGGAAAGAACACGTAGATAATGTCATGGGAAAGGCGAACCAGAGACTGCGTTTTATTGGCAGAACCCTTAAAACATGCAACAGAACTACAAAAGAAACTGCATACACTACGCTTGTCCGTCCTTTTTTGGAGTATTGCTGCCAAGTGTGGGATCCTTATCAGGTGGGTTTGACGGAGGACATATAAAGATTCCAAAGAAGGGCAGCTCGTTTCGTATTGTCACGATACAGGGGAGACAGCGTTACGGAAATGATACATGATCTGGGATGGGAATCATTACAACAACGGCGCTTATCGCTGCGGCGTGGGCTACTTACGAAACTCCAATCGCCACTTACATAGGCAGAAATGACCATCGGAGTAAAATACGAGAAATCAGAACTCGAACGGAGAGAATCAGGTGTTCTTTCTTCCCGCGCGCTATTCGAGAATGGAATGGGAGATAAATAGAGTAATGGTGGTTCAATGAATCCTCTGCCAGGCACTTAAATGTGATTTGCAGAGTATCCCATGTAGATGTATTCCATGGTGTTCACACAACGAGTGTAACGTTGCGTTTTGAATTATATATATATATATATATATATATATATATATATATATATATATAAAAATTTTCCGAGAATAGAAGCAAATGAAAGTGAAAATAATATGGATTCGATCTACGCAAATTTGCATAGCAAGACAACGGATCGTTCGAGAAGTAAAGTACAGATGACTAGGGTATGGAACTCAAGTTCTTAGTTACAAACAACACCTTTTCTTGCTAAAAGAAAAAAAAATGTTTGTAAATCTGTAGGAATTAACTACTGAGGTTATCAGTCCATAGTCTTACAAACTTACTAACTTATACCCCCCCCCCCCACTACACACACACACACACACACACACACACACACACACACACACACACACACACACACACACACACACACACACATATATATATATATATATATACATACGAGGGATGACTCGAACCTCCGACGGGGAGCAACCACGTGTTCTGCAGCAAAGCGCCTTAGGACTAAAAAACAGATAATGATTGAAGACCGACCGAATATTCGGTTACGTCGACTTTCGGCGAAAATATTAGTTTCAGGCGTAGTTTCCGCCAGAAAGCAGCCGAATCTTCGGCTTGTCCGAAACTAGCTTTTGCTTTCAAATTCGCATAACACCATACGTTGGTAACAACAAATTCCTTCTGCTGGTGGTTTTCACCCCAATGATTCGGCACACTTGATATGCATCAAAGCTGACAGCCAAAAAACCGTCATTTAAAAATCTGAATGAATGAAGTATGCTTTCTTACTTTAAATACACGTGGTGTGAACAATAATTATGTCATAGATTCAACTCGTGCATTATGCACGTCTTTGTCGCCGACCAACGTCTCTGGTGCATATGTATCTGTGGCCGCATGCGCAGTCGCACGGTACGCGAGTATAAAAGGGCCGAAGCGAGCACTGGAGCGTCACGTCAACAGGCTACAGGGTATCATACGGGGTAAAATAACAACATTCAAAACGACACAATGGGACCAGAAACTCGCTGGACTTGATACCACACGTCCTGGAGTGTGGGCTCTGGCCAGACACTTCACCAGGGAGAAACTCTACACGCCTACCTTACAGGGACCAAACGGCCCAGCATACTCAGCGGAAGAGAAAGCTGAGCTAATGGCCCAAACACTAGCAGCGTCATTCACACCGAACCTGGCTCCTTCCGACCCAGTGTTCACACTAGAGACGGACCAGGCGATCACACGCTTCATGGCCCAGCCTCCGCGCAACGAAATTAGACGTACTAGCAC
Organism: Locusta migratoria; assembly: GCA_026315105.1. NCBI lineage: Eukaryota > Metazoa > Arthropoda > Insecta > Orthoptera > Acrididae > Locusta > Locusta migratoria. Next base: position 44,580,228 of record CM048747.1, read on the forward strand.
ACATGAAATCACATGGGCCATCAAGCACACCACAGCCATAAAAGCGCCTGGCCATGATGGCATTCAAAACCGGGTTCTCCAGGAGTTCACGGATAGAGCAGTAGAGTACCTGACACACATCACAAATGCCATCCTGCAACACCAACACTTCCCTGCCTTTTGGAAGGCGGCCAAGGTCCTGATGTTCAGGAAGCCAGGGAAAGACAACTCCCTCCCACAAAATTACCGACCCATCAGTCTGCTGAGCTCGCTCAGTAAGATAGTTGAGAAGGTAATACTTAAACGTCTCACTCGGCACTGCATCACCAATGACACCCTAAGACCGGAGCAATTCGGCTTTAGGAATCACCACTCCACAACAACTCCTCCGCGTAGTTGAACACATAACAGACGGCTACAACAAAAACAAAGCCACTGGGGCGGTGTTCCTGGACATCGAAAAAGCTTTCGATCGTCTCTGGCACAACGGCCTTATACGCAAACTTAACGACGCCGCGTTTCCCGACGGACTCGTGCATCTCATACACTCATATCTCACCAACAGAAGCTTCAACACTGACGTGCAGGGCAAACAGTCTACACGACATGGTATTCAAGCCGGAGTACCCCAAGGCAGCATCCTGGGGCCCCTCTTGTTTAACCTATACATTAATGATTTTCCATCCACACATAACACGATGACTGCAATCTACGCAGATGACACCGCCATCATGGCGCAAGATTGGAAGCCATCAAACATTAACTCACGCCTACAGACAGCACTCAGAACTGCCGAACCTTGGTTGGAGAAATGGCGTGTCAAAGTCAACGTCGACAAGTGTGAGGCAGTTCTGTTCACACGCAGACCGAAACACCTGCGCAAACACCAACACTGTAGACCAATTACTCTACATACACGCCCAATACGCTTCCGTGAGAAAGTCAAATACCTTGGTGTCTGGCTGGACCGGAAACTCATATGGGGGGACCACATACAACACATGACCAACAGAGCAAACGCGAGGCGCAAACAACTCTACCCGATGCTCAACAGGGAAAGCAAACTGAATAGCCGGGTGTCGAGGAACCTCTACATGACACATATTAGACGTCTGATGACGTACGGTGCTCCGTGCTGGGCATACGCGGCGCCAACACGGCTGCGCCGCCTGCAGCTCATACAGAACAAGGTACTACGCATCATTAGCAACGCTCCACGATACACACGCACCGTGGACCTTCACAATGAATACCGCCTAGAGCGCCTCTCGGTGGTATTCAAGAAACTCGCCACACGACTATACAGAAACTCGAGACACTCGAACAACCCCTTCATCCTACGCTTGGGGAACTACGATCACAACCATAGGTGGAAACATAATCGCCCAAAAACACTTCTCCTCAGAGACTAACCACCTACGGCCGTAGGGAACACCAACTCACAAACACGATGAACATGGCAAACCCCTGCAAAACAGCAATCTGACTGGCAATGCCAGCTGAGCCCACAGCTGACCTACAGGCAAGGCAGGGAAACCATATTCATCGCACTAAACACAAACAACACTTAGCCAGTTCTATGACCGAACTGCCTAACTACCTTGACAGACTTGGCTATGTTACAGGTATTCTGCCACAGCCGACCCAGGAGGCATCATTGGAGCTCAGCTGCAGCAGAACCTCGCATCAAAACGGACTGATTCTTTATGACGAACCTAGCAAAGTTAATGGTACTGAGAAAATACCCATCACTAACATTACCAACCCTTGCATGATCTGTCGCAGATAGCATACCGCTACTGCCCTTCATACCTACCCCACTGTCGCAGAGTTTTTTTTCCCTTGGCTCTTGCCTTGGCACTTTTTTTCCTCTGCCCTTACATACCTTTACCCTTCGTATACCTTTCGACCAATTCTATCTCCAGATGCACCGTATTAATGGGTGATCGCGCCCACACGTACGGATAACATCGCGGTTCCCACATCCCGTGATCCACCTTAGCAAACTAACTTAATTACGGAGGTGACAGTAGAACTTTTGTGATGGTCACCACGTTGGTGTGGGCGTGGAGGGGCCCCATCCTTGCCAAAAAAACTGGAGCGTCAGTCTTTCGGCTCACTCTGAAGGTGGCTGAACGTTATACAGCCGAAATATTAGAAGAAGGAGAATTCTTGCGGCTGCACATCCGGAACTTAATGGAACCTTCCTCTTGTTTTGAAGGTCAAGTGTCCTAAGATTTTAAGATGAATAAAGTTTTCTTATTCGCATGATGCCACAGGTTTTCAACCATATAGTATCTCGTACTATATGTCGTAAACAGTTCTTACCCCTACGACAATTGTTACCTCATGGAAATTTGGTTAAAATCGGTACAATGGTTTAGAAGCAGATGTTGTACGATGCAGCACTTTTACGCGCATTTCATATTTTATTACGTCATATCTCCTGAACTATTTGTCGTACAGTTATTTAATGGTGCCTATGACCATCGCGAAAGTGGAAGCAATATGCTGACAGAGTGTCATCACAATCGGTTGAGCGGTACGGCCGTGCATAAAATACGAACACACAAACATTCAATTTTGTGTATTAGATAATCGAGGGGACAGATCGTCCACAAAATCAAGAACAACATCACATTCGCTGTTGTGGATGGCTGCAAAGGCACACGGACTTAACAACGTCTCCTCGATGCATTCCACGTCGAGATGCTGCAGTTGATTGTATTTTATCACCCATGAGTCATGCATCGGTTAATTCTTTAGGAATGACTGTACTAGCATATAGGATGACTTAGGCAAAATGTCTAGTTGGTGCAAAGAATGATAGATAGCTCTCAATGTAGAAAGATGTAAGGTGAGTAGGAAAAACAATCCCATAATGTTCGAAAACAGCATTAGTAGTGAGCTTCTCGATGCAATCGCGTCGTTCAAATATCTAGGCGTAACATTGCAGAGCGTTATGAACTGGAACGAACATGTAAGGACAGTTGTAAGGCGAATAGCCGACTTCAGTTTATTGGGAGAATTTTGGGAAGATGTACTTCATCTGTAAAGGAGACGCCTTGAGTATTTCTCGAGTGTTTGGGACCCGCAACAGATCAGTTTAAAGGAAGACATAGAGGCAGTTCAGAGGCGAGCAGCTAGGTTTGTTACTGGTAGGTTCGACCAATGCACGAGTGTCACGGAAATGCTCGGAGAACTCAAACGGGGATCGCTGGATGAAAGACGACGTTCTTTTCGAGAAATTCTCTTGAGGCAATTTAGAGGACCGGAATTTGTAGCTCATTAGAACGATCTTCCTGCCGCCTACTTACATTTAGCGTAATGATCACAAAGACAAGATAAGAGAAATTAGGGCTCGTACGGAGGCATAGAGGTATTCTTCTTCTTCCTTCCTTCCTTCCTTCCTTCCTTCATCTATCTCTCTCTCTCTCTCTCTCTCTCTCTCTCTCTCTCTCTCTCTCTCTCTCTCTCTCTCTCTCTCCTCGTTCTATTTGGGAGTGGAATAGGAAAGGAAATGCCTAGTAGTGGTTCGGTGTACCCTCTGCCACGCACGATTTCGGAGTATGTAGAACTTGTCTTTCGGAATTGGATCAGGAAATCAAATCAAGTTGCTCCGTAGACTTACTCTTAGATATTTTAAGGTCGTAACCACGATGGATTGCGGAGTATGTATGTAGATATACATGGCGAGTGTTCATTCTAGGGTATCGTCAGGAGTGCCTCAGGGAAGTGCGATATAAAATTTATTATTTTCTATCCATATAAATGATCTAACGGGCAGAGTGAGTGGCAATCTGCGGCAGTTTGCTGATGATTATTGAATGACTGTAATGAAATGCAGGATAACTATGAATAAATTTATAGGTTGTGTGCAGAATCGTAGCTAACTCTAAATGTTGAAAAATGTTAAGTGATGCAGATAAGTGGGAGAAACAATCCCATAATGTTCAAATACAGAAATAGTAGTGTGCCGCTTGACAGAGTCGCTTCAATTAAATATCTTGACCTAATGCTGCACAGCGATGTGAAATGGATTGAGCATATAAGGGCAGTAGTCGGGAAGGCGAATGGTCGACTTCCGTTTATTGGGAAAATTTTGGGAAGATGTGATTCGTCAGTAAAGGGGACCGCGTATAAAACGCTTGTGCGGCCCTGTCTTGAGTGTTGCTGAAGTGCTTGGGATCCCCACCAGACGGGTTTAAAGGAAGACATAGAAGCAAAAGGCGGGCCGCTAGGTCTATTACTGGTAGGTTCGATCAATGCGCGTGTTGCTCAGATGCTAGGAGAACTAAAATAGGAGTTGCTGGAGGGAAAGCGACGCTCTTGTCGAGAATGATTTGAAGCGGACTGCAGAACGATTCTACTGCCGCCAACCTACATTTCGCGTAAAGAGTACAAAGATGAGATCAGAGATATTAGAGCTCGTACAGATGCATACAAGCATTCGTGCTTCTATCGTTCTAGATGGGACTGGAACAGTAAAGCAGATAACTAGTAGTCGTACTAGGTACCCTCCGGCACGCAAGTACGGATGGATTGCGGATTATGTACGAAAATATAGAATTTGCCTCTCGGAATTGGAACAGGAAATCACAAAGTTACTCCGTACACATACTCTTAGATATTTTATGATCGTAACTATGACTATTCTGCAGTCCGGAAATCACACAGGAAAATCTTTCCGCCTGCTTATCTACAATAAGTGAAAATTCAAAATGTTCACATGTTTGTAAATCTGTGGGACAAACTATTGTCGTCATCAGTCCCTAGGCTTGACAAACAACATAAAACAAGCAAACACACACACACACACACACACACACACACACACACACAAGGGAGAACTGTAACCTCCGGCGGGAATGGCCTCGTAAAATGGTCCACAGTGACCATTTTCTTAAAACTTTACACTATACTGCAGGTACATCTCAAAGGAAGTTCTGCAAAGTTGTGGCTCAAGATGTGTCGCATTCTTAGCACCCGTGCTATCAGTTTGGAGGCCAGTCAGCCGATGAGCGTATCGTCGCGAAAAAAATCACTAAGATGGCTATTGTAGAGAGAACTCTAGATATTGGTGTGTTGCTAAGTTAAGATAAAATATGGAAAAGGTAAATAATATAGTACAAACTAAAATTTCGTGCGCCCCCCTATTTTCACTCATTGATATGTCTAGCCTAAAACATTTGTATGGCACGGTATTTGATTTGTTTATCAAGAGAGTCGATGTTAGAACATTTGATAAACATTTGTCAAGTGGGCCTAGTTATTGAGATTTTTGACGTAGAATGAGTGTATATTTTGACCAATGTTCAGAGGTCAAGTATCGCAAAATGGTGGTTAATAATTTTATTCCCTAAATAGTACCATTAGGAAAAAAAAAAAAACCACCCCCATGAACCACAGACATTGCCGAGGTGGGGTGGCTTGCGTGCCTCAACGATGCAGATAGCCGTACCGTAGGTGCAACCACAGCGGAGGGGTATCTGTGGAGAGGCCAGACAAACGTGTGGTTCCTGAAGAGGGGCAGCAGCCTTTTCAGTAGTTACAGGGGCAACAGTCTGGATGATTGACTGAGCTGGCCTTGTAACATCAGCTAATGTGGCCTTGCCACACAGCTACTGCGAACGGCTGAAAGCAAGGGGAAACTACAGCCGTTACCTTTCCCGAGGACATGCAGCTCTACTGTATGAACATATGATGATGGCATCCTCTCGGGTAAAATATTCCGGAGGTAAAATAGTCCCCCATTCGGATCTCCGGGCGGGGACTACTCAGGAGGATGTTATCATCAGGAAAGACAACACTGGCATTCTACGGATCGGAGCGTGGAATGTTAGATCCCTTAATCGGGTAGGAAAATTAGAAAATTTAAAAAGAGAAATGGATAGGTTGAAGTTGGATATAGTGGGGATTAGTGAAGTTCGGTGGCAGGATGAACAGGATTTCTGGTCAGGTGAGTACAGGATTATAAATACAAAATCAGTTGGGGGTATCACTGGAGTAGGACTGATAATGAATAAGAAAATAGGAATGCGGGTAAACTACTATGAGCAGCACAGTGATCGCATTATCATTGTCAAGATAGATACGAAGCCAACACCGACAACGGTAGTACAGGTTTATATGCCAACTAGCTCTGCCGATGATGAGGAGATCGAAGAAATATATGAGGAGCTAAAGGAAATTATTCAGACAGTTAAAGGAGAGGAAAACTTAATTGTGATGGGAGACTGGAATTCGGTAGTAGGAAAAGGAAGAGAAGGAAAAATAGTAGGTGAATATGGACTGGGCAGGAGGAATGAAAGAGGAAGTCGCCTGGTAGAATTTTGCACGGAACATGATTTAATCGTAACAAACACGTGGTTTAAGAATCACAAAAGAAGGTTGTATACATGGAAGAGACCAGGAGACACCGGAAGGTATCAGATAGATTTTATAATGGTAAGACATAGATTCCGGAACCAGGTTATAAATTGCAAGACATACCCAGGGGCAGATATAGACTCTGACCATAACCTGTTAGTCATGAACTGTAGGCTGAAGCTGAAAAAACTGCAGAAAGGTAGGAAAATAAGGAGATGGGATTTAGATAAATTGAAGGAAAGTGAAGTTCTGGAGAATTTCAGAGGGAGATTTAGGCAACAATTGACAGAAACGGGGGGAAATAAAACAGTAGAAGAGGAATGGGTAGCATTGAGAGATGAAATAGTGAAGGCAGCAGAGGACAAAATAGGTAAAAAGGCAAGACCTACAAAAAATCCCTGGATATCACAGGAAATACTAAATTTAATTGATGAAAGGCGAAAATATAAAAATGCAGTAAATGAATCAGGCATAATGGAGTACAGACGACTAAAAAATGAGATTTACAGAAAGTGCAAAATGGCTAAGCAGGAGTGGCTAGAAGCCAAATGCAAAACTGTAGAAGAATGTATAAGAAGGGGAAAAGTAGATACCGCCTACAGGAAAATAAAAGAGACATTTGGGGACAAGAAGAGCAGATCTACGAATATTAAGAACTCAGATGGGAAACCAGTTCTCAGCAAAGAAGGGAAAGCTGAAAGGTGGAAAGAGTACATAGAGCAGCTCTACAAAGGAAATGAACTTAGAGACGATGTTGTGGGAAGGGAAGAGGAAGTAGATCAAGATGAAATAGGAGATTCTATACTGAGAGATGAATTTGACAGAGCCCTGAAAGACCTAGGCCAGAACAAGGCCCCAGGAGTAGATGACATACCTTCAGAGCTACTAAAGTCTCTGGGAGAGCCAGCCATGACAAGACTATTTGAACTGGTGTGTAGGATGTATGAGACAGGCGAAATGCCCTCAGAATTTAAGAAAAATGTAATAATCCCCATTCCAAAGAAATCGGGCGCAGACAGGTGTGAAAATTACAGAACCATCAGTTTGATAAGTCATAGTTGCAAAATTTTAACACGAATTATCTACAGGAGAATGGAAAAGCTGGTAGAAGCTGACATCGGGGAAGATCAGTTTGGATTCAGAAGGAACATAGGAACCCGGGAGGCAATACTCACTTTACGTCTTATCTTAGAAGATAGATTAAGGAAAGGCAAACCTACATTTTTAGCTTTTGTAGATTTGGAGAAAGCATTTGACAATGTTGACTGGAATACACTCTTTCAAATTCTGAATTCAGCAGGGGTAAAATACAGGGAAAGGAGAGTTATCTACAACTTGTACAAAAGCCAGACCGCAGTTATTAGACTCGAAGGGCATGAAAGGGAAGCATCAGTTGGGAAGGGAGTGAGACAGGGTTGTAGCCTTTCTCCGATGTTATTCAATTTGTACATCGAGCAGGCGGTGAAGGAAAGCAAGGAAAAATTTGGTGAAGGAATTAAAGTTCAGGGGGAAGAAATAAAAACATTGCGTTTTGCTGATGACATTGTAATTCTGTCAGAGACAGCAAAGGACCTGGAAGAGCAGTTGAATGGAATGGACAGTGTGTTGAAGAGATCGTATAAAATGAACATTAACAAGAGCAAAACAAAAATAATGGAATGCGGTCTTAGAAAATCAGGAGATGCTGAAGGAATTAGATTAGGTAACGAAACAATGAAGGTGGTAGATGAGTTTTGTTACTTGGGTAGTAAAATAACATGCGATGGTCGCAGTACAGAGGATATAAAATGCAGAATGGCAATGGGAAGAAAAGCATTTTTGAAAAAGAGAAATTTGCTAACATCGAATATTAATTTAAGGGTAAGGAAGTCTTTTCTGAAGGCATTTGTGTGGAGTGTTGCCTTGTACGGGAGTGAAACATGGACGATAAGCAGTGCAGACAGGAAGAGAATAGAGGCTTTCGAAATGTGGTGCTACAGAAGAATGCTGAAGATTAGGTGGGTAGATCGCATAACTAATGAAGAGGTACTGAACAGAATTGGTGAGAAAAGGAATTTTTGGCATACCCTGACTAAAAGAAGGGATCGCTTGGTAGGACACATTCTTAGACATCAGGGAATCGTAAATTTAGCATTGGAGGGAAGTGTGTGGGGTAAAAATCGCAGAGGGAGACCAAGAGACTCGTATAGTAAGCAGATTCAAGTGGATGTGGGTTGCCGTTCTTATGAGGAGATGAAAAGGCTTGCTCAGGATAGGGTAGGGTGGAGAGCTGCATCAAACCAGTCTCCGGACTGAAGACCATAACAACAACAACAACAGGAAAAAAAAAAACCTTTTTATCTCTTAGGTAGTTGTTTTTGGTAGATGGGTCTCTTATTTGATGATATTTTGCTAAACACGTTCATAATAATTATCTTCATGTAAATGGATGCGTTGTAGTAGTACTATTATCAATTATAAAAAAATCCCCATCGCCAAGGAGTCACACCCGATAGTTATGCGATAAATCACGTGTGGAACACACAGTTCAGTTTCCCAAGCCTGAATTGAGTTGCTTTGTCAGGTTTCGAAACCCAATACAGCGTTTCTTATCAGAGAAGCCTGAGCTTCACAGTATTATTGATGTTATCTACAATATTGTTTAAGTTTGCTCAGGGAACTTTTGGCATCCCATCAATGTCGGGGATGGAGGGGAAATGTAGGGGCAATAGAATGGGATGCATGGAGTCCATTAGCCCACCTTTCTGTTAATGTGGAACGCCGTACATATTCCCAGTACACAATTGACTGTTATAAATATACACATTGTTCAGATTTGGAGATGCAAAATCTTTTTGAAAATCAGCTTATGATAGAGTGATAAATGTAAACTGTAAAAGGTGCTGTATAATTTGACACTTGCAATTCAAACTTCGGTCTTTTCAGAGAAGAACAAATTAATTCCACAAACGTTCACATCACAAAATATGAACAAGTCAGACGGTGTCAGAATTTGGCTTTCCTTAGGCCACTAAAGGCTTGCTTGTGCTACAAGTCAATTTGCTGTTCCAGAATTCTATCACATCTAGATTTACCATGATATAGTATCCATTAATCTTTAATTACAAAATAATTTTTATGTTTATCTAAGTTGATGAACTACGTCAATTTTTTGTACTAGATGAACAGTTACCTTACTGTTCGTAATAGCCACCGCCTATAACTATACACCGCTAAGCTCTGCGATACATGTCCTAGAAACTCGACAATAAGTCTTCCTTTGAAACGGTGTTCAAAAGCCTCGTCGCGTTTTTTTGGATGTCAGGAATCTCGTCAAATCTATTTCCCTTTATCCCCTTGACCGTATAATTTTTCTCGAGCCTTGTGGCATTTCATGCTTAGTCATCCGACATGTTTCGCCGTGCTTTTCTGCAATTACACGTTGCTAATCGTTCTATGCTATTTGCAGTAAAACCGTGTTCTGCGAAAACAAGCAGATTTTTAATTTTTTAATTTGGTAATTCAAAGACTTTAGGAGAGAAGCAAATGCATGAATATTACTTTTACAGGAATCACCTTTCCAAGTATTTCTTTGCTTTAGTAATAGATTTGAAAAGCTTGTTCCAGATTACACCTTGTAGGAACGACATTGTCAACAGGGAATACAATTCTTAGTGGTGGGCTGGTACAACCAACTGTCAAAAAATGTTAAAATGTCAGGAGGCATTGCGTGCGATATAAAAGGCTCAATACATTTGGTTCGGTCTCGCCGAATGTTGACAACTGCTGCTGCTGCTGCTGCTGCTGTTGTTGGTGGTGAGGGGACTAAACAGCTAGGTCATCAGTCCTCTGACAACTGCTGGCCCGAACTCAGCTCGGCGAGCACGGTTGAGGGGTTAACAGAGCTTCAGTCGTGGGAATGGAAAGTCTGGAGAATTGAGATCTGGCGAATGCGCCCCTTTATGACCAGAAACTGTTTGACGATATTCGCTGTGCGTAGGCGAGCCTTGTCTCTTAACAAAACAACAGGAACCTTGTTGTACGTACTGTGGTCATACTCTGCGTAAACTTCGCATGAAACGGGTCACAATTTCAACGTGCCTTGCAGCGTTCAACGTCGTTCCCTCAGATAGCAATTTCTTGACTATCGAAAAAGGAGATGAGCATCGTTTTGATGGGTAATTTTTCAGTTGTGACCTTTTTCTGACAAGGTCATGTCGGAGAAACTATTCAATACTTTGCCGTTTAGTTTCGGGGTCGTACCGGAGACAACAAGTTTCATTCTCAGTGCCATTACAGTTTAAGTAATTGGGTGTCGTCCCGTTGTTTCGAGAAAAGCTTGTCAAGCCTCGAAACGTACTTTCTTCTGACCGTCAATCCAGTGATGTGGCACAAGACGACTACACGGTTTCCTCTTCCCTAACTTCTGGGTTAGTATTTGTCACACGGATTCGCGTTTAATCTGCACTTCATCCGCGCACAGTTAGTCGATGATTGTTCATGATTAATGTCCTCACTTTCTCAATGTCTTCGTCATTGACGACGGTCTTCGGTCATCCGATATGGGGATTGTCAGGATCACTTCCTGGCCTCCTCGAAAACGGGCGAACCACTTATACACACACTTTTAGAACGGTGTTTGATCCCTATAAACACGTACCAGCATATTATGTGTTTTATTTTAAATGTCTTTATTTCCGTCAACAGTTGCAATATAATTGTTTAATAGCATGTTTAGATCACTTGGATCATCTTCAGATCTTATAGTTGCGTCCGCAACTCGTCTGGCTGAGTAGTAATTGGTACCAATTACTACTCAGCCAGACGAGTTGCGGACGCAGCTATGAGATCTGAAGATGATCCAAGTGATCTAAACATGTTATTAAACAATTATATTGCAACTGTTGACGGAAATAAACACATTTAAAATAACATAGTGCAGTTGCGGACACTCTCCAATCGATCATGTCGACTATAATGATATTATGAGTTATTTAGGTGTCTTGCCAAGCTTAAAACTATACTTTAAATTCATCCATTGCTCGTTCATTATCCTGATCTCAGTTCAGAACCAACGCACCAATCAAGCACGTCGTCCAACTGGTCTGACACAGAACACACACGATGGTCAACTCCATATAAGATGGGTGCAGGTAGATTTTATTGCCAGAGGGGCTGTATTTTGCAGAGGTGCCCACAGGAGGGGATCATGACTCAAACTGCGTCATTGAAATTTTTGGGGGGAGGGGGCTTAATAAAACAATTTACAAAATTTGAAATAAAAGATACTTAATTTCAGTATGAAATGGCAAAACATGACCTAATATATTGGGTGTTGGGGAAGGGGGGCGGGTTTATCGAAGTTTGGGGGGGGGGGAGGGTGTCATTCGCCAAGGTGGAGGTGGGCACCTCTGGTATTTTGAAATAAGTGAGTTGAATTCCCCCAGTGCCTTCTTTATGTACTTGATGAACCTTGTCAAATAAACATGAACAGAAACAGTGTCATACCTACAGGAATCAATAATTTCGCAAATGTTCAAGTTTTCAGTATCTCCAGCATTTCTGTAATAAACTACGATTTATTGTAAAGTGGCCTCGCTATTTTATCTGGGAAGGATTGCATTGCATCTTGCGCCGCATATGAATCGTATACTAAGAAATCTGTTAAAACAATACCTTCTCACTTTTGATTATTTTCAGTGATACTTAATGCTTCACAATGAAGCTGCGTCATGAGTTAAACCGTATTTTTGCATATTTTTTTTTCTACTCCGAGCAGCAATTATATAATTCGCGTTAATATTTTGCAGCCATGACTTATTAAACTGATGGTTCTGTAGTTTTCACACCTGTCTGCACCTGCTTTCTTAGGGATGGGGATTATAACATTTTTCTTAAAGTCTGAGGGTACTTCACCTGTCTCATACATCTTACACACCAGGTGAAACAATTTTGTCATGAGTGGTTCTCCCAGAGACGTCAGTAGCTCTGAGGGAATATCATCTACTCCAGGGGCCTTGTTTCGACTTAGGTCTTTCAGGGCTCTGTCAAATTCTTCTCTCAGTACAGTGTCTCCTATTTCATCCTCACCTACTTCTTCTCCCCTTTCTACAATATTGCCGCTAAGTTCATTTCCTTCATAGAGCCTCTGTATATACTCTTTCCACCTTTCAGCTTTCCCTTCTTTGCTAAGAACTGGTTTTCCATCAGTGTCCTTGATATTCATAGAACTATATTTCTTATCGCCAAATGTTTCTTTTATTTTCCTGTAGGCTGTATCTATTTTTCCCCTATTTATACATTCTTCTACATCCTTGCATTTGCCTTCTAGCCACTCCTGCTTAGCCATTTTGTACTTCCTGTCAATCTCATTTCTTAGTCGTCTGTACTCTATTTTGCCTGTTTCATTTACTGCATTTTTATATTTTCTCCTTTCATCGATTAAATTTAGTATTTCCTGTGATATCCAAGGATTTTTTTGTAGGTCTTGCCATCCTACCTATTTTGTCCTCTGCTACCTTCACTATTTCATCTCTCAATTTTACCCATTCTTCCTCTACTGTTTTATTTTCCCCTGTTTCTGTCAATTTTTGCCTAAATCTCCCTCTGAAATTCTTAAGAACCTCAGGTTCCTTCAATTTATCTGCTCCCATCTCCTTATTTTCCTACCTTTTTGTAGTTTCTTTAGTTTCAGCCTACAGTTCATAACCAACAAGTTATGGTCAGAGTCTATATCTGCCCCTGGGTACGTCTTACACTGTAGAACCTGATTCCGAAATCTATGTCTTACCATTATAAAATCTATCTGGTATCTTCCGGTGTCTCCTGGTCTATTCCACGTATACAACCTTCTTTTGTGATTCTTGAACCAGGTGTTTGTTATAACTAAATTATGTTCTGTGCAAAATTCTACCAGGCGGCTTCCTCTTTCATTCCTTTTGCCCAGACCGTATTCACCTACTATTTTCCCTTCCCTTCCTTGTCCCACTACCGAATTCCAGTCTCCCATAAAAATTAAGTTTTCCTCTCCCTCAATTGTCTAAATAATTTCCTTTAGCTCATCATATATTTCTTCGATTCCTTCTTGTCGGCAGAGCTAGTTGGCATATAAACCTGTACTACTGTTGTCGGTGTTGGCTTCGTATCTATCTTGACAATGATAATGCGATCACTGTGCTGGTCATAGTAGTTTACCCGCATTCCTATTTTCTTAGTCATTACCAATCCTACTCCTGTGATTCCCCCAGTTGATTTTGTATTTATAATCCTGTACTCACCTGACCAGAAATCCTGTTCATCCTGCCACTGAACTTCACTAATCCCCACTATATCTAACTTCAACCTATCCATTTCCCTTTTTAAATTTTCTAATTTTCCTACTCGATTAAGGGATCTAACATTCCACGCTCCGACCCGTAGAATGCCAGTATTGTCTTTCCTGATGATCACATCCTCCTGAGTAGTCCCCGCCCGGAGATCCGAATGGGGGACTATTTTACCTCCGGAATATTTTACCCGAGAGGATTCCATCATCATATGTTCATACAGTAGAGCTGCATGTCCTCGGGAAAGGTAACGGCTGTAGTTTCCCCTTGCTTTCAGCCGTTCGCAGTAACTGTGTGGCAAAGCCACATTAGCCGATGTTACAAGGCCAGCTCAGTCAATCATCCAGACTGTTGCCCCTGTAACTACTGAAAAGGCTGCTGCCCCTCTTCAGGAACCACACGTTTGTCTGGCCTCTCCACAGATACCCCTCCGCTGTGGTTGCACCTACGGTACGGCTATCTGTATCGTTGAGGCACGCAAGCCACCCCACCTCGGCAATGTCTGTGGTTCATGGGGGTGGTCTATGTGGGTACGGTAAATAATTTAAGAAATTCGTAGATAGTTGTGAACCATTTCTGAAACTGTCTCATTTGATGTGGAATGACTCACAAATCTATTCGAAATGCGACATGACAGGCATGATAAGGTAGCGTACATAGTTATAGAGGTGGTGTGCTACTAAAGTTTCCACGGCAGCAAGTAAATAATGTGCAATCGATTTACATGAGTATGAAAATCAACTCACAGGTTACCTGTTTAAGGACCGGACACAGTTCCCTCGCGTTGAAATTATATAATTGTGAATGTGCTCTACATTGATTCCTTCATGCGTGAAGATGGAGTCTTATACTTTTGAAGTCGAATGCAATTTAATTATGAAGTAAACAAATACAACTTCTTCGATATATAAAATTACAAAATAGTATTTATTTTCTGTCTTGGAAACTACACACACTGTCATTCGCGAAACAGTCCCGTTCTACGACTTTATAGCGATCATCTCTTGGAAGGGAAATTAGAGTGCGATGTGACATTTTCTCAGAGGTAAGTCTGATTAAGAAGAAAACTAGTCTAAGACTGCATTTGAACGCCAGACATAAAAAATTACTGTTCTAATCGTGAACAACGATTTCAAACCACTGTAGCATTAACAGTACCTTTATCCAGTGTCACAAAAGTAGTTAGTTATGAGTATACTGCTTCGAGGGCGTTAAAACGGAAGACACGAGGTGGCGATAGAAAGCTGAAGCGGGCATTTGTAGTTCTTGGAGCGGAACTACTGGGAGCTTTCATCTCTGGAATTTGGCGGGGAGGGAGAGTTGCTGTGGAGTACACTCGTCGATCACTGGTCGAACGCACGCGTCACGGGGCTAAACCGTGACATGGGATACTGTTAATCGACTGATGAAGTTAGTGTGTGGTGATGGATCCGACTCACGAGTATATTAAACTTGTCAACGTGTTACTGATCTCTCTCAGAGAAATGGGCTATGGACCTGCGCCTGCATTTGTTCTCCCTTTTACACTGATCGGCCGGAACATTAAGACTACCTAGCTACTATAGATATTAACCTGTCCAGGCGATAGCAGCGTCAGATGACGAGGAATGACTGTAGGACACATGTGCACTGCAAGTAGTATCAGCGAGGTGTTGTCTGCGTCTAGAAGGGGGAAGGCACTTTGAGTTGGACCGAGGGCTGATTGTGATGGCCCGCGGGTTCGGCCCAGCATTTAGGAAACTGCGCGACTTTTTATTTTTTTTATTTTTGTGGTTTTACTGCGCACAACATCTCAGGTCATTAGCGTCCGGATCGGAAAAGAGATTCGCTAGATCTCGAAAAAAAGTGAGAACTGCCAGAAAGGAGAGTATCAAGAGAAAGCTAAAACAGAAGGATAAAAAATATCAAATAGAAGGGTTAAATATCCTTTGATAAATTAGCCATGTTGATAAAACGCAGAACTAGCAGCTGCTCGTGTGTCATCAGCTAAAAGTTCCTCCAGAGTAGACGGTAAATTAAGTGCTACACGGAGATGATTAATCTTAAGACAAGACAGTAAAACATGTCGTACCGTCAGCAATTCACTGCAGGAGCACAGCGGTGCAGGGTCAGCGGTTAGCAAATGACGGTGGCTGAAACGGCAGTGACCGATCCGGAGGTTCTCCAAGCGGCCGGGATCGGTTTTACGGTTCGCAGTTTATTGTCGTGGAGTAAGAACCACGAACTGTGCCAGGACGACACAATACACCGGCGAAGAGACCGTTGAATATCGTCTGATGGGACGAAAAAGGTAGCCATGCGAGGCAAAAGAGAAGCTGCCTTGGCCGCAATGTCGGCAGTCTCATTCCCGGGCACACCCACGTGGCCAGGCACCCACAGAAAACAAACAACTTAACTACGGGGTCATCAGTCCCTAAACTTGCAAACTACTTACGAACTGCTTACGAACTAGGACGGCACAAATATCCATGCCCGAGGGGGGATTCGAACCCCCGACCGTAGTGGCCGTGCAGACCATGACTGGAGCGCCTTAGTCCCCTCGGCCACCGCGGCCGGCAGAAAACAAACATGACAGCCGTTATCTGTTAGCAACTGAAGGGAGCGTTGGATTCGGTGCAGGGCACTAGGGGACTGAGAGCAGATGGCATAAAAGGGATGGCGGCGACGGCGGATGTACAAAACAGCTTGGTGGAGGGCAAAAAGCTCAGCCGTGAAATTCGAGCACCGTTCAGGGAGCTTGTATTGGAACAGGTCGTCCCTGACGACGAAAGCAAATCCGACAACGTCGGTGCTCTTGGAACCATCAGAGTAGATAAAGTTGGCATTATTGACCCGTGAACGGAGTTCGACAAGCCTCGAGCGATATACCGAATCTGGAGCCAACTGAGTTCAAGGTGGGTGTGAACCTGGGCCTGATGCCACGGTGGCAATGGGCTCTCGCTCAACCGAAAGGTGGAAGGAAGGGTGAAATCGAGTGGCTGAAGCAGGCGGCGAAACCGAACACTGCGCGTCTTGTCAGGTGTTCAACAGTTGGCGAAACCGTGGCGAATTTACGCCCACACATCTAGGGGCTGGTTAGCCATCCTTCAACAGGTGTCGGACGTCGTAGGCTGGACAGACTAGTAAAACAGTCGGTGACTAACATCAGACATTAATGCTGGGAGGAGTACAATTGCGTCTGGTCACAAAGTGCGGTGAACACTACTAAAGCTGGGCCTCCGCTGTCGGTGACCTTACACACGGCCAATGTTTACAACCCGATATCGACAACTACGATTCAAATGGACACGTGACTGTCGTCACTGTTCATTGGCGAAGCGGAAGAGCTTTGCATAGAGTAATGAATCCCGACACTTTCTTCATCATGCCAATGTAAGGGGTACGTATACGTCGTCTCCTAGGGGAACTGTTCCTTGACATCAGTCCTGTGGGATAGAGAAACTGACAGCGGCTCAATTGTGCTATATGGAACACTAACTTAGGCATCCATGGGTGCGGGGAGCTCGCGTAAGGCAACATGGTGGTCAAGAAGTATCGTGCACTGAGCATGTACATCCCTTCACGACGATCATGTTTCCCATCTGTCATTTTTCAACAAGATAATACGACATGTCACGAGGACAGGTGAGTGATGGGGTGATTCGGAGAGCACGTTGGCAAGTTACAATCGATCTGCTTGCCTCCCCAAATCACACATCAGGGATGTGATTGAACGTAGCGTCAGCGTTCATCGCCTCCGCCCTCCCAGGAATTTACGGGAATAAGATGACTTGTAAGTGCGGATGTGGTCTCAACTCCCTCCAGGTACCTACCTAGGCCTCCATTATTTCCATACCAAGATGCGTCGCCGCCGTTTTCCGTGCCTAAATGGACGTACCGGGTATTAGGTAGGTCGTCGTTATGATCTCGCTTACCAGTGTTGACTTGAACATTCCTGCGATGAATATCGGCAAGAAATCAATGGAACACCTTTGGTATTAGTTATAATGTGGACTTAGCTGTAGACCCTACCGTCCAACATCGCTGATTTCGTCTTTTGTGCTAGAATTAGGTCACATTCTTCCACTAACATTCATCTAATTGAAAGTGTCCCCCGTACACTACAAACCGTTATAAGAATAAATGGTGGGGTCGGTCCATATTAACAGAGATTACATCTGTGGTCTTGGAATAGCGTCTTTGACTCACTGTCAAGACGATCTTAGTCCGAGATTAAATCAGAGACATTGCTGAAATTTTGAATAAAGTCATCAGTAATGGTGGCCCAATACTTTCAGAATAAAAATCTTCGTTCTGCCAACGGCCTCATCAAAGAAGGCGGAATACTGGGCAGGGGCTCAGGGCATTCTACTTGCCCTTGGCGCGGAAATTAACCCTAAAAGGCGAAAGAATCAGCAGTGATCGACGACATGAGGATGCAGAAGGCAATGGAAACAACTGCATTAAAAACACAATATCTGTCGACGTGGCCTGTGATTGGAAAAAAAAAGTTCCATAAAGATCTGTGCCTATTAGTCCATTCGGGTCTCTGGAAGTGGCGCTACCAAGGAGATGTGACAATGAAACAAATATTGAATGACCAACGAAGGGATAACATTTCACGAGTTGGAGTATGTAATTTGAGGTCTTTGAACTTAAAAGGAACACCATTGAACGCTCGGAACCGAACGAAACTATGCTTAGAATAACAAGCATTATAAACAAAACAGTGGTGTACGCCATTTCCGTGCAAAAACGCTGCACTTGTCTGTTAGCGCCATTACATGGTGGCATGGGGTAGCCTATTGTTCCGCGATTCCTAGGCGGGTCAGCTCTTTTTCCAAACAAAGATGTTACGCTGAAGATCTTGCCACAGAAAACAACATATTAACAACCCCTTGATGTTCACTTCTTTCGGCAATATAAACTCTATATTACAAGGATTACTGATTTTGTAAGACTACAAGGTGACAAACCATAAGTGAAGGTACATTATCGGTATTTCACAGTGAAACTTCACTCTAATTTACAATTTGCTGCACCTACCTATAAAGCCTATATTGCAATATCCTTGAGGAAATCCAGGGTATGACATTGACATACCACCCTCATCATTTGCAAATGTGATTATTGTGGGTTTTGATGTTGGACTGCGTGTATTCGAAAGTGATTTGTAATGTGGTAACGTGGCTTTAGTGAGGTGTGCACTCTGTTTTAATCACTTCATCGAAATCCGGCGTCTGCACTTTGAGGACTAATATAAGCACTTTCAGGTGTATGGTACTGCTCTATATGTGTGTTTTACGTCATTGTAACTACTTTAAGCAGAGTGTTTTTGGCGGTGCTGATTGAATATGTAATGATACACTGACGCTATTACATGTAATTTCATTCCTATGGTATTGATATCTTGTTACTTTGTTCCTCCCTGTAAAACAGTTACTTGAGGTACAATGCATTTTGCATGGAAATAACACACGCCGGTCCTGTTTATCATTGCCTGATATTTCAAGCATGGTTTCGTGCGGTACCGAGCGTTAGAGCTCACAGGTGTCCCTTGTTATTACGGAAGTTCGAAAATCTGAAAATGGTAAGGCAAAGATTCATTATGGATATAGTGAACGCTAGGGAAGTGAAGTGGAATGCAGATAAAGAGCGATGAAACACACACGGGTTTAAAAAATGATCAAATCTTTGTAACCGTAAGACACGAAACTACTGTGGCCATACGTAACGTAGCGCCCAAAACCGCACGGCCATTCCCTAGCGACCACACGGGTTTAGACGAGAAAATATTTATTGATGGATGTATAATACAATGGCACATGTAACACTCTCCTCAGCTGAAACTAAATGAAAAGGATGTCGAATAGTTTATCACCCCTTCTTAGGTGGAAAGAATACAGTGAAAGTCTGTGTGATTTTGTCTGCTGACGTGATAAAATAAGAAATAAGGATCGATTTGGAAGACATAGGATATCCAATATTAAGAATTTAAAAGAGGTCGAAAGACTTTTAAATCAAATAAGGAAGAAAACACACAACATTCCAACGGAAATCATTGAGGGAAGTGTCAATCAAACAAGTACTCTAGTTCATAAGCAGAATCTATGAGGCCATCGACGTAGTATCAGACTTCCTGAAAAACTTCAGCCACACGATTTCAAAGATAGCAAGAGAACATAGCTGAGACAACTCTCGCACGATCAGCGTAATAGCGTATGCATTTCTAGTTACTGACAAGAATACACAAAACAATGGAAAATAAAACAGACTGATAAATAACGATCAGTTTGGATTTAAAAGGTAAATGCACCGCAAATATGCCTACTGAATATCACATCACGAGATGTTCGCCTGTTACATAGTCACTCTTACCAAGGACTGCACTACTTGGCATAACATGCCATAAACACAAGGTTAAGTTGCAAAGTAGCCCCAATTACGAAATATTCCACAACTGAGAATAACATTCAATCCTCACAAAGTTGTAACTTTAGTTTTAAGTTTGGACTAATACAAAACGGTAGGAGAAACGTTTCCGTGATTATATTTTATTGAATTCACAAATTATATAAAGAAGAATTTTGTTTCTCGAAAGTATAAAGTTTAGATTGATGTCTTTTGGAATTAACTTACAGGTTTAGTACTACTGCATTTTGGTTATTAAGGGGGTGGGGGTGAAACTGTGAGATATTTCGGGAAGATAGGATTATTTACCACAAATTTATTTGAAAAAGAAATCAAGGGGCCTACATACTACAAGGAGAAAAATTAGCTATTGTTTACATTTTCAACGTACAGCGATATTAGCACTTCTGTACCACAAAAGTGCTCTGCTTAGCACTGTAAACGGCCAATTAGCGGGTGTCTCTTGGCCGTCTGCGACGAACGCATGTAAGGATCCGTTAAGTGTTGATGAAAAGCAGTTCACTTATTTCCAAGATCGCAAACAATCTACGTCAGTCGAGAGAAGCAGATACTATGTTTCGAGGTTTTATTTCGCGTCACCACCTAAAATTATCCGAAAATCCGCGTGCCAATTTCAGTATCTTTTCCAGTTTTGAGGCGAGCACTATTGATCTTTGCTGGTTGATAATCGGGACAGCATAGCTAATTACTTAATATTTCGCATGGAAGACGAGCCTGAAGAGGTTCGAGTGCTGTTTAGATAGGAATGCCGCGGTGGAGTGTCCAAGCGTTCTAAAGCAGCCTAGCTGTGGAGTGCGCCGCTGCTCGCGGTCGGAGATTCGAGTCCTCCCTCGGACATGGGTGTATTTGTTGTCCTTAGCATAAGTTAAAGTAGTCTGTAAGCCTAGGGACTGAAGGCCAGGGTAGTTAAGTCCCATATATTTACAAACATTTTAACATTTTTAGATAAGAACAAAAGGCATGTGACCCATCAGTATAGAATAAGCGAGACGACCGCGTGGAACATTCCATGACAATTGTTACTACCCCCTTATGGCGTGTGCAGGGCTTACCAGCGCCAGACTTTCCACATAGGGAGTAGTTTCGTCACTGGTTTATTCACCACGCAACTACGATTCCGGGATATGTGTCATATGCATCCTACTCACAGAAGATGCCACCTGTTTCTTTTTCTTTTCGTTTCTTCAGCTTCCATTACAGTCATCTGTGGGATAACATGCAGAACACCCATGGCATGCTGACAGCGAATAAACAGCATCGGTGCAGCCGCATGTGTCGTCTGGAATATTTGGTGACCTTGTTTTGGGACCAGTCTTCTTACCACATTGCCTGGAAGAAGTGCCACTGACGATTCGAAGAGTTGTGTGGCTAGTACAACTGCTACACCAAGAAGAAATGCAGGTGATAAACGGGTATTAATTGGAAATATATACTAGAACTGACATGTGATTACATTTTCACGCAATTTGGGTGCATAGATCCTGAGAAATCAGTTTCCAGAACAATCACCTCTGGCCGTAATAACGGCCTTGATACGCCTGGGAATTGAGTCAAACAGAGCTTGGATGGCACGTACATGGTACAGATGCACATTCAGCTTCAACACGATACCACAGTTCAAGAGTAGTGACTGTCGTATTGTGATGAGCCAGTTGCTCGGCCACCATTGACCAGACGTTTTCAGTTGGTGTGTCTACAGAATGTGCTGGCCAGGGCCGTAGTCGAACATTTTTCCGTATCCAGAAAGGCCCGTACAGGACATGCAACATGCGGTCGTGCATTATCCTGCTGAAATGCAGTGTTTCGCAGGGATCGAATGAAAGGTAGAGCCACGGGTCGTAACATATCTGAAATGTAAAGACCACTGTTCAAAGTGCCGTCGAAGTGAACAAGAGGTGACCGAGACGTGTAACCAATGGCACCCCATACCATCACGCCGGGTGATACGCCAGTATGGCGATGACAAACACACACTTCCAATGTGTGTTCGTCGCGATGTCGCCAAACACGGATGCGACCATCATGACGCTGTAAACAGAACCTAGATTCGACCGAAGAAAAAAAAAAAAGTCATTTTGCCATTCGTGCACCCAGGTTCGTCGTTGCGTACACCATCGCAGGCGCTCCTCTGTCTGTCATGCAGCGTCAAGGGTAATCGCAGTCATGGTCTCAGAGCTGATAGTCCATGCTGCTGCAAACGTCGTCGAACTGTTCGTGCAGATGGTTGTCTTGCAAACGTTCCCATCTGTTAAATCAGGGATGGAGACGTGGCTATACGATCCATTACAGCCGTGCAGATAAGATGCCTGTCATCTCGACTGCTAGTGATACGAGGCCCTTGGGATCCAGCGAGGCGTTCCGTATTGCCCTCCTGAATCCACCGATTCCATATTCTGCTAACAGACATTGGATCCCGACCAACACGAGCAGCAATGTCGCGATTCGATAAACAGCAGTCGCGATAGGCAATAATCCGACCTTTATGGAAGTCGGAAACGTGATGGTACGCATTTCTCCTCCTTACACGAAGCATCACAACAACGTTTCAGCAGGCAACGCGAGTCAACTGTTGTTTGTGTATGAGAAATTGGTTGGAAACTTTCCTCATGTAGGTGTCGCCACCGGCGCCAAAGTTGTGAATGCTCTGGAAAGTATATCACAGCATCTTTTTCCTGTCGGCTAAATTTTGTAGTACGTCATCTTCGAGGTGTAGCAATTTTAATTGCCAGGAGTGTACATGACAGTGCACCATCACTCTTCGACATTAACGTCAGGAAGCTTCTTAGTCACGTCTTTCCTGGTCGATGGATCCAGTTACATGACCTGCGTTTCTGGTTATGGGGACATCTCAACTGTATCGGGTATGTAGAAGATGAGACACTGGAGCAGCGTATTCATTTTGCTTTTGTCACTGATCAGATGCAGCCTGGCTAATGTGACCGCGTGAGACAGAACATGCTATGGCGTGTATACGCATACTTTGAAGCACAAGGAAACTTCTTTCAACACATTTTCTAAATGTGGTTACGTGGTACAGCGCGTATTAGATCGCAGTCTCTGTAGCAAAGTATGATTAAATCAATGGCCTCTAACATGAAAACCATGCATTCCCAGGCCTAAGTTTATTCGATCTTTTTTGTTGCGATTCCTCTCCTCGATCAATTCACAGTGTTTGAACATGGTGGAATATATCACCCTGTTTACATTACATGGAAGAAGCAGTAACGCAAATAAAGGTTCAAGAGTGGTATAAAAAGTCTTGCTGGAAGGATGACAATGGTAGGATTCGCTGACGACATTTATGTGGCAGCGACAAGCCCTTATTGCTCGCAGTGAGGCAGACACCCCACCCGTGGTTGCTTGGGAGGTCGTCCAATGCGTGGCAGGCGACGCAAGACATTCTGGGGGACCGATAGTGAGGCCTTCCCGGTTCGTCTTGCAAACAGGTTCGAGGCGCTATCTGTTCAGGACAATGTTCCTGAGCCGGATGGCGTCGCTCATCCTGAGGTCTCCATGCAGCTTGCAACATCTAGGCTTGCTCGTAGTTGGGAGCTCCACCGTGTGACAGTTGACCTCAGGTCTTCAAAATTCAAATTCAAATGTTTGTAATGTAAGAAACTTAACTACGATGGTCGTCACTCCCTATGCTTGCAAACTACTTAAAATAAGTTAAAGTAACTTATGCTAAGGACAACACAAACATCCATGCCCGAGGAAGGACTCTAAGCTCCGACGGAAAGCAGCCGTGCGCTCCGCAGCAAGGCGCCTTAAATCGCTCGGCCACTCCACCGCTGCTTCAAGTGTTCATCGTTGTCAAAACGTTAGCCAGAGAACAGGAACTTCTTGAGGTGTAAGGAAAAGTGGAAATTGCTGTGAGGAAGATCAGCATTTTGACGGATGATCACACCGAACTTCTACAAAAAGAATTGCTACGCGCCAAGCCGATACAACACCTACAGTAAGCATTCCACGATACTTGTCTGAGTGGCACGTCGTAGTTTCCTCGTTATTTCACAGTAAGAGCTCAAGGCGACTGTCGCGCGCTGGTTCCAGGTACAGGCGGTAGACTGCCACGACACAGGACTACAACAGCTGAGCCCACGATATCAAAAGGGCCTGGTTTCTGTTGGTTGCTAAGTCGAAAAATAGCTCGTAGCTGTGCTTCTCCCAAAGTAAAGTTTTTCATGTAACTATGTTGTCTTTGTTTTTAAAAAATACGGAAACTTACTTTCTGGATGCGTTTCATACATACTGTCCATCTATTCTCAATTCTCTCTCTCTCTTTCCATCACCTCCTCCTACTTTCTGACTTTCTGTCTGACTTCCGGCCTGTCCCTGTTCCTCATGTGTGTGTGTGTGTGTGTGTGTGTGTGTGTGTGTGTGTGTGTGTGTGTTTCCTCTTTCCATCGTCGTAGCAATTCAAAATTAAGAGAAAAAGTAGGAACTTTAAATTCGTGGTAACGATGGCAACGTTCGCTTCATCTTAATCCCTTAAATGTTGGGGTCTGCGGACAAGGTGTTATGTATTCCAAGCTTATTGAAACGTACACGCATTACAGGAGCCTGTGTACAAATACGAGGGCAAACATACGTTCATTTGACTCCACAGTTCTTTGGAAAGGTGAGCTGTAGAATGTGGAAGAGCGAGTGGTACAACAATGAACGCTTCCTGCAATATGTTTAGTAAGAAATATATTGTTTAAATCTAGTTTTTATCCGTACTACCCACTTTAACAATATGGGATATGCTTTATACACCACCACCACCACCACCACCACCACCATTAGAGACTGATGTCTTTCGGCATTCAGTCTGGAGCATCGTCACCCTAATAAAATTCATACTAACGTTGATGCCTCGTCTGATCGTAGGCCTTTTACTTCAAAATCATTCTTCACCGAATCTAAGTACTTTCTTCTTTGTCTGCCTCGACTCGTCTTACTCTCCGCTGCCGAGTTCATGAGTCTCTTAGGTAACCTTGCTTTCCCCATGCGAGTAACATGGCCCCGCCATCTCGGCCTGTTCGCTCCGATTGCTTCATCTATGGTGTTCATTCCCAGTTTTTCTTTGATTTCCTCATTATGGACACCCTCCTGCCATTCCTACCATCTATTAGTACCTGCAATCATTCTTGCTACTTTCATATCTGTAACCTCAGCCTTGTGAATAACGTAACCTGTATCCACCCAGCTTTCACTCCTATACAACAAAGTTGCTCGAAGGATAGACCGGTACACTGCTATGTTAGTTTTGGTACTGACTTCCTTCTTGCAGAAGAGAGTAGATCTTAGCTGAGCACCCACTGTATTATCTAGCTTTGCTACACTTTGATTCAAGTTCTTTCACTATGTTACCATCCTGTGAGAAAATACATCCTAGGCACTTGAAACCTTCTGCGTGTTCTAAGTTTGTTCCTCCTTTTTTCACTCAATCTGTTTAAATCTCTTTCCCACAGACATTACTTTTGTTTTGGAAATGCTGATCTGAAATGTTAGAAGTGTTCAAAACACTACGCCATATAGGTAAAATTGGTGTAAATTGTTGTTGTTGTTGGTTTTTAGGGAACTGAACAGCTAGGTCATCAGTCCCCTGTTCCTAGCGAAGAGTCCACTGTCAAGAACGTAAGGAATAAAACAAAGCTCCGACAATAAAAACATGAGACGAAGAGATACAAGAGGTAAAACAAAGTCATTAACTCAACTGAAACTGGACAGCAGAGTGCTATGGCTGGCTGATCACAGAGATAAGACAGGATGAGCCAGACATTCTGTACACACTAAAATCCCCAAGGTAGTGTACATAAGGATATTAAAAAAGTCTTTAAAAGCGCTGGGTAGGTGGGGACCTGAGTTATCAGGCTACAGCACCCAGTTGTAAAAATCAGTGGCGCGAATAAAACTTAAAACAGAATTAGCCATGGACGCTTCGTCGCCTAAAAGTAAGGGTAGCGCGTTTGGTAGGTTAAAAGACTGCTGCAAGATGGCTAAAACTGGGGAGTCCATCAACAGATGTACTACCGTCAGCGCTACTCCACACCGACATGCAGGCGGGGCCTCACGGCGAAGGAGATGGCCGTGGGTCAACCAGGTATGCCCAATATGGAGGCGGCAGAGGACAACCGACTCTCGGCGGATCGGCCGCAGTGAAGACTTCCACTGGGCCGTGGACAGCTTCACTGCCTGAAGCTTATTTGGCGCATTCGGCGTAGCCCACTCAGTGCTCCAAGCCTCGCGCACCTTCCTGTGCAATAACAACTTGACGTCCAATTCCGTGACGCCAACGGTTAAAAGTGGCGCTGTGGTGGCCTGTTTGGCCATCCGGTCGACACGTTCGTTCCCCGGTATGCCAATGTGGCCAGGGGTCCACAGGAAGACCATAGAGCGGCCAGATTTGCCAAGAGAGTAAACTGTCTTGGATTGACTGCACTAATGGGTGATGAGGGAAGAACTGGTCGATTGCCTGCGAGCCACTCAGGGAGTCAGTACAGATGACAAATGACCCCCTGGAGCAGGCTTTGAGGCGTTGCAGAGCTCTGAGAATGGCGACCAGCTCGGCGGAGAAAATGCTACTCTCATGTGGCAGAGCATGCTGGTCTACATGGTCGTCATGAAGGAACGCATACCCTGCACGGCCTTCGACTGTGGAACCATCTGTGTAAATGGCTTCTGCAGCACGGAACGAATCGAAGAGTTGCAGAAACTGGCGACGGAGATGTAGTGGGGAAACGGAGTCCTTCGATGCACGGGGCAGATCCAGGCGGAGCTGCAGACGAGGAATGGACCAAGGAGGGGTTTGAAAGGAATAGTGGAGAGTGATAGGGAGTTGATAGGATGCGAGGGACGAGAGAAGGGAACGAACACGGACTGAGATCGGGTAACCCGACCTGGGCCGTCGTGGAGGGATAGGGAGTGCAGCGCCTGGAAAAAGAAGCCGGTGGTTCGAATGGTGTGGCAAAGCCTGAATATGGACAACGTATGAAGCCAGTAGGTGTTGCCGGCGGAACCGCAGGGTAAGGGTCCCAGCTTCAACTAGGAGGCTTGTCACAGGGCTCGTGCGAAAAGCCCCTGTCGTCAAACGAACTCCAGAATGTAAGATTGGGTCTAATGCCTGCAGTGCTGAAAGTGCGGCCGAATCATATAAATATAAACAGTAAAGTTTATCAATTGCCACGGCAATTACAAAACTTTCTCCTATGAGTGTGTACAAAGTGTAGTTTCAAATACAGTTGTTGTTAAATAAAGTTGCCAACGAAATGTACTTTTCGTAAGCAGTGGCAATTTTAGCGCTATCATTAAAACACTTTGGAACCTTTAATCAGTGGTTGGAGTGTGTGGAAAGCCTGTGTAGCGGCAATAGAAGTAATCCGGCGACGCGGCTTATGCGGCGTACAGTGGATTTGCGGTGTGTTTGCCGGGGCAGATCCCACGATAGCGGACGCTATTAGCAAAGCCTTATCCCGAGAGCCGATGTTCTGGTTGTGCGGCCTGAGCCGAGCCGAGGACGATAAGATAAATGTTCTGTTTGGAGAAGCGGCGAAACGTGGAGCAATTACCGAGCATTAGCTTCCAAATGTGTGTCCTTCGCCATTGCGAGTAGAGGCACCCTCGCTGCGTTAAAAGTAAACTACTGGTGTTACGGCACTACAAGCTAAACCGTAAGTAAATGTATGCTCTTTTAGTCCTAATGATTACTCGAACCGCCATTCGCTCTAATGCGACAACTCTTTCAACCGCCACATAAGCTTTAGAGTCAAAACGAGTAGTTATAAGCCTCTGTAAAAATCCCTATTTCCTTCTACATCTACCTGGGATATTCTGCAAATCTCATTTAAGTGCCTGGCAGAGGGTTTATTGAACCGCCATTATACTATTTATCTCCCAATCAATTCTTGAATAGCGCGCGGGAAGAAAGAACACCTGAATCTCTCCGTTCGAGCTCTGATCTCTCATATTTTATTCTGGTGGTCATTTCTGCCTATGTAAGTGGGAGTCAACAATATATTTTCGCATTCGGGGGAGAATGTTGGCGATTGGAGTTTCGTAAGTAGCCCACGCCGCAGCGATAAGCGCCGATGTTGTAATGATCCCCATCCCAGATCCTGTATCATTTCTGTAACTACTGTCTCCCGTGTATCGTGACAATACGATACGAGCTGCCCTTCTCTGGACACTTTCGATGTCCTCCGTCAGACCCACACTGGGCAGCAATACTCCAAAAATGGAGGGACAAGCGTAGTGTATGCAGTTTCTTTAGTAGTTCTGTTGCATCTTTTAAGGGTTCTGCCAATAAAACGCAGTCTCTGGTTCGCCTTTCCCACGACATTATCTACGTGTTCTTTCCAGTTTAAGTCTGGAGTAGTAGTAATTCCCAGGTATTTTGTGGAGTTTACGGACTTCGCTTTTGATTGATTTATCTTGTAAACAAAATTTAACGGATCTCTTTTCGTACTCATGTGGACGACTTCACACTTCTCATTATTTAGAGTCAATTGCCAATTTCTACTCCATAGTGATATCTTATTCAGATCGTTCTGCAGTTGGTTTTGATCTTCAGGTGATTTTACTAGACGGTAAATGACGGCGTAATCTGCAAACAACGTAAGAGAGCCTACTTAGATTTTCCCCTAAATCGTTTATGCAAATAAGGAACAGCAGAGGACCAATGTCACTACCCTGTGGAACGCCCGATATCACCTCTGTTTTAGTCGATGCCTTACCATCGATTACTACGAACTGTGTCCCCTCCGACAAGAAATCCCCTATCCAATCGCAAACTTGACGCAATTTGTTTAAAAACAGCTTGTAAGGTACGGTGCCAAAAGCCTTCTGGAAATAAAGAAATACGGAATCGATTTGCGAACCCTTGTCGATAGCACGCATCACTTCGTGTGAATAAAGAGCTAGTCGTGTTTCGCATTCATTTTATTGTCATCATTAGTCATTATAAATGAGGTCGACAGGAATATGTTCCTCCTATATTTGATGGTGTGGTCATGTTCTTTCATTACACTCGAAACGTCAGTTGTCAAAATTAAGTTAGTGCCCCTATAGTTTAATGAAGCCTTCTGTCTTAACGTCTCTTACCGAAGTTTTATTTATTATTTTTACAGCACTCCCGTTCCGATTTAAGAGCACCTGACGAGTAGCGAAATTGTTCTTTGAAAAACTTTATCTTTCTTCTGAAACTCATGTTTGAAGAATTTAAATACAGGAACTATATAGTATCAGACTTCTGCAAGTCTGTTTCTTCGTAAATTATACGTTATAAGAGTGTTCTAATTATAGTCTTCTATATCCCATAATCAAGATTTACACAGATTGGTTCTAAACACGTTTACAAATAACATGGCAAATCGGCCATACAACAAGGACCAGTAACCAGATAGGAAGCGGGGGTTCGAAATGGCGTTGCAGTTATTTAGTGACATGCTACAAAATGGTCGCCCGGTTTAGGAGATGCTCAAAGTTTTGGCCAGACAGACGCTGCATTGAACGGTGCACCCTTTCGAATAGACATGGTGTACCTCGTAATCATCCTTCTGCCACGACAATTCTGTCCACTGGGTCCTCCAACGATGTAACAGACCCTTCAGAGACCCACAGCAAAAAGTCGATCGAGGACGGATCGTCTGATGGTGGCCTTTACTTTGAAATGCGCTGAGATAGGATTAGGAATGGGAACCTCATTCAGCACGTCCGGCAGAACCTCTCTCTGGAACACGACATAGGACACCACCAAGTCGATTCCGGAGAACATACGGCCCAATTAAATTGTCTCTGACGGTACCAGGATCCCAACGCCCGTGGCGTTAGTGATTCCAGTTTCTATGTGATTATAGAACAAAAATGAATAGCCGATGAGACACTTAAAAAAATCTATGAAGGACTAGCATCAGCATCGCAACAACCAACTTTAAGGGGCTGCGAGGCATCACGGATAGAGAAACAAATCAGTACTTTTCGGTTAATAGATTAGCATATCGGATCAAACTTTCATGAGGTCTTTTAAACAGCTTGGGTGATTGTATTAGTGGAATTAGCAAATACGTCTAGCTTGTAGCCTAGTAGACTGGAAGACCTATTCTTACAACAATAATGTTGGAAGATATGTAACAAGAGTGTTATGAACAATTTTCGGGTCAAACTGGATGGAAGGGTAATCGATATTTTGAGATGTAACGATATGAATGGAATCCATCGGTTTTATCCATTCAAAAATGCTACTCATGGATTTTCTAAACGGAAGTCTACGATCTTCGCACGACAGCGTGGTTGCGTGCAGTAGGCGGAAACTCCAGCACC
Source organism: Locusta migratoria (assembly GCA_026315105.1). Lineage (NCBI taxonomy): Eukaryota > Metazoa > Arthropoda > Insecta > Orthoptera > Acrididae > Locusta > Locusta migratoria. Next base: position 44,610,593 of record CM048747.1, read on the forward strand.
ATTACATAATAGCTGCGTGCTGCAACACGGACGGACAGGACTGAGTTATCGCCACTCACCCTATTGTGAGAGGTCCACGGAGACGTTAAGTTCTCTAATGAATTACGTAGGCTATAGGCGCTAGCCGAGTCTCTCTCTCTCTCTCTCTCTCTCTCTCTCTCTCTCTCTCTCTCTCTCTCTCTCTCTGTGTGTGTGTGTGTGTGTGTGTGTGTGTGTGTGTGTGTGTGTGTCTCAATACATCATAGGCAGTAGCATTATCCGTGTCAAGGTGTCAACACTGGAGAAATACTAAGTATACAGGTTAATTCTTCTTCTACGTGAAAAACAGAGTCTGGTCGCTTTTTGTACTATCTGCGTTAAAGTACAGACATCAAACAGAGCGAATTTCGCACTGATTTCACACAGTCTGCTGGCCACGCTAGGAAGGAAATGCTTGTAAATAGGAAAACTTTAAATGTTTTCAGTGGGCAGAGTTTGAAAATCTTAGACCTTGTACATTATGTACGGTAGGGTTACGCAGACCATAGAGAAGGCTGCATAGTTTCTTCCTGCTGCTACTTTTTCCGTTGCCTACTAATTTTAACAATAGACTTATGACTGTGCAAATGATCAGTATTTAATTATTCACTTTTATTTTCATAATCATTATGGCGCACGCATACCAGGAAAACCGATTCGTGGTGAGTTGGAAAGTCCCTGTAGAAATACGGCAATAATGGAAAATTAATCCACAATTACAGAAAATACAATTTTTCAGAGCAGTGTTTACTAGAATAATAAATGATTAATTACTTATTGATAATCTGCGCAGTAATAATAAATTGTTGTTTGAATAATGTCGCTCATGTAATCCTCCGCTGACTTCACTATTTCTTCTTTGGAGACTGCTATTCATCTTGGTGTTTCTCACTCTTGTTGCAATAAATTGTTGCCTTGTGTTACCTCCGAACTACTTAACAACCTCTGGTCCACACTTATCCAGGATACAAGTTCTTAATCTCCTTCCATTCTGGAATGTCGTCAGTTTCAGTTTGCAGTTAATAACCCGAAGTCCTCATCTGACCGTGGATATGTTTAGCGGTGTAAAATTTATTTTTAAAATCACTCTTTTAACGTTATATATGTATTCATTTGTCTTCCACTTATGCAACATTATGTTTCTCAAATTAAATGTTGGTAAAATTAAATCTGTGGTATGAAAATCTGTACAAATAGCAGTAACTGAGGAAATAAAGTTACTTGATAGAAGTGCAAAGCTTTAACTAGCTTTGAAACTGAACAGAGCCCGACTGCAACTGCAGGACATAAATAGGAATGGAGAAAGAGTCACTTTATAGAAATGGAGAACTTTTTGTTGCTATTGCAACAAAGGTCTGAGGAAAAGACAGAATGTTTCGTACGGATTGATGTTCTGTACGGTACTGAAACATGGATAATGGGAACACAGAGCAAGGCTTGAGATGTGGATATGGTGGAGGATGAAAAAACTAAGTTGGAAGGACGGAGTGAAATACGACAATTTACTAATAAGAGGGGGAGGGCAAACACAATTACCGAATGTAATAAAAAGTATGAAACGTAACTAGATTGCGCGTGTATTAAGAAAGAAGGAGGGGCTTGCGAGCTTGTAAACAGTCTTACAGGGCTATGTGGAAGGGAAGTTGAGGGCGTACGAAGGAAGGAAGGAAGGAAACTTAGAGTTTAACGTCCCGTCGACAGCTTGGTCATTAGAGGATGGGGACGGCAATCGGCCGTGCCCTTTGAAAGGAACCATCCCGACATTTGCCTGGAGTGATTTAGGGAAGTTACGGAAAACCTAAATCTGGATGGCCGGAGGTGGATTTGAACCACCGTCCTCCCTAATACGAGTCCAGTGCGTTACCACTGCGCCACTTCGCTCGTTAGGGATAGAGAGATTTCAGATCCAAGATGATGTGGCGGTTGGCAGGAAGCAAGGGGTCGTAGAAAATGGAGATACTGTACAAAGGACCAACTAATATAACAGAAAACTGATGATTGAGTTAAGTGTGTTTTACAACCAATTTCTACCAGGTAGCCTCCCTCAATAGTTTCCTACTATTTTTCTGTCTCATCTTTTTGCATCTACTGAATTTCAGTCCCTCAGCACAAATTTTCATCTTCCGTAAGTATCCGACTACGTTCGTCTATCTCACCATAAATTCTTTCAATCATGGTGGACTTTTTGTCCTTTTTATGCAATTACAATAAGATGCGATCATTTTCAGCCACGATTTTCATTTTATTGGGTATAAAACATTCAGTGCTCTGTTTGTTTCCTTAGATAAAAAACATTTCGTCAGAAAATGTATGTTGATTTTCCACTTACCGAAATTTAATCCAAGATTTTTCGCCTCGCATCATGAAGCATTGAAGCGTGTTGCAAATTTCAGGACAGTTTTTTTTTTCCTGCACCAATATTCTAGTTTGCACTTCCTGTCACACTGTGCATCTTCCTCGCTTAAAAAAGAGACACAGACAGCACTATCACACCTATTTGTAAATTTTTCTAAGTCTACGTCTTTTAACATTTGTTTTTGGAGTGTTGCCAATATTACATTTTGTCATTACTTTACATTTAGTTTTGAATCATGTAATTTTGTATTTATTTTTTATATAAGCGAAATGAGGGGGGAACGGTGATATTGACAATCTATGTGGTAAGTGCAGTAGGTGTAAAGTAGTATCGGTGTGTAGTGTGATGTAGGGAGCGAAGTGGAGGTCGAGAGAGAGATGGCAAGAGGTGCTCTGCTGTTGGGGGAGAAAGGTTGAATTGGACAGCGAGAGGTGTGCTAAAAGATGTTACCATTTGATTTTTTTTCCTATTATTTTATTCAGAGCTTGGTTTTCAATATTGTCTTGAGTAAAATATATAAAAATCAAGTCAAGCCCTCGTTTTCCACGCAATTCAACGCCTCCCCTTATAGCGCTGCATCTCTTTCCCCTCACGCTCGTCCTACATTTCACCATCTACAGGCCACTGCTTACCGATACTACCTACTGTTCAGTCACCCCCCCCCCCCTCCTTCCCAGTGTCCGTTCAGTCCCGTCTCGCACAACCATTCACTCGCCACACACATTTCCAATTTCATCGTTACCCTTTCAATTCACTTATATAGAAAATAAATGCACAATAAGATAAAGCATAAAAAGTTAAGATAAAGGATAAAAATGCAATGTTGCCAACAATCCAAGAAAAAAGATACATTCGCAGACATAGGAAAATATACAAACATGTGTGACAGTGTTGCATTGGTTTCTTAATAAGCGAAGAGTAGGCATCATGCTAAAATGAAGTGTAAGCTTGAACACAAACATCCACGCCTGCACTTCGTGATGTGAGGCAAAAATTTAAGATGAAATTTTCGTAACGAAAAAAAACAACGCGTCGTTTGGTGAAAAAGATCACATTGTAGTTGCATAGACAAAAAAAAAAAAAAAAAAAAAAAAAAAAAATACCCTTCATATTTGTACTGTAACCCCCTCCCCCCCCCACACACACAGTTTCTAATTGTAATACTAGACTTATCGTTTTAAGATTTACATAAGACGATAAGAATGACAAAATTTAATGTTGATTAATATCTAAGCAAATTACTGAAAATGAATTTTTTCTTCTACTTGGAAGATGGTAGGTGATAGATGGTGTATAACAAGTAAGAACCGTGTCCCGCGATAGCCTTTTGGTAATGTAAGTAAAGAGTTTGTGTGACTTCTACCAGGTAAGTCATACCTTTGTATTTCTTTTTTCCACGTAGCCTGAGGTTTCTTTTGTTATTGTTTTCTTCGTATAACCATTCACTTGTAACTCAAGGTAGCGAAGTTGCGCTGTATCTTTTACTTAATTTGCGTAATGTATATGTTGGGCATTCTTTAGAGAGTATGTGGCACTTTACTACTTTAATATTCCTAATGAAGTTTGAAAGCAACGACAGTGGTAGGTGGCGAGCGAGAACGACAAGGCGTATTCCTCGTCTTCTTATCGGTGAACATTGGTATCGGTTCGCGTTGACAGCTTCCCCAACTCCAGAGTGTGTGCAGTTTGATATGGCGGCGTTCAATAGTGTGGTTGCCTCGTGAATCATCACATTCTCTGGAATCCGTCCATAAGATCCCAACCGTGTTCTTCGAACGATATTAGGAAGAGGATTTATTTCATAAAATGTGCCGTTATGTTTTCATATATGGCCTGGAGCCGACTGTCATTCGTGATATAGATAAAATATCTTAATTTTCTGACAAGCACAGTTGTCTTCAGAGTAACGGCTCCGATCATCCCAACGACCCATTTTCAAATCAAGAAATAAAACTTAAAATCTTCATACAATTTTGTCATATGTGAAACACAAGTCACAGGTAAAATAGTATAATGTATAATGAACTACCTTACCCGGTAGCTGAATTATATACAATGTTGTCTATCCAAAATGCAGTTCCAAATTTGTGAGATAGCACGTTCTACAAAGATCACATCATTGTAAATGCATTCCAGTGAGGAAAATGATGAAATGGTATTGTGTGTTGCCGCCACTGAACCCCTCGGCACTGAACAGAGTGCCTCTGTATGTATTTCCAGTCTATAGCAATGCATGCTACTTTCACATACGGGGTGGTCCTAAAATATATGACAAAAATCAAAAGGTATGTAGAGGGATTCGAAATAAGCAGATTCCGTATATGAATGTGAAAAAAAAAAAAAAAAAAAAAAAGATAATTTACAAGAGGTCCCCAACAGCGTTACAAGATTTACGGCGACGGTGGCTGGGTCTATATGTCCTCTATGTGTTAATAAACCATTCGCTGGATTGCAGTGAAACTTTCGTGCACTGTTCACCGTACGCCCACGAAGGTTCCTGACCCAAAAACAAAGGAGCACGACACATATCTCAGGAGATATGACGTCATAAATAATGAGACGCCACCGCGTGAGAATAACCATATTCATGCGTCAATTATTAGAAAATGGGAGTAGTTAGGGACCTACAACAAAGTTTGCATGTAATTTCGGACGTTTATGAAGCGTTTTGTAACTGAAAACCCCTCCCCTCCTCCCACAAAATGATGAAAAGAAGTCTACAGCTCACAACAGTTTCGCTTTAGATGCCGTAAAACTGTCGCATCAGGCAGGACCTTGTATCAAATAAAATTAGCATTACAGATTTGCATGTTACTATTTATTTTTGTCTGCAACTCTACCTTAATTCTCTTGCATCCAAAATTAAGCAATGTGTTTTCTTAATCTCTATCTATATAAAAGCGGAAGGACACTCGCTCACTGACTAAACACGAAATCTCTAAAACTACTTCACCTATGAAGCTGAAATTTAGCAGGAATGTAGTTTATAGGTAGAAAACGCCAGCTAAGAAAGTATTTTGTGATAGGTGCACGGCGGATTGTACTTCTCCTAAAGAGTCACGAAATCTACTGTTTCATTCCGATGTTCACAAAATTTCGCACGCTTGACCTCAAAACAAGAGGAAGGTCACCATCTACCTTAAGTTTCATACGGTAAATGGTTTAGGGTACTTTGCAACATAAAAATGAACCACTAAATACCTTGGTCGCGCCATAACTTGAGAAAGGCGCGACCGATTTCACATATTTCTTTGTTATTTTCGTTATTCTCAGAACAAGGGTTGTATGAAATAAAACTGGAATATTCGACAACAACAAAGTGCGTTTTTCAATGTGACCCTGCCTTTCTATTGCATAGAAATCTATAGTTTTGTTCAGATACTGATGAAATTTTGCACACTCTACCTGTCTGTATAAAATATCGTTCGGAGCATGGTGGACGGTACTTAAGGAATTTTATAAAATGCATAGTTTTGCTCCAATGTTTAGGAATTTACCGAGAGAGGGAAAGGTGGAAACGAACAGAGAGATGGGAGAGAAAGAGGTGGATGAAGAGCGAGGAGGGAAGGGGATGTGGACTACGAGAGAGGAGGATAAATAAACACCCGGGCAACGTCGGGTTTACTGCTATTTATAAATAAAACGCACTATTAACATTCAGTGCTCATTGTATTTACAGACAGTGAATACCCATAACAGGGAACGAGAACATCCAGTGCTTTCATATAATAATGCGTTTTTATTTAATCAACAACAAATAAAAATATAAAACAAAAAGAAGGTACAACCAAAATATTTTATTGCAATCCCCACGGAAAACAGCTTAACTATATCTTAAATGAACCAAACAAAAATCCAGACTGACACCACGCAACCGTCGGAGTTGACATCTTTCTGCATACCGGCGTAAAACGTGGCTGGTATAGGATAGCAACTGTCGCCACTGTGTGAACTGGTAGGTGGCTAGCGCGGCCGGCGTGGCGTACATCCAGATACGCACGCCACGTACAGTGTGGAATGGCCGTTAGACCACGCCGACATGACAATAAACAAGTTTATTGAACACCGTATGTAACGTGAGAAGAAAGTAAAAATGAGTTCCGTAACCTTGAGTTTATGTACTGTAAATCTTCGAGAAAAATGTTTGAAAATCAAATAACTAACGTTTCCTGTCGACGCTAGTCAGTTGTTTACTGATGACGGCGTAATAAGCCGAAAATTTGAAGAGAGAAAAAAAAATCAGTAGAATAAAAACAGTGTTATAATCCGAAATGATCGTGAGGCCTCCCGCGTCGGAGGTTCGAATCCTTCCTCGGGCATGGATGTTTGTTCTGTCTTTAATAAGGTAGTTCATAAATAGTTCATATGTTCAAATGTTTGTAGAGCTTATGGGACTTAACTACGGGGTCATCAGTCCCTAAACTTACAAACTACTTATGAACTAGCTAATACTAAGGACGGCACAAATATCCATGCCCGAGGGGGGGGGGGGGGGAATTCGAACCCCCGACCGTAGTTGCCGTGCAGACTGTGACTGACGCGCCGCAGAACGCTCGGCCACCGCGGCCGGCTTCATAAATAGTTTGTAAGTTTAGGGACTGATGAGCCCGCAGTCAAGTCCCAGAAGCTTTAAAAACATTTGAACATTTAACCCGAAATATCGAAAAGTTCTACCAAGAAGTCGGGGAAGAATCTATACAAAAGTTTTTATTTTTATTTAGACGTCTGAAGATAGCTATGAGAGATGGTAGAAAACGAGAATTTGAAAAGATATATGTAATTGTGTCCCAGTTTCATTCACACGTCGCCTTCTAATAGCCTTTGTCAGACTGAAACACATGTTTATGTACTTCTCGAAGATGATTAGTTTGTTTTTGATTCATAGTATTTATTACAGTAAGTAAAGTATTGTAAATCAGACGTAAAGTTTTGTAAATCGGACGATCTGATGGAGGTATGCGGCCATGATAACATGTAATATGAAAGAGACTTAAAAAAAGCTTAGAAGCAGCTGAAATAATGAGAATTCAGAGTTTTGCAACTTTTTTATTCCTTTGATTACGCTTTTCGGGCTATGCCCAACTTCAGAGCGCATGGTAAAATGTACATAAGTGATACAATTGGAACTACAATACTAAAGTCTCATATTCAGAACAAAAAAATGTTAAAATGTTTGTAAATCTATCGGACTCAACTGCATGCTCATTAGTCCGTAGCTTAAAAATTAGTTAAACTGTTGTTGTTGTGGTCCTCAGTCCGGAGACTGGTTTGATGCAGCTCTCCATCCTACTCTATCCTGAGCAAGCCTCTTCATCTCCACATAAGACCTGTTTACTGTATTCATCTCTTGGACTTCCTCTTTGGTTTTTACTCCACACACTTCCCTTCAATGCTAAATTCACGATTCCCTAATGTCTAAGAATGTGTCCTACCAATCGATACCTTCTTTTAGTCAAGGTATGCCAGAAATTCCTTTTCTCCCCAATTCTGTTCAGTACCTCCTCATTAGTTACGCGATCCACCCACCTAATCTTCAGCATTCTTCTGTAGCGTCACATTTCAAAAGCCTCTATTCTCTTTCTGTGCGCACTGTTTATCGTCCATGTTTCACTCCCATACAAGGCAACACTACACACAAATGCCTTCAGAAAGAACTTCCTTATACTTAATAATCGATATTAACAAATTTCTCTTTTTCAAAAACGCTTTTTTTCCCATTGTCATTCTGTATTTTATATCCTCTGTATTGCGACCATCGCGTGTTATTTTACTGCCTAAGTAACAAAACTCATCTACCACCTTTAGTGTTTCATTACCTAATATAATTCCTTCAGCATCGCACGATTTTCTTAGACTGCACTCCATTACCCTTGCTTGCTCTTATTAATTTTCATTTTATACGCACCTTCCAACACACAGACCATTCCGTTCAATTGCTCCTCCGGGTCCTTTGCTGTCTGACAGAACTACAATGTCATCGGGAAAACGCAATGTTTTTATTTCTTCACCCTGAACTTTAATTCCTTCTCCAAATTTCTCCTTGCTTTCTTTTATAGCTTGCTCAATGTACAAATTGAATAACATTGGAGAAAGGCTACAACCCTGTCTTACTCCCTTCCCAACCACTGCATCCCATTCATGCCCTTCAACTCTGATAACCGCTGTCTAGTTTTTTGTACAAGTTGTAAATAACCTTCCGTTCCCTATATTTTACCCATGTTGATAAAACTAAGGTAAACTAACCTAAGGACAACACAAACACCCATGACCGAGGGGGGACTCGAACCCCCGAAGGCGATCGGCCACGTGCACTGCAACACGGCGCCCTAGTACACACGGTTAATCCGCCGCGGCATGTTCAGAACGTTAAACTGTAAAGTCTGAGCAACATAAAAGTACATATCATGTGATATACTACAACGATATTACAAAGACGCATCCAAGAGCCCACAATGACCAATGTTCTGATAAGAGCTCTAAATATAAAATGAGAACTGAAGAGAAGCTCCTAGAGAAATGCCCTAGTCCAGGATGCATCCCTTCTACTAACAAGTATACGGTATATTCATACTAGCAATTTATAATAAAATGTTCAAATGTTTGTTAAGCTTATGGGGCTTAACTACGGCGTCATCAGTCCCTAAACTTACAAACTACTTATCAACTACCTTATACTAAAGACGGCACAAATATCCATGCCCGAGGGGGGATTCGAACCCCCGACCGTAGTGGCCGTGCAGACCGTGACTGAAGCGCCTCAGTCTCCTCGGCCACCGCGGCCGGCTAGCAATTTATATTCTATAATCGATATATGTATTTTATTGGTTACTATGTACTACATAACATGTTAAAACACGCTACATATCATGTCTATACAATCCCAGCGTGTTTATATTTACATGCTAATATTTCAGTGTATTTTTAAAAATTCGAAGTTTTCAAACGTCTCGGCCGTTTCAGGGCATTGAAATAAATTCAACGGCGAAGTTGAAAAATTGGGCTGCAAATGAATACGAACCCTGATTTCCTATTTCAGGCCAGCGGTCGCCTTTACCGATTAGGCTACCAGGCACGCTTCGCTTCCTGCCCGAATTCTCACTATGATGGTAGTGCCGCCAGTCCATTAATACCGCGGGCTGTAGCATCCCCATCATCCAGGCCCTCTGAAATTCCCCATTTCGGATTCCAATTGGAGGTCGAACGTTATTACCGCATCTGCGGTGAAGTAGGTGAACCTTACGCCGTCGTCGCGAATATATATATATATATATATATATATATATATATATATATATATTTCGACATAGTATCATTTTAGACTTATACACTTCGACCTACGCTGTTTTAATTTGTTGCTCCCTTCTGAATAATAGGAATTGTCCAAGCCTGCAACATAGCTATTAGTTTCTGTGATCACCACCTAGTTCGTATGAAATCATCGTCCCGCCAGCCAATTTTTCAAATTGGAGAACAAGTAGTAGTCCGAGTAGTCTGGAGAATAGGGGCGCTGTGAAACGACTTGGAATCCTATGTCCAATAATTTTGCGACCACAACTGCTTAGGTGTGTGCTGGTGCATTGTCGTGATAGAAAAGGACTTTTTTGTAGGCCAATCGCCCGAGTTTTTCTTGCAGCTCGGTTTTCAAACGGTCCAATAACGATGAATAATATGCACCTGTGATAGTTTTATCCTGTTCCAGATAATCGATGAGGATTATCCCTTGCGAATCCCAAAAGATCGTCGTCATAACCTTTCCGGTCGAAGGACCGGTCTTTGCCTTTTTTTTTTTTGGTACAGATTCTCCCTTGGTAACTCCTTTTTTTAGATTGTTCTTTGGTCTTAGGAGTATAGTAATGTATCCATGTTTCATCCACAGTGTCGAAACGATGTTTAAAGTTTGCGGATTCTTCCTGAACAGCTGCAAACCTTCCTAGCAACACTTCACACGATTCCGTTTTTGGTCAAGTGTGAACAATCGCAGCTTCCATTTTGCGGGTAGCTTCCTCATGTCCAAATCTTTATGCACAATATTACGTACCCGTTCATTCGATATGCCGACAGCAATAGCAATCTAACGCACCTTAACTCTTCTGTCATCCATCACCATACCATGGATTCTATCAATGATTTCTGGAGTCGTAACCTCCACAGGCCGTCCAGAACTTTCAGTGACACTTGTGTCCATATGGCCACTCTAAAAAATTTGAAACCACTTATAAACTGTTCTAATAAAAGGTGCAGTCACCATAATGTTTATCAAGCTTCTCTTTAGTCTCCTGAGGCGGTTTGCCTTTTATAAAGTAATGTTTAATCACCGCACGAAATTATGTTTCGTCCATGCTTTGACAATCACTCAACTTCCTTGATTCACACAAATGCCAAAGACAAAGAAATAGATCAATATGGCTGAAACTTGGTGTCGTTCTTTCCACAGATGCTACTAAATAAATATGACCTCGATACGCGCCGGTAGTACCAACTCTCCGACTTTGCACGGGCTTTTGAAACGCCCCTTTATATGAATTAGATTATGGAAGCGTCAAGATTACCATTGCGTGTATGAACGGTAACTGCAATGGGTGTCGTCTCTGGTAAGGACAAGAGCTCGGATCCCTTAATATAGCACAACACCGTTTGTTGTAAAGCCTGACTTAACATTCTTATACGGACTATAAATGACCTCCATTTCCGTTTATCTTCACGCCGAAGGAAAAGCACTTCAGTTAAACTGACTGCAAACATTGCACAACGCGCAGGACACCGGCGAGAGGGGTAATAATGATCTAATACATTTTTTTCTAATTACGCATTGTCTGGCGACTTCCTACGTGTCTGCCCTTATGTTGCTATTTAGGCAAACACTAGAGCAATAGCCGCGGCGGAGTGGCCAAGCTCATTGAGGCGCTATGCTCCGATGCGCGAGGACGTTCCCCGTCGGGGGTTCGAATCCCCCCACGGGCATGGATGTCTTCAGTATAAGCTACTATATAAGTAGTTTGTAAGTTTAGGGGCTGATGACCCCTTAGTTAAGTCCCATAAGCTTAACAAACATTTTGAACAACTAGGGCAATAGACACACTGTTCTATAGTTCCCTAACACCACTAAAAGGTGATCATTACTATTCACAGACGATGCAATTAAATTTAAACTACAGCAGAAGGTACATAGGAAATACGAGGCTGGATTATAAAACTGTAAACAGTATATAATCAAGAGAATTATTGTTTAGTGTTCACGTAACGTTAAGAAAAACCTGATGGGAAGTAAATATAATTTGCGTACGGTATGCTGCTACCGCCGAAGATACGACACGGCGCGTGTCTCGAAATAGTTGCGTCAAAATAAAAGCTGCGGCTTGTTGCGATATCGCGAGGATATTCTGAAATCTGTTCATCGATAATAGAACACGCATACGCCTGTTGTGTCTAAAAGACGAGCCTGTTTAGTCCATTTCCAAGCGTTGCACATGAATGAAATTCCAATCATATTTCCTGCCAGAAGACACTGATTAGTATTGTTTACACTAATACAAGTAGCTGGAAACACAGTTAGTACATGTCAGTCGTTCTAACGGGAAATCTATCGTGACGCCGTTCTGTCTAATGCAAAATAAAGGTTAAAGAAATTCATTGTTTGTTTTCAGCTCATATACGAGCAGTTTACTGTTAATCTAAAGGCTCCCTTCAATATGTCGAATAGAAAAAAATGGTTGTTAATAAACTATACTGTCAAAATTATTGTACGAAATGTGCATGGCGGAAGAATTATTTCTAGTTGATTCTTGGAATAGTGTGTTTAGAATGTGAAGATCATATTTCTGTGGGTAATTTTCACGCGTGTTGAGGTGCCTTTGTGCCTTCATTTGAATCTTCGCAACATCTGTTGTTAATACAAGTTTGTAAGATTTCTAAACTGAAGGAAGATACATAATAATTAGTTAGTGTCTGCGTGATCATTACGAGGTAATTAACTTAGATTAATAACCACAAGAGATAATAATTGCGACTAATCATTTATCGTTGATGTTCAAATGTTTGTTAAGCTTATGGGACTTAACTGCGAGGTCATCAGTCCCTAAACTCACAAACTACTTATTACAAGCTTGTACTAAAGACAGCACAAACATCCATGCCCGAGGGGATTCGAACCCCCGATGGGCAACGACCTCGCGCATCGGAGCAAAGGGCCTCAATGCGCTCTGCCGCTCCGCCGCGGCATTTATCGGTGATGGTGTGAAAATAAGAACGACTCTATTTACCCATTTTAGATCCTTACATCTGGTTAGTTTGAGAATCGTCTGGCAGATTTTTCAACGATGTCATCTACAGATATCTCTAACGCATCAAAGAGCTACTAACACGGTGTGGCAGTTTATCTGTGTAAACAGTGAACAGTAACAATCATGTAACACTTCTGTGACACATCCAATTCTTCACTCATTTATTACATCTCCAGCTGGGTGTGAATTGCCGCGCGCGCGGCTCCATAATGAGACAACAATTTTCTGTCTGCATTTTATCACGTGTGCTACATAAAAGACCTAATTATTATTAAACGAAGCTGATCCACAATCTTCATGACAACATTTTTTTCTAAAAACACACGTTATCCGTTTCCAGAAAAAGCAGAGTTCTTAATATTGTATTGAGGAGGCAAGGAAAAAATTATTTTGAAAAAACAGATTCATTGTCCGTCTTAATTGTATTTAAAATGATCAACTTGCGGAACCCGACATTTCCACGGGTGTATGATTTTTCCAGCCTATTCTATACACTTTTTGTATGTATTTCCTGTTTCCATTATCTCCATGCATCTCATCCTCCGTTACCTCATGCTCAACACTCCTATCCATCTCCCCCGTCTCTCCCTCCAACCTTCCCTTCCTTTTCCCTCCCTCCTCTATCTCTGCAGCTTCTCCTTCATAATGCCTCATGCCAACACACCCTCCTGTTAATCTCTTCCTCGCATGTCTCCTACTACCACTATGCCTTTTTCCTCCCCCTCCCCCATCCCTTCCGTTCCATCTCCTTTAAATCTATCACTTCCTTCTCTCTCTCTCTCTCTCTCTCTCTCTCTCTCTCTCTCTCTCTCTCTCTCTCTCTAACCCCCCTTTGTATATGTCTTCCATTTCCGTCCATCGGTTTCCATCTAAGTTTCGTTTTCATGTAGCTCAATACATATGGCATGACTTTACTGTGTGTCCTACATTAATATAATAATAATTACTTTTTGTGACTTTTTCTTTACGACGTCGTAGGTCCTGAACTACGTATTGTAGGTAGTTTTTAACCCCATAGCGATTGATTGTAAGCAATGTGTGTACCAAGTTTAGTTGAAATCGGACCACTATTTTAGGAGGAGATGTGGAAGAATAGCGCATGTTGTAGCAGTTATTCGGAAATTCGTTGTTTATGACGTCATATCTTCAGAAATATGTGTCGTATTATGAAGTAAATTGGAAGGTACATTCAGTGGTATATGTGCGTAATGTCTGCAAAATATGTCGTGAATAGTGTTAGTAGTAAAGACGTAATAAATCGAAACCTCATGTGTGATGAACTATTTTTCGAACTGCGATATAATGTCGAAGGAACATTAGTGGTATGTATGTGTACTGTCTGAATTGTCTCGCGAAATCTGCCGCGGTGGCCGAGCGGTCTGCGGGCGTCAGTCACAGTCTGCCCGGCCACTACGGTCGGGGGTTCAAATCCCCCCCTCCCCCGTGTACATGGATGTTGTGCCGTCCTTAGTATTAGCTAGTTTATAAGTAGTTTGTAAGCTTAGGGACTGATGACCCCGTAGTTAAGTTCCTTAAGCTCTACAAACATTTGAACAAATTGTCTCGCGAATACAATTTACAGTGTTTTTTTTTTATTATTTCATTTTAACTTAGGGGACTTAACTACGGGGTCATCAGTCCCTAAACTTACAAACTACTTACCAACTAGCTAATACTAAGGACGGCACAAATATCCATGCTCGAGGGGGGATTCGAACTCCTGACTGTAGTGGTCGTGGAGACCGTGACTAGAGCGCCTCAGTCCTCTCGGCCACAATTTACAGTGTAACTTGTAATGTCTTCCCAAATGCCGTAGAATAGATACTCATCATGAACATCGTAAAAGTAGTAAGTGATAAACCTTTCTGCTTTCATGATTATCTTGGGTTGTCAGCGTGAAAAAGTTTCGTAAAGATTTGAAATTTATTTTTGAAGTTTCTTGCAAGTCAATAAGTGCTCTCATTCTCAAATAGTTGACGAATAAAACACACACACACACACACACACACACACACACACACACAGCCTATTTTATATGATGCATAGATTTTGGATGTTACTTTGTAGTCCTTCTGTGAGGGATAGTTGAACAGCCTCCTAATACTGTGTGGAGGATGTGGAACTTGCATTTGCTTTGGTGGCCTAAGGATGGGTTCAGTGCAAGGCCTAAACTGGCTTCCATTTAAGAAAGAAATAGACGCAGTCCGTTGTTGTGTACTTTCGTCTTCACCTTCCTGTCTGAGTCGGCTATCGTAGTTGTTTAAACCTGGTAGCCTGAGTACGAAACAGTACGGTGGTGGCTAATATGTTGTTTGCGTGACACGCTAATAATGCACGTGATAATAATGGGCCCAGTTAGAGATAGCGTGTTGAGCGGCTAAAAGATCAGAAGGAAGGAAGTGATGGAGGAGGATTGTCAGGCAAGCATCGTGGCAGGACGGAAGGCTAGCTTAGCAAGCATGGGCGTGGCAGAAATCGAAGCCACGCGCGCGCAAACACTTTCTACTCTGTCTGCCTCATGAAGGTCTGTTGTCTCTGCGAGCGCAGACGACTCCCGTTTGACCTCTAAACGTGATACGCTCGCCGGCGGCCTGGAACACCGCCCCCCCCCCCCTCCACACACACACAGTGTGACCGACTGAAACCACGCTCGAACTCTGTCTGGGGAAAAAGTCTCTTGGCCGTCGTCAAGCAATAGTGCACTTTTATTTTTATAGTAGGACGTGCCATTTCTCTGCCACACATACAGGTCTGTTCAGAAAATTCTGGACCACTGACTACATTTTTCTACGCTTATTTTTATTGTGTACACTCCTCTTCGAAATACTCTAAAAATGTCCAAATGTTTGTTAAGCTTAAAGGTAAGGTAAAGCAGTCAACAATCCGAAGATTGGTTTGAACACCACAGTGGTTTACTAGGCATGGTCCTGTTTGGAGGTGGTATGCCGTTGCCTTCCTCCGACCTTCGAGCTGACTTACCCAGCCAGTTATAGGGGGACCTACAGCTTAACGTGGGTTTTGAACCACGGTGCTACTCGGTATTTTTCACATGAGCAATACTGTCAGAGATGAAAGAAATGGAAAGGGACAATGGGACTTAAATGCGGGGTCACCAGTCCCTAAACTTACAAACTACTTATAAACTAACTTATACTAAAGACAGCACAAACATCCATGCCCGAGGGAGGATTCGAACCCCCGACGGGATACGAAATACTCTCTTCCACAAGTGATATACCGCTCCCAACGCCGTTTCCACGTCCGGAAACGGACCTGGTACTCCTCATGCTGCATCATTCGAAACGCCATCTGCGAATTTTTCATTTTATCTCGTCTATCCATGATAATCATGTCCGTTCACATGGTTTCAACTTTGAAAATAATAATAAAAAATGTCCGTAGGGGCCATGTCTGCAGAGTAAGGAGGATGAGGCAGCATAGTAGTTCCATGTGCAATAGGCGATGGACCTTCTGTTCGTGACCCATGAGTCGTAGGACGAACTTGGGGAAAACGATATGGTAACAAGATGCTGTGTCAGATTTTCGTGACAGGATCTAACAGATTTTTTTTTTTTTTTTTTGCAGTCTCTAGGATATTTGCTTGACTGACCGTCGGTGGTAGACGTCGAAGGCGTCCTGAGCGAGGGACATCTTTAACTTCCGTCAGGCAATTTAAAACCGCGTGACCATTCGTAAAAGTACGACTTAAGCAATCATCACGGTAGGCTGTCTGCGTCATTTGGTGTGTTTCTCTAAAGGTTGTATTGAGTCTGACGCAAAATTTAATGCAGACGCCATATTCCTCTAACTATGTCACCTCGAAATTCGCAAATTGAGCGAAACAACGTTCTGCTCTATACAGCACCGAACAATAACTAACAGACCTAAAGTAACGAAACTTTCGGCAGCTACACAATTAACATAGGCGCGTGCAGGGCTGCCAACCGTATTTGGCTCCAACACTCCAATGGCGGGAAATTACGAGTGTTTCGGAATATTGGGAACAGACGTCGTAAATCTGCCTGGAAATCTATGTTCACTGCCTCATCAAAAGTGTCGGAACATCTATTAGGGGGCATTAATATGAGGGATACCCATCCTTAAACTTCACGCCGAGTTGGACTCGGGAGGGGAACACACTGCTGTCTGAACGTCTATGGAGGAATGACAACCCATTGTTCCTCAAGACAAGAAGTTCAAAGTCTAACTAAGGACAACACGCACAGCTGACTAACCTCCGGCGGGAGCGTTCACACATCCGCGACGTGGCGCATCCGTGACAAGCTGCAATACCGAACGCAGCTTCGCGCCTTCCTTACCGGACTACTGTTTCATCGCAACACCGTGACAGTAGTCTTGTGTAGTTCGCGAACGAACTAGTTCGTAAGAGCGCTCCCAGAGGCGAACTAAGCGAACTAGTTCGCAGATCCCTCGCCTCTTAGTTCGTCCGCTCCTTTTCCGAAGACTGACGGGTAACAGCGAGAGGACGCGAGAGCGCACAGAATCGCGTGATTCCCTTCTGCCAGTTGACGTCATTTCGAGCTCATATGCAGCTCAGCTGTAGTTTTAGTAGCGGTATCAAAACCCAAAACGAGCGGACGAACTAAAAAGAGCGACCTACTTCGCGGCCGAGCTGCAAACTAAAAGTAGAGCTACTGGTCGCGAACTAAAATATGCGCGATAGGTCGCGAACAGAATTAAAAGTCACGTGTTTGCCTTCTGCTGATGAGAGCTATTTCGAGGTTAGCGTCTGCCTGCTAGATTACATAGTTCAGTGCTACAAAATTTCTGCACTCCGCAATATCTGACTAATAAATTCCATAATGCCAAGATATAGAGACAACTCTAAACTTAAACGCGAGAAATTATCCACAAACTGTTTCTTTTAGTTTGCGTGATATCGTTAGCGGCTCAAGCAGCAAGCGCATGAAGCAGCTAGGTGGGGGAACTTCTCCCTCCACCTGCATGCGCTCAGCCGTCACTGGGAGCGTACGAACTAAAAGAACGAACAAGTTTGCGGCAGAGCCGCGAACTAAAGTGAGCGCTCCCGATCTCGAACTATTATGCGCAAGTCTACGTGACAGCCCCTAAGGAGCTTTTCTCGCTTCCCTATCTCCGATGTTGTCTTCGCAGGAGGCGCGTCGACGTCGATTGTGTAGGCAAGAGAATTTGCTACAGTTGACCAACCACTGATGCTCAAAATTCATAGATGGATCGAAAGAGGTAAGAATAGACGGAGAATGAACACACATCTGAAATCAGATATATTCGCTTAATTCCGAAGAATGTCAACGTATTTCAATTCAGAACACCAGTAAAATGAAATAATTTCAGCAGCAGATGTTTTCTACTTTTCAGCCAAAACAAATACTGGATCAGGACAATTATTAAACACTTTTAATGCTGACTACGTCCCACAGTACACCCAGATTTATACTGATGGCTCCAAAACCTCAGATGATGGCAAGATGGGTTGTGCTTTCTTATGTCCAAGTACCGGCCATATGGAAATGATATCGCTTCCCGCTGAAACTTTGGATTTTTCAACAGAAGTCATAGCCATACCCGCAGTCTCAAAATATTCGCAGACTCTCATTGAAAAAAGAAACGACTAAAGATAATGAATATATTGGAAAGAATATAAAATATATGTGGATTAAAAGACATGCCAATATTAGATTTCACGGAATAGTCGACGAATTAACGAAGACCGCTGCTAAACATGGCACATTTAAAAATATTGCCAGCATCAAATTTTAAAAGTATATTGCACAGCAAAACAATATAATGGGACGATGAATATAAATCACCTACACTCTATAAAGGAATGTACTACGGACAGATACAGACAAATTCCCTCTAAACCTTGGTTCAGCTCAATTAAGGCAAATAAAGAATGGATAAGCTGAATGAGATTCAACCAAGAATCCTTTTGCTAGCCACCTCCACCGAATACACATGAGAGAAAATCCTTATTGCGATTGTGGGTGATATCACATATTTCTTGAATGCAAACTTTTTGCAATTATTTTATTCAACAACTGATCAGATTGCACCAGCCACTACCAGCCTCCATGTCAACTCTCCTGCGTCAAAATAATAAACTAGTTATAAAAGTACCAATGAAAATTTTAGATAATTGTAATATTTCTTTGCAAAATAAAAAAAATAAAAAATAAAAACTGAAAAATGGCTGTATGGTCTGTAATGTTACATGCGCCTCCACATACAAAACAATATTTATTTGCCCATATTTAAATTAATTATGCTTATATTTGTATTTTTTTCCTTGTAATTTCGTGTCATTTTCAATGTGTCACTAAATTCTTAAAGGCGCAAATTCTTTGAAAACTTAAATCAAAGACTAACTCTGAACAAAGAGCAGTTAGAATAATAGATTAAACTATTGTTTCTTTTAAAAGAAAGGAGTAGTGACGCCATTTTTCTCTTCTGTATTATGCTCTCGTCTAGTAAACTTCTCTTCCATTTTACGCTTGTATACGCCCTGATGAATTGCGAAAATATACGATATATCTCGACGAGAAAGTTGTAATGATCTCGACTGTATGAAGTTAGTGAGATTTCACAAAGGTAACTGAACTTTGAATGTGATGTATATGTAAACTTGCTTCATTTATTTGGAATAATAATTGTTTCGTGAGTACTTATTTGTAGTGAGATTGGAACCTTATTTTCTCCTTTCACATTTTTTTCATTTAACTGTGATACAATTTATTTTTCAGGACAAAAGAATAATGAATTACACTGATTTACGAATGTAATTGTTGGAGATGTGTACAATAGGACCCATTTTTATCACGTTCTTTTATTAAATAATTATTCTAACTGCGACCCGGAGATTACGAACGACTTACCATTTTTTATTAGTAACAGATCAACTAGCCGGAAACTTAGTTGCAAAATCAGCAATAGCAATAATGTCTCCAACAGTTAGGTTCACGTTGCTTATCAGTATCAGCCAGGTTAGAAAGGGATTTTAACTACTTTCGTGGTGCGTAACCCATTAATTTCTCTAAAAAGTACAGCATAGTAGTTTCATTTCAATAGATAGGTGGTTTTGCTAGTATTGAAATATTTCTCCCAACCACTCTTTACAGTTATTCTATTTCGTGCTCACATTAAGTTCCAAAATTTTATAATGATTTAAAAATATTAAATTAAAATAATAAAATTAAGGGAGGAATGTTTCAGGCAGTAAGGCAAAAAGAAAAAAAAATCAATAACACAGCGTTCTTGAGTGTCCATAGGACGGCCGTAGAAGCTGCTTGGAGGCTTGAGCGTCTGCCGACTCGACGCCAGCCTCCAGTTGGCAGCACGTGACCGGAACATCGCACCACTCCGCCCACCCACCTCTGCACGCGATGTACAGTGGCGGGGCGGGTGAACAATCGCCTTGTATCTCCTTCGCTTGACCGGCAGTCTTGCTGAGTTGTATGATCGATGCAGCAGTTTTCTTCCACCCGCTTTTCTTCACCATGCCGTGGCGCGGAGGAACACGGCAAAGTTGCTAGCGTTGTAAGAAGAACGCACGACAAATTGCTTAGTTCCCCTATCTCTCCAATGTGCGCAACACCAGCGGTGAGCTCACCACCGCTGTTCGAGCGGGTATGCTGCCGGAAGTCGTCATCGACCCCCCCCCCCCCCCCGCGATATTTTCACAGGAGCACAACTTGCCGTTCTCAAGGCACAACTGCACTCAAGGAAGCAATGTACAAGAGAATTTAATACCTCGGTTTGCAAAGGGTAAACAAGGAAGATAACACACACAGTCAACAGAAACAAAGATGACCAAACATCAAAAATATCGATAGTGATTATTAATCAACAGGTGAGACAACAATAATTCTTGAAATAAATCGCAATTTGCGATCGGTTATGGCTTCACTGTACTACGTTTAGATGAAATACCCAAGTGCGGCGAATGAAAACTTGTGCCTGGCCGGGATTCGAACCCGGGATCTCCTGCTTACTAGGCAGACGCGTTGACCACTCCGCCACCGAGGACACAGTGATCAACTCGACTGCAGAGGAATCTTCACTGCATGTTTCCCGCCACACCCAAATCTCCATTCACCACGCTGTCCCTTTCCTATAACCACAGCCTATTTTGTTTTGTGGTTATAGGAAAGGGACAGTGTGGCGAATGGAGATTTGGGTGTCGTGGGAGACGTGCAGGGAATAGTCCTCTGTAGTCGAGTTGGTCACTGTGGCCTCGGTGGCGGAGTGGTCAACGCGACTGCCTAGTAAACTGCCTAGTAAGCAGGAGATCCCTGGTTCGAATCCCGGCGGGGCATAAATTTTCATTCGCAGCACTTTGGTACTGCAGCTAAACCTAGTACAGTGAAGCCATAACTGATCGCAAATTGAGATTTTTTTCACTAATTCGAACGCTGTAATGTCGTCAAAATGTATAATTGAACATTAATTATGTGTCTCTGTTTTTGATGACAGTGCCGCATTCCAAGCAGAATTTAAACAAAAACCACCATCTCTGTTTATAAGGTCGCTTGCTAGTTTAATTTAAAAAGCTTCCTTAATAACCAACAATGTGGAAGTGCATGCCAGAATCTGTGTGTTGTTGTATTCCATAGGATGACCGGTGCAAAGACAGTGTTCTGCAACAGCGGATTTTTTGGCCGTTGTAAGCATATGTTACATTTGTGTTCAATACACCGGTCTCCCAAAGTCCCGTTTGTCTGACCAATATACGACACACCACAGCTGCATGGAATACGATAGACATCAGCTTTACGCATACCAAGATCGTCATTTACAGACCGCAACAGGGCCTTTATCTTAGAAGGTGGTCGAAAAACACATTTCACATCATATATCCGCAAAATACGACCAATATTCATGGAAATGCTTCCTGCGTAAGGTAAAAAGGTCATAGATATAGGTGCCACTTGATTACTATCGTCACTCGCACGTTGCACAGTAGGCTGACACTGCAACGCACGTTTTATGTGCCTCTCAGTATAACCAATCTGACGAAAGGTGACTTCGAGATGGGACATGTCAGCTGACAAACTTTCAGGGTCTGAAATGACATGGGCCCTGTGAACCAAGGTACGCAGTACTCCTTCATGCTGAGCTGGATGGTGACAACTATCAGCGCGCAGATACAAATCTGTGTGAGTAGGCTTCCTATAAACAGTATCTCCCAATGTACCATCAACCTTCTTTCTGACCAACACATCAAGGAAGGGAAGGCAGCCATTCTTTTCCACATCCATAGTGTGAACTGAATATTCGGGTCGATTGAATTTAGCTATTCCAAAAAGCCGATTAAATTTTCATTATCTTGAGGCCAAACCCCACAGAAGTATCGGTTACACATCTGAAAAAAAAAAAAAAAAAAAACACGCTGGTTTCAAGGTCGGTGACTCCAAAGGACGTTCCTCGAAATCCTACATAAACAAACCGACCATTCGCTTGCACATTGCTTCCTTGAGTGCAGTTGTGCCTTGGAATGGCAGGGTGTGCTCCTATCGAAATATCGAGGGTGTTCGACGATGTCACTCGGCAGCATACCCGTAGACGTTTGAAAATTCATTACGCCGGGAAAAATTAAGGTTACAGAGTATCGTCTCAATTGCGCAACTGGATGCATGGTTTCCTGTCAGAAAAGTCACAGTTCGAAGTAATAGATGGACAATCTGTGAGTGAGGCACAAGTTATATCTGGCGTTCCTTCATCATCTATATGAATGACTTAGCAGATAACCTGAGCAGCGGTGTTAGGTCGTTTTCAGATAATGCTATCATTTAACGTCTCTTATAGTCCCCACAAGTTCAAAATCGGTTTCAAACTCATTTAATAGACATCTGTATGGTGCCAAATATGACAATTGAGAAATGAAGAGTGAGGTCAAACGCGTGAGTACTAAAAGAAACCCATCAAATTTCGTTTAGACAATATCAAAGCTGTGAATTACAAAACAAGTGTCGCGTTGGAGTGGCCGAGCGCTCTGATGCGCCTTGCAGCGGAGCATGCGGTTCCTACCATTGGAGGATTCGAGTCTACCCTCGGACATGGATGTGTGTGTGTGTGTGTGTGTGTGTGTATCCTTATGTTAGTTTAAGTAGTTTGTAAGCCTGGGGACCGATAACCGGAGCAGTTTAGTCGCATCTATTTACTGACATTGGCAGAACAATTCAAATTGGGAAGACAAACAGAAGACTCGCTTTGTTGACAGAACACTTGAAAGACGCAGTAAGTAGTCCCCTAGAGAGACTGCCTTCACTGCACTCGCCCGCCCTCTTCCAAAGCGTTGCTGCGTGGCGTGGGATCTCTACCAGGTAGAGGTGTCAGAGGACTGAGAAAAACTGCAAAGAAGGGCAGCTCGTTTTGCATTACCGCCATACGGGGGGGGGGGGGTAACGGAAATGATATATTACAATCTATAAAACAAAACCATTTTTGTCGGAACGAGAAATATTTCTGAAATTTCCATCAACTTTCTCTTCCGAATGCGAAAAAATTTACTTGCTCCGCACCTACATAGGTATAATGAAGATCATAAAAAATGTAATAAATCAGAGCTCCATAGAAAAGATTTGTGTGTTCGTTTAACTCGCACAGTATTTGAAGCGGTAAAGTAAGTCTGCCAGTATCAATAATATCCCTTCAGAAGGAAACTTTTCACTCTGCAGCGGAGTGTGCGGTGGTATGAAACTTCCTGGCAGATTAAAATTATATTACGGAACCGGGACTCGAACCTGGGACTTTTGCCTTTCGCGGGCAAGCGATCTACCGACTGAGCTATCCCGACACGACTCACGATGCCGCCCCACAACTTCCGCCAGTACCTCGCCTTCTACCTTCAAATGTTCAAATGTTTGTATAGCTTATGGGACTTAACTACTGGGTCATCAGTCCCCAAACTTACAAACTACCTAAGAACTAACTAAAACTAAGGACGGCACAAATATCCATGCCCGAGGGGGGATTCGAACCCCCGACCGTAATGGCCGTGCAGACCGTGACTGGAGCGCCTCAGTCCCCTCGACCACCGCGACCCTCCTACCTTCCAAACTTCACAGAAGCACTCCTGGAAGAAACGATATGGCGGAGACATAGCTGTGAACTTTGGAAGGTAGGAGGGAAGGTACTGGCGGAAGTAAAGTCGTGGGGCGGCATCGTGAGTCGTGTCGGGATAGCTCAGTCGGTAGAGCGCTTGCCCGCGAAAGGCAAAAGTCTGAGGTTCGAGTCCCGGTTCCGGCACACAATTTTAATCTGCAAGGATATTTGATATCAGCGCACATTCCGCTGCAGAGTGAAAATTTCATTCTGGAAACATCCCTTAGGTTATGGCTAAGCCATGTCTCCACCATATCCTTTCTTCCACGAGTGCTAGTCTTGCATGTTTCGCAGGAGAGCTTCTTTGAAGTTTGGAAGGTAGGAGGAAAGTTTGTATAGTCTATGGGACTTAACTACGGGGTCATCAGTCCCTATACTTACAAACTACTTATGAACTAACTAAGACTAAGGACGGCACAAATATCCATACCCGAGGGGGGATTCGAACCCCCGACCGTAGTAGCCGTGCAGACCGTGACCGAACCGCCTCAGTCCCCGCGGCCACTGCGGCCGGCTTGGAAGGTAGGAGGCGAGGTACTGGCGGAAGTAAAGTTGTGGGGCGGCATCTCGAGTCGTGTTGGGATAGCTCAGTCGTTAGAACGCTTGCCCGCGAAAGGCAAAGGTCCCAGATTCGAGTCCCGGTTTCGGGACACAATTTTATTCTGCTAGGAAGTTAATTTCCCTTGTTTCCCGAGGGGCACGTGAGGATGCCGGCGCGAAACTGCATAGCCGGACCAAAAGGAGGAGGCCGCCAGTCTTTACCGTGGCCTTGCAGACTGACGTCTTCTCTTTGAGGAAGCTTCTGGGCTCCCCTGGCGCAGTCCAACTGCCAGTGGGAGCTTCACGTGGCCACGTATTTACGCGGCGCGGCACGTGACGTGCTGCAGTGAGCAGGGTACCGGCGCCTGCGAGCAGAAACGCCCGCTTCTGGCGGAGCCGCCGTCGCCAGCTGGTGAGGCTTCCTGGCTATTGGCCGCAGCCAGACCAATGGTGGCGTGACGAAGCAACGTCCAAACAGACGCCGAGGGTCACCGACCTAGCTTTGCGGGCAGAATGCGCCGCCAGTGCCACGAAGAAGTGTGAAGTGAATCTACACTGTGTGATCCAAAGTATCCGGACACCTGGCTGAAAATAACTTCGTGGCGCCCTCCATCGGTAACGCTACAATGTGGTGTGGGCCCACCCTTTCCGTTGATGACAGAGAGATCGGTGAAGCCTGCCACAACAGTCGGCGTTCCTAAACTTCCCAAAGGTGATCTATACGATTCAAGTCAGGACTTTGTGCAGACCAGTCCATTACAGGGATGTATTGCTTGTAACCACTTCGACACAGGCCGTGCATTATGAACAGGTGCTCGATCGTGTTGAAAGATGCAATCGCCATCCCCGAATTGCTCTTCTTAATCTCAATTGTTGTTTTAGGGCGCACAACTGCTGACGTCATTAGTGCCCAACACTGCCCATAGTAAAATCAAGTCACCCAATACGTCCGGCGAAGGTGGCCGAGGGGATTGAGGCGCTTCAGTCACGATCTGCACGGCCACTACGGTCTGGGGTTCGAATCCCCCCTCGGGCATGGATATTTGTGCCGTCCTTAGTCCTTAGTCCTTAGTAGTTCATAAGTAGTTTGTAAGTTTAGGGACTGATGACTCCGTAGTTAAGTCCCTTAAGCTTAACAAACATTTGAACATTTTTGAACGTCCGGCGAATCTCGCTCAATAAGACTGTCATTTGCTCGGACTCTGAGTGCTCTTTTGAGCCTCCGCACGCTATATCCTGTCCATCCCCTGGTACAAAGCATCCTCAATTGTCTTACCTGTCTTTCAGCGAGCTGAACTACTGTGACGTTTCTGTGGGTCCCTGGCCACGTGGGAGTGTTGGGGAATGAGACTGCGGATATGGCTGCCAAGGAGGCAGTTCTCCTTCCTCGGCTATCTACCTTTTCTGCTAGCTCTGATGACCTACGCGCTGGTGTCTCCCGGCGTATCATCTCCCGTTGGTTTTTACATTGGTCATCCCTGTCAGGGAACAAATTGCGGGCCATTAAACCTGTGCCTGATCTTTGCTCAACGTCATCTCGGCCCTCTCGTCGAGAGGAAATTGTCCTGGCCCGGCTTCGTATTGGCCACTGCCGGTATAGCCACCAGTATTTACTTCGTGGTGATCCTGCTCCCTTATGTGAGCACTGTGATGAACCTTTTACTGTGTACCAACTTTTAGTGCAAAGTCCGTTTTTTTTCATAGTCTCCGTCATGATCCGTCTCCGTTTACCATTTGAAATGTCTGATATTTTAGCTGATGATCCGCATTCTACTAACAGTTTTACTTTTTATACATCGTGCAAATATGGCGAAAGCCATTTAAGTTCTAACCACGGTTCGATTTTACTGTAAAATTGGAACTCCACTCAGGGAGACGATATTTAAACGAGGCGTTGCCAAGTACAAAGGCACACCAAACACCCTGGTCTGTCTTTGATCGATCAGTGTACATGAAGAAATTGTCGTCAAATTTGAACCGGAGTGCGAGAAATTCTCTCTTCCTTTGGAAGAGAATGAAGGTCCAAGTTAATACGGACTTCGGGGCTTAGCTACGGTGGAGAGATGCTCTCTCCAGTCAAGAAAATAGCAGGCATTGTAACGCCTAGCTGGCCAAGTAACGAACGCAAGTGTACTCCCAGAGCAGACGGGCGCACGGCAAAGAGACAGTCAAGTGAGTCATCAAAGAAAACTACGTACGTTGGGTGTCCTCGCATGGATGACAAACGGCTAGCATAACGGCTAAGCAGGAGTTCCCGACGGTAAGAGGAGAAGTTCAGCGGCCTCGGCATAGAGGCTCTCAACGGGACTAGTGTAAAACGCTCCCGTCGCCAGACGGATCCCTTGGTGGTGGATTGTGTTAAGGCGGCGCAATATGGACGGTCGAACCGAAGAATAAACGATGCTTCCATGGTCTAGTTTGGGAATTGCTCGTCAATAGTGGGAAGTAATAAGGTACTTAAAACATCAATCTAGGCCTGTGCTGTGATAGTGCCACGAAAAACATGGGGTGCAAGCGCCCTCCATGAAAAACGCGGCGCCGCGGTAGAATAGCCGAGCGCACTTAGGCGCCCAGCTGCGGTGCTCGTGGCCGTTCGCCGTCGGGGATTTGAGTCCTCTCTCAGGCATGTTTGTGTTGTCCTTAGCATGAGTTATTTTAAGTTAGTGTAAGTAGTTTGTAAGCTTAGGGACTGATGACCAACGCAGTTAAATTTCTTACATTTACAAACATTTGAGCATTTTCTTTTTAACAAGGCCACACCATAACACCACCACCTCGGAATATTACTGTTGGCACTACACACGCTGGCAGATGACGTTCACCGGGCATTCGCCATACCCACACTGCCATCGAATCGCCACATTGTGTATCGTTATTCGTCACTCCACACAAAGTTTTTCCACTGTTCAATCGTCCAATTCTACGGTTATTACACCAAACGAGGCGTCATTTACTCTGTGTGATGTGTGCCTTAGACCATGAAATCCAAGTTTTCTCACCTCCCGCAAAAAAGTTCAAACTACTTAAATTAAGGCAAACTAACCTAAGGACAACACATACACCCAAGCCAGAGGGAGGGCTCGAACCCCCGACGGGCGCAGCACGGCGCCTCAGTGCGCACGGCAATTCCCCGCGGCTCTCACCTCCCGCCTAGTACTTGGAGTGGATCCTGATGCAGTATAGATTTCCTGTGTGATGGTCTGGATAGATACATACCTATTACACTGTACGACCCTCTTCACCAGTCGGCGGTCTCTGTCAGTCAACAGGCGAGGTCGGCCTGTACGCGTTCGTGCTGCACGTGTCCCTTCACGTTTCCACTTCAGTATCCCATTAGAAACAGTGGACCTGGTTAGGAGAGTGGACATTTCTTGTAGACTTCTGACAAGTGACACCCAATCACGTAACCACGTTCCAAGTCCGTAAGTTCCGCAGACCATTCCATTCTGCTCTCTCAAGATGTCTCATACAGCTGAGGTCACTGATATGGAGTAGCTGAAGGTAGAAGGGTAAAATTTTACGACGCTTCTCGCCGGGCTCCAGTGCTTATGTTGGCAACAGATGAACAATGAAGTGTAGAATTGCGTTAATATTTTTCAAGAGCTACAAAGTAAATGTTATTGCTGCTCGTTTCACTCGCAGCTAATTTAATACTGTACCTGCTCTATGGTTGACAGGTTCTTGTATGAACCCTTGTCCGTTCAGAAAAAAATTATTTTCGTTTGAATTGAAGTTGTCACGAAAAAACATTTATTGGTGATCTGAGCTGCCTACATTACCATTGGTGCCAACATAACCACTGCAGCCCGGCGAGAAGCGTCGTACAATTTAATCCAGTAGGAGGCAGCACAATGCACCTAATATAGTTTGATCACGTAGTAAATCTCTAGTCAATAGTACTCATCACTTCCTGAGAAACAGCTAGTTAGTTTGGACAGGAAGGAAATTTTCTAAACGCGTGATACGTATCAATTGAGCGTTGTCGCCAAGGTGATTCATAATGTTCGAATACAGTATATGTTCCAGAAACCTGCTGTAGATCGAATTAGTGATATCGATCTGTAATTTACTGGGTTACTACTGTTTCCTTTCTTGATCTTTGGGGTGTTCTGTCTAACGGCCGGTTCCTGACACCATGAGACGGCTTTCTTTGATCGCGAAGACGCGCCGACGTTATGCTATGGAGCTTATGGTGACTAGTTATAAATAATATAAATAGTACGTACTAAAGACCATAATTTGTCCAATTCAAGTTTTTTTTTTTTTTTTTAAATCTATCGGACCAAACTGCGTGGTCATCAGTCCGTAGCTTACAAACTACTTAAACTAAGGTAAACTAACCTAAGGACAAACACGCTACTCCACCGCGGCCTAATTCAAGTCCTGTATATTCAATAACATGTTTGGATGTACATGCAATTGGAAATCATGAAGTAACATTTAGCCATGAAGTCCACTGACACACACATATCTCCATAAAAGTTCTAATAACCATCGCTAGCATAAAAGAAGTGTGATAAAAAAACACTGGCTGATACGGCCTGAAGAATCAGTAAAACATAGTAGTATCGAATTAGCCCTCTAAGTACTGTATCTTCAGAAGAAAGGGCTACTTAGATAAAGAAATAAATAGACCGCTACATCATCGAAGGTTCAAATCTTCTAACGAAAAGAACCAACAAAATGGAAAGTCTTCCTTCCATATCTAAAAACGATCATAGATCGTAACACTAAAATACTTGAGAAACTGGTATCGATACCATATTTAAACCAATAAGTAAGGTATGCGAATATTTAAACACCGCCATGACTATGCGCACCGCTTGCCACACCAGGAGTGTGCGCCAAGTATAGATAGGAACTACGAAGAAAGAAAATTATATATATAACAAATTAACACCCATTCAAAGGAACACAAAATTAACTATCCTCAAGATAAATCGGCGGTAGCGGAATACGCGCAAGGTTCTGGAAACCATCAAATTAGATTCTCTGACACTTTACTTGTAGTCAGAGCAAATAATTATTACATTTTGATGCTCAGAGAATCCATAGAAATTCAGAAGAACAAAGCAAAAAAAGTCATCAAAAACAATAAGGAGTTAAATACATTGTGGGCTTTAGTGATAAAAAAATGGTAGCAACTCTTCACCACAAGCTCCACAGAATACTGTGACGTCACAAGAACGCACCATACCGTTTGGAGCGGAAAGCGCAATAGCCTGACAGCTAACAGCGTCGAAAGTTGCGACGAACCGCATGCAAATGGAAAGCACGCATTGTCTCTATATTTTGATACTACGCTGACACTATTACAGTTACAGACTAGCACGCTGAAGCAAATGATAGAGAAGAACAGCACGATTCAGACGATGTATTGGTATCATTTATATTAATTTGATATCAAAAGTTATTCAGAAAACTAACATTTATTCACTTGCAAAAATCCAGACGCTAAACTAACTGAAGTACAATAACGAGTGAGGGCTCAAATGAAATGTCTCATTGAGACGCAATGTTTTGTATAACCATACTATCTGCAACATTTATATTGCGCATAATAATGCACTTTTATGGAGGAACAACAGTGATTTGTTGCCAACAGTTAATACGAGACAGATAACACGAAACACACATGACGACTTGTTTAGAATATATTATTTTTGTTTAATTTAATATGCTGTCTTTGTGTAAACTAAATTATTTTGTTTATCGACCGTAATTTTTTTCAATTTATGAGCACAGTAATTCTGAACAGTGCATTGGAAAGAGGACTGGAAAATCTACCTGAAAAGCACTTTACCTAAGTGATTACTTAAATATTCATTGCGCGAAGGCTGACTTATTTATCCGTCAGTCTGAAAATGTTCATTTGTTAAAACTTAAGATTTTGGGGTATTATTAATGTTCGAAATTAAAGTATGTATTTGCATTAAAATCTTAGCGTGCATCTAACGATGCCGTCATATCAACATTTCAATCATCATTTAAAAAGTTTGTACAGTACTGGGAGAACTACTGAACCTAGTAGGGGGACGTATTACGTCATTTCAGTAACGGCACCGACGGTGTATAAGTGGGTGCCGGGAGCGGTCCAAGGTCAGACTAAGTCAGTTCAGTCGTGATGAAAGACGTGTGTTGCGAGTGCAGTGGGACTGACTGAGACGATAGGGGTTTGAACATAGCGGCAGAATCCGCCGTACCGGACTCTGAAATATTTTAGAACGTGTGTGGATTTTGATTTGGTAGTCGGACATCAGAAATTATTCATCGCTTTCTGAACTGGGTTTTTCGGTAGAACAATTAACTTTAACAGCAATCATTTTAAAAACATTATCCAGATGATTAAATATTCATATAGCTGTTTTGTTAATATTGGTGGGGTCTCGAGCTAATCATATCAGATAGAGTAATGAATTTAGTGGTTCTCACCAGACATAATCATGCAATAGACAATAACCAATTTTAGTAAAAACGCAAACCTCATGTTGTAGTTAGTTATTTAGTAGATGCCGCCCTAGTTAAACATTCCGTGACTTAAATTGAAAGTTTAGTTTTACGAATAAAGGTATATGTGTACGGACAACAACGAACCAAAAGGTAACAGGAGTAAGTCATCCCCTAAGACAAAGTTAGTTGGTTTAAGGGTCTGTACCGTTACAATGCGTTCTCGCGACTCGTCGATAGTAAGGCAGCTACATCTCATGACGTCGGGAACCGACCGTTGCGTGAGTACACACAGACAGGACGGTTTGCTGAGCTAAGTTTGAGCCAACATGTTACGTCTGCAAAGCCTCCCAAGACGTCTTCTGCGGTGGAAGACGAAATGTCATTCACGGGATTTTGCCCTGGACAACGGCTTTATTTCCAGGAATATAATAACGGCAATAATATGTAGAAAGATTTAATTACCGCTGATGGATTAGTTACTCGAGTGACAACCATTGATTAGATCACGTTCAAAGTCACTTACCTCTTCTTAACGTCCATTTAGCTGATACTGCTTTTCTGACAACACAATACTCCCAGTTTCCTTTTACACTGTCGAGTGCAACTCTCGTGACATCTAGAGGTGAAATCCACGTTACGCAAGAATTGCTCGGATTCTTCTGATAAGTTCGTGTATCCAACGCCGTACAGTATAGGATCGAATTACAATTCACTCTTTGAACTATCGAAGGTTTCACAAAAGTGGCTGCGATATCTCGAAAGTAGCCTTTACAGGATACAGGAATTACGTATTCTCTCTAAATTGTGTTACATATAAGGGGAAATTCTGTGTACATTTATTGAATGTTATATCTGCAACTTCAAAAAAATTATAGAATTGTTTCATTCGTCTCCTTTATAGCCGAGATATGATAGTGTTGTAACTACAGTATCAAATATAAATGAAAAAGATTACCCTACATTTAGAGTAAAAAAAAATTGAAGACATTAGGAGCTATTTCTGTTTAGTTCCATTACTGATCTGCCTGGTAATTCTGTCAAATGTTCTTTTAGATAAAACACATTCTTAACACCATTTATTTTAAAAAAGTATTTTGATGAATGCACTGAGTGAATATAAAAGTTTCGAGTTCCATTGTCAACTTCATACAACAAAAGGTTACACGACACTTTGTCCCCCTCCTCCCCCACTCATATCGCAAATAGATCTCGCCGCAACGAAAAACACTTCGTTCTATGATTTCTGCCCCAGCTTGTGCAACATTATATATATACATGTGGCGTCTGTTCCGAAAGAACAGACTTCACTTCTGATCCTGCAGCTGTTATTATTTAATATTCATAGAATATATGACATCAACTGCGATTGGGTACACATTTTCAGCTTTGCCCATTCGCAGTTGATGTCATATATTCTATGAATATTAAATTTGTGCAACATTTCCGTGACATTCTCTCTCCATGTATCGCAGCAATACAAAACGAGCTGCCGTTCTCTGAACTTTTTCTATGTCCTCCATGAGTCCCACCTGGAAAGGCAGTTTTTTTTTTTAGCAGAACTGTTCCATCTACTGTTTTGGCAATGAAACGCAACATACTATTCGCCTTCCCGATGTTTTCTGTGTGTTCTTTCCAATTTAAATTGTCCGTTATTGTTATTCCTGCGAAGAAACTTTGCACATTTTATCTTCAAGAGGAAATTCGCTGTATTCTTATAATTCTATGGTGCATGGCGGAGGGTACTTTACCTACGAAATTTGACAAAAACTACGGTTTTATTCCGATCTTGATTAAATTATGCTCATTCTTCATAATAAGAACAATAATTTTCAAGCGTACAAAGGGGAGGGTACTTTGCGATAAACTTAGACACTACTTCACTGATCACCATGAAAGTGAACAGAATTGTATAATTTTTACAGATGGAGGAAACATTGGCCTGAGGAGGTGGTGGAGGAGTCAGAGACTAAGAGGTGAGAAAGTGGAAGGTGGACTGAATAAGACTGGAATACTTAAGTACGCGGGTGACACCGAGTTTTCAGCTAGTCATTTATAAATAGTGTAAATTAAGTTTCACCGAATTCTTTTACTGCTTATATTGATGACTACACACTTATTATTTACTATCAATTGCTAATTTTTTCACCATGCAGACATCGAAAACATTTTGTAGCTCTTTTTTCGATCTTCTGGTGTTTTTACTAACCGATAAATGACAGCATCATCCGCGAACATTCTAAGAGAGCTACTGAGATTGTCTCCTAAATCGTTTATGAAGATAAGGAACAGTAGGGTCCCTGTAACCCTTCCCTGGTCGACGCCAGATATCACTTCTGTTTCACTCGATGACTTACCGTCCATAACTGTGTACTGTGACCTTTCCGATAAGAAATCACGAATCCTGTCTCACAAATGATACGATATTCCATAAGCACTCAATCTGATTAGAAGATGCTTGTGACGTAACGTGTTAAACTCCTTCCGGAAATCTAGAAATATGGTATCGATTTTAGATCCCATGTAAGTAACTAGATAGCTTATTTCACAATAATGATATTTTCTGAATCCGTGTAGACTATACGTCAATAGTTGTCTTCTAAGTAGTTCCTAATGTTCCAAAATCCTGCTGCAAATCAATGTCTATGACATGGACCTATAATTTTGCGGATCAGTCCTATTACCATTCTTGAATATGGGAGTATTTTTCACTCTGTGGCACTTTCTTTCGCTGAACGAGCGGTTGTATACAATAGTTAGGTATGGAGCTATTTCCTCAGTGTACTGTGAAAAGAACCTAACTGGTACACAATCGAAATCTGAATACTTGCTTCTGTTAAGTGATTTAGGTTGCTTTATTACTCCAAGAATATATACTTCTAAATTAAGCATGCTGACAGCTATTCTTGACCATCATTCTGCAGTATTTACTTCGACTTCTTTGGAGAAAATTTTGGTAATTTCTGTGTAGCAACTTTGCTTTAGCAGCACTATCATCAGTAGCATCGCCATTGCACTCGCATACTGAAGGCCTCGGTTGTGTTAAAGTGAAGTATGCAGAGTTGCACCCTAGTTGGTAGTTCACGTTGAAATGAACTTCCAGCTTTAACTTGCTGGGCAATTCAGTTCCTCTGCCAGAAGAAGGCAGTGCCATTTCTTTATTGAGATAATTTTACGACTGGTTTTCATGCCACTCGACACACATTGCTCTGCTGCTTCAGACTATCTGAGAGCAGCCTGCGGCCTCATCTTTTTTGCTGAATGTATGCCAGTCTCTGCCTTTCGATATAGTTTTTACCATGTACAGCTTCCTCTTCCATTATGTCTTAACACATGTCCTATCCTTTTTCCTCGTCAGTGTTTTCCACGTGTCCCTCTTTTCACTGATTCTGCGGAGAACCTCTTCACTCATCAGTAGCGCCAAATACCAAACGTTCTCGTCTGTTACACTATTTCTACTTTCCATTATTCACTGTTATATGATGTTCTGTTACAAACGTATAAACGATATCTATTAAAAGCCTATTGTGTTCATGGCAAAATCGAGGTTTTTGACAATTCTGCCTATTGTAACAAAACCTGTCGCGTTGTCAATTTCGTGCTGCACAGCAAGCGTTTGAGAAAGATTTCGACAGAGTAATAAACTTTGTTGGATCCAAGATATCCTCGTAAAGGGTTACTTGTCGCATTAAATATACTGATACAAATAATTTCCATAGTGTGATTATACGCCATACAACAAAGAATGTGTGTAGTTTACGCAGTCAGTGGACGAAGCTCTTTTAGAAAACTGTATCAGTTAAACCGTCAACCCACACGCAATGGAAATACACAGTTATTGACAGTAAGTCACAGATTAAAACAGAAGTGATATCCGGCGTCTCCCAGGGAAGCATTATCTTTGTAAACGATTTAGGAGACAATCTCAGTAGCTCTCTTAGAATGTTCGCGAATGATGCTGTCGTTTATCGGTTAGTGAAGACATTAGAAGATTAAAAGCTTTTGGAAGTCTGCATGGTGAAAAAATTAGTAATTGACGATACATAATAAGTGTGAAGTCATCAATATAATCTTTAAAAGAAATCGGTTAAACTTCGTTTATCAAAGACTAGCTGAAAACTCAGGGTCACCCGCGTACTTTTAGACCTAATAGCTACGAACAGGCCTGAACCTATTAACTATGTCTGTGTAGAGACAGGAGTTAGTGATCGTGATATCGTCATAGCGTCAATGGCGACCGAAGTTATTAACCAATAAAGAAGGCTAGGAACTTGTTTTTGTTAGAAAGAGCCGATAAGTAACTGTTAGCATCACACTTAGAAAATGAGTGGACATCGTTTAGTTCCGGTACAATGGATGCAGAGGAATTATGGACTAAATTCAAATGCATTTAAATAAAGGGTTAGAGAAATATGTGCCTGTAAAGTCGATTAAGGATGGAAAAGATCCACCGCGGTATAATAATAATAATAATAATAATAATAATAATAATAGAAAGCTACTGAGAAAGCACAGGCTATTGCACTCTCGGTGCACTTTTCTCACATGACACCTTGCGAGTCATGGATGGAGGGTAACAGGCAGATTGTGTTTTTCTCGCTTTCAAAACGGCGTTTGACGCGGTGCCACACTGCAGACTGCTAACGAAGATACGAGCATATGGAATAGGTTCACAGATTTCTGACTAGTTGGAAGACTTCCTAAGTAACAGAGCGCAGTACGTTGTTCTCGACGGCGAGTGTTCATCAGAGACGAGTGAATCGTCAGCCGTGCCCCAGGGGAGTGTGATAGGACCGCTATTATTTTCTTTCTATATAAATGATCTGACGAACAGAGCAACTTTTAATTTGCGGCTGTATGCTGATGATGCTGTGGTGTATGGGTGTCTTCTTTATTTGACTGTAATAGCATATAGGTTGACTTAGACAAAATTTTAGTTGGTTTGAGGAATGGCAGCTAGCTTTAAATGTAGAAAAATGTAAGGTGATGTGTAAGTAGGTAAAACAATCCATTAATGTTCGAATACAGCATTAGTAGTGAACGTCTTGATGCAGTCGCGTCGTTCAAATATCTAGGCGTAACATTGCAGAGCGATATGAAATGGGAGGAACGTGTAGGGACAGTTGTAAGGCGGACAGGCGACTTCGGTTTATTGGGAGAATTTTGGGAAGATTTACTTCATCTGTAAAGGAAACCGCGTATAAAACGCTTGTACCACTACATCTTGAGTATTGCTCAAGTGTTTGGGACCCGCAGCAGATCAGTTTAAACGAAGACATAGAAGCAGTTCAGACGCGAGCAACTAGGATCGTTACTGGTACGTTCGACCAATGCGCGAGTGTCACGGATATGCTCTGAGAACTCAAATGGGGATCGCTCGATGAAAGACGATGATCTTTTTCGAGAAATTCTCTTGAGGCAATTTAGAGGGCCGGAATTTGAAGCTCAGTTTAGAACGATCTTCCTGCCGCCTACTTACTTTTAGCGTAATTATCACAAAGACAAGAGAAATTAGGGCTCGTACGGAGGCATATAGATATTCTTTTTTTTCCTCGTTCTATTAGGGAGTAGAATAGGAATGGAAATGCCTAGTAGTGGTACAGTGTACCCTCCACCACGCACTTTACGGTGGATTGCGGAGTACTATGTAGCTGTAGAGGGACATTTACGTAATAGCTGATATGAAATTCATTATTTACGTGAAATTAATGGCACTTTAGAGACAGGTGACAATGTGCATAACATAATGTAAAATATGCACATAAATACAAGCTAACGCCCTATGTATATGTATTGGGGGGGGGGGGGACTGGTCGCGACTGACAGTAAGTCAGCGGACAATGTTAGTGGCGCGAGAGGAAAGGGATGAGGAGAAGGACGAGGAATTCCCGTAGATATGTGTAATCCGTAAGAACTAAGTTACCCAGATTATCAAGGAAGTGAACTGTTGTAGGAAGAGTCGAACGATCCCTAGTTTGGTTTATAGCACTAGTGTGTTCAGCGAATGCTGAGCAGACTCCAGTGATTCACTAGACAGGTGTATATCTGATACTCATCGGTTTGTAGTGCATCACGAGACACTTGAAGAACTAATTAATCGACTCTTGCTTACGTACCCCGATAAAAGTAAAAAAGAAAAAAATTCAAAACTAGATAAGATTTACTCAAATAAGTAAGCCGTGTTTCCGCTAAACGTGCACAAACAGCGGGAATAGCGGAGATAGCGGGTACCACACGAAGGTCTGCCAAACGGAAAATACTTTCTCACTGAAGAGATTACTGTATTTCTTATACAAGTAGTGCACACGATATTCACAGTAGATCTACATCTACATGGGATACTCTGCAAATAACATTTAAGTGCCTAGCAGAGGGTTCATCGAACTACCGTTAAACCATTTATCTCCCATTCCATTCTCGAATAGCGCGTGGGAAGAAAGAACACCTGAATCTCTTCGTTTTAGCTCTGATTTTTCGTATTTTATTCTGATGATCATTTCTACCTATGTAAGTGGGAGTCAACAATATATATTCACATTCGGAGGAGAATGTTGGCGATTGGAGTTTCGTAGGGGGCCCATGCCGCAGCGATAAGCACTGTTGTTGTAATGATTCCCATCCCAGATCCTGTATAATTTCCGTAACGCTGTCTCCCCTGTATCGTGACAATACGAAACGAGCTGCCCTTCTTTGGACTTTTTCGATGTCCTCCGTCAAACCCACCTGATAAGGATCCCACACTGGGCTGCAATACTCCAAAAAACGAGGGGCAAGCGTAGTGTATGGAGCCTCTTTAGTAGTTCTGTTGCATCTTTTAAGGGTTCTGCCAATAAAACGCAGTCTCTGGTTCGCCTTTCTCACGACATTACCTACGTGTTTTTTTTTTCCAGTTGAAGTCTGAAGTAATAGTAATTCCTAGGTATTTTGCGGAGTTTACGGCCTTCACATTTGATTGATTTATCTTGTAAACAAAGTTTAACGGATTTCTTTTCGTACTGATGTGGCCGACTTTACATTTCTCATTATTTAGTGTCAATTATCAATTTTTACACCATAGTAATATCTCATTCAGATCGTTCTGTAGTTGGTTTTGATCTTGAAATGTTTTTACTAGACGGTAAATGACGGCGTAGTTTGCAAACAACCTAAGAGCTACTTAGATTTTCCACTAAATCTGCAGCGGTTGGTCAAAATATGGAAACAACGCGAGAGCTGAATGCTCGAACATAAATGCAAACGCTGCCCAAGCGTGCGCTGTGGCATGTTACCAGAACGGCAGCTGTGCCAAGTCCACAGAGCGTTGGGAGAGTCCGCCGTGGTCGGAAGTGTTCTGTGCAGCTGCGAGAGGTCGCGTCGCAGCTGCGCGTGGTCTGACGGGGACACATCGTCAGTGACGGGTGCTTCCGTGACCAAGGGACTGTAGCTGAAGCTCAAGTGCTTGGTGTTTCCAGAGGCACCAATCCGATGGTTTGTACCGCTTACAGGGAAAGCCGAAACACAGCAGCTGAAAGTGTGTGACGAGTGATCGTGAAGAGGATGACAGCTGCAATAGTTGTCGCAGAACCGAATGTTGCACTTGTGAAGAGGATGACAGCTGCAATAGTTGTCGCAGAACCGAATGTTGCACTTGTGAACCCTCGTTAGTACAACAAAATTCTTAGAGAGGTCCATGTTGTCGGAAATTGTAGGGGGAGCTGCAACTCCAAAACCTCACATCAGTCATAGCTGTAGTAAGAGGAAGACATGGCGCCGAAGCTACAATATCTGCACAATATCTGCAACGGAAAAAAGTCATGTCCTCGGAGGACTTGTTTCACGATGTACCTAACTTTCGGCCTACGATACACACTCTTTCCAAGAGTGAAAGGCGAGGTTTCTGTTCTGAAATGGAATATCGTGGTTACTTTGTAATGTTGTATTACTGCCAAAGATTGTGTGATCATTATGGCTAATCACGTTTATCATTTAATAGAATATTTATTCCCCCAATGTGATGTTACACTCTAAGACAACTGGACCTCTATTCACATTTGGCCCCATCAGATCCCAGTGAGCCTTTGTGGTGCTAAGGAGAAATAAGTGAATGATGGCCAACCATCTTTTAGTTATCTGAAGTTGGAAATACTTTGCAAGACAAATGCAACACGATTCCCTTCAACATGCAGTGCCTCCATGTAGCCATTCCAAGACGACTTAAACGTGTTTTGGGTGCCAAATAGTTTCGTATACTGTGTTAGACGTGAGAGTATGTTTTGGTATCTTGATATTTTTATCCGCCTGCTTTACATGTCTAGAACAACTTTATAGTAATACTATCACAAACTTAAGAAATTTTTATTTTTTTTTTTTTATTTTTTTTTTCAGGCACTGCCATTGAAATTTCTGCGGATGATCTCTTTCACGTTTTTATTTTTGTCAGCCGATGATGCCTTTCTACGAATTACGTTTAGCGCCCATACATTACACGTTCCTCACCATGACTGGCTGTGGAGTAATAAAACCCCGTGAAATAAATAGTAGATGTAGTTTCTCCCCCCCCCCCCCACACGCACTTATTAATCAAATCTAGCAACCTGCGGAAGATAAAGCACTGCTTGTTTAGCATATAGACCAGAAAATACAAATTATTGTTGTAGTAACTTCATGGTACCGTCCCTGTAATTCCACGATACTGTCCTCGGATGAATTTAACCAATATTGAAAAATTACGATTCGTTAGCGATGTCGATAACGCACTAGTCCCGGCGGTGACTGCTTAGCTTCTCTGCTGTTTTTTGAGCATTAAGAGATAGAAGGCTACTGTGTCCTTCGTTTTGTGACGGCGAGGTCGTTCTGAGCGATAATGCCTCAATCCGTAGGTTACATGCCTTGTGTTCTTTCTACGTATTGCTCTCAGGACAGCATGCCGATAGACATTTCTTCACTCGAACTGAACATACAAAACAAAACAGAAAAAAAAAACAGTATATGGGTATGTGAGTACAATGTGAAACTTTCATCGTCAGTGTGTGGTTGGGGCAAGTGGTAGCGATGAAGTTCATAAAGAATTTGTGCGTTTTGAATTAAGTTCCGAAACTCTGAACGTTATTTTAATGAGGACTAGCTGAAAACCCGGAGTAGCCCGGGTATTTATTTATTCATGCCATTTTAAGGTATATATTCATTTGTAAAAGGGCTGCATGTAAAATCTCTTGGGAATACAGTTAGTTGTAAAAAGTCATAGATTAAAACTTGGTGCCGGAAGTGGCAGCTTTCTATGGACGTTGCTGTTTATGTGCTCATATCACATGAACTACGTGTCGTACTGTGATACAATTTAGGAAGTACCTTCACTATATGCGTTTATAATATCTGTAAATTTTACAGCGGCTACAATTTTTAGTGTAGAAATTATAAATTGTAACGTCAAACCGAAAGCCGTAGTTTTAGTCCATGAACAACGGAGTATTATTGTTTATGTGATCATATCTCATGAAATACGTGTCGGAATGTGATACAATTTAGAAAGTGTATTTAACTATATGTGTGTATACAGTCTGCACAACTTCCTGCCGCTACAATTTGTAGTGTTCAAATTATAAATTGTAACGTCATACAGAGAGCCGTGGTTTTACTCCATAAACAGCGGAAAAGTAGTAAGCGAGAAACTTTTTTCCTTTCATCATTTTACTATGGTTGCCAGCGAGCAAAAGTTTAATAAAGGTTTGAAATTATGTTTAAAGTTTGTTGCAAGGCGCTAAGTACTGTCATTCTCATACAATGTATTTCGAAAGTCTCGCCATTTTTTGCGATTTCTATTGGCTATGACGTAATATCTTTTGTACCATGTGACGTATGTGATTCTTAACCATGCAGCAATCGTTACCTCACGGTAAGGAATGTGTGTACCAAATTTGATTGAAATCGGTCCAATGGTTTAGGAGAAAATGAGCAGCACTGTCGCAAAATGCAGCAGTTTTTCGCGCATATCATTGTTTATGACGTCATATCTCATGAACTATATAACGTATGTGATTCTTACATTTAAGGCGACAGTCCTCGTGGATTGAAGCTTACGTGTACAAAATTTCACAAAGATTGGATCAAAACTGTAGATTTGTATGCAACACGTACACACATTCGGACACACTGCTTTATATATTAGAAGTACGGCAATTTTGTCAGGGATGTGTCCGTCGAGTGGACATGTAGGAGGAGTAGAGAGATGGATATTCATCTGCAAACATTCCAGGTTTTTGATTGTGTCTACCACGTGACTGTACAAAAGCAGGTTTGAAATGACGCGCGTTCCCCGGTGTTTGCTTTGGCCTTAGTCGCTATCTCCCCTTGCACCAGTGTTCTCATCTGACAATGCCAGGGAGTGAAATTGTAGCGTGAGAATATGAAGAGACGTCGCCTGGAAGGTAAGACATCAAGAGGGCTGCTGTATCTATCTCGCTTATCGCCGAACTGTCGAGGCCAAGGTCGAGATTGTGCGACAGCCGTCACAATAGTACCACTCCCGTCACTGGCGTCTCAGGATGTGGCGAAAGCGAAAAACCAAGAAACACACGATCTGCCTACTTGTGACAACGCATTGCTTCCTTCACGCCGCTTTTCTGACTGTATTCTTTTTAAGAATTTCATGTTTCTAATTTCCGGGGCGAAATCTGTCATGAAAGTACGATAAAAGCACCCGTTTATAAATTACACGTTTCAGGCTGGAGTACAACTGCTAAACCAGTGAGTCTAATATATTTTCTCTGTTTATAGTCTGAAAAGAGATGGTAGAAAACAAAATCCCTCCCTCCCTCCCTCTCCCCCTCTCTAAAGCAATAAAACTCCAGAGTTATATGTAAGAACGATCCAGAAGATCTAACCGTTAGCTGAAAACATATACCACACGTTCTTTAAAGGGAACATTTGTCACTCATACTG
The DNA here is from genome assembly GCA_026315105.1 of Locusta migratoria. Taxonomy (NCBI): domain Eukaryota; kingdom Metazoa; phylum Arthropoda; class Insecta; order Orthoptera; family Acrididae; genus Locusta; species Locusta migratoria. The sequence goes on from CM048747.1 coordinate 44,652,254, forward strand.
ATAGGCCTAAGACTAATAAGTCAAATGCTCAGTGTCTGCAATACCCCAGACGAGTAATACCGGACACAGAGACAGTTCGTGACTTCACACGAACAACGGAGACATCCTTTGTCGTTACGGTAAAATAGGAAATTGCAGCGCTCTGGTGGAAAGTGTGTACTCGCGCCAGCGAGGCGGGTGGTCATTTGAGAGAGGAAAAAAGAAAAACGGGCGACATATTGTGACACCTCGATCAGCATCATCAGCAAATGGAATCACATTGCATAAATAATGAAGGTGTATAAAATCTGCACATATACCCAAAGCAAGAATGAAGTGTACGAGTATTCAAGGACAAGGAGCATAACTGTAGACTGGGATACCACCCGTCTGCTTTGACCCATGACGTCATCAAGATGTTGGAAAACCAGTATACGGGATATCTTAATACTTCTGTATTGTTGATACAAATAATCTGTAGTTATTGTAGATAACAGAATGTACCATCGATCACAGGTCTTAGTTCAAACATTCGCGCCTTCTGCGCTCACATACGGGGAAAAAAAAAAGTTTCGGTTAACGTAGACCTAACCATCAGAGAGAAGCTATAGATCACTTTTTAAACACAAAATATTAATCTGTTTTGTTTGTAAACAAACAATCGTCTTTAACTCAACCACCACATAATCACTCACGCCTTCTACAAACACGCACGCACCTCAAAACTACCGCGATGCGATGACGTCACGGGTCAAAGCTGATGGGCGGTATCCCCGTCTACAGGTGAGTCGGACAAGGGTTGTATTACACAGCAAATTTGGAATGTTAGAACTCAAGTTGCTTATTTTGAAGACTTCCACTAAGCTGTTTTGTTATGTTACCAATCTGAAAGCAAAGCGACATCTCCTCTTTAGGCACTGTATCTCTGGGGCGGTTGTCGTAACACTGTAATTTGTTCTTGTGTATGCCAGTATGCTCAACCACAGGGTTGCTCTAGACGTCCTCAGGCAACGTCAGTGCAGTGCCTTTGGTTGAAAAACGATTAACAGAGCATCCTGTGGAAACGTGACAGGATATAACGGTAAAGGTGAGCCGAAGAATAAACATAATATAGTCTGCTTGGCTATTAGCTTATAGGTATTGGATGTCACGAGTTTCTCTTGCAAACAAGTGCTTGGGGGAACTCGCCAAAAGAAAGGGGGAGGGGGCGCTTGAAAGATGCGAGGAATGTAGTAGACTTGGCTAGAGAAAGGAAGAAGATATTAGTGCTCCCTTATCTTCCTTTTGTTACACTATTTATCACACCAGACAGCTAGATCGTCTAAAATAACAACCACTAGCTAACGTTTCACGAACTACTGTTTGTTAAACTTGGTCGCTATATCATAATAGAAAAAGCGGCAGTACCCGACGTCTTTATACCATCCGATGCACTGGCCTCTGATAGGCTACACACTAAAAGGAAATAGTGCAGGAAACATCCCGGAACAGACAACTCTCAAACAGAACTTTCCATTACGCACAAATAAACTTTCCTCCGGCAAGCAGCCACGATTACGAACACGCAAAAGTTTCAATCGATTAGTGTCTTTTAATTAAATTAAGGTGCTCGGTGAACGTCAGTTGATTAGTTTGTACTGTAAAAATTAATGATACATTTGTAACAAAAGAAGAGTGATCAGTGTTTCGAGTCATACAACACAACACGCTGCTGCCTGTGATCAAAACAAACAGGTAGTATCACGTTCTTTGACCCGATAACGCGGTGGCGCTACCCTGTTACTGTGGATGGTTCTGAAATCATCGGAAAAGGTCAGCTGCAAAGGCACCGACGGCTCAGCGTGTACGAACTATTCTTGGTGGGGCAAGATCACTGGCGTCGACAGATCTGGACAGGGTTGCAGGTTAGCGTCGGTTGTTGCAGAGGTTGGCAGTGTGGTCGCGTCGCGTGTGTTTGCGTGGCGTTTACTCACCGTGCGCGGCGCGCGGCGTCCGCAGGCTGACTGGGCGCTCTTGACTGATGCTCAGCTGTTCCGCCGGCGCTCAGCGCTGCCACCACAGCCGCAGATAAGATAGCGGCGGCAGCGGTGCCGTACTAGCGCGGCCGCAGGGTGGCACCACCGCGCTGACGCCGCCAAGTCGCGGTCGGGGGGAGCCAAACACCAACAGCAGGGCCGGCGCAAGCACAAGTGCCGCCCCGTGCGAGCTGCTACATTGCCGCCTCCCCCCCTTTTTTTTCCAAAACGTTTGTGACTTTTTATTTAAACAAGTCTGTAGGAAATGTCGGCAAGTAATGTTTGTTTTTACTTTTTTACTTTTCAGATCTACCTAGGTTTCGGCTACTGAGTGGCCAATCTCAAAGCTTTTAATATTTGCTTACATCTTAGTCGTCATGTTGATTGTTAAGTTCAGGAAGATGGAACAGATGTAAACATAAATCATTTATGATAGTCACACTGTGTCCAAAATCTATGCATATCTGGTGACGTTCTCTACAGATTTGTACAAAACAGTCGTTGGGCACCAGCTAGAAATTGGAGTCAAACCTGATTGAAGAAATCTAGCTAATTTTAATAAGCTGTGTGAATTTATAAAAATGTTCACATGTGTGTGAAATCTTATAGGACTTAACTGCTAAGGTCATCAATCCCTAAGCTTACGCACTACTAACCTAAATCTTCAAATGTTATGGGACTTAACTACGGGGTCATCAGTCCCTAAACTTACAAACTACTTATGAACTAGCTAAGACTAAGGACGGCACAAATATCCATGCCCGAGGGGGGATTCGAACCCCCGACCCTAGTGGCCGTGCATACCGTGACTGGAGCGCCTCAGTCCCCTCGGCCACCGCGGCCGGATAAATTATCCTACGGACAAACCCACACACTCATGCCCGAGGGAGGATTCGAAACTCCGACGGGAACAGCCCACAATCCATGACTGCAGCGCCTTACTGCTCGGCTAATCCCGCGTGGCATGAACTTACGGTTAACGTAAATAAACATTTTTCAATGGTTGTGAACAGATAATGTATTCTACGGAAAACAAAATATATTTACAATTTAACGATAATTTCGTTTGAAAAATAATATTTACAATAACTACACAGTGTTGAACAAAATAAGAAACAACACAGTAAATAATCAAGACACTGCTCTTAATATAAAAAAAAAAAAAAAAAAAAAAAAAAAAAAACAGAAAAAAACTAGACAAATCAAAACCTTTCTGGCTTTTGCTTGTGAAAATTCTTTCACACAATCTTTGTAATTTAAGTCCACTGCAAACTCGTGCTCAATTCATATTGTTGCAAGATAATTCAAACGAGATTGGCTCATCGTTGATCGGAGGTGTGTCTTTATCAATTTCAATTTTGAGAAACTCCTCTCTCCACTCACAACTGTCCTGGGAGTATTAGGAGAATTCTGAGAGCAATGTTAACATTAGGGTAACAGGCTGGCAGCGCTCCACTCAAGAATACTGGCGTGTACGACAGACTGCTTGGCCACTACGGCCGGGGTTTGGAATCCCCCCTCGGGCATGGATATTTGTGCCGTCCTTAGTAGTAGCTAGTTCATAAATAGTTTGTAAGTTTAGGGACTGATGACCCCATAGTTAAGTCCAATAAGCTATACAAACATTTGAACATTTTGACAGTCTGCTTACCCCTCTCTGTTCCTCGGACGTAAACACGGCGCTACTGCCACAGTGGCGAGGAAGAAATTAATCCTCCTCCCTCTCCTTGTTCAACAGGGGCGGCCGGCAGGTAGTCGAGGCGCCATGCCACGGTTCGCCGCTCCCTCCGAGATTTGGTTTCGAATTTCCTCAAGTTTAACATCGTAATAATATAATCATGCTACCCCGTTACATGGAGGTTGACATTTTCTAAAAAATTACCTTTAAAATAAAATTTTTCTTACATAAAAAAGCCTTTCTCCGATGTTATTCAATTTATACATCGAGCAGGCGGTGAAGAAAAGCAAGGAAAAATTAGGAATAGGGATTAAAGTTCAGGGGGAAGAAATAAAAACATTGCGTTTTGCTGATGACATTGTAATTCTGTCAGAGACAGCAAAGGATCTGGAAGAGCAGTTGAATGGAATAGACAGTGTGTTGAAGAGAGCGTATAAAATGAACATTAACGAGAGCAAAACAAAAATAATGGAATGCGGTCTTAGAAAATCAGGCGATGCTGAAGGAATTAGATTAGGTAACGAAACAATGAAGGTGGTAGATGAGTTTTGTTATTTGGGTAGGAAAATAACATGCGATGGTCGTAGTACAGAGGATATAAAATGCAGAATGGCAATGGGAATAAAAGCATTTTTAGAATGAAACTTTCACTCTGCAGCGGAGTGTGCGCTGATATGAAACTTCCTGGCAGATTAAAATTGTGTGCCGGAACCAGGACTCGAACCTGGGACCTTTGCCTTTCGCGGGCAAGCGCTCTACCACTGAGCTACCCCGACACGACTCACGATGCCGCCTCACAACTTTACTTCCGCCAGTACCTCGCCTCCTACTTTCCAAACTTCACAGAAGCTCTCCTGCGAAATTTGCAAGACTAGCACTCCTGGAAGAAAGGATATGGTGGAGACATGGCTTAGCCACAGCCTAGGGGATGTTTCCAGAATGAAACTTAGCCAAGAGACGCGTATAGTAAGCAGATTCAAACGGATGTGGGTTGCCGTTCTTATGAGGAGATGAAAAGGCTTGCTCAGGATAAAGTAGGGTCGAGAGCTGCATCAAACCAGTCTCCGGACTGAAGACCATAACAACAATAACAACAAAAAAGTAAGAACAAATAATACAGAACAGTTTTCCAAAAAAGTTTCGGGCGTGCAAACGCATAAAGTTGACTTTTTCTAATATTTCGGCTGAGAACCGTGCAGCCATCTTCAGAGAGAGTCGAAGGCGTGTGCAGCACGTTGTGCTCTGTGGAGCAAAGATTCAGCCGTGTGCCAGGGATTTTCCTGCGTCGTTAATGCGGGCGCGGTCCGAGTGACTGGCCTGCACTTGAGCCGAAGGAAGATGCAGCGTCAGCACCTATTTTTCAAGCTAGGATTTTCCCCGTTTCCGAAAGACAATGGTAAACGTATCACGTTCATCTTCGTCATCAGTTTTCTGCTATATTAGCAGCTTCTATGCACCTCCATTTCCTGAGACCCAAGGCTTCTCTCTTAGTTTTGCTGTAGGTACAGCCATCCATTACATCATGCTGGATCTGAAATCTCTTCGTTCCTCGCATGCTCTTCTCTACCACATATCCCTTACGACTTTACGCTTTGTCCTTTCGACACCGCATTTTATCACAGCTAATATTAAAGCAAGTGTGAGTATACGCTCTAAGAACCTGCGTATTGGACCATATACGGTTCTGATTTACAAGTTTGGCTCGATGTTATCTTAGGGTCGAACCGTACATTTCTGCTTTCATGCCCCAGTAACTACCTTATTTGCAAATATAATATTTTACCTGTGACCTGTAGTTAAAAACACTCTATGCATAAGCTTTGGTTTGCGAAAAGAATAAGAAATATTACATACGCTAAATTAACTGAATCATGAATAAAAAGTTAAAAAAAGAAATAAAAAAGAGTGCAAATGATGTAGACAAAGTCAGAGATTTAGTTTAATAAGTTTTATTCAAATTGGTTCCTTATTGGAAGTGGTCAGATGAATTATTAATCATAATTAGAATAATCATCATCATCATCATCATCATTAGAGACTGATTATGCCTTTCAGCGTTCAGTCTGGAGCATAGTACCTCTAATAAAATTCCTCCATGATCCCCTATTCAATGCTAGCATTGATGCTTCGTCTGATGTTATGCCTTTTACTTCAAAATCATTCTGCACCGAATCTAAGTACTTTCTTCTTGGTCTACCTCGACTCCTCTTACCCTCCGCTGACGAGCTCATGAGTCTCTTAGGTAACCTTGCTTCTCCCATGCGTGTAACATGACCCCACTATCTCAGTCTGTTCGCTCTAACTGCTTCATCTATGGTGTTCATTCCCAGATTTTCTCTGATTTCCTCATTATGGACACCCTCCTGCCATTGTTCCCATCTATTAGTACCTGCAATCATTCTTGCTACTTTCATCTCTGTAACCTCTATCTTATGAATAAGGTAACCTGTATCCACCCAACTTTCACTCCCATACAACAAAGTTGGTCGAAAGATAGAGCGGTGCACTGCTAACATAGTCTTGGTACTTACTTCCTTCTTGCAGAAGAGAGTAGACCTTAGCTGAGCAATCACTGCATTAGCTTTGCTGCACCTCAATTCCAGTTCTTTCGCTATGTTGCCATCCTGTGAGAAAATACATCCCAGGTACTTGAAACTGTCTACCTGTTCTAACTTTGTTCCTCCTATTTGGCACTCTATCTGTTTGAATCTCTTTCCCACAGACGTTACTTTCGTTTTGGAGATGCTGATCTTCATAATCCTTGCACCTCTGATCGAGCTCTAAAATATTAGTTTCCAACCTTCCAATCGAATCGGCCATTACAACTAAGTCATCCGCATATGCGAGACTGCTTATTTTGTTTTCACCTACTTTAATCCTACCCTGCCAGTCTACTGTTTTCAACATATTATCCATGAATAGGATGAACAACAGTTGTGACAGGTTACAGCCTTGTCTTACCTCTGAAACTACCCTGAATCATGAGCTTAATTTGCCATGTACTCTAACTGCTGCCTGACAGTCTACGTAAAGCCCTTTAATTGCCTGCAGAAGTTTGCCTCCTATACCATAATCTTGAAGAACTGACAGTAGCTTCTTCCTAGGAACACGGTCATAACCCTTTTCCAGATCTATGAAACATAGATACAATTCCCTGTTCCACTCATAGCACTTTTCCATTACCTGCCGTAAGCTAAAGATCTGGTCCTGACAGCCTCTAAGAGGCCTAAACACACACTGATTTTCATCTAACTTGTCCTCAATTAATACTCGCACTCTCCTTTCAACAATACCTGAGAATATTTTGCCTACAACGCTAATTAAAGAGATACCTCGATAGTTGTTGCAATATTTTCTGTTTTCATGTTGAAAATTGGCGTGATTACCGCTTTCGTACAGTCAGACGGAACCTGTCCCGATTCCCACGCCTTTTCAATTATCCTGTGTAAACATTTGAGACCTGATATTCCACTGTATTTGACGAGTTCCGGCTTAATTTCATCCAGCCCATCCGCTTTATTGCACTGTAATCTACTGACCATTTTCTCCACTTCCTCAAATGAGATCCTGTTTCCATCGTCGTTCCTATCCCATTTACCTGAAAATCTGATACATTATTGAACGTTTCACCTACATTGAGCAATTCTTCAAAATATTCCCTCCATCTGCCCAAGGCATCCACAGGATTGACTAGCAGCTTTCCTGACCTGTCCAAAACACTTGTTAATTCCTTCTTCCCTCCCTTTCGAAGATTGCTAATTACGCTCCTAAATGGTTTTCCCGCGGCTTGTCCCAGAGATTCTAGCTTGTTTCCAAAGTCTTCCCATGATTTCTGCTTGGATTCTGCAATTATCCGTTTGGCTTTGTTTCTTTCTTCAACATAACTTTCTCTGTCTGCCTGATTTCTAGTATGGAGCCATTTTTGATATGCCTTCTTTTTCTTTTTACAGGCTGCCTTGGCTGTGTCGTTCCACCAAGCTGTCTGCTTCTTCCTACCTTTACACACTACTGTTCCAAGACTCTCTCTAGCTGCTTCCAGTAGTGTGTCCCTGTACCTTGACCATTCCTCTTCCAGTGACTGTAAATCATTACATTCAACTAACTGGTACCTTTCCGAGATCATTGTTATGTATTTGTGCCTAATTTCCTTGTCTTGAAGCTTCTCCAGTCTTATCCTTCTACACATGGACCTGACTTTCTGCTCTTTTGGCCTCACAAAACCAATTTCACTGCAGATTAAATAATGATCAGTATCATCAAAGAACTCCCTGAAAACACGTGTGTCCTTGACTGTCTTCCTGAATTCCTGGTCTGTTATTATATAGTCAATGACAGATCTGGTTTCCCTGCCTTCCCACGTACAGCGGTGAATGTCCTTATGCTTAAAGAAGGAGTTTGTGATAACTAAGCCCATACTGGGACAGAAATAAAAAAAAAAAGCTGTTTTCCGTTCGTGTTGGCCTCCATATCCTTGAGAATAAAACCGTTAAATAGTAGCATTGTCTGGAATAAGAAATTTGTAGCATTTTCCACCCAGAAAGTAATCATAACTTTAAGAAAGACAGAAACTCCGTATATTCCGCGATCACTCAACATGAAATTATCAACAGTTCAAAATAAGTTAAGTTTCCCGAACACCATCTTTACACTCATAAGTTATTGTGTAAAAACATAAACACATATCAGCCGCACTAGCGTACACTTTCGCCAAATTTAGAGTCCCGAGAAGCGACCGTTCGCAGCGCAAATCTTAACAGTGTACCCGATCGAATCACATCATCCAGGAGGGTCCTTCTCCTGCCAAGCCTCCAGGTCCAAATGAGGTACTAATCCGGTTTTACATAGAATACTCTGCGACATTGGCCCCTTACTTAGCTTCTCTTTAGCACTAATCTTTAGTTCAGCGCATAGTTCCAATCGATTGCAAAAAGGCAAAAGAACGGACCCACAGTTTGTAAGTTTAAAGACCGATGACCATTGCATTTACGTCCCATAACTTTACAAACATTTGAACTCCTGGCGAACTGTGGATGAACGGTAACAGGCAGACTGCATATTCATCGATTTTTGAAAGGCGTTCGACACAGTGCCGCACTACAGACTGCTCACGAGGTTACCAGCATATGGAATAGGTACCCAAAATATCTGAGTGGCTCGAAGACTTCTTGCGTTATCCTCGATCGCGAGTGTTCATAAGAGACTAGGGTATCGTCAGGAGTGCCCCAGGGAAGTGTGATAGGAGCATTATCCTTTTCTATCTATATAATAATTCAACGGAAAGAGTTGAAGTCTTAGTCCAGTCAATTGGTGCTCAAAACAGCCTGTTTCGTAACAAAATTTCGAAAGTTTTTTCTGAACGGTTCTGTATGTTTTTGGGGGCGTTGACCTCGAATTTCAAGTTTGCTGCCTTGTAGGAGGTTGGCTTCACAACGAAAAACTAAAAAAAACCTAAAAAATTTCGCACTTTTTTCAGTTTCTTGCTTATATCTCGAAAACTATGCGCTTTTCGAGGATGTTCCATCTGACCAAAATTAAAGTAGACGAAATTCCTACAAAATGCACTACTTATGTTTGATTTTGTGACGAGCAGTATTGGCGCTAGAACTCAATGAAAAGAGCACATTTTTGGCCCTTCTGGGAAAACATCAAAGACGCACACTTACGAGCAATGCTTTCTGCGCTCGATAGTGTAACTCCCCCTCCCACCTGCCTATCTCTCGCCGGCGCTATGTTCTCGATGTGTTGCACTGAAAAATGATGTTTTGAATGGATTAAAGAGAAAGTATGTTTGAAAAAAAGATATCAAATTATATTTAGAACATTTTAGTTACCTGCCACTGAGCAGAAAACTGAATATGAAATCAGCATGTGTTATGAAATGAGTGACTGTCGAGCCCAGAATTGGGTTATCAAATATTGTGACAAAACCTTCTTCACCACCTGAAAATACATTAAATGTCAATCAGCCGAGTCAGAGTGGTCTAACCCTGTCCCCACCCCGTAACGGTCCTTCTATTCCTTTGCTGGCCACATCCCTTCTAATAGGTTCCCCCTCCATACACTTTCGAGCGCCTGGAGGCCCATCTGATCTTATCTTGCGATAGTTTCGTCAGTGTTGCCAACGTGTTGTGGTCAAATCTTTAAAGCTGCAATATTTTTTTTTTTTTTTTTTTTTTACTTTTCAGTGTGAAGTTTTTATTGTATATGCACGTATAATGTCTCGTGCGGAATGCGTAACTTGTGACAAACTGTTAGAAGATGGGACACAGAGGAGTGTTGTGAGAGAAAAAGGTTTGAAATCTTTCATTCAAGCCAGTAAGAAAAGACAGGATGGTAAGTTTCTAATATTTAAGAGGAACACTGAAATTGAGGTTCATGAAATATGTAGGAAGAATTACGTGACAGGAAATTCTATTGCTGCTTATTTAAAGAGGGCTCTAGAAAATCGTGAATCAAACCGTTACGTTCAATTATGAGTTTGCCTTTAAAATTCACTGTTTCTTATGTGGAGAGCAGGTGTCTCTGGGCTACGCTAAGATAAAATAAAAAAGACCCCCTCAAAACTTAATTTGGTATACCCTGTGAGGAAATTAGTCGTTAGATAAAATGTGCTCACACTGGCGAGAAACTTAAATATGGGCGCAGTATAGTACGACGTGTAGAGCCAGTTACTGACTTGGTAGCAGCTGATGCGCAGTACCATTTCATATGCATGAGAACTCTGTACCAGGCTCCACCGACTCATCATGAAGTTGGCAAACCCCCTGGAGGTGGGGTGGAAGATGCAATGCAAGGAATTTACTGTTTTCTATAAAACAACGACGAGGAATGTCAAGTCACCATGGAAGAATTGCTGGAGCAGATTGAATGTGATTCGCGTCCATATCATAGTACAATCAGACGCCTGCTTCTGAAGTATGGCGACGACTTTTTAATTACAACAAGCAAGCCTTATGTTTCATGTTTCAAAGCCAATGGACACAAAATCATTAATGAATCCTGATATCGAGATATTCAGAGGCTACCAGAGAAAGAAGAAAAGTGTGCCATAATTGTGGAACACATAAGATCGCAAGTACACAATGTAACTGAATACCCCGCTTCAGAATGGTTTCTAGAGGAAATTGAGGATGCCATTCCTGAGACTCTTCGAGTTTTCATGGACGTTGGGTGCTGAGCAAAAAGCGACGGGATCTAGAGCTGAGGTATAAGCAATACGTCCAATCAGCCTATCAGGCAACAGCAAACATGGCTTCCATACCTCCCACTGAAGCTGCGGCTCAACAACAAACCTTCAGAGTTTTTCCTCAGGTGCAGCAGTGGACTGCAAACTACTTGGATCCGCAGCAGTGGGGCTGGAAGTTGACAAAAAGTGGGTTGGCTCCCATTACCAAACACTGAAACCCCCGGCTCCAAAGAGGCTTCTGCAACTTATATCTTGCATATGCAAGATGAATTGCCATGGTTGGTGTGGATGCAGGCTAGCATGACGTTTCTGTACGAAACTGTGCCGGTAATATGAAGGATTGTGCTCAAACATTAACGACACTTTGAATACAGAAGACGAAGATGACGTGAACGAGCGACTTGCAGCACCACTGTCTGAAGCAGCTAAGGTGAAAGAAGGTATTAAATCATGTAACATTTTGCAGCATTGTGCGTCTTTATTAATCAATTCAATTACACATTTTTCAGTTGAAGATCAACCACTGATTGTTCAGCCTGGACTTTGCAAAGCCCCTGATAGTTTATCTGGACCTTACGTTGCTCGAGATCCTTTACCTGGACCTTCACGTGACCAAGAAACATTGCCTGTGCCGAAAACATCCAAATGGAGATTAATAAAATAACTGTGCATATGACATCAGTACAGGTATTTATTCATACCAGTATCGCTACACTGTAACCATATTGCAACACTAAAGACACTCTTTTTTATTCCAGATGGAAAACCTGTAAGAAGAGATGACCCAATCCTGAACTCGTCATTCACTCATTTCATGATACATGTACTTCATATTACTATCTAACTTCAGCTTTCTTTTCAATGGCATGTACCTAACGTGATCTAAACATAATTTGATAATTTTTTTTTCAAACATACTTTCTCTTTAATCAATTCAGAACATCATTTTTCACTGCAACACATCGAAAATATAGCGCCGGCGAGAGATAGGCAGATGGGAGGGGGCGATACACTACAGGGCGCAGAAAGCATTGCTCGTAATTTTCTTTGTGGTGCTTCCCCCCAATACGAGAAAATGGAATATTATAGATGTCCCTTGTAGGAAATTTAATGTACTTTCATGTGGTGTAGGGATTTTGTTGGTAACATGTATATTTCTCGAATTGTAGGGCGTGCAAGTGTGCGTTTTTGACGTTTTCTCAGAAGAGCCAAAAATTTGCTCTTTTCATTGAGATCTAGCGACTATACTGCTCGTCAGAAAATCAAACAGGTGTAGTGCATTTTGTAGGAAATTTCGTCTACGAATGAACATCTTCGAGAAATGCTTAGTTTTCGAGATATAAGGAAGAAACTGAAGAAAGTGCGAAAATTTTGAGGTTTTCTTGAGTTTTTCGTTGTGAAACCGACTTCCCACGAGGCAGCAAACTTGAGATTCGAATTCAGCGCCCCCAAAAACATACAGAACCGTTGAGAAAAAAACTTTCGGAATTTTGTTACGGAAAAACCACCATTTGACTGGGCTATCAGTGGCTGTGTCGTCATTGAATGACTGTGGTAGGATGCAAGACTACTTGGACGAAATTTTTAGGCGGTGTGACGAATGGCAACTACCTTTAAATGTTGAAACATGTAATGTGATACAGACGAGCAGGAGAAACAATTCCGCAATGTTCGAATACAGAATTAGTAGTGTGCTGCTTGACAGAATCGCGTCAATTAAATACCTCGGCGTATCGCTGCACAGCGATATGAAATGGAACGAGCATATGAGGAGAGTCGTGGGGAAGGCGGGCGGTCGACTTCGGTTTATTGCAAGAAGTTTGGGAAGAAGTGATAGATTCTTTTGTAAAGGAGACCGCATATAAAAGGCTTGTGCGACTCCGTCTTGAGTACTGCTCAAGTGTTTGGGTTCCTCCACCTGACCGGTTTAAAGGAAGACATAGTAGCAAGTTAGAAGCGGGCGGCTAGGTTTGTTACTGTTAGGTTCGATCAATGTGCGAGTGTTAGTGAAATGCTTCGGGAACTGAAATGGAAGTTGCTGGAGGGAAGTAGGAGATGTTTTCGAGAAACACTGTTGAAGAAATTCGGAGGGCCGGAATTTGAAGCAGACTGCAGAAATATTCTACTGCCGCTAACCTGCATTTCGCGGGAAGAGATCAGAGAGATTAGGGCTCATCCAGATGCATAGAAGAATTCGTTTTTCCGTCGTTCTGTATGCGAGTGGCACAGGAAAACTAGTTACTAGTAGTGGTACTGAGTACCCTGCGCCACGTACTTCTGGGTGGATTACGGGGTATGTATGTTGATGTAGACTAACGTTTTCACTTCACATTAAAAAAAAAAATGTTCGAATGTTTGTAGAGCTTATGAGGTTATCAGTCCCTAAACTTACAAACTACTTACGAACTAGCTAATACTAAGGACAGCACAAATATCCATGCCTGAGGGTGGATTCGACCCCCGATCGCAGTGGCCGTGCAGACCGAGGCTGGCGCGCCGCAGTCCCCTCGGCCACCGCGGCCGGCCACATAAAATCACAGAGGACTATTGACAGCTTTCTGTACGATGACACACTGATGGCGAAGCTGAAATGGTCGTCTATCCGTTACCAAGGCCACTGCCGTTCAACGTCCTGATGACACGTCGCATATTCCAGCCAGCTTAATCTACACTCTAATGGAGCGAGATAGCATTTCTATCTCCTTGTGCAACTCGATAGCTTGAATAGGCGTCCCGAGTTCCGCCTCTACGCGCAGGGGGAAGGATGGCCATACTTCAATGTCCCGACGATGTCACTACAAGCGAATGTAGGAGGACGTCATTTTGCGTCCTTTCAGCAGCGTGTGCATCAGGGTTGTAGTACAAAATGGTAACCAATAACGATAGAAGGATATCCAGTTCGTCGTTTTGTATTCCGATTAACAAATTTACGAAAGCTATGAAAGCATAAATTGAACTACGTTGAAAGACAGTTTAATGTATGTAATGCCAGTCGACTATATTGGTTGTGTGAAACAAAATGAACACGTTTGTTTGCATGATTTGTAAGTTTAGTATCCGGTCACCCCCTCTTTGATACAAAATCCGAAAATCTCGAGATCTCCATCTGTATCCCATGACGATCGAGCGTTTAGCGTTAACAGACGACATCACTACTGCGGTTTACTAACCTTTGACGATTACTGGTTCCTTGCACGCGAATGGCGTACACACAGCATCAATTACGTTTACCAGAAGCTCTTACGTGTCTGGTTATGTCACACAAGGAAAAGACGATTTTTCCAACGAGGTTTAAATAAGGGGAGACGGCGCTACTATGAAAAGCTTATCTGTCCGCCATCTTTTGGAGTCAACGAAATATGATTCAGATTAAAGCACTGTGAGGTACTTGCCCTTTTAACTTTCATACATTTAAACGCCTCTCATTTCCGGTACATGTTTGATATAGTACACTTCTGTGAACAAATACAGACCTTCCAAATAAGTAAACTGTGCTTTAATAACACAAAATTATTGACTCCACAATATGGCGACAACAGCTTCACCTCTGTAGCGTTAAGGACATATCCCCCTATTCTAACCTCCTTGATTTCTTCCAAACTGCATTGTTTCGTCATAGAACGTGTACGCCATCTCTTTATTCACACGAAGTGATGGGTGCTATCGACAATGATTCGCAAATGGATTCCGTATTTCTTGATTTCCTGAAGGATTTAGACACCGTATCTCACAAACGGCTTTTAATCAAATTGCGTGGTTATGGTATATCGCCCCAAATTTGCGATTGAATAGGGGATTTCTTGTCAGAGAGGACACAGTTCGCAGTAATCGATGGTAAAGCATCGACTAAAACAGAGGTGATATCGGGCGTACCAAAGGGTAGTGTCATTGGTCCTCTGCTGTTCCTTATTTGCATAAACGATTTAGGGGAAAGTCTAAGTAGGCTCTCTTACGTTGTTTGCAAATTACGCCGTCATTTACCGTCTAGTAAAATCATCTGAAGATCAAAACCAACTGCAGAACTATCTGAATAAGATATCACTAAGGTGTAAAAATTGGCAATTGACTCTAAATAATGAGAAGTGTGAAGTCGTCCACATGAGTACGAAAAGAAATCCGTTAAACTTTGTTTACAAAACAAATAAATCAAAAGTAAAAGGCCGTAAACTCCACAAAATACCTAGGAATTACTATTACTTCAGACTTAAACTGCAAAGAACATGTTGATAATGTCGAGAGAAAGGCGAACCAGAGACTGCGTTTTATTGGCAGAACCCTCAAAACATGCAACAGAACAACTAAAGAGACTGCATACACTACGCTTGTCCGTCCATTTTTGGAGTATTGCAGCCCAGTATGGGATCCTTATCAGGTGGGTTTGACGGAGGACATCGAAGGAGTCCAGAGAAGGGCAGCTCGTTTCATGTTGTCGCGATACAGGGGAGACAGCGTTACGGAAATGATACAGGATCTGGGATGGGAATCATTACAACAACGGCGCTTATCGCTGCGGCGTGGGCTACTTACGAAACTCCAATCGCCAACATTCTCCTCCGAATGCGAAAATATATTGTTGACTCCCACTTACATAGGTATAAATGACCATCAGAATAAAATACGAGAAATCAGAGCTCTAACGGAGTGATTCAAATGTTTCTTTCGTCCCGTGCGCTATTCGAGAATGGCCGGCCGCGGTGGCCGAGGAGACAGAGGCGCTCCAGTCACGGTCTGCACGGCCACTACGGTCGGGGGTTCGAATCCCCCCTCGGGCATGGATATTTGTGCCGTCCTAGTTTGTAAGTAGTTCATAAGTAGTTTGTAAGTTTAGGGACTGATGACCCCGCAGTTAAGTCCCTTAAGCTTGACAAACGTTGAACGTATTCGAGAATGGAATGGGAGATAAATAGTATCAGAATGGTTCGATGAACCCTCTGCCAGGCACTTAAATATGATTTCCAGAGTATCCCATGTAGATGTAGATTGTGTCATTACGAAATGTAATTTGAGTCTCCTTGCTTTCTATTATACATCTTTCCGAGTAATACAAGAAAAGAGCCACAACAATTTCAAGATTAACTTCTCAAATCATTTAGCATTCCAACTTTTCTGACATGGTAATGATGTGTACTTATACACCAAGTTCTTCGTCAAATGTAGCATGACTATTCTCTTATATTGTTCTGTGTTATTCCACAGCTTATTCTTTGTTACATTTTTACAGTGATTGGTGTTCTTCCAGTTCAACCATACCAGTGGAACGAAAATGATATTCGAATTTCAAATGTTAAATAATAATTTACAACCACTGCCACGATTTGTGTGGTGGTCTTGAGTTCATAGGTTTCATTAAAAAGACACATATTCAATCGATCACACTGGGAACTACCATACTCATTCAACAATATTCTGAGCCAAAACCCAGTTCTGTCCTATATTTTCCTTTTAGAAACACTCACTTTTAATTATCTTAGTAAAGATATCTGGAGTGCCAGCGATCTTCATCAATTATTAAAATCTATTGAGCGGTGCAGCATCGCATTTACAGCGTGGTCTGAAGATAATCTTACGAAAGGTCTCTTAAAAGAAGGAGCTGGTGGCTTTTTCAAATAATGATTTAAATAATAATTAAACAACAAAGCCAAAAGTTGTGCTGAATAATTGTAGTGTATCAAATCCCATTACAGAGTATGAAATAAAAATAATTGCTGATGATAATTATCAAAGAATTAAATATTAGGTGGTTGTATGAAATGATTGTTCCTTAATTTTGCGAAAACACAATATATGTAGTTCTGAAACACAAGCAGAAATCATATCAACAGCTAATGAGCATGAAAGAATATGTATATAAATAAAATTAATTTGCCGCGTCTATGAAAGATCGTCACTCGAGAACGGCTCGACTAAACTGGCAGATCTGTTTTTGTTATTAATTTCAGGAAAAGTTTTCTATGAATGAAAAAATGAAAACGTCGCCCGAAAAATTGGAAAATTAGTGAAAAACTGGAAGAGGGATTTTTGTATGAACTCGAGACAATAATTCGCTATTCGATCTCCCTACATATTTACAGTCAATAATGTTTAATAGAATAGTTTTGTGGGGTAACTTCTTACTTAGAAAGAAACTGTTTGTGTACGTGTGTGTGTGTGTGTGTGTGTGTGTGTGTGTGTGCGTAGAAGAAAAAAAAAGATCTTTCGGATCATAAAGGCCGCGGTGGAATAGCCGAGCGGTCAAAGCGTCTCGCGCGGTTGCTCGCCGTGGAGGTTCGAGTCCTCCCTGGGCATGGGTGTGTGTGTTTGTCCTTAGGTTAGTTTACCTAGATTTAAGTAGTTTGTAAGCTACGGACTGATGACCACTCAGTTTGGTCCGATAGATTTACAAACATTTGAACATTTCAGATGATAAACAAGTTTTTAAACTAACGTAAAATTATTCTGGACAGTTCCTTTTATCCCACAGAGGAATTTTAAAAACTTGTGGCCTGTAAAAGAAATAAAATACAATAATTTGTCTATTAAAGTCAAATTTAGGCTATCGTGCCATTAAGGGTCTCTGTGAATGATCAGCCTGTAGTCATCTTGTAAAAAGAATAGTCCCCATTCATTACAATAAAAATCATTTGTATTGTATGTGTCATTTAGAGCCATTGTAAAGTATTTACTCCAATGACGTTGCTTTTAAGTGAATTATGTATTTCCACAGGCCTGTTTCGGCGTGAATGCCATCGTCAGGTTAATTGTAAAACATAGGTGGATATACTGTTTAATTTAACTGGATAATTGTAATATACTCTTTATACATACTTCGGCATCTCTTCTTCTCCTGGTAATATCGCTGTTCATCCATTCTGTTTGACTGTTATTTAACAAATGTATTAGAAATGCTGTTCTTGTAGTTCTTTACGTACCTGTTTATATACTTTTTCAATAATTCGTGCGTTGTCGTCATGTGACAGCTATTTTGGCAGATGAGACATTATTCGATACCGAGAGCACGTCAGAAGTACCGACAGAAACCAGACGACTTCCTTCCAGCACTTAAAGAGAGAACAACACACAGCAGACGATGTAGAACAAACCGTGGAAATTTTGCATATTACGCAAAAGCGACCAATAATGAACGTTCTTAAAGAGGTTGATATTTATTTACACCCGCAAATTTACCCTGATCAAATTATAACGGAATTACAGGCGGAATTTGCAAAAAGTCACGAAATTATAAGTAATCACTGGAAAGTATACAATTATGATTAAAACATAATAAATTGTTACGAACATCATACACCAAAAAATTACACCATAATTAATTCTACAAGCTAATATATGGCCACTCAATTACATACAAGCGCAGAAACATCAGTTTTAATCTTAACATGCCAAAGACGACAAGATATGCTTCAGATAATTGCAAAGAAATAACTGCATGTAATCTTATAGTATTGCTGACTCAGCTGTCAAAGTAGCTGTCACATTATGACAACGTAAGAGCTATTGAAATAAACAAACAGCTACATAAAGAACAACAAGAACGACAGTTCTAATACCGTTGTTAAATAAGAACCAAACAGAATAGATACACAGTGTTATTACATGGAGAAGAACAGATACCATTGTTCGTATAAAGAGTATATTACAATTCGCCCATGTAGGATCAAAGAAACCTAACTACAAAAACAGTGCTGTGAGATAATTCAATTTAAAGGTTTTGTCAAGAAAACTGAGTACTTTCTAACAGTTTTTCACAGACCTTCCTATGGTAAATAAAAAGGGTACTTCATTGTTGTTTTCTACTAGGTGTTACATATTCTACTCACTTGGTGGACACTAATGAAATATTTTATGAAATCATGCACGTAGTTACGTTTGTCCGATCCTTAACTTAATGGCTGCTGTTGAACACATGAAAGCCAAAAATCTTATATGCAACTTTAAGCAATATTATCATATGAAAGATTACTGCAGTTGTATTAATAATATCTTCATAAACACAGATTACACGAAACAAGCTATGGGAATGTGTGTCAGTGCTAATAAATAAGTACTATATGCAAGAGAACTGTTTCTCAGGAAGTTTATTAGCAGTAGAAAAAAAAAAAAAAAGAAAAAAAAAAACACAGTCAACAATCCGAAGATTGGTTTGAACACAACAGTGCTTTACTAGGCATGGTCCTGTTTGGAGGTGGTATGCCGTTGCCTTCCTCCGACCTGCGAACTGACTTACCCAGCCAGTTATAGGGGGACCTACAGTTTAACGTGGGTTCCGAACCACGGTGCTACTTGGTATTTTTCACATGAGCAATACTGCCAGAGGTGAAAGAAGTGGAAAGTGACAGATAAAAATCGTAGGTCCTGGCGGGGATCGAACCCGCGACCTTTGCATTTGTAGTCTGGCACTCTACCACTGTGCAACAGATAGAGACACACAATCTCTGAATGGCATATACAATGACAAGTGCCTCCTCAATTAGCATTAGCAGTATATGATGGAGAATACATAAAAAGTCGTTATTATTTTCACTTTGCATTATTTGTCTGCAGTAACACCGAACATACAATAAGTAATATGCAGGTAACAAAAAATGTACATGTTTTTTAATCTTCACATAACAAACGTAGGAAATATCATTTTAACGAAACAAATTGCTCCCCACATCGATTTTTCTGTTTGTGGTTTACAGTTTCAAAAGTAATACAATACCGACACTTAAACAAGCCAAAATTAGTGGTTTACATGAAACAGTTAAGGTGATGAACGAGCAAGAATAATAATGAAGACAAAAAACAGATAATAAACATGAAGTCTATTGCTGTGATTCTTCCATGTTTTCCCCATTTTCTAAGCTGTTAGCAGCATTGAGTTCTTGGTATAATATAATATATATACCTGAAAGGTATAATGCCCTTATTACCTAAGTCTATAATACCTTTTTTCTTTTCATTACTTATGCTGAGAGGACTGTCATATGCTGGGTGTTCAGGTCCTGAATTCGAAGAATTTCGTAGGCCAGCTGTTTTCTAAGATACAGGCACGAATACTCACAATATTCCGTTAAATTCTCCAGGCACATTTTCATCATCTTTCTTCCTCTGGACTCCATAGCGCTCCTTGCAGCTTATAAACACTTTCACAACTGAAACAATATTTATTTTCCTTGCCAGAAAGTCGCATTTCATTGTTGTCATTGTGCGTCTCAAGAGAAGTAGTGGGAGAAGCAACTTGTAACAGTTCTGTTAGGATCAGAGAAACGTAAGAGATGTTTCGTCTCACAAATTATCTGCAAGTCCTGTTGTCTAAAAACGGATCAGCTCTTGCGTCTGTCTGATCCTTACTATTTTTCGTAAAATGTAGGTACGTTGATAACTAAATCTAAAACCGCATAATACGTTTGTTAGATTATAACGTAGACCTTGATTCCGTGTACCTTATGGTACTAACAAGTCAAAAGTTGCAAAAATGTAGTTACGTCTGACCCTAAATGGGCGAATTATCCTGTTGAATGAAATAGTTTACCCATCATGTCAGTTAACTTGACGATGGCATTCACGCCGAAACAGGCTTGTCGAAATAAGTAATTTATTGGAAGTAGCGTCCTTGGAATAAATACAATAAAGATCGTTCAAATAATCCGTTATCTAATGTATTAACTAAGTAAGCCCAGGTGACGTGTAGTGCCGTATTGATTACACGCGGTCGTCTGGCGTCAGCCGCAATTACATTACTCCCCGGTCGGCCGTCTAAAGCACTGCTTCGCCCCTCCTGGGTACTGCCTGCTGACGTGGGTCGTGGCGTCGCTACCTGCGACCGCCTCTCCTCGTCACTGCAGCCCACGCATACAGCACTCGACGTCGCTATCAGCCAGTATCGCTTAAACAGGCTGCCAATAAGTGCGCTATCGATCACAAATGTGTTCCGCATGCACGCTATCAATCACGGACAATGTGACACTGGATTAACAACTCAACCTACACAACAGGCTATCGTTGGTATTCAGCAGCATCAGAGGTTCTTATCAAGATGCTTTCAGATGTGAACAATAATACTCGCTCAGACTTGCATAGCCGCGGCGGTGTAGCCGAGCGCATTTAGGCTCCGATGCTCCGATGCGTGAGCCCGTTCCCCGTCGGGGATTCGAATCCTCCCTCGGGCATGCGGTGTTCGGACACTTGCCACGCCGGACACTTGCCACGGCGGACATTTGCCACACTTTTACCTGCTCCGAAGGTTCGGGTGCCCCTGTCTCTTCCTCCTCCCCCCCCCCCCTACCACCCGGCCCGAGAACTCTGTGGACGGTGTCCCGACATATGCACACTGGTCGCTTCCGCATTTCGTAGTACGACCGCCAGTATGAAGTTATTACAACGGCCAAGGGCAGGCCTTTTTCCACAAAAACGGTTACGCGATAATAAGGTGTGGATGTGCTTATTCGGAAAACAGGATAATTGCAAGGGAAAGCTGCTTTCGAAGAACGGAGACGTATTTAACATAGAGAACACCTGTGAGGACCACCTAACGATGCGATCTTTATAAGATGTAAAAATAAAAAGAGTGTACCAAACCTTAGTATCTTTAAACAACTTAATGATGAAGCTAGCTGGTCAGGGTTGGGTTCTCTAGCGTTTAATCAATACGCGGTGAAATTTGACTCAACGAAGCAAATACATTAAACATCACTGAAATGATCCTCCTGCAACCATAACTTATAGTTAAATCTACCGCTTTTCAATTTGCAATTTCCTATTTAGGTAAAAGCTCCGACAGTTGACACGTTAAGATAACTTTTTTCTAACTTCTAATATTATGGCCATACCGTCAAAGATTGTAAGTTCTAAAATGATTCCTGTAACTTCATAGCCGCAATTAGCTCCTAAAATATCATTTTTGTTAAACTGATAAGGTATACTTTATGTTTTAAAGTTAAGAATTGCAACTAAAACACACACTAAAACAGATCTGCTCTTAAGATTGACAAGTTCAGCAGCTATATTGTTGAAATAATTCCCATATCTCCAAAATTAGACAAGGATAGAAATAACTTTAGACGTAGATCTCATCAAGTACATTTAGATGTAGTCCTTAAAAATTAAAGTTGTTAATTATCTTTAATAAGGCCAGTAAAAGCTATGGAAACAAGGCAAGGAGCTTATTATTCAAAAATAATTGTTACAAAATTATATCATAAACAAATGTATTACACGTATTTTTCTTATGCATTAGAAACTTTTGAAAACATTGTTTATCATTTCGTCTGCAACATCAGTTATTTGATAGGGTGATTTGCTTTGCATCACCAAGTGTATATACTTTTATGTTATGTTTGCAGCAGTTCTCATTTCGAATTGTGGAATATTTACTTCGTCTTATTTGATGAAAGAATTTATGAAAACTGCATTTAATAACTCCGCTTTAGTGGCACTGTCATCAGTAATGTTACCGTCACTATCGCGCAATAAAGACATTCACTTAGTCTATCCGCTGCTATAGATAACACAGGACCAGAATCTCTTTGGATTTTCCGCCACATTTCTACAAAGAGTTTCGTTGTGAAAAATATTAAACGAATGTCGCATTGAAGGCAGTGCTAAATTTCGAGCGTCAGTAAAACATCGGCAATCTTGGGGATTTTGAATTCTTCTAAATTTTCTGCAAAAGCTTTATTCTGTTTTATGTACCATGGGGACCAGTTAAGTCTTTTATTAATTTATTTGTAGGAATCCCTCCAACCCTGTTGATTCTATTTCTTTGAATGTAAGCCACATAGGGTCTTCACTTACACAGTTAATTTAGAAAAAATCGAGACTGTCTCCTAGGAAGATGTCAACCGAATTTTTATCTTTTTTTTCTTTTTTAATAGACGTATTTTAGCGTTTAGTTTTGGTGAATATCTTTGTTACAGATTTGAGCTCGCTACAACTTTGGGTTCACTTATCCCTGTATCCGTCGTGATGCTCAGGAGTATTTGTGACTAAGAGCTGAAGTGTGGTTCCGAAACCATTTAAAATTTTAATGGGCTCGTGAACTAATTGTTCAAAATAATTTAAAAAAAGTATTTAGAACAATATCGGAAGATGTATCTGCCACCCTGTAAGAAGGTGTATTTTTGTCAACATCACGGATGGTAGATTTAAGTCACCGCCAACTATAATTGTATGAGTAGTGTACCTATTTGTGTTGAGACTCAAGTTTTCTATGAACTGTTCAGCGTCTGCATCATAAGAGTGCCGGGGTCGGTAAATTAAGATGTTCAAATGTTTGTTAAGCTTAAGGGGCTTAACTGCGGGGTCATCAGTCCTTAAACTTACAAACTACTTATGAACTACCTTATACTAAAGACGACGCAAACATCCATGCCCGATGGGGGATTCGAACCCCCGACGGGGAACGGCCTCGCGCATCACAACATAGCACCTAATGCGCTTGGCTTGCTCCGCCGCGGCAGTTATTAATTTATTCCGGTAGTGCAGTATAACATCTGCTCACACTAACTGACAGGAACTATCGACTTTAGTTTCGCTTGAGAGCTGGTACACATATTGCATTGTGCTTTTTGTTTCTTTTGTAGTGCAGATCATAGGAATTATTCCATTTCCATTAAAAAACTAGGGTGTTTCCTCTGAGTCTCAGCTAAACAACGTAGAACAACAGTGTACTTTACAAGCATAGCATTCTATATTCCTTCATTTCTTTATTTCAAATTTGTATGTCGACTTTAGGTGATCTGTCAAACATAGACGTTCTTATCTATATTTTGTAAACGTATTTTCTGTCATTGATTTGAACATTGTCCCAATTCACTTTATTAACTAATATTTCGCCGCAAAAGAGTAAATTTATGAAGTTTGACGTTCTTCTTTCCTCCTTTTTTTTTCACGCAGTTTTAGCAATTAATATATGTACAAATGCCGTGATCAAACTTGAATGATAAGCGATCATTCGAATTACCTTTATATCGTTCCTTTCGTGTTCCTTCCATGGCGATGGACTGTTTCTATCGCAATCAGTAAGTGTGGAAGAAAGCTACCGTACAAACGGAGGGAGAATGGATCCATATTTGTGGTTGGATAAAACTAATTACACACTGACATAGCCGACGGTATTGCTTTCGTATCGCAAAAGTTGCGATTTCGGGATATTGAAAAGAAATTGTACATTTCGGCGAGATGTCGAACAAAAATATTTCTTTCGTATTGGCTGTATCTTCTAAGATCGGAGACGGACGTTTGGAAGCAAACAGCAGGAGTACAGGGAAGGGCGTCCCTTGCCTCAGGGCACAGACAAATATATACAAATATATACAGACGGGAAACCTCCGTAAGGGCCCGGTCCTATGCTCCAGGGTGCAGGGAGGGAGGGTTTCCAGCAGTTCCGTAAGATGTCCCATGATGGCGCTGCGGTCAGAAGCAGCCCTTTAAACTGGCCAGAGCAGGCGGCAGGTAGCGGCTGCCCCCACCACCACCTCCCCTCAAACGCCAGCAAGCCGGACACAGCCGTATCCTCCTGGAAGGCGGCACAAGCTCTCCCCTCAGCCTCCCCTCCACGCTACCCTCTGACGTGCGAGAGGCACCCTAAGCCAGCGATCCGCCTGACACCTGCTAGCATCTTACAGAACTACGAGGGGAGCGTAGGACAGTGGTTTAGGGGTGGCTGCTCCTCTGTATATGATCCTCTGTGCTGAGGGGCCGCTAATCCGACTACCTGGCGAAGGGTCAGGTGTGGCAAATGTCCGGCGTGTCAAAAGTCCGGCGTGGCAAGTGTCCGGCATCCGGGCATGCATGTTTGTGCTGTCTTTAGTATAAGTTAGTTCATAAGTAGTTTGTAAGTTTAGAGACTAATGACACCACAGTCAAGTCCCATAAGCTCAACAAACATTTGAACATTTTCAGAATTGCATAGCATAGGGGATAACTAAATTCCGCGGTGGAGTAGCCGAGCGGTCTAAAGCGTCTCGCTGCGGAGCGTGCGGTTGCTCGTCGTGGAGGTTCGAGTCCTCCCTGGGGCATGGGTGTGTGTGTTGTCCTTAGGTTAGTTTACCTAGGTTTAAGTAGTTTGTAAGCTAGGACTGATGACCATGCAGTTTGGTCCAATAGATTTACAAACATTTGAACATCATTTACTAGTTGCCATATATTAAGAAATTTGTGAGCGTATTTTTGTTTCATATGCACTTGCCATTCATTTGAATTATCTAACAGAATCTGCGGCATGGTCAAAGATTGAACAGTAATCCAGTAGCGTAAATTAGTTTTCTTTATTTTTGCGAACAATCATTCGTCATTAGATTACCGGTTTCGGTCAAGGTAGGCCATATTCAGATTTGCTGCAGGAAATGAACAAAAAGAATGAAAGTATCATACGATATCTGGGCAAAAGATGTCTTTCTGACATACATGTGGTAAATTAAAAACTCGAACTATAACGACGTTATTACTAAATGTGTTCAATGAACAAACCCAACGAGCTGTTAACCTTTCTTTTCTGGCAGACATCTGGAGCAGCTATAGGGGGAGAACAAAATAATATGACGACCCAACACAATATTTATTTATTATCAAATGAGTTGGCGAACCAACGGGTCTGTAAATACATGCAACTCTTTGCGAAACATTCATAAAGAGTCTTCATAGTTTCCAACAGAATGTAATCGATTCTTGTAACAAAACATCAACCAACTATTTCACCGTCGTTGGAGGTGTAAATTGGGAGCCGCGGTGCAGTAGCCGAGCGGTCTAAGGCACCTCGCTGCGGAGCGCGCGGTTGCTCGCTGTCGGAGGTTCGAGTCCTCCCTGGGCCATGCATGGTTTTGTGTGTGTGTGTGTGTGTGTGTGTGTGTGTCTGTGTGTGTGTGTGTGTTGTCCTTAGGTTAGTTTACCTTAGTTTAAGTAGTTTGTAAGCTACGGACTGATGACCACACAGTTTGGTCCTACAGATTTACAAACATTTGAACATTTTTGTAAATTGGGTCCTCGCATTCTGTTCTAAAACTTCCCTTAACGTTTATGTTCTGACATGGGGATTTTGTAGTTCGTTGTCGAGGAGGGTGAAATATTCACTCACAGATACTGAATTGAACGGTAGGCATTAAATTGACATTTGTGCCACAAGCGGGATTCGAGCATTATAACCACTAAGTCACCGCGTCGTAATGGACACGGTGATTGCACTGGCTGTCTTAAAGCCCGTCTCCCAAACTTCAAGCCTGCCCATATATAAAAACGTGGCACGTTCACTGCTGGGGTGCTATTTCACTACTGAAGAGCTTCGCAGCGTTTATACGCATGTATATAGGGGAACACGAGGCAGGTTTGAAATTTGTGTTGTGGAGGCAGAAGTGCTCTAACAAGGAGACCACGCGGGTGTCGGATTTTATTATTTTTTTATATTTATGGTACGTGAAGTTCAGAACTATCAGCCAAAGCCATGCGACGCAACTCTCGGATATTCTCGAGAAAACCGACTTTAAAGTTTTGGAAGTAATCCTAAGTACCAATCATTAAATAAATTGCAGCGTCTTTCGGTGTAGGTCAGACGGTAACGTTCAGGTCTTAGAAATGGAGGATCAGTGGTTCGAGTCCTGCCGTCACAGGTTTTTTAATTTTTTGTTGTTCTGTTCGAATACTTACACAATTTTAATATCTAATGGTAATTTTTTACGAAAAGTGCACGTAATGTTATTTATTCGTAATTTTCTATATTTTATAGAATGTTGTTAATAATGAGGGTTTCAATAAAAAAAAGTAAGATACATTTTTTACAGTATTGGCTTCACTATTAGTTGATGGCTGTAGTCTTTGATTGTTCTGTTTGTGAAGAGGTACGACGCTGTTTTTGGAAAGTCAAATCAAATGTTGTTTGTAGAGCTTATGGGATTTAACTACGGGGTCTTCAGTCCCTAAACTTACAAACTACTCATGAACTAGCTAATACTAAGGACAGCAGAAATATCCATGCCCGAAGGGAGATTAGAACCCCCGACCGTAGTGGCCGTGTAGACCGTGATTAAAGCGCCTCAGTCCCCTCGGCCACCGCGGCCGGCGAGCTTTTTCAGCTCGTCTACATACATATGAACAAAAACTGACAAAAAATTGGATTTGAAGATCCAAAAATGTTTTACATAACTGAATTCGAAAGCGGAAAAAAATAAATAAATTGTCACCGTGGGATCCTATGGTTGTGGGGCCAGAACGCCACCACTCTAGCTACACTGACACATGGTGCAACAATTTTAGTTATTGGTACTTACGTGCACTTTGCAAAACTTCAAACTCGAGTTTCTCGAGAATTTTTGAGAGTTGCGTAGAAAGGCTTTGGCTGATTGTTATTTAAGTTCTAAACTTCACGTACCATAAATATAAAGAAATTTTAAAGTCCGGTACCCATGTGGTCCACTCCCACGAACCACAGACATTGCCGAGGTGGGGTGGCTTGCGTGCCTCAACGATACAGATAGCCGTACCGTAGGTGCAACCACAGCGGAGGGGTATCTGTGGAGAGGCCAGACAAACGTGTGGTTCCTGAAGAGGGGCAGCAGCCTTTTCAGTAGTTACAGGGGCAACAGTCTGGATGATTGACTGAGCTGGCCTTGTAACATCAGCTAATGTGGCTTTGCCACACAGCTACTGCGAACGGCTGAAAGCAAGGGGAAACTACAGCCGTTATTTTTCCCGAGGACATGCAGCTCTACTGTATGAACATATGATGATGGCATCCTCTCGGGTAAAATATTCCGGAGGTAAAATAGTCCCCCATTCGGATCTCCGGGCGGGGACTACTCAGAAGGATGTGATCATCAGGAGAGACAATACTGGCATTCTACGGGTCGGAGCGTGGAATGTTAGATCCCTTAATCGAGTAGGAAAATTAGAAAATTTAAAAAGGGAAATGGATAGGTTGAAGTTAGATATAGTGGGGATTAGTGAAGTTCGGTGGCAGGATGAACAGGATTTCTGGTCAGGTGAGTACAGGATTATAAATACAAAATCAGTTGGGGGTATCACAGGAGTAGGATTGATAATGAATAAGAAAATAGGAATGCGGGTAAACTACTATGACCAGCACAGCGATCGCATTATCATTGTCAAGATAGATACGAAGCCAACACCGACAACAGTAGTACAGGTTTATATGCCAACTAGCTCTGCCGATGATGAGGAGATCGAAGAAATATATGAGGAGCTAAAGGAAATTATTCAGACAGTTAAGGGAGAGGAAAACTTAATTGTTATGGGAGACTGGAATTCGGTAGTAGGACAAGGAAGGGAAGGGAAGATAGTGGGTGAATATGGTCTGGGCAAAAGGAATGAAAGAGGAAGCCGCCTGGTAGAATTTTGCACGGAACATAATTTAGTTATAACAAACACCTGGTTTAAGAATCACAAAAGAAGGTTGTATACGTGGAAGAGACCAGGAGACACCGGAAGATACCAGATAGATTTTATAATGGTAAGACATAGATTTCGGAACCAGGTTTTGAAGTGTAGGACATACCCAGGGGCAGACATAGACTCTGACCATAACTTGTTGGTCATGAACTGTAGGCTGAAACTGAAGAAACTACAGAAAGGTAGGAAAATACGGAGATGGGACCTAGATAAATTGAAGGAACCTGAAGTTCTTAAGAATTTCAGAGGGAGCTTTAGGCAACAATTGACAGAAACAGGGGAAAATAAAACAGTAGAGGAGGAATGGGTAAAATTGAGAGAAGAAATACTGAAGGCAGCAGAGGACAAAATAGGTAGGAAGGCAAGACCTGCAAAAAATCCTTGGATATCCCAGGAGATACTAAATTTAATCGATGAAAGGAGAAAGTATAAAAATGCAGTAAATGAAACAGGCAAAATGGAGTACAGACGACTAAGAAATGAGATTGACAGGAAGTGCAAAATGGCTAAGCAGGAATGGCTAGAAGGCAAATGCAAAGATGTAGAAGAATGTATAAATAGGGGAAAAATAGATACAGCCTACCGGAAAATAAAAGAAACATTTGGCGATAAGAAAAACAGCTGTATGAATAACAAGGACACTGATGGAAAACCAGTTCTCAGCAAAGAAGGGAAAGCTGAAAGGTGGAAAGAGTATATAGAGGGGCTCTACAAAGGAAATGAACTTCGAGACACTATTGTAGGAAGGGAAGAGGATGTAGATGATGATGAAATAGGAGATACTATACTGAGAGATGAATTTGACAGAGCACTGAAAGATCTAAGTCGAAACAAGTCCCCTGGAGTAGATGATATCCCATCAGAGCTACTGAAGTCTCTGGGAGAACCAGCCATGACAAAATTGTTTCACATTGTGTGTAAGATGTATGAGACAGGTGAAGTACCCTCAGACTTTAAGAAAAATGTTATAATCCCCATTCCAAAGAAAGCGGGTGCAGACAGGTGTGAAAACTACAGAACCATCAGTTTAATAAGTCATGGTTGCAAAATATTAACACGAATTATATACAGAAGGATGGAAAAGCTGGTAGAAGCCGACCTCGGGGAAGATCAGTTTGGGTTCAGGAGAAATGTAGGAACACGGGAGGCAATACTCACTTTACGGCTTATCCTAGAAGGTAGATTAAGAAAAGGCAAACCAACATTTCTAGCGTTTGTAGATTTGGAGAAGGCTTTTGACAATGTTGATTGGAATAAACTCTTTCAAGTTCTGAAGCAAGCAGGAGTAAAATATAGGGAACGTAAGGTTATTTACAACTTGTACAACAACCAGACAGCGGTCGTCAGAGTTGAAGGGCATGAAAGGGATGCAGTGGTTGGAAAGGGAGTAAGACAGGGTTGTAGCCTTTCCCCAATGTTGTTCAATTTGTACATTGAGCAAGCTATAAAGGAAACCAAGGAGAAATTTGGCGAAGGAATTAAAGTTCAGGGTGAAGAATTAAAAACATTGCGTTTTGCCGACGACATAGTAATTCTGTCAGATACAGCAAAGGACCTGGAAGAGCAATTGAACGGAATGGACAGGGTGCTGAAAGGTGCATATAAGATGAACATTAACAAGAGTAAAACTAGGGTAATGGAGTGCAGTGTAAGAAAATCAGGTGATGCTGAAGGAATTAGATTAGGTAACGAAACAATAAAGGAGGTAGATGAGTTTTGTTACTTGGGCAGTAAAATAACAAATGATGGTCGCAGTACAGATGATATAAAATGCAGAATGGCAATGGGTAGAAAGGCGTTTTTGAAAAAGAGAAATTTGTTAACATCGAATATTGATTTAAGCCTAAGGAAGTCCTTTCTGAAGGCATTTGTATGGAGTGTTGCCTTGTATGGGAGTGAAACATGGACAATAAGCAGTGCGGACAGGAAGAGGATAGAGGCTTTTGAAATGTGGTGCTACAGAAGAATGCTGAAGATTAGGTGGGTGGATCGCGTAACTAATGAGGAGGTACTGAACCGAATTGGGGAGAGAAGAAATTTCTGGCATACCTTGACTAAAAGAAGGGATAGATTGGTAGGACACATTCTTAGACATCAAGGAATTGTGAATTTAGCGTTGGAGGGAAGTGTGTGGGGTAAAAACCGCAGAGGGAGGCCAAGAGACGCGTATAGTAAGCAGATTCAAGTGGATGTGGGTTGTCGTTCTTATGAGGAGATGAAAAGGCTTGCTCAGGATAGAGTAGGGTGGAGAGCTGCATCAAACCAGTCTCTGGACTGAAGACCACAACAACAACAACACCCATGTGGTCTCCTTGTAAGACAATCGTGCAGAATAGTATCTATTATGTTACAGTGGCTTACTGGTTATAGTGCTTGCCACGTTTGAATCCCAGCCGCGGCACAAATTTTAATTCAATGCCTCGATTTCAATTTAATATCTTTGATATATATCGAAACAAAATACGTCTCTGGACATTCATTTATTATTTGATACTAGCTGAAAATCTCTCCTTTCCTTTTCTCTCTCTGTCCACCTTCTCTTTCCTTCTTTGTTTGTTCAGCTGCTTGTCTCCCCTCTCTCTGCACATCTCCACCTCCCCCTTTCTTTGCCATTCACCTCCTCGTCTCTCTCTGTCCTCCTCCCCTCCTGAATGAATTGCCTCCTCCATCTCATGTGGGAACGAATTACATAACTCTGTTACTTTTCATAGTGATCGCAGAAGTGGTGTCTAAGTTTATTGCAAAGTACCCTCCGCCATGCATCTTATGATATCTTAGGTAGACGGCGATATTCCTCTTGTTTTGAAGATCAGCTGTGCAAAGTTTCGTATGAACGGTACGGCAGCATAAAATACGAACAAACACGATGCAGCAGTTTCCCACGCGTCTCAGTCTTTATGACATCACATCTCCCAAACTATGAGTCGTAGAATCAAATAATTTTGTAGGTGCATCCTTTGCCCTAAAGCGTCTCGCTGCGGAGCGCGTGGTTGCTCGCCGTGGAGGTTTGAGTCCTCCCTGGGGCATGGGTGTGTGTGTTGTCCTTAGGTTAGTTTACCTAGGTTTAAGTAGTTTGTAAGCTACGGACTGATGACCACGCAGTTTGGTCCGATAGGTTTACAAACATTTGAACATCCTTTGGCATAAATGGATACTGATCTGCGCATTGGACCGCATCGTCAATATATCAAATATTTCACCGACGTTTCGGCCACTATTGCAAGCGGCCATCTTCTGGGTGTTACGTTTACTGCTGGATGAGGGAAAGCTGGGGCCTTAAATATTAAATGTTGCCAGTTATGATTGGTGGTTTCAGATCTCTTTCATTGGTGTGTATTTCTTCCTATTGGTAGAAAAAGAAGTCATGGATTGGCGTTTACATTAACGTTTGCCATTGGTTGAAACAGGCGAATGAGTAGCGGGTGGTAGCAATGACGTAGCACTGGTGCCTAGCGCCGGCTAGAGCGTGCTATTTGCTCTGTGTACCCGCGGCCGCTGTGGTCTCCGGGCTATGCGGGCCCCTATGGACTGCACTGCGCGCGGTGTCGTCGCGAAGCGCTGCTACTGCTGGCAGCCAAGACGCGGGAAGTCTATACCCGTCTTCTGTGTTCATATTTCCTGGTCGCTTAGCTATTTATATAGCTTCCGTCATTTTCCTCTTCAAACTGACGGGTTGTTTTGCCAGTATAGTTATTTCCTGAAAACCTATCTATTTGCCGCACTCTTCCTGATGTTCAGCTGCTACCGACTGTACCTTTCGTGCTCGGTTGTCCTTGTGTTAATCGGCCACCCAGTTTCTCCAATGTTCGCCTGGCTGCTATCACTGCCGATTTCATACACTCCGGCTGTGTGCAGCTTATCAGTTTTGTCCTCCACTGAGCCTAGGACATCTCTTATTTTACGGCTGCTGCGAAATATAGGTTTGATGCCCTCTCGACGAAGAATTTTGCCCACTCGTTCGGGGAATCCTTGTACATATGGCAATAAAGCGATGGCTTGTTCTTCCTTTTGCTCTTCCCTTTTATTTCCATCATTAGTTGTCATAGTTTGCTCAATCATCCTCTTCCCATAACCGTTTGCTTCCAAGATGGACCTGAGGTTTTGTAATTCTGCTTTCAGGTGTTGTTCATCGTAATCCGATGGACTCTGTTAGTGTGAAGTACGGACTTCTTTTGCGTAGGATGATGGGAAGTTGCGTGAAGGTACCTGCCCGTGCTGGTAGCTTTTCTGTATACCCGATAGCCTAGTTTGCAGTCTTGCTTCCGGTAAACCTCTACATCGAAGAAAGGGAGCACCCCAATCTTTTCAATTTCCATGGTGAACTGAATCTTGTTGTGCTGTTGATTAAGGTGTTGATGGAAGTTCTGCAACTCCTCTTCTACTTGAGGCCATATGACAAACATGTCGTCTACATAGCGCAGCCATCAGTCTGAGCGACATTTAATATTTAACACCCCAGCTTTCCCTCTTACAGCAGCAAACACCCAGAAGAAGGCCGCTTGCAATAGTGGCCGATACGTCGGTGTAACATTTGATATATTGACGATGCGGTCCAATACACATAAGAGTTTTATCAACAACTAGCTGTAAACCCGCCGTTGCCCGGGTGTTTATTTATCCTACACTCCCGTAGTCCACATCCCTTCCCCTCCCCCCTCCTCTCTGCATCCACCTCTTTCGCCCCATCTCTTTGTTCGTTTCCATCTTTCCTTCCCCCGGCAAAGTTTTCTGCAACGTACCCTCTGTCATGTACCATACAAAAATTTATGTACTCTGTGATCTTCTCCACCTCCTCTCCCCTCTCTCTGTCCGTTTCCTCGCTCCCCTTTCTGTCCGTCTCCTCCTCCACCGCCTTCACTCACTCCTATATACGAAAACATACATATATGAGGGACTGTTGACCCCCGCAGTTAAGTCCCTTAAGCTTAACAAACATTTGAATATTTGAACATACTTATAAGCGCCAAGTTCCATGGTGACTGGTCAGTGTCAAAGTCACAAGGCACCCTCCGTCGTACTATATTCAAGGGCTTGCAGATTATGAAAATATCCTTCATGAAAAAAAAAAAAAAAAAAGTACATTGATGTGCTATCATGGTGACCAGTCAAACAATATAGATGTTTCTTGTAACTAACTCTCCGCCATGCACCATACGGTGGCTTACGGAATGTAGCCCATGTATTAATCAGGGTATACGCTACCTCTGTTCCAAATTTCAGTTCATATCCGTCCAGCCATTTCAGCGTGAAGGCGTAAGAAATGAATTAAATAATAGTAAAGCACCCTTCTCCATGCACCATACGAAGTTAATTTGAGTATGCCTGCAACCTTCGCGCGAGTGCAAGCAATGTGTTGACAAAGTTTTATCGCAATCGGATGTACGGTATGGCCGTGCATAAAGTACGAACGAAAAGAGAAACAAACAAACATTAATTTTTATATATTAGATTCATTCACGCACAGTTATCTGAGCAGTGAGAATAATAATAGAGTGGGTTGAATACCGCGAGAAGATGATCAAACCATGATGGAACCTCCCCTACGAATGACTGAAGGAAGCAGTCATGCCGTATCGTAAGCTTCTTTCGGAGTTTCGAATGCCTGTAGGAAGCAATGCTAACGATGACACGTCGGGTCGTACCACATCACATGTGCAGGTTTTATCGTCTCAACACCACTTGCTTAGCAGCTATGTGCTGGCTTCCGGTATATCATAAATCTTCAGTTACTTTACTGGAGAGAGTGTTGAGTTTTGCAGTCGATTTTGTCGTGGTGGTGATGTTTTACTGTCCGGCCACAGCCGTTCTTGATGCTCGTCGGCGATTGTCAGTTAACTTGGGGTTTCGCCCACTGTTCCTCTTCGCGAGTGACATTTCACCCGTTTTGTGTACGCTGTCATTACCGTGGGTACTGTCGCCAGTGAAACGCTAAACAGTGCAGCTGCTTCCGTCACAGATATCAGTTTTATTATCCACTAACTGCGTGCCTTAGAGTTGGCCTCTTTGTAAGACTGAGAGATTAAAGCATTTCACGGATCTTTTGTGTTGAGCGCGGCAGTGTCCTTACAGCGGAGTGCGCGTCTGCTTCCCGTCGAAGGTTCGAATCCTCCCTCGAACATGGGTGTATTTGTCGTCCTCAGCGTAAGTTGGTTTAAATAATTTGTAAGTGTAGGGATTCATGACGACATCAGTTTGGTCCCATAGCCTTACAAACATTTGAACCTCGAGGTAGCATCCGAATCTTCGTGCGTCAGTTTGTGAATTGCAGTCGCGGCTGCGTGTGCACATGCGCAGGGGTGCCAACTTGCAACAAGATGTAGTATGTTGCACGGTGTTCGCATTGCCGTGAATCTACCGACGGAACGCGTGGTCCAGTGTGTCTAAATTTCTCGTGAAGGAATGCAGTTTGTAACAGTGTCCTCTGCCAAACACGAGCTCTCTTTAAGGAGCCGAGCTAAATAATGTATAATGTTTCAATAATAATAATGTTTCAATAATTTATAATGTTTCTAATAATGTTATAAGTGTCTAGGAAATAAGTGTGTCCTCTGCCTCTCTCTCTCTCTCTCTCTCCATCCATCTTTGCTCTCCCCCCCCCTCTCTCTCTCTCTCTCTCGTTCTCTTCCACTCTCACTCGTTCTCTTCCTCTCCCACTCACACTCACTCTCCTTTCTGTCTCTTCTGTTTTCTGTTCGCTAATTCTCAAGAGATTCGACTTAATCAATTCTCTTGTTGCGTATATTATAATTACACATTGCTCACTTCGTCACCTATTATCAATTTGTAATTCCTTTGCCTAGGAGATATAATCTTACGTGTTTTTTTTTTCTTTTGTCTCTGCGATTTATCCATGTTTTGTCCCATATGTTATCTTGTTTAGATGAATTCCCAAATATTTTGAGATTCTAATAGTTTGAATAGTGCCTGTGTATTAGTATACTCGAGATTTGTCCAAACACTTCATTGCCACAAACTTCAGCTTTGCGCAGGGTTCCATTGTCCATACGTAAAACAAGACACACTCATGTAAAATCAATGGTAATGTTGTTTTCTGTACATAACAGCTTAATAAACGTTATAAGAAAGGTTCGAACCCCACCACTGGCAGAAAATATTTATTTCTTCGTATTTACTATTTCTAGCAAGTTCTTCGTGTTTCTTATGTACTGGGTGATCCAAAAGTCAGCATAAATTTGAAAACTTAATAAATCACGGAATAATGTAGATATGTAAAAACTGACAAACATGCTTGGAATGAGATGGAGCTTTATTAGAAAAAAAAAGTTCAAAAAACGTCCGGCAGATAGCGCTTCATCTGATCAGAAAAGCAATAATTAGCCTAACAAATTAAGACCAAGCAAAGATGATCTTCTTTACAGGAAATGCTCAATATGTTCACCGTCATTTCTCAACAATAGCTGTAGTCGAGGAATAATGTTGTGAACAGCACTCTAAAGCATGTCCGGAGTTACGGTGAGGCATTGGTGTCGGATGTTGTCTTTCAGCATCCCTAGAGATGTCGGTCGATCACGATACACTTGCGACTTCAGGTAACTCCAAAGCCAATAATCGCATGGACTGAGGTCTGGGGACCTGAGAGGCCAAGCATGACGAAAGTGGCGGCTGAGCACACGATCATCACCAAACGATGCGCGCAATAGATCTTTCACGCGTCTAGCAATACATTTTTTTTGGTTCTAATAAAACCCCATGTCATTACAAGCATGTTTGTCAATTTTTACCTCTCTTTCTACATTATTCCGTGATTTATTAAGTATTTATACTGACTTTTTGGTCACCCGGTACTTGTGAGTTCTAGAAAATTCTATTTATGTGTAAATAGCAGAGTACTGCAATCAGGAGTGTGTTCTCAGTATACACTTGTGATAGCAATAAACCTGTTCTAAGTGTAAAGTGTTCTACCCAGCTTTCAGATTCAATTTTGAACGCCACAATATTATTCTGTCCCCACACCAGGCAATTAAGGCGAAACATCTAGGAAAACTGTGACAAGTGGTGCCAATGTTCATGATACACACGTCCCCATATCGCTAATGTCGTATCGCAGAAATAAGGCCACTTCTGGGGGAAGACACTGTAACCTTGGCAAATTAGCCTTGTTCTGGCTAAGAAATAAGCACAAGCTGGAAATAATTTTCATCGATGTTAGGCGTTTTACATAAGAGAAATATGAGTTTGTGACGGTTTTTCACTTATGCATAACTTTTGCGAGACGAAAAGTAACGATTTTTTTTCTTTTTTTCCCCCAGCTTTTTACTCATGACTTGAGAACGACTCTTACAGAAATATTTGCGAATACTACTATGTAAATGCATAATATTTTACGTAGAATGACCTACTTACAAGTTAAATTTGGTTTAACCGTTTAGCCACAATCAATCGTAAAATATCCATACTCTTTATTTATTTATTATTATTATTATCATCAAAGTGTGAGTTATGTTTATGTTACAATGCCTGTAAGTCACAAACGGCTATTCCAAATGAAAAAAGTCGTGTATATGTTTCGGACATTGTTTCATAACATAAAATTGTAACGGATGTCAGCACGTGCTCTTCGAACACGTTCAGCAGATTTTTTGCTTTTTTCAGCTGCCCCCTCACAGTAGTTTTTGTTTTCTATAAAAATTTAAATTATCGTTGTTTCCCTGTTTAGCCTCTTGAAGGCTACGGACACGTGAGTGCCATTTCTTATCTCCTCCCACTCCCTTACCGACAGAAGTAATTAATACAAAAATTATAAATTACCTACTTGAATAATTACATTATTATACAGAGTTAACTGACCAGGTACGTGGGTACCTCACAAAATTGTCCTTTCATTGGAATATTTGGACAACTGTGTATGATTTGGGTTTCAAAAGTAATTTGCCTTCGCACAAAAGTCTTCGTAGAATTTTAGTGCTACGATTACTTTAGTGGTTTTATTAGTGTCTGTGTATAGGAGGAAAACAATTTTAAAATTTGGTAGATCTTTTTACGCAGAACGTATTACTCTACAACTTCTATGCATGACATTTTGCATTTGGATTACCCATTTTTGAGTTACAGACATTGAAACGTTCGAACTTCATAAAATTTGTAAAAACGCCAATTTTTGACAATGGATTGTGGCTCAACCGATTTTGACTTGTAAGTAGATCATTCTACGTGAAACTCTATGCTGTTTCATATTAGTATTCGCTAATATTTACGCAGGATGCAGCGTTTTTAAGTTATAAGCGAAGAGCTGATGAAAGGTGAGAAAAAAAGAACCTCGTTGTTTTTCTGCCCTCAGAAGTTATGCACAAGCCAGGAGACGTCGCAAACTCACATACCCTTACTTTGGATGCCTAATGTACATGCATATGTTTAATTTTTAGCTAGCATGGCGATTTTTAGGGGCTACGTTTCATAAGCTTCTCACGCATCCTCCTATATCAGAAAGTACCTTCGAGTATACAAGCCTACAAAGCATTTCCTAAGCATAACGGCGAATAGTTTTCGGTCTCGTGGCAAGTGGCGCCACCGTCACATTAATGGAGACTGATGTTCCTCAAGCTTCTTCTTTGACCTCGCCAAACGGGACGGCCTCCAAGACCCAATGCCAGCACTCCAACGGTGTCCCAACAACATTCTTCCGATATCTCCGTTTCTGCTTGATAACGATACAAATAAAAGACGCAGACTGCTATCAAGACTTCGTACATTTTGTGAACAGATTCTTTGTCAGTTATAAAAAAATGAATTAGCTAATGCAGGTCAGATAAGGTCGAGCCTTCCCAGAAATCGACCACTGTGGAGCTACTGCCGTAAAACAGCAGCCAATCAACGTCGAGCTCACGAACATGTTTGCTTATATCGATTACTTTATTTTGCCACAGACATCAGTAATTAGGTAAATTATATTCAGTGTAGTCGTTTCAGCTAAATGCTTATGTATGCCTGTTTTCGTTAGAAGGGATTCTTCTGAGCAATGTATTGCATTAAAATTGAATCAACTGCGCTTAAGGTAATGTAACGTTATTAATTTAGTAAAGTAAGGAGCTACACTAATCTGGTAGTCGACACGCGATATTGACTGCAAATAACTCAGTAGTGATATGTGATGACAAATTATTTTAACGGATCGCCTTCATTAATTACGAACGGAAATACACATCGCTGCCGTTAGGAAAAGAAAAAAAATCGCTCTGACCTATTTTACGGCCCACTTTAGATTTGTAGTTTTATAATCTAAATAATAAAAAATTAATTAATAACGGTGTCTGAAACCCTTGTAGGAAAGAAAAATTTTAGCTACTGGCGGGTTCCGAACAACTGACCTTCAGCGTCACAGTCCAACACATTGCCCACAGTTAAGAACTGTGTTCTTTAATCTCATACCATTGTTAGCCGTTGATAACTGATGTTAATATGGCATTTCTAGACACTAGATTATCGTTTATCGTACGAAGAACGACGTCTTTTCGTTAATTCTTCAGTGCGCCATTGATTTGAAATGACAACGTGTAAGTTACAATAAGAAAATCATCAAATACGCAACGCAAGATGGCGTATGCCAGAGACAGTTCTGGGCGAGGAATGTCATGTGACATCTGCAAACGGCTGGTTTTCGTTATCTTAATGGAGGGTGTCAAAACTCCGTTATTTTTGCAAATATCTCTCAAACGATACGAGATATGAAAAAAACATAAGGGAACAAAGTTGTAGAAAATTTTCTCCTCTACAAATTCGTTTATTCAGTTTTTGCGTCAGATGAACGATTCCTTTGCAATTACAATTATATTACAAACGGCTTTTTTTGGTATTACTACCGTATTTTTTGTCCGAAAAAATTGAAAAAGAGAGGTTCTCGTCTCTGGCAGCCTACAGTTGTGTGTGCGAAATTTGGTGCTGATCGGTTGAACGGTTCTTCTTAAAAACAGGGAACACGTTACGGACAGACAAACGGGCGGACGGACAGACAGACAAGACAGACAGACTTATACATCCCAAAATCGCCGTTATTTTTGCAAATATCTCTGAAACGATACGAGATATGAAAAAAACATAAGAGAGCAAAGTTGTAGAGAATTTTCTCCTCTACAAATTCGGTTTACTAATTTTCGTGTCAGATGCATGGTTATGCCGTTATTTTCATTTAAATTTCGAGATGTCAAAAAACGATCGCAAAGGACCACTTTTAGTGTTATTACCGTAACCTAAAGTGGGCCAAAATAACGTGGACATTACTCTCACTCATTAATGGTAACAATATTCACGAATTACTCTGATGTTTGCTAAAAATGAAAACAAGTAGGAAAAATCCAACATTGGGTAAACTTTATCACATTAGAAGACTCTCCAGAAGAAGATCATAATCAAAATCGGTTTAACATAAGCGTCAATGGTGAAACCAAAATAGTCCCTATAGTCGATGCACATAAGATGTCTAAAATATTGCATGCAAATTTACCAAACATGGATAAAGATTTCTGTTTGTCATCTGTAAATTGGTAGTTATGGGAACAAAAATACTTTCGATATGAATTATCCACATCCACACCTCACAAGCCACCTTACGGTGTGTTGTCACTTCCTCCTATTGCAGGAAAAATGATTTCCTGTATGCCTCCGTGTGGACCCTAATCTCTCTCATCTTATCCTTGTGGTCGCTTCGCGAGATATACGTAGGAGGAAGCAATACTTGACTCTTCGCCGTCCGCGGTGGGCGAGGGAACTGAGGCGCTTCAGTCACGGTCTGCGCGGTCACTACGGTCGGGGGTTCGAATCCCCCCCCCCCCTCCCCACGGGCATGGATATTTGTGCCGTCCTTAGTTGTAGGTAGATCATAAGTAGTTTGTAAGCTTAGGGACTGATGACCCCGTAGTTAGGTCCCTTAAGCTTAACAAACATTTGAACATTTGTTGACTCTTCATGAAACGTACGCTCTCGGAACTGACAGCAGGCCGTACCACGAAATAGAACGCCTCTCTTGCAGCGTCTGCCACTGGAGTTTCCTCATTGTCTCCGTGACGCTTTCGCGCTTTCTAAATGAGCCCGTAACGAAGCGTGCTGCTCTTCATTGGATCTTCCCTATGTCTTCCATTAGCGCTACCTGGTACCTACACTGATGAGCAATACTCAAGCGACGGCCGGACGAAACTTTTGTAAGCTACATTTTTGTTGACGAACTACACTTCCTGAGGATTCTTCCATGAATCTCACTTGGTCTGACATCTGCCTTACCCACGACTGATTTTATACAGTCTTTTTCAAATAATTCCTTAGATCTACTCCCAGATATTTTATGGAAGTTCTTCCAATGTTTGCTCTGCTATCGCTTAGTTATATAATAAAGGATCTTTCTTTCTATTTAAACGCAGCATTTTACACTTGTTTATGTTGAGATGCAATTGAAATTCCCTGCACCATGCGTCAAACAGATACTCCTGCATTTTTCTACCGTTTTCCAGTGTTGCGACTTCTCCATAGACTACGGCATCATCCGCAAAAAGCCTCAATGAACATCCGATTTTATCTACGAGTTTATTTATATACGAGGGGGAGTTGGAAAATAAGTTTCCCCTTTCGACTGTGAGCAGAGTTGTGTATGAAAGGAAAAAAATAGAATGAGACATTAAAGATAAGAGTAATCCGTATTTTTCTACATCATTTCCAAGTTCATTGAGACATTTGTCAAATGTTTGTTTGTAATTCTATCGGACCAAACAGCGTGGTCATCAGTCCGTAGCTTACAAACTACTTAAACTTAGTTAAACTAACCTAAGAACAAACACACACACCCATGCCCCAGGGAGGACTCGAACCTCCACGGCGAGCAACCGCGCGCTCCGCAGCGAGACGCTTTAGACCGCTCGGCTACTCCACCGCGGCGAGACATTTGTCAACCACATTATAAATTTCAAAAAGCCGTCCAGGAAAAAAAATGAGAGCGTTGCATACGGAAGAAGCTTTGAACGACTATGGGCGAAAGACGACGCAGTAGATGAACGCGCAGTGCGAAACACCGATACACCATTGGGTAGAAGTCGACCATGAATATGGCAATGACTTTCCGTTTCGGATTGTGATGATGGATGAAACGTGGGTCCATCATTATACGGCCGAATCTAAGACCGCATCCATGGGGTGGTAACATCTCTCAATTTTATTGTAAATTATGTAGAATAATAAAGAAATGACTTATCTTTAGTGACTGCTTCTATTTTTTTTTCCTTTCATGTGCAACTCTGACCACAGTCGACAAGGGAAACTTATATTCCAAATCCCCCTCGTAAATTCTGAATACTGTGAAAAGCGACGGTCCTATAACACTCCCCTGGGGCACGCCAGAGAGTTGAGGTCTGAAGACGTCTCTCCGTTGAGGCTGACTTGCTGCGTTCTAATAGCTGGGAACGCCTCAGTCCAGTCACACATTTGGTCCGATATTCAATGTGCTCGCACTATGTCCATCAGGCGACGTACGGAACGGTATCGAACGCCTCGTGGACGAATAGCGCGAGTAGTTTCAATTGATCGTTTCTTTCGGATATCGGGTTGATTCCTACAAAGATTTCTGGTCTCCAGAAATGACGTAATATTCGAACATAAATTGTGTTAACAAATTCTGCAACTGACCGATGTCAGAGATATCGCATCTGACCGACGACGCTTCTTGAAAACGGGAATTATATGAGCCCTCTTCCGTTTCTTAGGAAC
Organism: Locusta migratoria; assembly: GCA_026315105.1. NCBI lineage: Eukaryota > Metazoa > Arthropoda > Insecta > Orthoptera > Acrididae > Locusta > Locusta migratoria. The sequence goes on from CM048747.1 coordinate 44,694,192, forward strand.
ATTTCGCTTCTGTAGAGACCTTCGGTACACTGCTGTTAGAAGGGGCTCAAGTTTCTTCGCATTATCCGTGTAAAGTCGAATTGGTATCCTATCAGGTCCATCGGCCTTTTTTTCTGTTGAGCGGTTTCAATTGCTTTTCTATCCCTCTGACACTTATTTCAATATCTGACATTATGTTGTTCGTGCGATCATAGGTGCCGACTTTTGAAAATCTACAAAGAAGTTTAAAGAAAAAATTATTTGAGTAGTATTGTTTCTTTTTAGCCTCATCCGGTGTTAATTTAGGACCATTTTAATCTCTGAAAAGAGAAAAGTAATTTTTTAATACACAATAAAAATAATTAACAGACATTAGTTTCAATTTCACTTTATAGAACAACTGGGCCCATTTTGCGAACATTTGAACCTACTGTAGTAACTACTAAAATCAGTTTCATAGTTTTCGTCCTCTGAGAAAAGCATATCAGATAATGATGTACCTCTATTGTGAATGCTGTGTTCACTATCGCAAACACTTTCATAGATCGTCTTCCTGGCTCCATTCTTCTGCACATATATTTTCTATAAATTATTACCAAAATAGGCCATAACTACTTCTGCTGTCATGCCATGTCTGTCGACACCAATAGGATCATAACCCATTGTTACATCACACACCATTTCAGTAGACTGGATGAAAAATGTCACGACTTACACTAACACGATTCCCTGAAGGCAATTGACTTCTAAGAGAAAGATAAACGTTAAATTTGTAGTATAAACATTTTCATCGTATCGTACCAAACCCACTTCATTTCTAGTCATTTAATACAACAATTAAAGGTTGCTGCCTTCAATTTACGTAACAAGCGAAATTCCATTATCATTCGGACTATTTAGAAAACGGTAACTTCACTCACACGTCAATGTGGATTTTAATGCCTACGAATTGAATTAGCTGTTTGTTTAAGACAACCTTTTTACAGCGGTGAACTACGAAAGGCAGCCGCCCGTCAATGGGATGAGAGTGTCGATTTTAATTACAGTCAAGAAATATAACGTAAAGAAAATAAAAACTTTTCAGTGGGGTATGCCGAGAATACCCACTCAAATTTTGGGGTATGCTTGAGCGACAGGGCATACTCGTAGTCGGCACCTACGCGTGCGATTGTTTAGAGGACAAACAACAGTGCAAACTTCCTCTGTGAGACAATTTTGGCCTTCTGTGTATCATCCTCTGCTTCAGCACCATTAAGGTCACAGAGTGCCTGGATATATGGTTTCGACACGTTTACCTTTTGACATAGGACCAAAATTTCTTATGGTAAGTCGGTACACAAAACATTGCTCTCAGAGACTCTGAACAGCAGTCGCACGGTAGCCCTTTCGCTAATTTTGGCATCATTCAACTTCTGCTTGTCTGCAAGACTTTGGCTGTATTTATATGTGCGGTGAAGTTCTCTTTGATTTTTAAATCGGTAGTTGAACCACGGTGTGTCTTTCCCTCATAATTTTACTTGGCACATTTTTATTTAACCCAAACTGTACGATGGACTTGAAAGCATCCATAGTTGCTCAATACTATCGGTATAAGAGATGAAAGTATCGTGTTGAGCTGTCAAGTATCTGAAATCTGCCGCTTTTCGCTTTTGTTAATTTAAAAGAGCGCCCTACCTTTCTTGATATTTCTATTAACAGCTGTATTCATTGATGTTGGAATGGTTGTTTGAACGCTGGTTCCTTGATCTACGCTAATTGAATCGAAAAGTTCGGGTCTATTTGTCATCAGAAAGTCTAACACGTTATCTCCACGAGTCGGCCCTTTATTTACCTGCTCGCGGTAATTTATAGATACAGCATTTAGAACAATATTGCTCGATTCTCTGTCCCTGCCTCTTGTCTTAAACACGTTAGTCTCCCGTAAGTTAAAATCTCCAACTAAAACTATAACACGACTAGGAAACCTACGGCAAATATTTTCCAAATTTGGCCTCATAATTTCCGCCACTAATACTGCTAAGCCAGGTGTTTATAAAAACTTAAAGCGACAACATTTGAAGTACTTTTCACGCTCACTTTCGCCCAAATTATTTCACATCCCGAATAAATTTACTCGATACACTCTCTTTCTTTATCGCTATAAAAACGTCTTCCTCTTCAACCGATATTTGCAATTTACGTTCCAGCCTGAGTTTAGGATTTCATTACTCTTTACGTCTGGTTTGAGTGAGCTTTTCGTCCCTAGTACTGTGTATTTTGACTATCTAGTGAAAGCAGATGTGGGATTTTTTCATAGACCCTCTTTCAGTTAACTATTACTATATTTATCATTTATTTCTTTAGTACAATACACGTACAATAATGTCCGTAGTCAGTAAGCCTCTTAGCGGGCATATGGAGAGATTCCTCTATCCTAAAAAGCTACATGTGCACTCCATATGTACTACGCTACCTTAATAGTCGCTTACTGCGTGTTGTGCACGATTGATCGAATCACGGTGATCGTACATTTTTTCAACCGATAGCGCAGATCGAGAAATATGCGCTCAAGATCGCCACCGAATCGTCTTAGCCCCTGGTTTATCCAAAACAGAGGACAAGGTGAATGATCCCATATTTTATAAACGGCACCGACGAAGATGATGTGCCCACGCATACACTGAGGGACATGTCATCAAGCGTCCCCTATAGTACAAAGCACTGCAGTGAAGCGGTGGTACACGCTGAGACCCAGCTAAAAGGGTCAGTGAGAGAACTCGTGTCACTGCAAGATGGAGCGCAAAACGGAGCAACGCATTAACATCAATTTTTGTTCCATATTAGGCAAAATTGCGTCGAAGACCCATGGGATGTTAGTGCAGGTGTATGGTGTGGAAGCAGTGAGTGAAAAGTGTGTGTCTGAGTGGTTTAAACGCTTTAGAGACGGAAAGGGAGGCGTCGAGAATGAGCTACGTTCGGGTCGACCTTCCACAATCTCAGTCCCAGAAAACATCGAAAGAGTGGGTTGGATGCTTGCAGATGATCGGATGCTGTCTTTGAGAATGGTAGCAGGCGAGTTGAAGAGCAGCAACGGTTGCGGAGATGCAACAGCGCGTGACCTCAGTGCTTCGAGTGATTCGACACGAAGCGTTTGCTGACAGTTTCCAACAGCTGCGCAACCGACGTCATGTCAGAAGTCTATTGTAGCCACGGAGATTATTTTGAAGCCCAGTAAGAGTATTTTGTTTGTAACTCTTGTTTCCTGTATTTCCTGAGACCATTCACCGAACTTTACAGACGCATTTTGTAATTTGAAGCTTTTTATTTCAGATATATTTAAGGTATTAAACATAAGGAGAGGCACTGAATTAAAATTTATGCGGTGGCCGGGATTCGAATCTGGGACCTCCTACTTACTAGGTAGGTGCTTTAGACCACTCAGCTAACACCGCGTTATAGCCAAAGCAACTACACGGACTGTCTTAAACAACTTCTCCCTCCACAACACATACTTTAATTCTGCCTCATGTTCCCTGTGAAATGCGTATCAAATTGCCAGGGCTCTCCTGCATTGGAATAGCACCCCAGCAAAGAACGCGTATAGAAACTATCCCGCCTTGTTCCTCAGGCCGAGGTGATATAAATATCAACAAATAGTACAATCCCTTGAGACAACATTGTCTTATTATACCAAAGGTATTAAACATAAGGAGAGGCTTTGAATTAAAATTTATGCGGTGGCTGGGATTCGAACCCGGGACCTCCTACTTACTAGGTAAGTGCTTTAGACCACTCAGCTAACATCGCATAAATTTTAATTCAATGCCTCTCCTTATGTTTAATACCTTTGGTATAATGAGACAATGTTGTCTCAAAGGATTGTATTATTTGTTGATATTTTTATTTCAGGTTTGCACATGTAAGGTGATACCTGAGTAGCTGTTTCCTCTGTCCCGTGCACCACTGACCTATTAAGAAGTTCACTATAATTGTTCTGATAGCTATAAGGGGGTGGAAAATATAGTGGTTGAAATTCGTCAAATTATAAAAAAAAAGTCGGACTGAAGGCCAGCGATGACGTTTGCGACTCTATAGCAAGGAGGTTACGTACAGCGAAACGTGATGCCACGGACCATATGTTTGGTCTATGAGTGCTACAATGTTTTAGCAAAAAAAAATAAGAATAAATAAATAAAGCACTAAAAAGAAATTTCTTTTAATACATCTCTTTAAAAAAAAATCGATTTGACTTTTCGCGCCGCGGTGGAGTAGCCGAGCGGTCTAAAGCGTCTCGCTGCGGAGCGCGCGGTTGCTCGAGTTCGAGTCGTCCCTGGGGCATGGGTGTGTGTGTTGTCCTTAGGTTAGTTTACCTAGGTTTAAGTAGTTTGGAAGCTACGGGCTGATGACCACGCAGTTTGGTTCGTTAGATTTACAAACATATGGCCTTTTTTTTTTTTTTTTTTTTTTTTTTGACATTTTGCGCATTATGTATCATAATCAACCTAGACGCGAGCGGAGTCGCGGGTTTAAGCTAGTAATGCAATAAATTACGTTTGCATCATAAGTTTCAGAGTGATATGTGCCAAAGAAATGCAACAAAAGAAAATACTCTCGGGTCATATCGACCCGACGCGACTACTTAAGGGTTAGGACTGAGGCTGGCGTCAGAAGCCAGGCTGTTGCAACAGGCCAACCGCGGTTTGTGGTCGCTGAGTTCCCGACATGAGCATCCGGCGAGAGAACTAGTCAGTGTCTGCAGCACGAGGAAGTCAAATAGCGTCAATTGAGGTTAAGCGCTAAGCTGAGCGGCAGTGGAGTGCGTCGCGTCGTAATCAGTCGGCGATGCTTACACTGGCCGTGTGGGCTTCGCGACCGCGCTGTTCCGCAGGTGCCGTGGCATCCCAGGCCGAGCAGCTTTCCTCCGTGGGTTTTCCGATCGCAGCCATCATTACAGGTGGTCTGCGCGTCCTTCACCGGCAGCGGGTGTGCTGTGGGAGCGTCAGACTGTGCTCCCGCCAATAGCTTTGGTTTTCGCATATTATCGTGTACCTACGCCATACTTCATTTGTGTGGCCATGTCCACAGTTGCTGTACAGTGATATTCAAATGTTGATACTGCTATGGTCATCAGTGCCTAGACTTACAAACTACTTAAACTAACTTACACTAAGAACAACACACACATCCATGTCCGAGGGTGGATTCGATCTTAAGGCGGGAGTGGCGAGCCAGTCCGTAGGATAATGCCTTAGACCACGCGGCTTTGGCGGGTATTTTTGTCCGTTCACGCGGTTACGAAAAGTGATATATTTTTTTCATCAGAGGAGTTTAGTTTTATTCACCATTAAACATGTTCAGTGGTCTGCGATGAGAGATATCGACAATTTTATTTTGTCTCCTTAAATCGAAGGAACAGTTCGAAAATTAAAACTTCTTGGCTAAATTGCCGTGGTCGATCGGTAAAACTTCTAGCCCCTGACGTTTCGTTGTCAACTGCGGACAACATCTTCTGAGGTGAGTCGACGACTGGCTTCTAGGTGGTGGAGCTGCCGCTTATATAGACCAGACAGAGGGCGCCACCACACGTCGCGTGATGGCGACTATGCGACTATCTCTGGTTATCGTTACTTCTCTCGATTACAGGTAATCGATTGTCACGTGATTGGTGCAAAGTCGACCGCCATATCTCCTTCAATTTTAACCCCTCTTCTTTTCTATTAAAATATTTTTGATGTTTGTGGATATCAATTGCTCTCTGTACATACGTGTATAATAGTGCGAAGTCCTTGCTAGTACGCTTGTATCACCACATTTTATTTCATGATCTCCGTTTTGAAACTGTTCTGTTATTGCTGATTTGTCGAATGTCCAAACGACAGTTCCATTTGTGTTCCGTTAAGCGTGTATTGTCCCTATATACACCATGCCACAACTACACAGAATTTTATATACCTCTGGGGAAGCTAGAGGATGTCGAGAATCTTTCGCTGATCTTAAGAATTCAAAAATGTTCAAATGTTTGTAAAGCTTATGGGACTTAACTACGGGGTCATCAGTCCCTAAACTTACAAACTACTTATGAACTACTTACGAACTAGGACGGCACAAATATCCATGCCCGAGGAGGGATTCGAACCCCCGACCGTAGTGGTCGTGCTGACCGTGACTGGAGCGCCTCAGTCACCTCGGCCACCGCGGCCGGCTCTTAAGAATTCATTTATTTTCTTAATGGGTCTGAAAATAGTTTCCACTTGAAACTTGGCCAATACTTTGCCAAGACGGTCCATGATGTTATGGATGAATGGGAGGAAAACTTTTCCAGCAGATGGTTATTGCGGTCGCCTGTTTCCGGACACTTTTCTACTTGGATGGAGTGCTCGGTCCACCTCGTTATCAGTATAATCATTTTTCTGAAAAGCCGTCCGCACATGATGCAGTTCCTCTTGCAAATAGATTGGCTCACATATATTGTTAGCTCTGTCCACAAGTGTTTTTATGGCACCACTCTTCTGCCTAGGGTAGTGATTCGGGTTCTTATGCAGGTAATGGTCGGTGTGTGTATCTTCTGTAGACCTTGTGCCCTAAGGACCCATCCGCTCGTTTAATTACTGAGACATCTCAGAAATTCAGCTGTCCATTACTCTCCTTCTCCACGGTAAATCTGATCTTTGGTTTAATACTATTTAGGTGTATCAGGAAATCATTTAAAAGACCTTCACCTTGGTTCCATATCACAAAGGTGTCATCCACGTATATCACCTCGAAGGGCTTTTGGTGGCCGACCGCAGCGCTTGTTGTTCAAAATATTCCGTAAATAAATTAGCAATTGCGGCACTTTGAGGGCTTTCCATGGCTACGCCTTCAATTTGTTCATAAAATTCGCTATTATAAAGAAAATGGGTTGTCGACAGGCAATGTCGGAACAAGGCTATTATATCAGTAGGGAGCATATCGGCTATGTAAGAAAGAGCTTCGTCAACCGGGAACATGGTGAACAGAGAAACTACGTCAAAACTGACAAAGGATGTCACTAGGACTGACAGCAAGCTGCCTCAATTTTACAATAAAGTGCAGAGAATTTTTAATATGATTCTCCGTTTTGCAAATGTTCAAATGTTTGTTAAGCTTATGGGACTTAACTACGGGGTCATCAGTCCCTAAACTTACAAACTACTTATGAACTAATTACGAACTAGGACGGCACAAATATCCATGCCCGAGGGGGGATTCGAACCCCCGACCGTAGTGGTCGTGCTGACCGTGACTGGAGCGCCTCAGTCACCTCGGCCGGCCGTTTTGCCTACGTATGGTTGTAGCAAAGAGGCAACGCGCCTAGCTAGCTTTTGAGTAGAAGGTCCAACTGCGCTCACTATCGTTGTCAAAGGACCTCAGGCTTATATATCTTTGGTAGCCCATATAATCTCGAGGGGCAAGCCTGCTGAGACATTACAGATACAGGGGGAAGTTGATTGTATCCATGTGAAAGGCGGATTTTGTCAAGATGTTGGGTTCCCCAGCTGGCCGGCCAACAGTTTGGACCTCGTGAATAGAATACAGGAGTTAGGGAAATCCTAATCTGCTCAGGAAACGGCGGCCTTGGATGAGCGAGGGCGGCTAACCCAGATTTCAACTCAAATACAGTATAGCCACACACATTATTCTAAAAATCCATATAAAATCAGGGAATGATCATACGGCAAATATAATTATATGAATAGGTTCAGGAGACTTGGGAGAATCAAACGCCGTATTTCTAATTTAAATATACCTTACAGATAACAAGCCGATAAAATTTCAGTACTATGATAATAATAAGACATATTCACAGTGACTGATACGTAGTGTTTATCAGTTTAAGAAGCAAATGGGCAGCATTGCACACGCTACCTAAGTTAAAAGACGCGCCACGTTATTTCCGTAATCTTTCAAAATGTTCAAATGTTTGTAATACTATGGGACCAAACTACGGTGGTCATTAGTCCCTAGTCTACAAACTACTTTAAACTAAGTCAAACTAACCTAAAGGCAACACACATATCAATGCCCGAGGGAGGATTCTAACCTTCGACGCGGGAGGCCGCACGATGCGTAACGTGGTGCTCCAGACCACTCGGCTACTCCCGCGCGGCGAATTCGTTCAATAAACTTTGTTTTCCTCTTGTTCTGCTTTTCACTGAGGTAGTAATATTCTTGTGTCAGAACATAGATCCCACCATAGAAACACAAAAACATGAAGCCAGCAAAGTGCATCACATTGATATATGTATTTTATTATATTTTATATTATTCTTAGTAACGTTCGTTTTATTTTGTAGACTGCCACTTAATATTTCATGGCCGACTAAAAATAGCAGATATGCAGCAGATAATTTATACATAAACAATTATATGTGTTTGTGGACACGAACTGAATATTTTTGGATAAAAAGCCATGATAAATATTAATTGTGTAACTATATTTCGATGGCGGCAGTATATTTGAACAGTGAGACGCCACGCTTAATAGCTTCCTGAGCAAAGAGCTTCAGTCTCAACCGATTTTAGTATTGTTAAATATGTATTTGTTTCTTAAATGTATACAACAAACTGTGTTTTATGACAAATACTGTAGTCGCGGATTAATTTGGAACTGCAATGTTCGATAGACTGCACTAATTTATGAATGATAATTTGGAACTTTTACTCTCGAGTGCGTGTAATACTTATTGTGGCTCTCATGAACAATAGTTAGGGAAATATGCTGTTATTTACCGATGTATAAAGTAGGACCACCTCCGCATTTTCATGTTCAAAAAGGGTAATAAACTCCATTTATAAAAATTACTTCTTGAATGATTGTCTTCTAAACATAATCGTAGAATCTATTTTGTTGGTTATTCAGAGCTTTAATTTATGTTTGTTTAAATATATTTTTCGCGTCACAATCTGCAGATTGATACACTGGTTAAAATATACATTAATTATTGATCTTGTTTAAACAGATTGAGTAGCTGTTTAGGGCATAGAAGCTGACATACATAACTCACCGAAATGAACAGAGACAACGAGCCATAAACCTTTTACTACTCTAAGTTTTATTGGTGAGTACCGATAGGAAGGTCGCAGCTCTGTCAACACGTGTTTTTATGACACCTCTCTTCTGCCTAGGTTGGTGATTCGAGTTCTTATGCAGAGTAATGGTCGGTTTGTGTATCTTTTCTGTAGACCTTGTTGCCGTCACGCTTTTAGTTACTGATACATCTAAGAAATTCAGTTGTTCATTACTCTCCTTCTCCATGGTGAATTTGACGTTTGGGTTAATTCTATTTAGGTGTACCAGGAAATCATTTAAATCTTCTTCACCGTAGTTCCATATCATAAAGGTATCATCCATGTACCGATACCATCTCGAAGGGCGTTTGATGGCCCACCGCAGCGCTAGTTGTTCAAAATATTGCATGAATAAATTAGCAATTGCGGGCTACCCTTTCAATTTGTTCATAAAATTCGCTGTTATAGTGAAAATGGCTTGTGGACAGACAATGTCGGAACAAGGCTACTATATCAGTAGGGAACATATCGGCTATGTAAGAAAGAGCTTCGTCAACCAGGACCATGGTGAACAGCGATACTACGTCAAAACTGACAAGCATGTCACTATGACAGTAAGCTGCCTCAATTTTTCAATAAAGTTCATAGAATTTTTAATATGATTCTCCGTTTTGTCTGTGTATGGTTGTAGCAAAGAGGCAAGGAGTCTAGCTAGCTCTTGAGTAGGAGCTCCAACTGCGCTCACAATCGGTCTCCAAGGAACAGCAGGCTTATGTATCTTTGGTAGCCCATATAATCTCGGGGGGGGGGAGGGGGGGAGGGGAGGGGAGGGGGGAGCAAGCCTCCGATTTGAAAAGATACTTTTTAACTTCTATAGGAATGGAAGACTGTTTTATCAAGCGATTGGTAGCGTTTAACGCCTTCGATGTAGGATCTTTTTCAACTTTTTATATGTGGTAGGGTCCAGGATGCCACAAATCTTCCTGTGATAATCTTTACTATTCAGCACAACGGTGGCATTCCCTTCATCAGCGGCAAGTATGATAATATTGCTGTCTGCCTTCATTCCCGCAATGCCTTCGTTTCCCCTTGAGACAAACTGCTGGTAGGTGGCTTGACTTTGCATAGTATCCTGGACGTCTCCATCCTAATTCCATCAGCAGGATACGGTGGTAAATGACGAATTACTGCCACTATATTAGAAATAATATCCTCCATGGGAACTTCCGGTGGAGTAATTGCACAATTTTCTCCTTTCGAAAGAACAGAAAATTCTTCTTTGGACATTTCGTTCCCAGACAAATTTATGACCGGGAGGGAGTTGTCTGCTATACCTAGGAGTTACAATTACGAACAACTTAGACTGGAGAGAACACATAGAAAATATTGTGAGGAAGGCGAACCAAAGGTTACGTTTCATCGGCAGAACGCTTCGAAGATGCACCAGCTCCACCAAAGAGACTGCCTACATCACACTTGTGCGTCCTCTCCTGGAGTACTGTTGCCCCTTGTGGGACCCTCACCAGGTGGGCCTGACGGAAGATATTGAGAAGATTCAGAGAAGGGCAGCTCGTTTTGTTTTATCGCGTTACGGGGGGGAAAGCGTCACGGAAGTGTTGCACGAATTGGGGTGGAAATCATTAAAAGAAATACGTTATTCATTGCGGCGTGATCTGTTTGCGAAGTTTCAAACACCGACTTTTAGTTCTGAATGTGAAAATATTTTGCTAGCACCCACCTACTTAGGGAGACATGACCATCCCAATAAAATAAGAGAAATCTGATTGAAAAGAGAACGATTTAGGTGTTCTTTCTTCCCGCGTGCTATTAGAGAATGGAACGGTAGAGAAAAGTTATGAAAGTGGTTAATGAATCCTCTTCCAGGCACTTGAATGTGATTTGCAGAATATATATGTAGATGTAGATGTAATTATGATTATCCAAACCTGAAAGAATATTTGATTTACCGTTCAGTATCACTAAGCGTTTAATATTTTGAAAGAATGCAACCATTCCTTAAGTGAAGGTACCACATGTTCTAAAGCTTAGATCAGAAAAGATGTATACTACGACGCCCCACATGTAGACCTTTTGCACCTACTCCCAATATGATATATATAGTTCGAGTTTTACCCTATAACGTTACATCTATGATCAATGCATCATGTTAGTCGACAGATGTGCTTTTATGTATACATCAAACTGTTTGATGACAATTATAAATCCTTCTAATTGTTATACAACATTATTTAATGACCCTGATGTACTCCATCTTTGCCCATTTCATAATGTGTTGATTTTGACTGACACTTTGTCCTGTGTTACATGTTTTTTAACTTTGCCCACACACACATTTGACGAAGGAATCGTGCCTATATATGGCTTTCTATATTATATGATGAAGAGTACTTATATTATAGGCTTCAAAGATATTTTAATTTTTACATTATTTATAAATGTCATTTTATTTTAATATCTCTTTTATTATTCCAACCATTACAGCTTATTATATTGCTTCAGTGCTGATTGCTGAATCATTGTATTTGTTGTTCTTATATATTTTATATGACATATGTAGAGTATGATGTTAAAATACAACACTGATTTGTAACTTAATTCGTAGAGAACCTGAAGATGGTATTATTATAATATCGAAACCGGTAGTTCAATAAAACAACAAACTTTACGGCTGTTGGTAAATACATTTATTATTTGGATTTAAGATAGACCAGCCGCAATACCAATTACAGAATAATATGGAACTACATCGATAGAAATATTACATTCTTGGACTTTAGGGAAGAATTGGGAAGGAAATTCATTGTGCCCTTCCATAGGAACCATCGTGGGATTTTCTTCAAGTGGTTTAGAGGAATAACAGTGAATCTAAATCTGAATGATCCGAAGGTGGTGTGAGCGCATAAAGTGTGTTGCCAGTGCGTCATATCGTTCGCTAACACTGTTTCAGAGGTATAGTAGCATGGTTTGTGCATCTTTTACTGGTACAGTGTTTCCTTCGTTGCAGAAAATCTGAGAACATAAGGGATGCTGCTGTTCTCTTTCAGAAAGCCAGTACTTTATGCGTCAATATGACAGTTTGCTTTTATTTGAAAAATAATTAAAAATTCTGCATTAAATAAAATCATCATTTCCATCATGGCTACTAACAAACAACGGAGATGAACATGAAGAAATAAACCAGCAATAAATTCACAGGTACGGTACACCAAATTCCTTTCACTTTTACGAGGCTATTTCATTTCGAAGGTGGGAGCGTACCGAGGTTGCATAGTAAATAATTACAAATTCTGGCACAATACAACAGTGTTGTGTCACCCGTGTTGTAATGTTACTGTAGTTCTTGACGACATGCTGCCATGCATTTCTGAGGTTGGTGCGCGAACTTTAGGTGGGTTACTGTTCAGGTTCCGTCGCCACTCCGTCGACTATAGAGATCCAAATCCTTATTAAAATATCCGTAAATTTACTCCTTCTCGAGTATATCCCACATAAAATAATTGTAAAACTATAACAACCAAAATTTGGAAACATGGCCTGACCAGCGCCCATTCCAAAAGCAAGAAACCAGTTGTTACAGTATTATGTGAAATTATAATTAATTCGGCCACGAAAGGGTTAACTGGAGGGAGAGGACACCACTGCACCCCGCGCCACTGGCTGCTGAAGAAACCACTCACAGTGGGAAACACCAGCTTCCTACAGCGCCGGCTGGCTGTACTGCCTGTTACGTAGGCAACCCGCATCACTGCCCTTCTTCGCTGGTAGCGTAAGGTGAGGCGAACCGTGTTCCAACACTGCGAGGAACTGCAAGTTCACACCGTTAATTTCGCCACTCATCAGCGTCACTGTGTTGATATACTTCTAAAATAACGCACTGTGCTTATGAGCTCGAACAGTACGTGAAAACGTAATAAAAATTTGTACTCGTGCAGCAACCCCACTTGCTCTCTCTCTCTCTCTCTCTCTCTCTCTCTCTAACACACTCACACACATGTATTGGTGCTTTGTAACGACTTTACCTTTTATGCTAGTCTCAATTAAATATATATATATATGTATATATTTTTTAAACAGATAGTATTTTATACGTGATACAATGTAACTTATTTTAACAATTGATGGTGACAAAAATTTTAAATTTTTAAAGATATGTTTTAATACCTACCCGCCTGAGGGCGCTGATAAATAGTTATTTTTATCATATAATGCATAATCTGTGTATGTTAGTTGTTAAACTTTAATTCACCTAGAATCGACATTTTTATCTTTTTAAGCTTTTAATATGTTTGAACCCATTTTCTTTTTAAAAATGTTACAATGTAACTGATTTAAACAAAGAGGGCGCCAGGCACCATCTATGTACAAGCTAAGCTGCGTAGGTGTACGTAAGCGGCTACCTGATTTTATTGTTGTGACTTGTACCGGCAAGACATTTAAATGTTTTTAAGCAGAGCACATAGGTCATCATGACTTGCAATTCTGGTATGTAATTCTATTTTATAACATTCTTGGTGTATGTAATCTTATTGTAATTTCAATGTCTGACCACGGTACCTTGTTTTTAACAGCACTGATGATGTCCCATCATAGGGACGAAATCGATATGTTTTGAAGCTAAATAAAAGAAACATCTCACATCGCCTACCAAGCGAAAACCTGTTATTTCATGCTCATAAAATGTAAGATATGCATGTTCAAGTACTGCTTCGGCCAAAAATTTCCGAACTCATTAACGTCAATTCTGGCCGTGTGAAACTTAGTCATAACGTACTGTCTCCATTACTTAACTACTGTAATATTTGATAACTGGTCAGCTATATCGCCAATTCAATCAATCTGTAATGTTCAAAATAGCCATCTTTCAGTGTGCATGTAGATGTATTCAATGTGGTTTCTTAACGCTAACGTAATATTCATTTCCGAGACGTTCTCGTGGAAGGGAGAAGCAGTTAGGGGAAGTTAAGGAATGACTTCAGCTGCACTAGGGAATTGAAGTAATTCAGTGATGACAAGTGAAAATCTGAGCCGGGGCGGGATTCGAACCCGGACCTAGCGCTTCGTGCCAGCCTGTCATCCGCCTGAAAGTCCCACAAGTCGCTCACCACGACTGTATTCCCCCTGTCGTCCAGGACAACTTCTGCTCGTCATTTCAATTTCACGCACAAGGACGAACGCTATTGTCGCATCTGCGATGAAGTAGTAAACCATATGTCGTCTCGAAGAAATAAGTATATAGACGTTGTAACACATCAGTAAAGGATACAACTGCTGCCGAGTTCCATATAGAATGTTTGAACTGTGAAAAGAGTACACCAACACGTGTTAAGCTTACCGTGAAATATTTAAAATTAAAGCACTGAACATGGCTAGTTACTAGACGAAATCTGTATTTGAGGTAATACAATATTTATTTAAATAACGACTCATTTCTACTGACTATTCTGTTTAAGAGTGTAACACTACATCGCAGTCATCGCATTGAAATATCCATTTCAGTACATTTTAAATTTTATTAATTTTTGTAAGAGGCAGAATATACGTATTTTTTTCAAAATCTTAAAGAAAACTGTTATATCTTTGTAAAGTCAGAATAGTTAAAGTCATAGAGTAACCGGGTCAAAACACTGCAATCGCAGTTATTATTTGTCGTAAATATAGTATAATTAGTAACCGCAGTAGCATGGCTCTCTCTCTCTCAGTCATTGTTTTACGGTGTGTAAAGATCTCTCTCTGTAAGCGTGTGACGTAATTGTCTTGAGAAATAGTGTGGAATCATGTACGGAAATATTTCGGAACTTTTTAATTCGCGTTTAAATTATTCCTACAGAAATGAAAGACCTTGATAGTTAACAATGAATGATCGAAAGGTTACGCGATCGCGTAGTTACATTGTGGTTGCGTAGACTTTCCCGGCGTAGTAACTGATAATATTGATCTCGGGTATGCAGCCGGATACCGTCGTCAACCAGACACGATATTTCAACAGACCAACTGGCTGCCATCTTCAGGTGAGAGCGCAGAACACTAACTCGCCGGAAATTACATCCATGAATTTTAAGTGTGCCTGTTGTTTATATACAGAATTGGCACCAAATTTATAATATTTTCAAACTTTAGTCTTTAGAGAACCTTGTCCTACATGGAAAAACTAGAATTGTCACTATAAAAACTTTTGTCGTTGTACACTCCACTTTTTTTGAAGGAAATCTCTCACCACTTTGACACTGAGAACCCCAGAGTCATCGTTGCAGCAACTCTGGTCCATGGTGTACGGTCCTATGTCTCCGTCATTTCAACCAACATGCTGTTGCAGCTTAGATTCATGGCACTGGATCAAGCGTTCTTGTTCACACACGTCATATGCACCCTACATGGAACAGGAAGAGCAGAAGGCACTCATGAGTCAACATAGACAAAAGTTTGTCTGGACACCAGGATTCGGTTGGATTTGTATCCTACCCCCCTGCCATCCAGACTTGGTGCAATTGAAACTAAGCATTGAGACATGTACAGTAACATGCAAATCAACAGAATTAAGAACTCAAAGTGGCTTGTTTTAGTCATTATCAGATCGACCCAAACCACCATGCCTGCACTCTCATCAGCCATAGCTTCAGATGAAACAGACAAGAGAATATGTGGCCTACTTGGAGTATTACTCCATCAAATAAAATACTAACAACCTCCCCATGTCAAAAATATATCTTAAACCTCAAATAATACTACCAAAAGTATGTTATCATAGAGAATTTTCTCTTCTATCATAATGACACCTACAAGCATAAATACAAATCCTACCCCCTCGCACCAAAAGAAATTATTTCTACTGGTGTGAGGTTAAATTTGCATCCCCATCTTCAGTCTCGTGTGCTTTCCACAAGTACTCCCCACAATAAAATATCTAAGGTTAAAGTCTAATTTCTAAATTAGTTTATCACAAAACATCTACATTTTTTAAATAAAATATCACCAAACCCTATTGATACTCAGGCCAGACAGAAAAATAGTTCTCATCAACTGCTGTTGCAGAAATTGTTCAATCAACAGTTGAGCACCATTAAATAAACCAACATGTGTATCAGAATCAGTTTAATATAACAATACAGAGCATTCCCTATTAGACACATTACCTACCAAACACTCAAAGAGACAGACACTAAACAGCAAACACTTTCTCTCATTGAAACATTTCTCAATCCAACCCACCTTTAGTCAAAACAGCCACAACAAACATACATTCCTCACTTCTGACCCATATGGTCAGTCACACCTACATATGCAACACTGTCAGCTGACATTTTCATCACAATTTATCTAAGCCACAGACCCCACTGCCTGCATCAATGTCCACCACTTTCTCATTCTCCGAGTCACCCCACAACTCACACCACATATCCAGCCCTGCTCACATATACATACACATAAACGGTACACTCCCACTTCCTCTATCCTTTAGTGTTGGCATACATGCATACATATTTACCTCATGTACCACTGTTGAACTGCAAATCTGATACAAACACATGTTTTAACACACACAACAAAAGAAAAACATTTACAATGCTTAAATCGAGACACACAAGTAGATACTAACACAGACCACAGAATAAATATACACAAATTCTTAACCTACTATCTACAATGCATTGAATCTCATACTTCATGACAGTTACTTGTGTAAACATGCCATTAAATCTATATCACTTATAAAATTTTTGAATTTCACCCTCTTCATGCATTCCTCCAGACTCAATTCTAACACTTTATCTTTATACTTCAACTGAGCTTCATATTTGCACGGGAAATCACTTCCTAACATTAGATTTAAACAAAGTCCCTTTATGACTAATAAATCTTGAATAAACAGCTCCTCCTCAATGATTACTTCAAATTCTGGGTTCCCTTTCATATAGTTTGGTTCGTTCAAGAATTCATTTTGTATCTTAGCTTGCTTGGCCTTCCCCCAATACTTATTTAAAAACAACTTTTCAAACGCCTCAAAAGTTACAAATTTATCAGCACACTGATTTGCCCAAGTTCGAGCAGAACAGTCAAGCATTCTCTTTGCTAACTTCATTTTACACTGGACTGACATACCAGGCACAAATTGGTCCTTGCATGCAGCCAAAAAAATCCACTGGATGATAATTACCCACTCCTGAAAACTTTCTTCCATTAGGTGTCTGCATCATGGACCAATTAGTGTTTCCTGATGCAATACACAATTCTAGACTATTTATTCTAGTGTTCACCTTCTCAATCTCAGTATAGTTTACTGTCACTACTTGTTCTATCTTTTTCCTAAAGTTACATTCTGTATTCTCTAATTTTTCTGACAAAGTTTTTGTTTCCTCAATACTTGCCACCATCCTCTTGTCAACCTCAGCCAACGCCTGCATAGTGCCCTCATTCGTGTGATCACATATTTGTATCACATCATCTAACTTGCCTCCTACCTCAGTCTCAATAGCACCAATTCTGGCATGTATCTCCTTTTCCCTATTTTCAAACCGTTCTGTTAGACTTCTTATATTTTTGTCACTGTCTGTGATTATTTCTGCCTTTAATGCAAACATTGAATTTTGTAGTGGCCCAATGTCTGCCTTAAAGTCTGCTTTCAATTCTGATTTTACAGTTTCTATTTCTGATTTTACAGTTTCTATTTCTGAACTTAAATTTGATTCTAAACGTGAGTATGAATTTTCTATTTTTGATTCTAAACTTGAGTATGAATTTTATATTTTTGATTCTAAACTTGAGCTAACACTCGCTAACATGGCTGCTAACATCTCCGGTGTCAACAACATTCCCCCAGTATTTACCCTCTCTGGACTTTCTGGTATGCTACTTTCTGAATCTACGTCGCTTGGCGACTTTTTGAACACCTGCTCCATGATTTAGTACCACAAGAAAGCTTGATTAACACACAAGAATTTATAGCGCCAGCTGCTTTACTTATCTTTTAAGCCAGAAGTTGCTGCAACGAGCTGCGACGTCCGCAACGCTCGCTGCCGTCTGTTGTAGAAGCTGTGGCTGGAATATGTCCTCACTGCATCCCTTATCCTTTGTAGAATCGAAGCTCCGTTGACGACTTGCGAAGTCCCCACGATCATTGCCGTCCGTTGCAGAAGATGAAATTTGAGTGCGTGGATCCCGCGCGCCGCCGCTCACTGCTGCCGGGCCGATGCGCCGTCGATCGCCTGTTACGGATGCCCGCGCCCGAACTCTCCCAGTCACCAACCGTCGTTAACCGCGCGACGCGTTTACGTATCGTCCGATTATGCTGTTTTGTCCACTATCACTGTCCTAAGCACACCCTACCTCTCTGTCCGAGCAAGACCAGTGTGAATTTATCCCGCTCGCTGCTGCCAGCCGCCACACACACTTGAAATTGTCCGTCGCGTCCGCGCACTTGTTTGCAACTGTTCACTGTCCTATACACACCCTAATCTCTCCGTCCGAGCAAGTCCAACGTGAACTTATCCCGCTCTCTGCTGCCAGCCGCCACACACACTTTAAATTGTCCGTCGCGTCCGCGCACTTGTTTGCAACTGTTCGTAGCTGTTCACTGTCCTATACACACCCTAATCTCTCCGTCCGAGCAATTCCAACGTGAACTTATCCCGGACGAGCCCCCAAATGCGAGGGTGAAGGTCGGGGTGAGAGTTTAAAATAGGGAAAGATTAATTTCTAAAACTCACAACCACCAGCTGCGAACCAAATTCCTAAACATGCAAACACACAGGAACTGTTATTGCGACTGTTTGACTCGTTTTCTAGGGGATGATATCACACGTTCGCAGCTTTCCTTCCCTGCATATGATTAACAAAACAAATTCATAATAAATTCAAGTTCATGAGAGAAAAGGGTGTACTAACTACTATTTTTGAAAACACGTGAAAGTTCACTTTATGTTGTTTATTTCACAATACTTGAACCCTGTGGCTGATACGTCTGTACGTCGGCACATTTATCAAATAAAGTTATAGCTCGAGAGCCCCCAGACAAAATGAATATTTGTCGCGAATTGTTTTCACACCACGTGGCTGTCTCAAACACCGTTTATGTTCATGCCTATGCGACGACACGTGTTACATTAACAAATCACAGTCACTTTAATTCAATGCGATGCACACCTTGTTGCACTGACTAAATATTCACAAACACACAGTAGCACTCGATTTAACTTGGTGCAGTCTACGACGAGCAACCACACATGGCGATTGCCACACACAAAACTCAAGTCACCACCTCGAGATCCACATGCCGACTGAGGCAGAGCGACCCCGCCAGGCCAGCCACACCACGTGCTCTCTGGAGTCCTCACTTCCTGCCCTCGCGCGCGCGCGCGTGCCAAAACTCAACTGCCGGGGTTTTTTCCCCTACGTCATCAACTTCCCCATGTAAGCTGTTGTAACCGATTTGCCAACGTACAGCGCTCAGCCAATACATTTCTAGAACTTTACTTAAAATCAAAATAATTACACTACACATTAAACAAATATTTTCTTACGTTTTTTATATTAATATAAACATCCTTTGTAATGTTTATCATAATTGTGCAATTTCTTATACCACAGATAACTGATTTAACTGAATATTTAAAGGTAAAATACAAAAGATTGATTGAAAATAAAATGAAAAATAGTTAATATATTATTTTTATAAACAAACATTGCCATGCTAGTTGTGTAACTGTCTTGTCTTCGTTGGTAATTTATTACTTTTCATTGTCAATTAAACATATTACGTTAGATGTGACTATATCAGCTAATGTATTGTTTATTTATCAACAGGCTATTTTGTAATGAGGGCCTTAAAGGTTCCTAACTGCATCGTATTACTTAAAATGCCAGTAGTATTACAATATTTGTGCACTGCACTGTGCCTAGCACTCGCCATTGTCCCTCTCTCCCCTCACCGGAAACGAACTGGAAAATCCTAAGTTGGAACAAGCCACCAACATCGGCCTGCTCGCTGGCCTCCCGTCAGCTACAAGCACACAGCAAATCTCAACGTGGAGAATTTCTACCTATGGCCTAACTATAAATGTTGTCACCCAACTGTGTACATACATTGCTACCATAATTAATAAGATTAAAATTGTGTAACATTTAGTGCATTGGCATGGTCAATGTTTGCAGTGAACTTCATACTGTTTAATTATCAAATGCTATTAATTACCAGTATTTCTATTTGGCGGTAATCTCACACCACCTAGGCGCAATGGAACCAGTAGCGCGTCGGTGGAAAAAACGGCAAAAACGATGGGTCGATAACAATGCTAGTTTAAAGAAACAGCAGGTCGAAATGAAGACCGTTGTTGCTTGATGTCAGATATAATCGGGTTCCAAGTTTTACTTAGTGGAAAACCCTTGTGCCTATTAATAATATTATCGGCCATACGAATTTCCATTGATTCTTTGAGAACACATTCCCAGTAGTGGGAAGCAGGAGCAATCAGTTTAGTTTCATCGTACAACATCTTGTGTCCCTCATTCAAACAATGTTCAGCAACAGCCGACTTTTCAGGTTGGAGCAACCGAGTATGACGGTGGTGTTCCACACACCGATCCTGAACTGTGCGGATCGTTTGGCCAATGTAAGTTTTACCACAATGACAAGGAATACTATAAACACCGGGTTTCCTCAGTCCTAAATCATCTTTGACTGACCCAAGGAGGGCCCTAGTCTTAGGTGGGGGCATAAAAACACTTTTAATGTCGAATCTTCTTAAAATTCTTGAAATATTCGAGGAAATATTCCAGACGAAAGGCAAAAAGGCAATAGACTTGTAATTGTCTTCTAATGGTTCACCTCTTGGGCCAAATTGAAATGCACGACAAATTTGTTGAGCAGTGTACCCATTCTGTTGAAAGACCAGTTTGAGATGCTCCAGTTCTTCACCCAGATGTTCAGCATCAGAAATGGCGTACGCTCTTTTTACTAAAGTACGCAATACCCCCATACGTTGGTGTGGCGGATGACAGCTCGTCGCATGGAGATAAAGATCGGTATGCGTTGGCTTGCGATACACTCCATGTCCTAAGGTCCCATCACTGTTCTTTTGAACCAAAACATCCAGAAAAGGAAGTTTCCCATCGTTCTCTACCTCCATCGTAAATTTAATATTGGGATGGAGACAATTAAAATGGTCTAAAAAATGATTTAAAGCATCCATACCATGAGGCCAACCCATAAAAATGTCATCGACGTATCTCCAAAAACAGGTAGGCTTAAGAAACGACGTCCTTAAAGCCATTCGTAGCACATGGAAATAATTTTTCAGATTTCGAAGTTATTTTTCCTGAGTTTTTGACAGCCTGTCTGATAAAAAGTAGCCTACGTAATTCGGATTAGATCACAGGGCATGATGTGAGGCGGCAAGTGTTGTGTAGTCAGCGGGTCGCTCAGGAGAAGTCGGCGGCCTCATTCGTTCACTAGTCATTACGCTTTATCCGAGTAGCACACCCAACACGGAGTTTTAGTATTCCTGGAGTTAGTCAAGTCGGCTGTTATCGATGTGACTGCAAAATGGGAACGCAATGGACGAGCCACAGCTGAACAAGGCAGACCTCTGTAGTAGCAGACAGGGGTTGTGGAGACCCGAGGAAGGTGGCTGTAAGAAACCTCATGAAATCGGCCGAAGGTGTCACTCGTGAGATGTAATGTGGCACAAGGAGCCGAGCCTACACAATGCGTGACGCAGATTGTTGAAACGAATGCATGAAAGCGGTTCAGGACAAGCTCGTCACTAGATAACACGTATCAGTGCTAAGCAGTGCTCGGGTGGTCGAGAAGCGAGGATTTGAATTTCGCGATGGCTTGCAGAACGAACCTACCGTCATGTGTAGCACCAGCTGTGGGAAGGGGGCGGTATGGACGTATTTTTCGTGGTTAGCCAGTGGTCCTCTTGTTGTGGTTAAGAAGAGAATCGAAATTCCGAAAGCTATGATCTGATATTGCTGCATAATTTAGAGGGATGACAGCTGGTGTCAGCACGACAGTACGTACGTTTGTGGACAACAACGTACGTGCAATGGACTGGCCGATATGAACACGTGGAGCACTTTTGGGGTGAGCTAAGCGTCGCATCGCTCTAGACTCCAGCGCCCAATATCACTATGGAGTGTACCGGAAGTAGGGACGAATGTTAATGTGCTGTAAAACATGATTGAAAATGTAATTTTTTTTTTCCTTACAAATACGTGAAATAATTTGTACCATCTATGTATAAAACCTTACATCCCCCATATTATCACCCAAGGCTGCGTTCACAAACATCTGATGAGAAGCCGTAAATAACACTTTTAACTTAATCCTTAAACTTGTCTACCATTTGTAGTTCCTTCGCGTACACTTTTGATTTCCGAATAGTCGCGCGGAAGTAGCCGGGCGACACGTTACGCATCGCACGGCCTCCCGCGTCGGAGGTTCGAATCCTCCCTCGAGCATGGATGTGTGTGTGTGTGTGTGTGTGTGTGTGTGTGTGTGTGTGTGTGTGTGTGTGTGTGTTTTGTTCTTAGGTTACTTCAAATGTTCAAATGTTTGTAAATCTATCTGACCAAACTGCGTGGTCACCGGTCCGTAGCTTACAAACTACTTAAACTAAGGTAAACTAACATATGGGAAACACACACACACACACACTCACACACATACACACACACACACACACACACACATACACACACACACACACACACACACACACGCCCCATGGAGGACTCGAACCTCCGACGGCGAGCATCGGCGCGTTCCGAAGCGAGGTGCCTTAGACCGTTCGGCTACTCCACCACGGCTTAGGTTAGTTTAATTTACTGTAAGTAGTTTGTAAGACTATGGATTCATGACCAACGTAGTTTGGTCCCATAGAATTACAAATATTTGAACATTTTTTGATTTCCAAATACCCACAAAAATGTATAGGGCATAAGGTTGCATGATCTGGTAATGTCCCTGGTTGGCAGGCAAAGAGATATTTCATTCATCAGCGCAATTGTTTCACGGAATGTATCACATGCCGCTACGTCTACTAGAAACAAAAAATCTTCATTTTCATCAATAAGAGGGAAAAACCTATCAGAATACAGGACCTAGGATTTTTACCTGTCACTTTCCACTTCTTTCACCTCTGGCAGTGTTGCTGATGTGAAAAATACCGAGTAGCACCGTGGTTCGGAACCCACGTTAAACTGTAGGTCCCCCTATAACTGGCTGGGTAAGTCAGTTCGAAGGTCGGAAGAAGGCAACGGCATACCACCTCCAAACAGGACCATGCCTAGTAAAGCACTGTGGTGTTCAAACCAATCTTCGGATTGTTGACTGCTTTAGTGCTGTGTATTATTTAAAGAAGACTGGAAGGCGCCGACTTGGGGACTGTTTGAGTTTCAGAGATTGAAGGAACGCGCGAAGATGTCCCTACCACTGAGGGAGAGCAAGGTGGCTGTGGCAGTGGATAACACACTGGACTCGCATTCGGTAGGACGGCGGTTCAAATCCGACTACGGCAATCCATATTTAGCTTTCCCGTCAGTTCCCGAAATCGCTTCAGGCAAATGCCGGGATGGTTCCTTTTAAAGGGCGCTACCGATTTCCTTCCCCAAAATAATCAGGGTGTGGGCTCCGTCTTTAATAACCATACTGTGGACGGGATGTTAAAACTTAATCGTTCTTCCTTTTGTTGTCCTGTCACTTACATCAGAGAATAGGTTAAAGGAAATGCAATCCTACGTTTCCGATATCTGTAGTCTTACAGAAAGCTTTCAACATTCAAATAGGTTAGTGAACACCAGTCTGTCATCGTTCCAACTAAGAATTTTATTGCATTAGATCGAGGTTTCGGCAGTAACTAGCCATTATCAATGCAAGTATTTCAAAGTTCTACATCAAACATACCACAACATGTGTCACAGTTCATTGAAATAAAGTTGCCACACACTGTGATTCGAAGAAAGCTGAAACTTCGAAAAACTTTTGGAATGGAATGTGGAATGTGCCTCTCACTTTTATTTATGCGTTCAGTTAGGGTTGTGCTAGTGGGCATTTTGCAGCAAGAGTCTGTCTACACGATCCTCTGACTGCATGCTACCTCATTCCTCTTGCATTCTAGTGTATTTCTTCTGTAGTACGAATATGTTTAAATGGGGAACGTTTTCTTTGGTGTTATTCCTTTGCATCGCTTCAGTAAACCAGTCTTCAGGTGTCACAGATTTGTGACCGAAAGTGATTACTTTCAGGGAAGATATGGAACCACCACGAACTATGCGTCCATCTAACAGGACGTAGATAGTTCTTTCTTCTGATGGGTCGGGGGGACGGGGAGAGGGGGATTTAAGTGTTTCTTCTGCGGGCTGCGGGGACGGGTTCAGGTCTCTCAGGTACAAGAAGTTCACTTAGGTCGGTTTCTAAAATATCTGCAGCAAAATTGTCAAGCTGTTATAACGTATAAAACTGAAACACACGTATTGCATTGTAAGAGACAAAAAGAAAAAAAAAAAAAAAAGAAAGAAAATAAACTTCGTGGATATGTCTATTCTGACAGCTATGTTGTGAGTCGAGTTTCAGGATTTACTCTGGAAAATATCAATAAGAAGTCGTTACCTCTGTTAACTTCTAAGGCGACAACCACTCTGAGAATTCACCTACACAGTTACTTCAGAAGCGCAGTTTCTCCCTGCTGTAGTTTCGAACATAAGCAGCATAAATTGCAAAAAATAACACCATCTACATCAATGTTTGTTATGCAAAAATAATTTAAAATATTGGATCTCCAGATTAATCTAGTCTTGTTTTATACTGTTGAGCTCAAAATTCATAACGTTTTCGATTGTCTGGAGATTTATCCAAGTAGACAAATCATGTGACCTAACGCGTTGCGTTAGTCTAGCGTTATTACTTCGTTCCATTGAAACGGACTTACATTAGGGTGAGCAAATTTCCAAGAGGAAAATACGGGACAAATATGGGTACCGAAAACTGCGGTAGCCGATGTTGACCGAAGATTGCGTCGCCGAATGTACACGAATTAATGCATACACAATATAGCAAGAATCAAAACTGGGATGCCCACCTCCCCCAACACACAAAATAACGTGTCGTATTTTCACTTGCTTCTCTCGAAAACACTTTTTTAGTACATTTTGTTGTGAGCAGATAGTGCGTCTTTTTAATATAAAAAATTAGGCTACCGCAATTCGAAAAGTATTTAACTTCAGAAAGGACATAAAACCAACGAGACAAGCGCAAGAATTATGTTTTTCTTTTTCTTTTTTTTCTCTCTCTCTCTTGTTTTTTTACGCAAAGCCACACAAATTCCGTTACTAATTAAATAAATTTTTGATTGTTTTATAGTTGTCACCTTCAATGAAGTACGATAAACAACTGCTATTTAAGCAGCTTACTTAAATATACTTTGCAGAAGAATGTACCGTATGCCATTCGGGAGTTTGATATTTTCACTCAGAATTTCATAAAAATCAACACATTAACTATTCTGAAAATTAGTATTTGTTATAACTATTTCCTTCACAGTTTGCACATTAAATCTGTTCTTTTCGTCATTTCACAAACTATTTGTGATGGAGAATACACTTTCTGCACTACCATTAGTGTCAAGGAGAGCTATCAGAAACTTAGTAATAAGCTGCAAATTATTGCACTGTATATACTCAGATGTAAATAAGTTGAAAATGGGAGACAATTTATCCCCAACACACTTCAAGGGTCTCAATTAATTCACATATATTTTTAGTATATATATAGTCAAAATAAAATTAAACAAGATAGAACGTAATCACTCCAGGATGGGTTCTTTGAAAGGGCTCGGGCTTTTTCCTTACCCAAAATCCGAGTATTAGCTCCGTGTAATAACCACGCTGTCAACGGGACGTTAAACCGTAATATTCATTCCTTCTGGTTCACTTCCTTCAAAATCTGATATTCACACATTTCTTTGAAATTATTTTCAGCAAATTCCGCTAAAGTTTTATGACTCTGCTGAACAGACTTCCAAAGAAGATAATATTTTAGCTGAACCCAATCAAGTAGTTTCAGCAGTGAAATTGCTAAACACATTTCTCAGTATCATCAATTAGTCTTTCGTATAGAGAGAGAGATACTATACGTCTCATATTTATTTTGGCGGCACAACGGGACACTTGGGCCAAATAAGAGACGATCCTGTAAAACGATCACTCCAACTTACATACTACAACAGTAGTAAAACAGAAGTCAGTACATTCCAACTAACCAACAGAATGGCAAATAAGAAAGTAAATGTAATCTTCCGCAACAAAAAACTACGACATTTTCGACATTCCAAATATCTGGGTGTGACAGATCCTCGACATTTAGGAAACACCTAGAACTAACAGAACAGATGCTAAAGTCATGAGATAATATACTTAGGAAACTGCCTGGTGTTAGCTGGGGCTCTAACGCAAACACTTTAAAATCTACAGCCCGAGACTTGTTTATCCTGTTACCGAATACTGTTCTCCTGTTTGGAATAGAAGTAGCCAGATCAACAAAATAGATGTCCATCTAAATGATGCTATGATTATCTTGACAGGAATCCTCAAATCCATACCAACACCTTGGCTGTCAGTACTCGGCAATATTACTCCTCCAAATCTACGACGACGACAAGCAGTAACATATGAATGGATGATCAAACGATCCAGAGACTTGCCTATTTACGAAAATTATTGTACCATATACCCGACTAAAATTTAGAGAACCAATATTGGTAAGCACTGACCAACTCACGCCAGACTGCTACAGTCTAAAATACGAGTGGAGAAAGCAGTGGACGTCCATCCATAGCCCGAAGAATTTAGGCAGTATAGACCCGATCAAAAAAAAAAATAAATAAATAAAAATAAAATGTTTGTATGCTTATGGGACTTAACTACGAGGTCATCAGTCCCTAAACTTACAAACTACTTATGAACTAGCTAATCCTAAGGACAGCACAAATATCCATGCCCAAGGGGGGATTCGAACCCCCGACCGTAGTGGCCATGAAGACCGTGACTGGAGCGCGTCAGTCCCCTCGGCCACCGCGGCCGGCTAGACCCCATCATCCAACTTCCGGGTACAAGCCAACCAAGAAAAATATGGAGCTCACTCAACCGGATCAGAACTGGCCAGGCCGTATCAAAAGCAATGCTACGCAAGTGGAGAATTAACGACGATGACCAATGTGACTACTGCGGAACATCAGCACAAACGCTGGAGCACATTCTACGCGACTGCCCAATTTCATGGATACCTGGAAAGAGACGTAGCAGTTAACTAGCTGGAATCTCTGCGTATCTATGATGAGAAATGGATCCCCAAACCTCATCTACTGCCGCTCTAGAGCTTTATTTATTTATTTTACATACTTGTGTATTAGTACATACTCCTTGTAGTTACACAATCATGATTATATCAGTTAATCTATGTACTCAATATACAATTCTGTAAGCCATACGCTAAATAAATGAAACTACAGCTGGTTTGATTTTTTGCTGTGTAGTGAACCGCCGCATCTTTCTTGGCGCGTTTTCAGTTTCGTGTTGACGTAGTTTATCGTTCAGAACACAGATGGCAGCGCTGGCGTCGGCGTCGTCGTCGTTCGCTCCGATATGCCTTGTTCTACATTTAGCGCCGAAGTTGTTTGCTTCCACGAATCTGCAGAAACTGGGCAAATGTCGTTGCTACAGTTGTGTGTTAATTTTCTCTCGCGCAATTATTGAAACGGTATACATCGCAATAGTGTGTTGTTCCATGAAAGTAAACATGTATCATTTCTATTGTGTAAACGAATGGCGGAAGAAATGTTTGTGCTTAGTTTATGAATTTTATGTACATTAATGTCTAGTGAGAATAATTTTTATTTTCGCTTCGTCGTGGTTTACGCCTTCAGTGCAAACTGTACCTCAAAGCACACAACAGTTGGCAATATGAAAACGTTTCCACACAATCTTTCGCAGATATATGAAAGAGGAAAGTGGTACGTACCGGCTGAATAACGCCTCGGTATTTCTTGCCGCTGGTCGCGAGCAGTGGCAAGTGCCGCAGGTGTTTCCAGGCGATCACGCGTTAGCATGCGCGCCACTGGCCGCTAGCAGTGAGCAGTGTTTACTCACACACGGCTGCCAGAAAAGAGCGCTGACAAGGTTAGGGGACCGTCCCTGACTGCGCTTTGTTTGTGCGTGCTCACTTCTCTGTGAGCCCGTCAAGCAACAGCTGATGCTGCGCAAGAGCACTCCTGCTGTCGTCGACGCTGGCGGCTTCATCTTTGCGGTGGAGGATTGCGAGGAACCTACATGATGCAAAACACTTCCCTGCAACTCAGACATTTACAGTATGTGGAGTGTAGCAACTCCAACCTACAGCGAAGTTTCTGAGTGGGGAATGGTGTAATGGGTCAAAACATTTACAGACTTTTCATACACAGAATGTTCGAATGTTTGTAAAGCTACGGGACTACTGTGGTTATCCAACGCTAGAAAAAAAAATGTTCAAATGTTTGTAAATCTGATACAAGGTCGTTGATGGTTTAGGAAAAGAGTAAGAGCTGTAAAGTGAATCATTAATCATACAGATAGCCACATTTAGTAACCAGTATGATCAGAAACAACCGAGATAACGTTACAATACTGAGAGATGAATGTGACAGAGCACTGAAAGACCTAAGTCGAAACAAGGCCCATGGAGTAGATGACAATCCCTCAGAGCTACTGAAGTCTCTGGGAGAACCAGCATTGACAAAACTATTTAATCTGGCGAGTAAGATGTATGAGACAGGCGAAATACCCTCAGACTTTAAGAAAAATGTAATACTCCCCATTCCAAAGAAAGCATGCGCAAATAGGTGTGAAAATTACAGAACCATCAATGGTTACAAAATTTTAAAAATGTTAAAATGTTTGTAAATCTATCGGACCAAACTGCGTGGTCATCAGTCCGTAGCTTACAAACTACTTAAACCTAGGTAAACTAACCCAAGGACAACACACAGCCATGCCCCAGGGAGGACTCGAATCTCCACGGCGAGCAACCGCGCGCTCCGCAGCGAGACGCTTTAGACCGCTCGGCTACTCCACTGCGGCCCGTCCCTAGACTTACAAACTACGTGATATAACTTAAACTAACCTACGGACAACATTCACACACATGCCGAAGGGAGGACTCGGACCTCCGACGGCGAGCATACGCGTGCTTCACAACAAGGCGCCTTAGTGCGCTCGGCCGATCCACCGCGACGCTTTTCATACAAAATTGCTCGCAGCACATGCATTTTCTTTTCTCGTAACTGAGTATTTTTGCATCGTAGAACTGTAACATATTCTTGGATGTGTGGTAGGTGTGGTAGGAACTGCAAGTTCACAGTAATATTTAAGGCTGCACCAAATGAGAGAGAGAGAGAGAGAGAGAGAGAGAAAGAAGCAGGACACTTTATAATGTTCAGTCATCTTTACAAGGCCTAGCCGCGCTGTCTAAGGCGCCTTGCTATGGAACTAGCGTCTCCCCCCTCCCCCATCCCCGGCGGAGGTTGGAGTCCTCTCTCAGGCATGGGTGTAATGGTTGTCCTTAGCATAACTTAGTTTAATTAAAGTCTAGGGGCTGATGACCACATTACTTTGGTCCCTTAGCTCTATAGCTTCACAAACATTTGAACTTTTCTTTTTTTCGGAGCCCCATGTCGTATTTCCATTTGCTCTGTCTGTAAAAGGTAATGTTGTCGCCGAGCGGTCTGCAGCGTGCCAGTCTCGGTCTGCACGGCCGCTGCGGTCGGGGGTTTGAATCCCCCTCGGGCATGGATGTTTGTGTCGTCTTTAGTATAAGCTAGTTCATAAGTACTTTTGTAAGTTTAGGGACTGATGACCCGTAGTTAAGTCCCATAAGCTCTACAAACATTTGAACATTTGATTGGGTAATGTTGTCGCCTCTGCTGAATTTTAAGAATTTTTAAAACGAAGTAACACGTCCGCACACGTATAGTCGGTTAAATGATGTTTCATTGTAATTATAGCTTTCAGCGTGTCAATATACATAGGATTTCCCCCCTATCCTCCAGACCACATTCACGTGAGAGAATTACGCTCTACAACAGCGTTGATTACCGGAATACAAAATGAGACTACTGCTTAAGTTTTCGTAGTATAATATTGCTGGACCGGTTTAATGGGTTACAGTTGACTGTTGACAACACAGAAAGTTGCTTGATGTCTTGCATGTGCTAACACTGCCTGAGAAGAGACAGCAGGATAAAGAATTTTACTGTGGCGGTGACTATTATTGTGTCGTCCTACGTCACAACTCGAGGCATCAATTTCTCAACTTCTCACCAGGAAACTGCACTCCGCTAATGAAGGCTGCATCAAACCAGTCTGCGGACTGAAGACCACAACAACAAGCTGTTACAATGACATTTTCGCTGGCTTGTGTGCATAACTGTGAGAGTATATGTGCAGTTATCGAAGAATACCTGTATTATAACTTTTCCTGCCCATATGAGATAACTTTCGTAATTTAATAAGAAGGCTTCCGCGACCAGAGTCAGTTGACATAAAAGTTTTCTGGGTGTGACATCAGTATACCCAGAAGAAAGCAACTGTGACTTTAGCCGAAACGTCGGTTGTTAAACTAATAGCCATCTTACATTGTGACGCGGTACAACACCCAGAGAACTTTTATCTCAACTTAATAAGGATATTTTGCCCCTGTCGTTGGTTATAAAGAGATGCCATTGCTGAAAATACGGTTTTTGACAACGTATTACGTATTATTTTGTCCACTCCGTCTGTATATATAGTGCTTAATTTGTAAAATGAAAGAAAAGAAAGGGGGGGATTCAAGTACCGTTTCCTTGTTCATGGTGTTTCTGAAATCGCAGCACAGCTCTGTGGTTTAGATTTTATTTCGTCACAGGGCAATAAAAATAGTTCTTGAAGTGTTTTTAATTGGCTTCGCAAGATAAATGCAACTTATTTCGTCGATTGACTGCTGGTTAAGATTTTTGAACATGTCTGTCAGAGTCTATAACTTATTAAAACAAGCCTGCAATCTTTCTCACTGTCGTTATTTGTATGCGTTGAATGCCCCCTTCACTGATCAGCCAGTTATTAGTATTAACGGAAAATACTACCATACGAGAAAATAAAAACAGAAACGTTCTGCCGGCCGCGGTGGCCGAGGGGACTGAGGCGCTCCAGTCACGGTCTGCACGGCCACTACAGTCGGGGGTTCGAATCCCCCCTCGGGCATGGATATTTGTGCCGTCCTAGTTCATAAGTAGTTTGTAAGTCTAGGGACTGATGACCCCGTAGTTAAGTCCCATAAGCTTAACAAACATTTGAACATAGAAACGTTCTACTAAACAAAGACCAATGAGACCTTTGCGAAATGTGTTACAATGTGTGGCTAAAGCCGACCAAGACTTCGGTATGAAATATGTCAAATATGTGTGTCACTGAACTGATTTATTGACAGCTGTGATCATCTGACAAGAATAACACCAAACTAAAAAGTGGTAGTTGTCGTCTGTCCACGGTGATCAGGTCAGTCGTGGATATGTACAGTGTTATAAATGGCTCCAAGTGGCTATTTTTATTCGAGGAAATGTGCCTATGAATAAGCTCCATCGCGACTGCAGAGAGGAGGAAGTTCAAATTTCTGCGAGAGACTAAACATCGGATCTACTTAGACGTGTGCGTCTACTGGAAACTATCCAGCTACTGAAGTTAGGTATGAAAAACTGCAGTAAGGAAACTTTGAAGTCGGCTTACGCACTTAGCCAGAAATACAATTGTAGATAGTTCCAAATGAAAATGGTAAATCTTCAACATTCAGCAGACACGTGTTTCTATGTTCAGTATTACTACTGAATGGGTACTCAGCTGTTATTTTTGTATTCATTTCTAGTATACTATCAGAGAAACATAAAAAAATTACAGTTACACTCCTATGAAAGAAGTATTTTATATAAAATAGCTGCGACATTATCCTTCTCGCTGGCTTGTGTGAATAACTGTGAGAGTATAGGTGCAAATATCTAAGAACACCCGTATTATAACATTTCTTGCATATGTGAGATTACTTTCGTAATTTAAGGAGGATGTTTTGCCCATGTCGTTGGCTATACAGAGATGTCATGGCTGAAAATACGGTTTTTGAGAACTTCTGAAAAGATGAAAAATTAATTTATATAATTTATCGTTACAATATTATAGCAGCTGAAGATTTACGTAATTCTGGGCAAGGGAAAAGTAAACACACACAACGAAGTGTAAGTGGGGTTTCTCCGCTAAAGTCAGAAAGAACTGCTGATGGTTGGCAAATGTACGCAGAAACTTTGCCTTATGATAAGTAACAAATTTAATCAGATGATTCAACATAACCAATTTAGTTTCTGTACACAAACTGCTAATATCCCCGTATATCGTTGCCAGTAACTGCATGCGGAATAATAAATTAACAACTGAAGGGATCTATAATGAAATTCAGTTTGGCGTCGTATAATAACTACCTGAAAAGTAAGTTTACATTTGTCCTTAGCGATGGAAAGAAGAATCAGTCAGGTTATCTAGAAGATATATATAAACTTAGATAAAAGTATCAACTGTAATAAACTATTTGAAATGCTGAAAAAGTGGGAGTCATGATGTGGAAACTATACAAAGGCAAGTTCGCGCTAAAATATATTTCAGGGAGCGATGCATTTTTCGCTTCAGTTAGTTGCGTAACAAAGAGGTTTTGTAGAAAGTGGAGAAAAATATCGGAACATCAGTAAAGAAGTGGCCATTTAAAAAGTTTACTACCGAGAATGAGTGTTGTAGGAGAAAAACAAAACAAATTAGACTCGTATAAAGGAACTGGTGATATATTTGACAGTAGAGCAGATTAAGACGCAGTGGAAGCTAGATAAGCACGAGACGAGTCACAACTAAAACTGCACATGAAAGCAAGCATTCTCAAACAAGAAATATGTGATGTTATCACATTATTCGTCGGAGACAGACATGGTTTGGATGGTTGTGAAAAAGAGCATAAAAAGGAAAGAGGCACGAAGTATTGATGAAATAAAATAGTGTTTACGGTACAGCAATGTGCTACTTTGCTGCAGTTTGACGAAGCTTGAATCATGCCGCTAGAACACATACCGCATAGGTGTGTTGTACAGATGCAGCGAAGAAATGCTGCGTCAGAAGCAAAATGATAAAGTTTCACTGTCAAAAATTCTGCGTTGTCAGAAAAAAATCATCCGTCTCCATACATGTAATACCGTGCACAAAAACATCCCAACAGCCTGAATTGAGTTACGCCTGAAATGAATGCACCCCAAATAACGTACCTGTCTTGCGGGTCATCTAATCGCTTCGCGTTACAGGCGGTAGTGTATTCAAAATTGGAGACCATTAGATAAAAGGGCGATCATTCCAGGTTTAAATTAACACGACGATACTGCAAACATTTTAAAACCTGGTATTAACTTATTTACGTTTGTAAACTCTCATTAATTACAAATAAAGGACAATTCCAAAGCATTATCACACTCATTAGAGTCTGATATAATGAACTCTGAAAATTAAAACATTAAGTAATCAATATAATATTACTATTAACAACAGGTTTTACGGCAATATCGGAAGTCGTAAAATTCTATAGCAATTCGAGGGACTTTCGTGCTCTGAATAGTTTTTCACAACTGTGAAACGTTGTTCCCGTGACAAGTGATTTTCTATGAACTGGTTGTTGAGCAAATCATATAGTGACTACGCAATTAACAGCAGAAAACTCTCTATGGAAAATCTTATATTAATCGTATGTTAACAGCGTATCACGAACTATTTCTGTATCACATGTTTGACACGACGAACTGTCTTGTTTTTGTTATGACTTCTCAAAACAATTAGGGCAGCAGTTGAGATATCTAGGTTCTGAAGTATTGTCATCGGCAGAATGAACTAAAATGATTCGATGTCTGTCTGTGGGCCCTACGAAGGGGAGACAAAATTACGGCAACCTATATAGTCGTAATAACAGAAAGTTGCTGCAGACGGGGTTGGCGATGACTTGTGTTTACTCTACCAAACGAATTACACAAGCAGTTGGGTTCAGATAGTGTAGTGAGCACGTAGTGCAATGCAACAACGTGATTTACCCGAAGGAAAGGCACAGCACTTTAAAAGCGAGACAAACGCAGAGGGAGATGGCTACAGCTGTTGGAGTTTTCAAAAGTGTAATTTCTAGGGACCCGGACGCGATTTCAAATAGGAACCGTTAAAAGAAGGGAAGGCCAAGGTCGTCCACAGGTAACATCATTAGCAGATGACCATTATCTCCTGTTAGCAGCCCGTCGAGACAGGAGGCTGAATGCAACTCAGCTGCAACCCAATCTCCAGGCAGCAACAGGACGCGCAATATCAACACAAAACAATCCGAAATCGCCATCGGGAATGTGCCCTATATGCACGGAGGCCTATGGTGTGTGTCCCATTAAAACCCACCGTTTATCCCGCAGAAAATGGGCGTGGAATACTAGGATTGGAGTCGTAATGAATGTCGCAGGGGTTCTGTTCACAGATTAGTCAAGATTTTGCAATCAACTGGACAGTCGTCGTTCCCTCATCTGGAGAGAACCTGGAGCAATCCTCCTAATGGGCAGGAAACATCAACATATGTTGGTGGTAGACGGTGTGCGTAGGAGTCAGACCTTTATGTCGTCAGGAAAGGTGCAGTGACGAGATTCTTCCGCCTTTTTTTGTGCCCTATGCTGGTTCCATTGGAGATGGGTTCCTTCTGGTAGACGATAACGCTCGTCCCCGCAGAGCTGCACTGTAGGACAACATGCTTGGAGCTGAGGGAATTGAACGAATGGACTGTCCAGCTTGTTCACGGGGCATAAGAACTGTTCAGAATGTCTGGGAGGCACTTGGCCGACGCACTGCAGCCAAACCAGCACCTTCCTCAATAGTTGCAGACCTGGATGTTGCACTCGTGGAAGCATGGCCAAATGTCCCTCAAGAGCTGATTCATGTCCTCATACTGCCCCTGCCAAGCAGGTGTGCAACTCTACTGGAGGTCCGAGGTGACCACACACCATATTAGACGGCAACGAGAATGACGTTGTAGCAACCCTTTGGTACCTCGCTCTAAGTAAACATCATGTAAACCTCAAGTAAAAATATCGTACTGTATCATACAAAAATTATGGTTGTAACCAATACCTGAATAAAATACATTACCGTATGTATATTGTTTATGATATCTCACCTGAACCTCTGTTTTGAGCAGTGTATAATGAAACCCATCGTTACAACCATGGCTTATTAAGCAAAGCTTTTGAGCTTTATCGAGCCTCAACCACGACTAAAATCGTCATAGCTGTTTAAAGCCAAAGAATTTCGAAGTTTTCACAAATATACATTTTAAAATCTGAATCTTAAAATAAATAGTGTATTTTCGTGTTGAACCAGGAACCCCATAAATACCGAATATTCGTGTTAAATGACGGACGTCGTTAATATATCTCCAGTCACAAGTAACAAAGTGCCCTTGTAAGGGGTCGATAGCCTTTGTTCATACATAGTGAAAGTGTGGAGTGCGACTGTGTATCGATAGTGACGAGAGCGCGCCATCCGGTAATGGTTGACACTGTGTTTTCTCATGATTTGTTATGCTGGCAATCTGGCATGCTGGAGTATTCGGCTGATTTGCGTGTCCCCAACGCCGTGGGTAGATCCATCAGCATACACTGATTGTGTCAAGTGTTTCTACTAATTGTGGTGAATATCAAGAATCCGGTTTCGCGACGACCGCGTCGATAATATTTGAATTACTACAAGTGCCATGACGTGCATGATGCTACTAATCAGTGGCTACAAGCTAATGCTGTATTGTATGAAGATTAGTCAATGTTAGAATTGTGAGACGAAGGCTGTTTCTTTACCAACTAGCTTAACGCCCGCTGCCTCTCATGAGTAGGCTGGTTGGTCTGCGCCAGTTGTTTCTCCTCTTGATAAATATTTTCATAGATATAGCTTAAGTACTATTGTAATGAAATGTTGTGATACTACTTGTAGCCAAGCAGAATGGCCGTGCGTATTGAGGCGTCATGCTGCGGTGCGCGCTACTGTTCACCGTAAGGGGTTCGATTCGCCCCTCGAGCATGGGTGTTTGTGTTGTCCTTAGCATAAGTTAGTTTAATTAGTTTGTAAGCCTTAGGGATTGATGACCCCATAGTTAATTTTCTTAACATTTACAAACATTTGTTTTTACTACTTGTAGCCCCCTGTGGTACCCGTTAATAGTTGAATTTCGAGAAATACTCCAACATGTGTCTTTTAAATTACAACCATGTATGCAAACACCATTTTTTGTAATTCTGGATTCAAAATTGGCTTAATAGCAACGAATTAAAAAAAAAAAGTTTCATTCCCTATTTTACCCCCTAAAGGTTTAATTTTCTGAAAATAGTGAAAAACGTGTCTTTTTAATCCTGACTAAGAATCGTATATCAATTTATGTGATTGTAGGTTAAAAATTGCCTCAATAGCAAAAGATTTTGGAGAAACATCCACTATCCAATTTAACTCTCTTGATGGTTGAATTTTATAAAATACCGAAACACGTATTTTTTAAATTCTAACGAACAATACAAATACTAATTTCTGCAGCTCTAGCTCCAAAATTGTCTTGGCAACAATGTGTTTTCGAAAATAATTTTTGATCCCCTATTTTACCCCCTTAGTTGTTTTCCAAAAATACCGAAAGTATTTTTAAATTCGAACCCCGAACCCAAATCCTAAATTTGTAGTTCTAACTTCAAAATTGCCTAAATAGCAACAGATTTTCGAAAAACATCCCTTCTCCAATTTAACCCCCTTTATGGTTGAATTTCCAAAACTACCGAAACACGTACTTTTTAAATTGTAACCAACAAACAAATATTAATTTTTGCAGTTATAGCTTCCAAATTATCTTAAGAGCAACGTGTTCTCAAAAAGAATTTTTCATCCCCTATTTTACCCTCTTACTTGTTAAATTTCCAAAAAATACTGAAACTCGTGTTCTTTTTTTATCCTGACAAAGATTCCATATCCGAAGTTTCGTAGTTGTAACTTAAAATTTGAGTGAACAGCAACATATTTTTGAAAATCAGATTTTTGCTTCCCCTATTTTACCCCCTCATTGGTTGAATTTCAAAAAATACCGAAACAGGTGTCTTTTAAATTCGAACCCTGAATTAAAATGCGACGTTTTGTAATTCTAGCTTCAAAATTGCCTGTATAGAAACGTATTTTCAAAAACATTTCATCCCCTAATTCACCCCCTTACGGACGGAATCTCGAAAAATCGCTTCTTAAATGACGCCTACAGAGTAAGATCAACTCCCTCTACAAACTTAAATTTTGTATCTTCAGTGGTTTGGGTCAGTCAATCAGTGAGTCAGTCCGTCAGTCGGAGAGATATATTACTTTCTACAATGCAAATCTGCTTGTGAATTATTGAGGAAAAACCGTAACAACCTCTGTATGGTACTGGACAGGCACCACACTATTGTAGGCAACGGTCATACTGAAGTATATAACTGGCCTTATTTTGGTGCACGAACATCGAAAATCCAGTGGAAACATGTTGGTAACTGTGACAGGACGTTTGCAATCTTCGAATGAAGACTAATGAGTGAGTTATGCTGATTATTTTGGTCGTTTTCTTCTAAACTAAACAAGAGTGAACATGTCAGAGTCTTGCAAGTTAGCTCTTTCAGCCGACAGGATAAATCACCTGAATGCGGTATGTGATGTGAGCATTAGACGACAAGAGGGCGCCCACCCCGTCCCACCGACCAACTGGCGCTAGCCGGAGCCACCGAGGCCCGAATGCTGGACCGGCAGGTCAGAATACCACCAGGCTCGTCATTCCGTCACCACCATCTGATGACGACGCACAGGATGTCCTCCGAAATATCGTGGATTTCAACGATTCCATCTGGCATTACACCAAACAACTATTGGTGCTGCGTTATTGGTATACAACTGAGAACATTTCAGCATCCAAAAGTCCCAGAAAAAACACATACACACACACACACACACACACACACACACACACACACACAGTATGACTATGTTATTTCAATGTTGAAAATTCGCAAATATATCACAATCCCGGTACAATTTACAGTAATTTCACATCTAAGACGTAAGTATTTTTTATAAAAAAAATACATGAGCACTTGCACAATTATTATATTTATGGTTTAAATGAATAAATTTAACGCAAAATGACAATTTTGAGATCGATCATAAGAT
Organism: Locusta migratoria; assembly: GCA_026315105.1. Lineage (NCBI taxonomy): Eukaryota > Metazoa > Arthropoda > Insecta > Orthoptera > Acrididae > Locusta > Locusta migratoria. The sequence continues at coordinate 44,732,511 of CM048747.1, forward strand.
GTACGTAATTTTTATTTAATTATTTTGATCACGAAGTTGTTTGTAGGGAGTAATTAGTTTCTGATATACAGTAGCCATCTTCAGAATCTGAAATAGGAGTAAAATGAAAAACATTACAGTCTACAACATTAAGAAGCTCTGCTGCACAACAAGAAGTCATTACCTTGTAAAAATAATACGAATAGAAATTGTCATGCATGCTTAACAGTTTATATGTTAGTGTAATCCGAAAAAATAATGAATTTTTGAATATCGAATTCTAATAGGGCTAGAAAGTTGCGTATTTATGTGCTGATTAATCGAAAAATAGTTTAAAAAATTAACTTCATATCTTCATATTAGATTTTATTTATTGTGTTTTGATTATTTAGAAAGGCAACAACATAACTTTGCTGCTTCGTCCATTTCATCAGCAAATTTGGTTAAATGACCCAGAACTCACCACTAGGAGATGGCTACAATACGAGTTCCACCCATACCCTACCCAACCAACCAACCGAAGAGGGCGTGCTAACGATGTATATACCTCAAATACTGTAAATATATCTATTTACATTCTTTAATATATTTATTTACATACCACTCAAAGATGTGAACTTGAATTCCGATTTGTGTCCAAATTTTAGCATCACTGATCTTGACAGCATAGTCGTCTTAATGAATCCATCTCTGCTATCTTGCCCACATACTTTTTCTGCAGCCTCGGTTACTAGTTTTACGCATCTTTCTACAGCCTGAGTGTGGCATGGAAAGTTCAGAAATTCAAATTAGGGGAGAAACTTATTCATACAATATGTAGAAATGGTTTCTGTCTTCAATTTTTGCCTCATGGGGGGAGGCGATAGCTTACTTTTGACCCATCTATAAGCTCACTCTAGGCAGTAGCCTCAAATGAACAACCTGAAAATCAGCAACAGCTAATTTTTCACAATCTGTCAGTCTTTTTCCAATTATTCCACCCAAGGAAGACGGCGCAGTTGATTCTCAAACCAAGAACTGAAATAAGTGTCTGAAAGGTAATTCAATCAAGTGAAAAACTAAACCACTGTAATGGACGCTGAATTTTTAGTTACATATTGCGAATAACGCCATTTTTCTACCGAGGGTTTATTGAAGTTCCATCACAACGAATGTCTTCTACCTCATATTAGCTTCAGAGTACTTCAGAATGCACTCTACTATACCACTTCCAGTTGCAGTTTCTGGAAACTGAAGTAGATGGCTACGGCGGAACGGCCGAGCGCATTGAGGCGCTATGCTACGATGCGCGAGGCTGTTCCCCGTCGGGGGTTCGAATCCCCCCTCGAGCGTGAATGTGTACTGTCTTTAGTATAAGGTAGTTCATAAGCAGTTTGTAAGTTTAGGTACTGATGACCCCGCAGTTAAGACCCATACACTTCACAAACATTTGTTTTATAGCAGCTGTAGCTCTATTAGAATCACGAAACAGATCACTAACAAAATCAGTGGACGTTAGATTGGTTTTTATCTGAGATGAAGTAGAAGGAAGTGATGACAACTCGATCTTACTTGTTTTCTTTTCAAAAGATTTTCGTTCTGATTCGCGAGTGTGTCTTGTAAAAGCATAATTTTGTCGCACACTTTCTATTTGTTCCATTCTTCTTTCCTTTGAAGGCTTTTTGCTATTACTGTAACTGCGCTGCCGATGCATGCAATCCTAGATGATCGCTGATCATAGTAGTGGGGCTGTGCCGATTGTTCCCCACTGAGAATCGCCCGTCGATGATAGTGTCATCGACGCCACATGCTCGACCAATTGCCCGACCACAGATCAAAGGATGCCGCCACAGGATGATTGATGGAAGGACAGGATGATTACATTTAGGTCCTTTTGATTCGCTAGTTGTCCGACCGCTAATCAAAGGACGCCGTCATAACGCACTTAAGGATGATTGCAAGTAGACAACACCTCCCTCAGCCACACACGACGCCCCACTCCACCCCTCAGCGCCGCCGCCAGAAGGGCAGCACCTCCGACAGGTCCAGACCTGTCTACCCCTCGACATGTCTCTATTCGCACCCTGGACCACACACCTGGCCGGTTCTACGCCCCCTCCACCACTCGGTGCCGCTGCCAGACAGGCAGCACCTCCGACAGGTCCAGACCTGTAGACCCCTCGACATGTCTATACTCGCACTCTCTCCCACACACCTGACCGATACCGCGACACCTACTCGTGCGGCCGATTGCTGGAACGCTTCTCAAAAGACGCCGCCTCCGCCGCCGCCGCCGACTGATGCTACACCCTCCTCCTCCACGCTCCCGATCGCATCTCAAAGGACGCTGCCACCCGCCCTATCTGCGAGAACAAACAATACCGCGACGATTGTCTTGGCCGCATCGACACCGCTCCCACCGGCCGACCCCTGCGTCCAGAGCAGGGGCATACTACACTCTTTTTACGGCGCTCCGCCAGGTTAGCAACCAATTTAATTGCTTATTTATTATTAAGCGCGCCGCAGCGATTACTACGCCAGATCTCGATTTATGTAACAACAATTTCCGCCGTGTATTATAATTATTCTTGGAAAAAAATAAAGCTACCATAGTGTTCTTCGTATGTATTTTTAACAAGAATTTCGGTGTAAAGCTAAAAAACAATTTAGAATAGAAATGCTTAGTTGGCCTCTTATACTACAGATTGTAGTAGTAAAATATTAAAACTCGTATAAAAAATTTGCAAGTAAGAATTTCCACTACAGCCGACAGATGTGTTTAATAATAATAGCGCAGGTTACGGTAACGAACGCCACAAACTTACGTATCCATCTTAACATATACTCTTTAGATATACATAAACAATTCTAACCAGAGCCAACTAACGAAAAGAAAAGGTCTGTTTCGGAACTCGACCGCAACCTTATATCTATAAATGTATCTCTTCGTTTAGACGATGCAAGCAACAACCATCGAACGGAATGTAACTTGTATGCCAAACACTCTTTCGATAAAACAGCATCAACAGCATCAGCAGCAGAAGACGGCATATTGTTTATACAAAAATTCCAAATAACGAAAATCGGCAATGACATCTAGCACAACGTCTCTAAATATGCATCTGCAAGCACCGTTAACAATCGTCCAGAACGCAGAGCGCTCTCTCGGCAGGCTACATAAAAGAAACATATGCTATGTGTTTAAACAAAAACACCTAAGTTACATCTCCAAATGATCAAAACCTTCTACGCAGACCCACCACTCTGACAAGGATAGCTCGCAGTGCATTTATTTAATGGAGCTGAGCCAAGTTCTCTCTTTAGCGATCTTGCCCTGTTACGCTTCCTTCTTAGATCGAGGTATAACTGCGCATTCCGTGAATTCGGGTACTTTAATTTTACCTCTTATTTCCTTGCTACTGCAGTACACACCCATCTATGGAATCTCTAAGCAAACAACATTTATCTGACACCGATATTCCAGCGCCCCAGAAGACATTTAATCCTTATTGTGCAACGGAGAGTCGAAATAAAGAAAAATACGTGAAATAATTTACCGATTCCGACCGTCTACACTAAAACTTTTCGAAATTATTGGCCTAACAACACTCTTAATTGACAATACAGCAACCACAGAACCGAGGTTACCTGCCCAATGCAACACCGATTTCCAGTTCGACCCGCCCTTTACCCACAAATTCCTACTCCAAGTTCCATTCTTATGCATTCCACTAATCCGAACTAAGATTTATTTTTATAATCACGAGTAGATGTCTACCGCAAACGAAGATGCTAACCTACACACCGCAACACATGATCCTATATAGGACATGGAATGGTTACAATTTTTTTTGTTACAGTACAACTGAGTACATGCAACGTATATCGCAACCAACGCCCGCATACATAAATCCAAACACGTTTGTCGTGTGTTCCGCTAATTTCGGTCAATACAACGATTCGAGACCAACCCCCCCCCCCCCCCCCCAGCTGTTTAGTGTAAAAGCAAATATTTCTCCCCACAATATCTGTTTAAATCGGGCTTGCACATATGCAATAGCCTCCTTTTAAAAGCCTATGTCTTCGCCATATAACCCAGTTTTCGTTTACCCTTCTTCTTAGGACTTGTGGAATAACGTAGACGATATCTACGTCTGTGGAGAATAAAGTCCTGGAATGCTAAAAAAATATAGCTCCTTGCTCGACTCTACAAGTAATTTACAGTTGAAACTAAAAAAACCTAATGTCCGAGAGAGCGGTCAATTTTCGGGTACTCTTAATACCCAAGTAATCAAATCTAAAAGCATATATTAACCGGGAGCGACGCACAGTACAACGGCGCACTTGTCTTATCATCGCCCGCAACCACATTGATGATGCTCCTTCCATCCGAAAGTCATGCTCGGTTAAAAAAAAATCCCTTCGAAATCTTGTGTGTTGTCCAAAAATCCAGGAGATAGAAGCCATCTACACGAAGATGCTGCTGTAGTATAGATGGGAGCGCCTCCATTAAAAAACATCGATTACTTGCAGTTTATAAGATATATACCAACAGGACGTACATATTTCCCCCATGTATTCCAGAAATAGTAACTTCGTCTTATCTCCAGCGTTTGCAGTATCGAACTTGCTGAATTTACTACACACACACGCACTCCATTGGCTACAACTATCGCACTTTAAGTTGCCATACTATAGGAGTTTTATAAAACACGTTGATTTTCGACGAAAGAATTATGATTTACCGCAGCAGACACATCCGCTACATAATGGAATGCACACCAGCCGTAAAGTAGACAACACTAGCATACGATTAAACAGGCGATGCTTCGACGAAAGATCACTGCACCACCAAAGTCGGTTTTCTTTAGAGCTTTACCGAGACGTATATTTATGGTATATCAACACTTTTTACTTAAATTCCGACCCATCTAGCCTACAACACTATCTGTAAGCGCCAAACATTTCCAACACCTGCAGTCGACACGAACCTACAACAACAAACGAATCTAGTCATTCCAACTCGTTTTTTGTCCCAACTAGCATGCTGCAAGCTATGTATACGTTCGTAACAACCCAGACAGAGCTATCCGTACATCCGTCACCAGCCCAGCACCAACTCTAAACAAGTTACCACAGATGGTGTTATAACAGCGATCAGTAACAGACAAGATCTCCCAGACACACAGCGTTTTAATAAAGTTTCGATCTCTCTCTCCACCCAATAACTACGTTGGTTGCTTGACCCGTCCAAAACAGCCAACCACAACTTTGTTTTCAATGCATAGCCCGGCAGACAATATTTCTGGAACGCTTTCTATCAGTCAATAGACTACATACCTTGAGCATTCGCGCACAAATCACCATCGTATTCCACTCCTTCTAACAAATTATTACTCTCGATAAACATCTGTAACACAGTGTAAAAAAAATGATCGACGTGCACACGCACAGAACAGCTAACAAGAAAAGATCTAGATGAAAGCCAAGTTCATATAATCCTTACAAGCAGCAACGCAAAATAGCCTACACCATTTCGAACTAATGCAACACCAGGTTTTGTTTAACGATCTCCAAGAGCAATCCTTTAGAGACTAAACATACGATTAAATGCACCTCCCAAAGTAAGTAACTAATCCTCTAATTCGATGCTTATCGACCAAAGAACATTAATTTACCACTGCAATCATCTCAGATACGCTACCGAGAGACGTCCATTCGTAAACACAGCTAAAAGAAGATATAAATGCCCCACATCCATGCTACTAAGTATCTATATGTATTTCCACAGTTGTGGATCACATCTGCGTTGCATCGTACCGCACGACTAAACAGTTCGAAATAGGTACTTAGCGCAAGCTAGCATGCATACTCACTTTCCATGCTATTTCTGGTTGCAGGTGAGTGCGGACCTGTTGACTCATCGTAGACGCCGGTTTGGAGCGTGTACGTCCTATACGCTCGCACATGACCTGGAGACGTTTTCGGTTTAATTGCTAGATGTCATTGTCGATTTTCGTTATTTGGAATTTTTGTATAAACAATATGCCATCTTCTGCTGCTGCTGCTGTTATGTTGTCGAAAGAGTGGTTGGCATATAAGTTACATTCCGTTTGATGGCTGTTGCTTGCATCATCTAAACGGAGAGATACATTTATAGATCTAAGATTGCGGTCGAGTTCCGAAACGGACCATTTATTTTCTTTTGGTTAGTTGGCTCTGGTTAGAATTGTTTTTGTATATCGAAAGAGTATATGTTAGATGGATATTTAAGTTTGTGGCGTTCGTTACCGTAACCTGCGCTATTATTATTAAACACGTCTGTCGGCTGTAGTCTATGCGAAGAGCATGGAGAGAGACGGGAGTGGAAATTCTTACTTGCAAATTTTGCATACGAGTTTTAATATTTTACTACTACAAGCTGTAGTACAAGAGGCCAACTAAGCATTTCTGTTCTAAATTGCTTTTTAGCATTACACCGAAATTCTTGTTAAAAATACATACGAGGAACACTATGGTAGCTTTATTTTTTCCAAGAATAATTATAATACACGGCGGAAATTGTTGTTACATAAATCCAGATCTGGCGTAGAAATCGCTGCGGCGCGCTTAATAATAAATAAGCAATTAAATTGGCTACTGACCTGGCGAGGCGCGGTCGCCATAAAAAGAGTGCAGTATGCCCCTGCACTGGGCGCAGGGGTCGGCTGGCGGGGGCAGTGTCGATGCGGCCAAGACAATCGTCGCGGTATTGTTTGTTCTCGCAGGTAGGGCGGGTGGCGGCGTCCTTTGAGATGCGATCGGGAGCGTGGAGGAGGAGGGGGTAGCATCAGTCGGCGGCGTCTTTTGAGAAGCGTTCCAGCAATCGGCCGCACGAGTAGGGGTCGCGGTATCGGTCAGGTGTGTGGGAGAGAGTGCGAGTACAGACATGTCGAGGGGTCTACAGGTCTGGACCTGTCGGAGGTGCTACCTGTCTGGGGGCGGTGCTGAGGGGTGGAGTGGGGCGTCGTGTGTGGCCGAGGGAGTTGTTGTTTACTTGCAATCATCCTTAAGTGCGTTATGACGGTCAGACAACTAGCGATTCAAAAGGACCTAAATGTAATAATCCTGTCTTTCCATCAATCATCCTGTGGCGGCATTCTTTGATTTGCGGTCCGGCAATTGGCTGAGCGTCTGGCGTGGATGACACTATCGTCGACGGGCGATTCTCAGTGGGGCACAATCGGCACAGCCCCACTGCTGATCATGTATCAATTTTCTCTCCATAACTGGTATCTATCTGTCTTTCTCACATTCGAGGGTGTAAATGACAGGGCATTTGCATTTACAGGCGGAAATATCACATAGTTTTGATTTGACTTCAGCTACAAACATGTAGTATTTGTTTTTCTTTTTCTTTTTCATGAACCCTGTTGCACGATTTTCTTAATTTTTTATCAGCGTCGTAACAGGATTTTATCGTTTGCACAATTCTTGGGTGAGATACAACTGAAATGGAGGCATTGCAATAAATTGCTTCTATTTGATTAGCAACGTTCTCAGAAATTATGGGAAATGAAACTATTTTCTTTGAATCTAATTGTATTGAAATATTAAAGCTCTCTTCAAAACAAGATAATAAAACATCCTCATAAGTTGGAAGAGTTGTCCCACTAAGTACTCTTGGTAAACAAGAAATAGAACATCGATACAACTGTCAATAACAACTTAGTCTTGTTCGGAGTTACCATTTAAAAAGGTTCTAATATTTGTAAAGCTTATGGGACTTAACTGTGGGGTCATCAGTCCCTAAACTTACAAACTAATTATGAACTAGCTTATACTAAAGACGTCAGAAACATCCATGCCCCTGGGGGGGATTCGAGCCCCCGACGGGGTGCGGCCTCATGCATCGTAGCATAGCACCTCAATGCTCTCGGCCACTCTGCGGGGGGTTGCCGTTTCACTCTTAGTACAAACAAAACAGGTAACTTGCACAAACATAGTGCACTTCATTAGACATTGACATTGCACTAAGGTTAAACTAAACAAACACTTTGACTCTATGTTGTCACAAGGAGTAACATATAGCAAATAACGGAGTCATCAACAGTGGTGGAGCAGTCGGTGGTAGTGGGAGGGTCAGAGGGAGTCCTGTTTATCGGACTGTCTGCCACGACCACCCAAGTCTGCCACCGCTCAGCAGACAGGAACATACAAATGTTCAAATGTTTGTAAATCTATCAGACCAAACTGCGTGGTCACCAGTCCGTAGCTTACAAACTACTTAAACTAAAGTAAACTAAGGACAACACACACACACACACACACACACACAACACACACACACACACACACACACACACACACACACACACACACGCATGCCCGAGGGAGGACTCGAACCTCTGACGGCAGGGCAACAACGCGCCCCGCAGCGAGGAGCCTTAGACCGCTCGGCTACTTCACCGCGGCAGGAACATACAAGCAATGCTGTGAAGGTGTTTCGCTGCTTTGTGAAATCATGAAAATTGCAGACTTTATACAATTTTCTTGAACTTCAAAGCCCTCTGCGCGAACTGAAGATATGAAGTTAGATTTTTAAAACTATTTTTCCGATAATCACCACATAAATGCGCAACTTTCGAGCCCTATTAGAACTCGATACTCAAAAATTCTTTTTTTCGGCCCACCCTATTATACAGGGTGTTACAAAAAGGTACGGCCAAGCTTTCAGGAAACATTCCTCACACACAAAGAAGGAAAATATGTTATGTGGTCATGTGTCCGGAAACGCTTAATTTCCACGTAAAAGCTCATTTTATTACTTCTCTTCAAATCACATTAGTCATGGAATGGAAACACACAGCAACAGAACGTACCAGTGTGATTTCAAACACTTTGTTACAGAAAATTTTCAAAATATCCTCATCGAGGATACATGCATAAACCCTCCATCGCATGGTATCCCTGATATGCTGATGCAGCCCTGGAGAATGGCGTATTGTATCACAGCCGTCCACAATACGAGCACGAAGAGTATCTACATTTGGTACCGGGGTTGCGTAGACAAGAGCTTTCAAATGCCCCCATAAATGAAAGTCAAGAGGGTTGAAGCCAGGAGAGCGTGGAGGCCATGGAATTGGTCCGCCTCTACCAATCCATCGGTCACCGAATCTGTTGTTTAGAAGCGTACGAACACGTCGACTGAAATGTGGAGGAGCTCCATCGTGCATGAACCACATGTTGTGTCGTACTTGTAACGGCACATGTTCTAGCAGCATAGGTAGAGTATCCCGTATGAAATGATGATAACGTGCTCCAGTGGACGCAGGTGGACGAACATGAGGCCCAATCAAGATATCACCAACAATTCCTGCCCAAACGTTCACAGAAAATCTGTGTTGATAACGTGATTCGAGGAAGTACAGTACATACTAACGAAATAATTGGGTATTTTGACAATTGTCTGCACGAATTATTTCTATTTATATTTAAAGAGAAATACTAAAATGAGCTCTAACATGGAAATTAAGCGTTTCCGGACACATCTCCACACAACATATTTTCTTTCTTTGTGTGTGAGGAATGTTTCCTGAAAGTTTGGCCGTACCTTTTTGTAACACCATGTATATAAAATGTAAAGCAAACTTAAGTGTCATTGATATGAGTATTACCTGTAGATAATTATGCGAAGAATTTAAAAGAAGGATCATTTAGAAATACGTCTTTTTTAAGTTTTCAGTTTAGGTAATTATTTTGTCTTCTAGCAAGATAAAGTAAAGAAATGATAAAGAGACCAAATTGATTATAAAAATTATACTAAAACTCAGTACATTCTAAAGCCTCTAGAATTAATATTATAAAGAAAATACAAGGTTTAAATCTTGAAAACATAAGATACATTGTTCAGTTTCTCATATTTCAGTTTATATTGTGAGTAGAACAATAAATAATAAAAATACAATCGGAAAGGAAATGGAAGTGATAGTATAAATCATTGTGTGTAATTCGATTATCTATCCAATGACACATTCCCTTTTGACACAAGAAGAAACAGACAAAGAATTTAATTTCTTGGGATAAAGGAAAATTAAAGTAAAGAAATTAACATTAATTAAAAGGATACTAAAAGCCAATAACAGCCCTTAAAAAACGAACGTCGAAACAACAGCAGAAGAAAACCAATATATTTTCAAATTGAGGTATTTATAAATTTACACGTGACAATTATAATTGCTCCTTTATTTGCTAGATGGGATGTACTTTTGAAACAAGATTTAATGGCTACAAATATATATGCAGTAAAACAAAACAAATTTGGTGATAAAACAGAAACATAGAATAACGTGAAAATTTTTCACACAGATACCAAAAGTATATACCTCAGCATTATGGAGGAACTTCAATTGTGTGGTAATCCTGGTCAGGTTCTTCAAGAACAAAGTGGTCTGAAACTAACCTTTTACTTAGACATTCACTTGTATACAATTACGTGTATCAAAAGTATCATGCTAAGCTTGACGCCAACGTTTGATACCGGTAAACTGCTTCTAGCCAGCAATGTACTCTTTGACTGTGATGGTCTGCCTTTTTATACCCTCCTTGTTTCGTCCGTCAAATGTTATCTAAGGTAGCAGAATTCCTTAACGGGTCTAATTTCCAGTTCCTATTTTTTCCTTCCAAAGTCGCTGGTCGTTAGACTACTGCCCCATTCGACATGTCGTACAGTTCTTCCTTACTTCAGTGAGAACGACGTCATCATCAAGCCTTATCATTGATATCCTGTCAATACAAGTTTTAGACACTCCTCAAACTTTTTTATTCCCACCGTAGACTGAACAGCAGGAGTGGGAGGTTACACCCCTTTCTAATCCGCCGCTGCACGGTACGTTTTAGGAAGGAAGGAAGCTCACGGTTTAACTTTCCGTCAACTGGACGTTTTAGCCATCTTCTGATTTAGAGTAGCAAAAATAAGTTGTGCATTCTCTGAGGACTAATTCATATTCTGAGGAGGCGACGGTGGAAATCCCCGTCGGTTGGTTTAGTCTACAAAATAATTTTATCTCTAGAAGGCGATGCTTTGGCAGGAAGGGATTGTACTCATAACTTCGAAAACTCTAAGCCTTTTAGCATATCTCTCTCTTGTGTGATTATGTTGTATAAATGAGCAAAACGGCACGACTTCCACAACGCCGTAAACAGAAGCACAACCTGTAGTCTGGACCTACTTCCTTACAGAAAACTACGAGCATGCAACTGGATGGATTTTCTGCTATGGTCGGGTGACGCTGCCGGTTTGGACTTGGCAGTAGGGGACACTGGCGGCAAACTAAATCAGGACCAAACATTTACTTCCCTCCTTCTACACGTCCAAAATAGAGCGAGTAAACGGAAACGTATCTAAAATGGGGCGTGCGCAATGGAAAAGCTCGCACAGCAGTATGGTATCTCTCAGTGACGTAAACACTGCGCTCGGCTGTCACGGTGCCAACGCCAGCTCTCTGTTGGAGGGGAAATTTGCTTTGTTCCCTGTCTGCTGCCTGCAAACCGAAACGGAGAAATGGCTGTGTATGTGTGCCCTGCTGAAATCTTTCCGCCTCATTCTTCCATGTATGACACGACCTGCGTCCCTAATACATATTTTCAAATGAACCATTCTGGGTTTTCTCGTCATTTAATTTAGTGATACTATAAAAAAACCTGAATCGACCTCGCCACAGAAGGATTTCAATCTCCCACCTCCAGAATGGGAAATCAGTTTTCCTTCTTCCTTTTCATTGCTCGTTCTATCCGTTCATTCTTCGCGTTTTGTAACATATTTCCATCGTTCATGGCAATAGCATCGGTTTTAAAAATAAAAAATCAGTTTCCAAGTATTGTAGACGAAAAACTTTACGAAAGTGTGTCAAAGAAAGAAAAAGTTAAAATTTTTTTAAATTGTCTGAAACAATAATGAAACAGTTAAACTTTTCAAGACCATAGAGACTGTATGTTATGACGTAATGTGTTTAGAGATGTTTCGCTGTTTGTGTATTGTGATTCTGTTGCGAATGTAATCAAACTAATGCATGTTACTATTAGAGTGTTAAAATATAACAGAGATAAATCCATACTGCATTTTATTCAGTAGATAGACTCATTTATCAAGCAAGTTTAATATTTTTAGGGATGTGTTGATTTAGAAAAGTCAATAATATCAATGACTGTTGTGGTTACGACCCTCATTACAAGAAGTGACTTCGTAAAGTATTGAAGAACTGTGAGTTAGCCACATTATTCTCTTTCCATACAAATCCCGAACTTTTACAATAAAACGGAGTCCATGTTCAGTTTTGACAGTATATTCCATCATCTGCGTAATGTGTTTTTGTGGCAGAGCGTAGACGCAAGGCAGAGATATCTTGTGTGTGTTGTTGCCAACTTATGTGGCACTGAAATAAAATTTAAGATTTCTCAGAATCTGAGTAACAGCGCTAGCTCTGACAGAAAGAAAATAATAGACTGTAATAGGCAAGTGTCGAGTATAACACCACTCGTTACATGTTCTACTGCCAATATTGCATCACACCCAACCCGCTGCCATGAGTAAATTTCTGCCTCTCCATACATCATTCGCCGATACGCCAGTCTTTCAAGAGCTAAGAAGAGAGACGTCACAGTTTGTCAATGTAATTGCTTTAACACTCTTACTGTCACACCTTTTTCTTTTCTTCTTTCCTTTTACTTCGCCGAAGATTTAAAACATGTATGTGGAACCCATGATTTGTTTTCGGTCTGACACTCGGCAACTGGAGAAAGTTTACATGCTCTCTGACCATTGTGGTGGTTCGTATTTGAGATGTGAGCACAGACTTGCCACAATTTACACATTACGTCGTTGGAATTTGTTCAGCGGTACGTAGAAGACGTTCAAATTGATAAACGTTTGTATAATTAATTCCTCATTTATCTTTACGTAACTTGATACCTGAAAAAGAAAAAGAAGCTATAATTTACATTTTGTAATTGTGAATACTTAAAAGTATTCCTATTTGTCAAAAATCAGAAATGAAAGAAACAGACACATTTCTCAAATGAAATGAACAAGGCTTTATTTATTTTTTAAATTTTTTGTAATAGGAGCAAACTAATGACATTAGGCGTAATGCTACAATACATGAACTACATGCAAAATACTTACATGCTATTTCTCAGAAACAATAGGTGGGTAAATAAATAGATTACAATTTAATGAATAGTTAACCGTGTATTATGAGCAACAGTTACAGTTTCCCTGAAGGCAAAATTATTCTCCGATCGTATAATAATTACCATACCAGTAAGAGTTGATTGATGCCGATGATCTGTGTAATACAGCGTTAAACTCGCAGGCAACCTTTACATTATTTAATCAAAAACAATGAAAAAATATTTACAAAATTGTTATGAAACGTCAGCATGTAACATTACAGATACAGGGGGAAGCTGATTGTGAAAAGCAAGTTTTGTCAGGCTGTTGGGTTCCCCAGCCGGCTGGCTAACAGTTTGGACCTAGTGAATGGAATACAGGTCTGCAGGAAAACCGAAATCTGCTCGGAAACAGGAAACGGCGGTCTTGGATGAGCGAGGGCAGCTATCCCAGATTGCAACTGAAATACAATATAGCCACACACATTATTCTAAAAATCCATATAACATCAGGGAATGATCATACGGCAAATATAATTATATGAATGGATTCAGGAGACTTGGGAGAATCAAACGCCATAGTTATAATTTCAATATCCCTTACAGATAAAAAGCCGATAAATTTCAGTACTATAATAATAGTATTATACGGCTTATATTTATAATTATTGATACGTAGTGTTTATCAGTAACAGTTTAAAAGACGTACCATGTAATTTCCGTATTCTTTCAATAAACTTTGTTTTACTCTCTTGTTCTACTTTTCGTAGAGCTAGTAATATTCTTGAGTCAGAACATAGATTCCACCACACAAACACAAAAGATGAACCCAGCAAAGCGCATTACATGTATTTTATTTAATTTTTTTAATAATTTTTTATATCAGCCAACCGGTTGCATAATTTTTAGGTGCTTGACCTAGGTTTCGTTGCCTTTAAGGGACAACTTCATCAGAAGAATAAAAACAGTTACAAGCGACACATGACGTCAAGAATATTACGAGCAAAATTGCTCAACTCGATTACAATAAAAACTAGCATTTTTGCCATACAAATGAAACCAGTATGGTGTGAAAGGCAATTTTGGGAGCAGGTAGAGCGCGCTTTAGAACGCTTGTGAAGGGACTCGTAACTTGGACGTGGTGGTGAGAGGTTGTGACGCTGGGCGGTCTGAAGCCGCATTACGAACTTGTGATTTGAAGAGATAGGCGTGTGTGGACTTAGAAAATTTACGGGACTGTAACTGCAGAACTTAGTCTCTGGTTGGAAAGTGGTAAACTATGGACGGTAGTAGGGCTGTGGAACTGTGATAATTCAGCAATCGGGTACTCGTGTGATGACAAACCTTGTTTTATAACAAATAGTGTAATTACCACTCCAATGAACCACAGAGATTGCCGAGGTGGGGTGGCTTGCGTGCCTCAACGATACAGATAGCCATATCGTAGGTGCAACCACAGCGGAGGGGTATCTGTGGAGAGGCCAGACAAACGTGTGGTTCCTGAAGAGGGCAGCAGCCTTTTCAGTAGTTACAGGGGCAACAGTCTGGATGATTGACTGAGCTGGCCTTGTAACATCAGCTAATGTGGCTGATGTCGCACACATTTACTGCGAACGGCAGAAAGCAAGGGGAGACTGGGGAAACTACAGCCGTTACTTTTCCCGAGGACATGCAGCTCTACTGTATGAACATATGATGATGGCATCCTCTCGGGTAAAATATTCCGGAGGTAAAAAAGTCCCCCATTCGGATCTCCGGGCGGGGAGTACTCAGGAGGATGTGATCATCAGAAAAGACAACACTGGCGTTCTACGGATCGGAGCGTGGAATGTTAGATCCCTTAATCGGGTAGGGAAGTTAGAAAATTTAAAAAGGGAAATAGATAGATTGAAGTTAGATATAGTGGGGATTAGTGAAGTTCGGTGGAAAGAGGAACAGGATTTCTGGTCAGACGAATACAGGATTATAAATACAAAATCAGTTGGGGGTGTTACAGGAGTAGGTCTGATAATGAATAAGAAAATCGGAACGCGGGTAAAGTTCTATGAGCAACACAGTGATCGCATTATCGTAGTCAACACCGACCACAGTAGTACAGGTTTATATGCCATCTAGCTCTGCTGATAATGAGGAGATCGAAGAAATATATGAGGAGCTAAAGGAAATTATTCAGACAATTAAGGGAGAGGAAAACGTAATTGTTATGGAAGACTGGAATTCGGTAGTAGGACAAGGAAGGAAAGGGAAGATAATAGGTGAATATGGTCTGGGCAAAATGAATGAAAGAGGAAGCCGCCTGGTAGAATTTTGCACGGAACATAATTTAGTTATAACAAACACCTGGTTTAAGAATCACAAAAGAAGGTGGTATACGTGGAAGAGACCATGGCAAGACATAGATTTCGGAACCAGGTTTTAAACTGTAAAACATATCCAGGGGCAGATATAGATTCTGACCATAACTTATTGGTTATGAACTGTAGGCTGAAACTGAAAAAACTACAAAAAGGTAGGAAAATAAGGAGATGGGACCTGGATAAATTGAAGGAACCTGAAGTTCTTAAGAATTTCAGAGGGAGCTTTAGGCAACAATTGACAGAAACGGGGGGAAATAAAACAGTAGAGGAGGAATGGGTAGCATTGAGAGATGAAATAGTGAAGGCAGCAGAGGACAAAATAGGCAGGAAGGCAAGACCGACTAAAAATCCTTGGATATCATAGGAGATACTAAATTTAATCGATGAAAGGAGAAAATATAAAAATGTAGTAAATGAAAGAGTCAAAATGGAGTACAGACGACTAAAAAATGAGATTGACAGGAAGTGCAAAATGGCTAAGCATGAGAGGCTAGAAGGCAAATTCAAGGATGTAGAAGAATTTATAAATAGGGGGAAAATAGATACAGCGTACAGGAAAATAAAAGAAAGATTTGGAGATAAGAAAAACAGCTCTATGAATATCAAGGACTCTGATGGAAAACCAGTTCTCAGCAAAGAAGGGAAAGCTGAAAGGTGGAAAGAGTATATAGAGAGGCTCTATGAAGGAAATGAACTTAGCGGCAATATTGTAGAAGGGGGAGAAGAAATAGATGAGAATGAAATAGGAGATACTATACTGAGAGATGAATTTGACAGAGCACTGAAAGACCTAAGTCGAAACAAGGCCCCTGGAGTAGATGATATTCCCTCAGAGCTACTGAAGTCTCTGGGAGAACCAGCCATCACAAAATTGTTTCACCTGGTGTGTAAGATGTATGAGACAGGTGAAGTACCCTCAGACTTTAAGAAAAATGTTATAATCCCAATTCCAAAGAAATCAGGTGCAGACAGGTGTGAAAACTACAGAACCATCAGTTTAATAAGTCATGGTTGCAAAATATTAACACGAATTATATACAGAAGGATGGAAAAGCTGGTAGAAGCCGACCTCAGGGAAGATCAGTTTGGGTTCAGGAGAAATGTGGGAAGACGGGAGGCAATACTCACTTTACGGTTTATCCTAGAAGATAGATTAAAAAAAGGCAAACCTACATTTCTAGCTTTTGTAGATTTGGAGAAGGCTTTTGACAGTGTTGATTGGAATAAACTCTTTCAAGTTTTGAAGCAAGCAGGAGTAAAATATAGGGAGCGTAAGGTTACTTACAACTTGTACAAAAACCAGACAGCGGTTGTCAGAGTTGAAGGGCATGAAAGGGATGCAGTGGTTGGAAAGGGAGTAAGACAAGGTGGTAGCCTTTCTCCAATGTTATTCAGTTTGTACATTGAGCAAGCTATAAAGGAAAGCAAGGAGAAATTTGATGAAGGAATTAAAGTTCAGGGTGAAGAATTAAAAACATTGCGTTTTGCCGACGACATAGTAATTCTTTCAGATACAGCAAAGGACCTGGAAGAACAATTGAACGGAATGGACAGTGTGCTGAAAGGTGCATATAAGATGAACATTAACAAGAGTAAACTAGGGTAATGGAGTGCAGTCTAAGAAAATCAGGCGATGCTGAAGGATTTAGATTAGGTAACGAAGCAATAAAGGAGGTAGATGAGTTTTGTTACTTGGACAGTAAAATAACAAATGATGGTCGCAGTACAGAGGATATAAAATGCAGAATGGCAATGGGTAGAAAAGCGTTCTTGAAAAAGAGAAATTTGTTAACATCGAATATTGATTTAAGCCTAAGGAAGTCCTTTCAGAAGGCATTTGTATGGAGTGTAGCCTTGTATGGGAGTGAAACATGGACGATAAACAGTGCGGACAGGAAGACGATTGAGGCTTTTGAAATATGGTGCTACAGAAGAATGCTGAAGATTAGGTGGGTGGATCGCGTAACTAATGAGGAGGTACTGAACAGAAATTTCTGGCATACCTTGACTAAAAGAAGGGATAGATTGGTAGGGCACATTCTTAGACATCAAGGAATTGTGAATTTAGCATTGGAGGGAAGTGTGTGGGGTAAAAATCGCAGAGGAAGACCAAGAGATGGTTACAGTAAGCAGATTCAGACAGATGTAGGTTGCCGTTCTTATGTGGAGATGAAGAGGCTTGCTCAGGATAGGGTATTGTGGAGAGCTGCATCAAACCAGTCTCCGGACTGAAGACCACAACAACAGTAAATTAATCGCGGATTAATTTGAAACTGCAAATCATTAATTTACGAGTGATAATTTGGAACTTCTATTCTCAAGTGCTATGATACTTATTGTGGCTCTCATGAACAATAGTTGGGGAAATATTCAGTTATTTACCGATATATAAAGTAGCATTACCTCCGCATTTTCATGTCCAAAAAGAGTAATAAACTGCATTTATACAAAAATTACTTCGTGAGTAAATCTCTTCTAAACATAAAGAACCCATTTTTCTTGGCTATTCAGAGCTTTAATTTATGTTTATTTAACTATATAATTTTCGCGTCACTATCTGCAGATTGATAGACTAGCTAAACTACACATTAATTATTGATCTTATATTAACAGATTGGGTAGCTGTTTAGGGCATAGAAGCTGACATATATAACTCACCCCTACGAACAGAGACTACGAGCCATAAAGGTTTTACTACCCTGAGTTATGTATTGCCCAATTTCCCTACAGATAGGAAGGTCGCAAACACTTTTTAAATTTCACAGTTTCCACCTTAAACAACACTTCCTTCCCTTCTCTGTCTATCTCAGTTGTGTTACCACGACCTACATGCACATGTCACTATTCGGACTAGAAATTCAGAATACGTGAGGGGCGTACTTCTCTTTCTTCGCGTCAGAATGGAAGGAATAAACTCTATTAAAAAGTTTTTCACTAATCAGATGTCTTCTTAGGTGTTGTCCTAGCGCATATGGATGACGCTCAGGTCGCAGATGCGTTCACTTCAAGTGAGACTGTAAATCTTAAGTGAGGTTATGTGGGTTCTGTTATAAACTGATAATGCGATTTATGTTTAGGGCTGCAGGCTACTTTAATTTGGTCGCAGTAAAGACCACTGAACACGTACACAACAGATTTATCGTGCACAAAATTGTTAGAGCGGCCAAACGCGTTTAACTTATTTGCTGCTTCGGCGCGACCTGACCATAGCTGTGGCCGAAACAAGAATGTGGTAACTCGCCAAGCGAGAGGGTTCTCTGCGCGCTTACCGAGGGAAAGAATGTTCTCGACGCGCGCTCACTTATTTAGTTATAGTTTTGTTTATAAACATTAATTCTTTATGAGATTCAGAAATGTCGGAAAGTAGGCCGTTATTGCGAGTTGGAAATAAAATAGGAATTATAAAATCTTTATTTAGAAAGACTGGCGCGTACAGTCATTCACTACCATAATGGCAACCAATCAGATCTCATCTTTTACTAAACTCGCGCACTTTCCAACAGAAGGGCCCTGGTGCAGCCCCTTCCCACCGTCAGCTTTCCCACACCACTGCTGACGTCATGGTAACTGCGAGAACTCTCGAGCTGTACCGCGCCTAAAGCCCATTTTACACGATGATCGCGCTAGTAATGAACAGATCACGTTGCACGCCATCTAGCGACGTAAACGAGGAACTACTAGCATTTCGTGAGAGTAGACGCCGTTTCGTCCTAGCTAGTACAGCTTCTAAATTTGCTATTAGCGAAGTGGGTGCGCATGCGTAGAAGTGAATGCGTTGTATGGTTTTCATGTTTATGTGTGGCATAGCCTCATCCTTACTGAAATTGCTTGCTTTGTTGGAATGATACCTCTTGCATCAGTGGAATGCAACAGCGCAGAAACTGCGGTTTCGATTGAGGCATTAAGGGTTGTACATAATCTCGGAGGTCCCATTATGGATCGGAAATTGAAATTGCTGTGCAGGCTTCAAAAGCAATATTTGTAAGAGTCGGTACAGAAATTCTTTGTGCAAAGGAAAGGCTTTCGAAAGATTCTCCTGTCGCTAGAGACTGCAAAATTAGAACGAACCTGCAGAAAATAACAATTACAGGAAGAAACTGATGCATAACTTTAACAAAGCTGAAAATGTAACTCAAGTGTAAAAAGTATTTCGTACTTTCAGCTTGACGAAATACTCTCTCTCTCTCTCTCTCTCTCTCTCTCTCTCTCTCTCTCTCTCTCTCTCTCTCTCTCTCTCATCACCGTATTTTTGTCCTTGGACGAACGAAAGCTACTTAGTAAAACACTCAGAAAATAATATTTGCAAAAAAAAAAAAAAAAAAAAATAAATAAATAAATAAAATAAAATAAAATAAAATAAAAAAAATAAAAAAATCATCATCATCATCATCATCATTAGAGACTGATTATGCCTTTGAGCGTTCAGTCTGGAGCATAGTACCTCTAATAAAATTTCTCCATGAGCCCCCATTCAATGCTAACACTGATGCCTCGTCTGATGTTATGCCTTTTACTTCAAAATCATTCTGCACCGAATCTAAGTACTTTCTTCTTGGTCTACCTCGACTCCTCTTACCCTCCGCTGCCGAGCTCATGAGTGTCTTAGGTAACCTTGCTTCTCCCATGCGTGTAACATGACCCCACCATCTCAGTCTGTTCGCTCTAACTGCTTCATCTATGGTGGTAATTCCCAGTTTTTCTTTGATTTCCTCATTATGGACACCCTCCTGCCATTGTTCCCATCTATTAGTACCTGCAATCATTCTTGCCACTTTCATATCTGTAACCTCTACCTTATGAATAAAGTAGCCTGTATCTTTTGTGCCCCAACTTCGTCGCCGCTTTTGTGTCCCAGCCTCGTCGTAGGTGTCGGTGGCCGAGTGGAATGAGCCCGACACAGGAACAAAAATAGCACGCTGGTGCAGGTACGGAGGGGAGCAGCCAGAAACTATAAACACTAGAGTAAATTAGAAAGAGATATATATTGCACAGAATGTAACAATACTTAACTTTTACATAGTACTGCAGAATGTTGATACATAGTTGTTAGAGGCCTGCCTAGTGCCTGTACGATAGCAAAGTCTTCACTGGTGCCTATCTGATTACGAAGGTCCTAACTGGTTGCTATCTCCGTCCGAAGTGACCGATGTCCTTCAGTGGTGGCCACGAGCGGCGTTGTCGCAGAGGGCGCTCGTGGCTGTCGTCGTGAGAACGCCGCGCCGTGCGTGCATGGCGGCGCGCGGCGAAAGTAGGTGGCGCGCACTTTGTACTTGTGCGACACCCCCCCCCCCCCCAAACCGCCGCGCCGTCGTGGCGTAGGGCTGAGGGCCACGGCGACGGCACTGGGAGGAGGGCTTGGGCGGGGGCGTTACTGGTGGGACGGGCGTCGTAGCTGAGGCTGGGATCGAGACGCCGTCCGCGCCCCGGCATCCGCCTTGCGATCCTCCAGGGAACCCACCGAAACCTGGGGAAGGGCGCACCCCCCCCCCCCCCGCCCAGAGGGAGCAGGTCATCTTCTTCTGAGGTGCGTGGCCCAGGCGGCGGCGGCACGCACGGTCCCGGAGTCCCTCTCGGTGACGCTGTCATCTGCGGCGGCGACAGCGGCGGCGTCGCGTCGATCTCCATCGGGACGATCTCGTAGTCCGGGGACGCTGGACCCGTTGACGAACGATGTGTTTGTGCTCCCTGGCGGTGAACTGGGTCTGGAATCAAGAAACCGGAGACAGGATCGCGCGGCCTGTGCAAGCGCAATTGGTTTGCGTGGCGCCGCAGCTCCGACCCTGTGGAAGAACGTACAACATACATATTGCAACCGAGCACGCGCTGAATGGTGCCCGGCAACCATGTCTTCTTCATACCAGAAAACACCCTGTACAGCACCGGCGTAGAAACCTGAAAACGCGTAGCGCCATACGAACCGACTCGGTGCGTGGGAGGCTGCAGCAGGTGAAGGAGAGTGCGGTGACGGCGGCCGTGTAGCAGCTCGGCAGGAGACGGGCCGTCACGTGGCATGCATCGATACGTAGACAGGAAAATTTGAAGAGCTTGCTGCCTGGAGTGCTGACCTTTCATCTTCTCCATGTGAGACTTGAATGTTCGAACGAAACGTTCTGCTTCACCATTGGACTGAGGGTGAAAAGGTGCAGTGGTAATATGCTGAATGCCATTCACACGACAAAACTGTTAAAATTCCGCACTAACAAACTGAGGTCCATTGTCACTGACGATAGTTTCAGGCAAGCCTTCGATGCAAAACACTGATGTTAAGGCACTGATTGTACTTGAAGCTGTCGTTGAGTTCATGGCAATCACAAAAGGAAACTTGCTGAAAGCGTCTACAACAATTAACCAGCGCGTATTCCAGAAAGGTCCGGCAAAGTCAATGTGTAAGCGTTGCCATGGTCCCTTGGGGCGTGGCCAGTCTGAGAAACGTTGCGGAGAAGCCGCCTGATGCTCCGCACAAACAGTACACTGTGACGTCATGTCCTCTATCTGAGCGTCCATACCAACCCAGGTACAATGACGTCTGGCCAATTGCTTTGTCCTAACAATGCCCCAATGTCCTTGATGCAGGAGGCGTAACACTTCTCGTTGCAGGGAACGAGGAACAATCACTCTTGCTTGGTCGTTGTCGGTATGCAACAACAGTACACCCTGACTTAAAGATAATGCATGACGTTGTGCAAAATAACGTCGAACCAGAGGCCGATCAATGTCTTTGGCTCTGGCAGGCCACCCTGAGCGAACAAAACGTGCTACCACACTTAAGTCTGCATCCGCAGCTGTTTCCTGTGCAACCCGACGAGAGTTCAAAGGGAAATCTGCGACAGCGGAAGCATCTCTGGAGTCTATCTGACAACATGCCATTTCCGAAGAATCAAACGACACATCCTGGCCAACCGGAAGTCGGGAAAGTGTGTCCGCGTTGGCGTGTTTAGTGGTAGGTCGGTACAAAATCTCATACTGATAATTAGACAATATCAAGGACCATCTCTGAAGCTTTTGTGCCGTACGTGGCGGAATCGGCTTTGTGGGTGAGAACGACGACGTGAGAGGCTTGTGGTCTGTCAACAAATAGAATTTTCTGCCATAGAGATAATGATGAAACTTTGTGACGCCGTAAATGATTGCTAAGGCCTCCTTTTCTATCTGACTGTAATTCTGTTGCGTCGGCGTCAGTAGCTTGGATGCAAAGGCAATAGGACGATCGTGACATCCAATACGATGTGACAAAACTGCACCCACACCGTACGACGAGGCATCAACTGCTAACACTACAGGCTTCTGTGGGTCAAAGGGAATCAAACATGCATCACTGAGTAGTGCAGACTTTAGTTTGTCAAAGGCAACCTGACAATCTTTAGACCATACAAAAGGAACATTCTTCCTACGTAAGTGATGCAGTGGAGCTGCAATCTGAGAGGCATTGGGAATAAATCTGAAATAATAGTTGAGCTTTCCCATTACTGCTTGCAATTCGTGCACATTCTTAGGAGGAGGCAAGTCTTTGATTGCTCGAAGATGTGACTGTAAGGGATGAATTCCTTGGGCATTAATCACATGGCCTAGGTACTCTATTTCAGTTTGAAAAAACGAACACTTTGCTTTATTGCAACGTAGACCTGCTGCAGTCAAAACTTTGAAAAGGCACTCCAGGTTTGCTAAATGTTCTTCAACTGTACGTCCAGATACCACAATATCATCTAAATAGTTCGAACAACACGGTACAGAAACTGTCAGCTGTTCCAAAAAACGCTGAAAAATAGCGGGAGCGGAAGAACTGCCAAAGGGTAGGCGTTGAAATTGAAAAAGGCCCATGTGAGTATTAATGACGAAAAACTTTTTAGACTCGTCATCAAGTGGAATCTGTAAGTATGCCTCTGCTAAATCAATCTTGGAAAAGAAGCGAGACTATCCTAATTTGTCCATCAGTTCCTCAGGTCTGGGCAGAGGGTAAGTGTCTACAATTGTTTGATTGTTCACTGTTGATTTGAAGTCCGCACAGAGACGAAGTTTTCCTGACGGCTTGGGTATAATTACTATAGGCGAGGCCCACTGACTCGCAGAAACAGGAGAAATCACCCCACTATCTTGCCAACGTTTAAGTTCTTCGGCAACTGAATCACGCAATGCGATAGGCACTGGTCTAGCTTTACGAAATTTTGGAACTGCAGATTCTTTTAAAGTTACATGTGCCACGAAGTCTTTTGCACAACCTAGTTCCGGCGAAAACAAGTCACTGTATTTGTCACACAATGCATTGATTTTATCCTGAGGCACTATTGACGAAATTTTAAGCACATCTCTTTGAATTGATAAACCAAATAAGTCGAATGCATCTAGTCCAAAAATGTTCTGTGTTGATTTGGCCTGAAGAACTACAAAAGCAACTGTTTTTGTTATACCTTGGAAAGAGGCAGGCAGGCTACACGTTCCTAGCACGGGAATATTTTGACCTGTGTACGCTGTTAACACTTGCTGTGACGGCGACAATTTTTGCGAACCCAGAAGTTCATAAGTATCTTTATTTATTAATGTGACAGCGGAACCAGTATCAAGCTGAAATGGCACCGACTTATTTTCTATGAAGACAGTCACAAACAGTTTTTGCTTGCGGCGCTCGACAGGTGCGCGAATGTGGGCAACGTCTGCTACGGTTTGTTTACTGCGCTTGCGCGGGCCGCGTAGTGAAGTAAGCGGCGCAGACTCGGCACGCAGCGGATTAACAACACTGTCACTAGATGGCACTACCGCCGGATCGGCGTCCGCGCAATGCGAGGCTACTACAGAGTCACTAACTACTGCACTACACTTTTGAGTAGCTACTTGATGTCTACTGTCACTAGCTACACAGTACTGGGCACTATTACAAGGAGCAGTTGCAGAAGGCACTATTTTCACTACAGGAATGCACTGTTCATAGTCATTTTGCTTGTCCCGAACCCGTTTCCGTTGCACTGTTTTACGCGCTCGTTGGCGCTTGCTACGTGGTGCACTATATAGTTTTGCCATAGGCGCAGAACTACTTTCTTGAAATTGAGATCCAAGCAAAGCACTGTTCAATTCCAAAGCCCGTATAACATTTACAGAATGAACTGTTCTCGCACTTTGCGAAGCACCGTTTCTAACGTTACTGTTCTTTGAGTTTTTAATTTGCATACACACAGACTGCACATGTCCCGATTTGCCACATTGATAACAGGTTGCGTTGCGACTAGGGCAATGAGCACGCTTGTGGCGAGACACACACTGGGGGCACGATTTACGAACATTTTTCTGAAATGAGCGTTGGCGCCCGTTATGCAAATTACTGTGTCTAACACTACGGGGCAACCTTTGCGTCGCACTTTTACTCTGGCTACTGTTCACTGTCTGTTCAGCACGGCCGGTAGAAAAATAAGAATCACTAGTGCTATACTGAGAACTACAGCTAGGAAAGCGTCCGTTTCGGCGCACTGAATTTACACTGTGGCTTTGCATTTCTACATCTGCTAAGTCAAAAGTATCATGCGCTTCTATAAGCTGCAGTACACTGTCTAATGAGGGGTCAGACTGTTTCAGAATTGCTGCTCTAATTCTGGGGTCCTGAATATTCTGCGTAATCGCATCCCTCAACATCAAGTCACTATACGAAAGTCCACAAGAGCAAGTAAATTTACATTGGCGGGTTAAGCCCTTCAATTCCGTAATCCACTCTTGGTGTGACTGTTGCGGTAATTTTTTAAGTCTGAAAAATCGGTATCGTGCAGCGGCTATAAGAACTTTTCTCTCATAATGAGCATTCAGTGCATCTACAATTTGTTCAAAGTCTACATCACGAGGAGATGCGAGAGGGAAAATTTTTTGCAATAGTACGAAGGTCTGGGGGCCCACAATCGATAAGAAAAGGTTCTTCACTCTCTGACCTGTAATTTGATGAGCCGCGACGAGTTCTTGAAACTGTGCGAAGTAGTCGCTCCATTCTTCCTCACGTTCGTTGTACTGGCAGAACGTAGGGAGCGGTACAGCGGCAGGTGTGGGCTGCTGATGTGACGGCTGTTGTTGTTGGTGAGCAGCCTGTGCCGTCAACTGCGACACGGCCTGCAGTAGTTGAGTTATTTGCTCCGTCTGTAACTGAATAATTTCCATTAAGTTTGGGTTCGGGGTAGTGGCCATGCTGACCGATTAGGCGCCGCGCATACAAGTAAATTATAACAAAACACAAATGCAATATGATAGAGGACGCTCTGCAACAAAAAAGTCCACAAATCACGTAACAAAATATCTTTCCCCAAAATTGTTATAATAAGGGTGGGTGGGCGGGAGCAATTTTTGCGTGCTCCGACTGCTGCTGTCTGGCTGCTGTAAGCGGGCTGGTCCAAGGTTCTATCACTCCTCGTCGCCACTTTTGTGTCCCAACTTCGTCGCCGCTTTGTGTCCCAGCCTCGTCGTAGGTGTCGGAGGCCGAGTGGAATGAGCCCGACACAGGAACAAAAATAGCACGCTGGTGCAGGTACGGAGGGGAGCAGCCAGAAACTATAAACACTAGAGTAAATTAGAAAGAGATATATATTGCACAGAATGTAACAATACTTAACTTTTACATAGTACTGCAGAATGTTGATACATAGTTGTTAGAGGCCTGCCTAGTGCCTGTACGATAGCAAAGTCTTCACTGGTGCCTATCTGATTACGAAGGTCCTAACTGGTTGCTATCTCCGTCCGAAGTGACCGATGTCCTTCAGTGGTGGCCACGAGCGGCGTTGTCGCAGAGGGCGCTCGTGGCTGTCGTCGTGAGAACGCCGCGCCGTGCGTGCATGGCGGCGCGCGGCGAAAGTAGGTGGCGCGCACTTTGTACTTGTGCGACACCACAGTATCCACCCAACTTTCACTCCCATACAACAAAGTTGGTCGAAAGATAGAGCGGTGCACTGCTAACGTAGTCTTGGCACTTACTTCCTTCTTGCAGAAGATAGTAGATCTTAGCTGAGCACCCACTGATAATTACCTTTGCTGCACCTCGATTCCAGTTCTTTCGCTATGTTGCCATCCTGTGAGGAAATACATCTCAGGTACTTGAAACTGTCTACCTGTTCTAACTTTGTTCCTCCTATTTGGCACTCAATCCGTTTGAAACTCTTTCCCACAGACATTACTTCCGTTTTGAAGATGCTGATCTTCATATCATAATCCTTGCACCTCTGATCGAGCTCTGAAATATTAGTTTGCAACCTTTCAATCGAATCGGCCATTACAACTAAGTCATCCGCATATGCGAGACCGCTAATTTTGTTTTCACCTACTTTAATCCCGCCCTGCCAGTCTACTGTTTTCAACATATGATCCATGAATAGTATGAACAACAGTGGTGACAGGTTACAGCCTTTCTTACCTCTGAAACTACCCTGAACCATGAGCTTAATTTGCCATCTAACTGCTGCCTGACAGTCTACGTAAAGCCCTTTAATTGCCTGCAGAAGTTTGCCTACTATACCATAATCTTGAAGAAGACAGTAGCTTCCTCCTAGGAACACGGTCATAAGCCTTTTCCAGACCTATGAAACATAGATGCAATTCCCTGTTCCACTCATAGCACTTTTCCATTACCTGCCTTAAGCTAAAAATCTGGTCCTGACAGCCTCTAAGAGGCCTAAACCCACACTGATTTTCATCTAACTTGTCCTCTATTAATACTCGCACTCTCCTTTCAACAATACCTGAGAATATTTTGCCTACAACGCTAATTAAAGAGATGCCTCGATAGTTGTTGCAATCTTTTCTGTTTCCATGTTTGAAAATTGGCGTGATTACCGCTTTCGTCCAGTCAAACGGAACCTGTCCCGATTCCCACACCTTTTCAATTATCCTTTGTAACCATTTGAGACCTGATATTCCACTGTATTTGACGAGTTCCGGGCTAATTTCATCCACCCCAGCCGCTTTATTGCACTGTAATCTACTGCCCATTTTCTCCACTTCCTCAAATGAGATCCTGTTTCCATCGTAGTTCCTATCCCATTCTACCTGAAAATCTGATACATCATTGAACGTTTCACCTACATTGAGCAATTCTTCAAAATATTCCCTCCATCTGCCCAAGGCATCCACAGGATTGACTAGCAGTTTTCCTGACCTGTCCAAAACACTTGTTAATTCCTTCTTCCCTCCCTTTCGAAGATTGCTAATTACGCTCCAAAATTGTTTTCCCGTCTTGTCCCAGAGATTCTAGCTTGTTTCCAAAGTCTTCCCATGATTTCTGCTTGGATTCTGCAATTATCCGTTTGGCTTTGTTTCTTTCTTCAACATAACTTTCTCTGTTTGCCTGATTTCTAGTATGGAGCCATATTTGAAATGCCTTCTTTTTCTTTTTACAGGCTGCCTTGACTGTGTCATTCCACCAGGCTGTCTGCTTCTTCCTACCTTTATACACAACTGTTCCAAGACATTCTCTAGCTGTTTCCAGTAGTGTGTCCCTGTACCTTGACCATTCCTCTTCCAGTGACTGTAAATCACTACATTCAACTAAATGGTACCTTTCCGAGATCATTGCTATGTATTTCTGTCTAATTTCCTTGTCTTGAAGCTTCTCCACTCTTATCCTTCTACACATGGACTTGACTATCTGCTCTTTTGGCGTCACAAAAACAATTTCACTGCAGATTAAATAATGATCAGTATCATCAAAGAACCCCCTGAAAACACGTGTGTCCTTGACTGTCTTCCTGAATTCCTGGTCTGTTATTATGTAGTCAATGATAGATCTGGTTCCCCTTCCTTCCCACGTATAGCGGTGAATGTCCTTATGCTTAAAGAAGGAGTTTGTGATAACTAAGCCCATACTGAAACAGAAATCTAAATAAAAAAATCTAAATTCATTGAAGTCCTCTGGTATGAGTTACTTCATTATCTGCATGCAGTACACATCTCACACATCTCATTATTTGTCTCTTCCTCTCGCCATCTCCTTATTTGTCTCTTCCTCTCAACCAAGGACACATCCAAATTCTATTTTTTCTTCACTGCAGTGTTCTAACAAACACTGCCACAGCTCCTGCAACCGCCAACAGTGTAAGCTTCTTAAGTTGAATATTATCAGCTATGACACACCCAAAGGTGAACAATCGACGTATACAAACAGTAATAATCCCATATTTTCGTACAGGCGCTGCTGTTAGTGTCATCAGACGTGTAGACGGAAGTTTATTGTATTAAGGCAACCAAGCCTGTATGATCGCACGTCATTAGTACCAAGTTAGTACAATTGGAGAGCTGCATCAGACAATTATCTTTCTTGTGAACCTTGGATTGTCGTCTAAACTAGGCATAAGAGGAAATTAAAGTAGCGTCTCCAAAAGCCAGAACTACCACACTGGCAGACGGTTCATCCGGCCACTTTTATACTAAGGTATTCATCTATCACTCTAAATGCATTTTAAACTTGTAACATGCAGTATAAAATTTGTTATTTTTTCCTACTAAGCAGTTTCTAACGCTTCAACCATCAGCGTATAATCGAGTTGAAGAGACGGTAGCTACGTATGTGTGGTTTGAGTCACTGTGGAATTAGCTCTTGTAGTTGGCCGTAAATGCAGTCAAGGTGACTGCCCGGAGAGAGACGAAAACAACAGCCGAAAGCGGGCACTGGCGTGGAGCGCGCCTCGGTATGGCTGCCAATTCCAGTGGGGGGTCCTGAGTCACGGTGTCCTCCCACACTGGGTCGGCGGCTGCTGACCTCTTGCCCGGAACACACGGCTTGTGTGGACACAGTAGCCCCACTGACATCCTACCTGACTGCCTGCGACCTCAGGACGACACGTTTTTACCTGTGATAACATGGGCGTTACTATTGTTTAACGTGAAAGAGCTACAATTACGTGCCTCAGTCTTTACACGTGGAAATAATGTACGTGCCATTTCGCGTATTGTGGCATTTGTCTGGCATGTGGCAGAAGTTTCAAACCAAGCTATCACAGAAAGTTTTGCACGCTACTTTTTAACTGGTTATTATTTAATTTCTCGATTTTCATAATTTCATTAGGCTTGGAGGGATATAACCGCCAACTCAAAATTTGTAGAACGTAAGGAAAAAGAAACTGAAAGGGAAATGACATTTAGTGTATTTTATGAAGATACTAGTTCTGTACAGCTACAAATATGAGTGAAGATGAAACCTCCTAGCAGATTAAAACTGTGTGTCGGATCTGGATTCGAACTCGGGACCTTTTCTTTTCTTGGGAAAGCGCTTTACCGACCGAGATAACCTGGTGGGCCAGGGTAGCTCAGTCGGTAGGGCACTTGTCCACGAAAGGCAAAGGTACGAGTTTGGCCATGACTGGTTCTTACCCACGCCAAGGGCAAGAGACTGCTTTGAATCTCTGTCCGCTCCTCCGCCCTATTATACAAGGCCGCTGGCAGGACATGCACTACGTTTACATGGAATACATCTTCCGGAAAACGAAAACCGATTTTAGTAAATCGATTTTCGCTGACGTGTTTACATGGCATAGCCTGAATCGGATTTTCTAGCCCACTTAATATGGCGGCTGAAAAACAGCTGATCCAGTTCCTGATTTAGTCAGCACAATCGATATTTTTCTCTATTTAAATACACAGATTCATGTCCACTCTAATATTTATACTTTTATTTCACATTATAAAATATCATGAATGTAAAAAAAAAATGTAAAGCAGTCAACAATCCGAAGATTGGTTTGAACACCACAGTGCTTTACTAGGCATGGTCCTGTTTGGAGGTGGTATGCCGTTGCCTTTAAATATGTGCCGAAAATTCTTAACAAGAAAACACAATCTGACAAGTCAAGAACGCTTCAAACACGATTGCGTTTACATGGGCAAGAAAATCGATTGTTGATCGATTGTTGAACCAACCAAAAGCGGAACTGGGAAATCGGTTTACGAAATCCGGTTTTGGGAGCCCATGTAAACGGAGTGATGATTGACTTCTCGTTCCGGAAGTCTCAGGCCGCCATTACTGATGATTTTTGGGAATTGATTAATCACTACTTCCCCTCGATTCTTATACGTGCGTCTGTTTTCTCTACACGACTTGTGTATAACCCTTCACTGACTGTATGAGAATTTTTTAGAATGTTTTGGAGTCACAACTGCAGAATCTTTCTCTGAGTCTACAAAAACTATAAAAATAACTTCGCCTTCCTACACTCGACAGCCAAAGAAACTGGTACAGGCACGCGTATGCAAACAGAGATATGTAAACACGCTTCGTTACAGGGCCAGTTAGTAATCGTGAAAGCTTTAGGGAGAAGATCGATAAACTCCAGTGGAAGACTCTCCAGGAGAGACGCTCTGTCGCTCGGTAACGGGCTTTTGTCGAAGTTTCGAGAACATACCTTTACAGAGGAGTCCAGCAGTATAATGCTCCCTCCTGCGTATATCTCGCGAAGAGATCATGAGGATAAAATCAGAGAGATTAAAGCCCACACAGAGGCATACCGGCAATCTTTCTTTCCGCGAACAGTACGAGACTGGAATAGGAGGGAGAACAGATAGTGGTACTCAAGATAGCCTCCGCCACACACCGTCGGGTGGCTTGCGGAGTATGGATGTAGATGTAGGTGTAGAGGACGGCTCTGCGGTCGGAAACGATTAACTGAGACGACAGGTGTCAGGCGCAGCCGAACTGCTGATACAATGGCAGGTTTTCACGATTTAACTGAGTTTGGACGTGGTGTTCTAGGCGGCGCACGAGAGGTGAGACACAGCTTTTCCGATATAGCGATAAGGTGATTTTTCGTACGACCGTTTCACGAGTGCACCGTGCATATAAGGAATCCGATAAAACATCAAATCTCTGTCATCGCTGCGGCCGGAAAAGATCGTGCAAGAACGTGACCAATGAAGACTACAGGGAATCGCTCTGGGTGACGGAAGTGCATTACTCCCGCACATTGCTACGGATTTCTATGGTGATCCATCAACAAGTGTCAGCGTGCGAACCATTCATCGAGACATCATCGACATGGGCAATCGGAGCCGAAGGCCCGCTCGTGAACTCTTGCTGACTGCTCGACACCGCCACCTGGACCTGTCAACAGCGACATTGGACTGTTGATGACTGGAAACTTTTCCTGGTGTCGTGAGTATCGAGTAGATGTACGTGTACTAGTGTGGAGACAATGTCATGAATCTATGGAGCCTGCATATCACCAGGGGACTGTTCAAGCTGGTGGAGGCTGTGTGCAGTTGGAGTGGTGTGGAACCCCTGATAGGTCTAGATAAGACTCTCACTGGTGACACGTACATACACATCCCGGCTGATCTTCTGCATCCATTCGTGTACACTGCGCAGTACGAAAGACTTGGCAATTTGAGCAAGACAGTGCGACACCCCACAGGTCCGGAATTGGTACAGAGTGACTCCAGGATCACTCTTTTGAGAGCTGCGCGAGTGTTGGTTTGAGTCATGATGCTACGGACTGGGGGGCTGATCCCGCTGAAGGTTCCAGTCCTCCAACGAGCATGAGTGTGTCTATTGTCCTTAGTGTTAGTTTAAGTAGTTTCTAAGTCTAGGGACTGATGACCATAGTAGTTAGTCCAACATTTGAGTTTTGCTTAAGTTTTTGGGATCCCCACCAGACCGATTTAAAAGAAGAATGTAGCCTTATTATAAAACCTGGACAACTGACCTAATGGTCGAAATTTAGTTGGCATTCGATCCTAAGGGAAGTTTTTCCGCTCTTTTCATTGATGAAGTCCGTTTTTTTTCCAAAAATTGACGTAAATGTGATATATCGCACGTTAAAGTTGACTCTTCAATCAAAAGCGGACACCTACATAAGAGCTTGATATCAAATTCGGAAACTTGTTCAGTGAAGCAGTGTGCATCAATGGGAACACAGTATGTGATCACATGTCCTCGAAAATAAGACATGGCGACAGCATGTGCCAGTTACTAAGACGTATTAGCCCGTACCTAAGTGTTTCAGTAATTTTTTATAGTATTATTACTAATAACCATCTTAAAGCGAGTGAAATGGAACATAATATATCACCAGCGTCCAAAGGAAATGCTGGGAAGCGGTTGAGACAGCCTGAACAGTGGTAAATAAACACCGAAAAGAAACAAAGGCAAGACTAGCTTGTAAACTACACTGTTCTATTGTAAGGTGTGTTGTACAAAATTATCACTTGTTGGAAAGAAGTTCGATCTCAGAAACAACGTATGGATGTTTAAGGAAAAGTCTGGCGACAGTTTCAACAGACCTTATGTTAATAATTTTAGTGATTCAGTGCCGTAACATTTCATTTTGAATATAAATGTAAAAAAATTATTATGATGATTATAGTTCTTCATTTTTCCAATATGTAATTGAGTTCATAATTTAATATTTTCCAGTTTATGTAGATATTCCTATAATATTCCAGATTATACACCTGTAAATGATTCTCGTCAGCTGTAAGCGAATCTCTGTGTATCAAAAACGGACATGTGAAAGCGTGTTCACATCAAAAGCGAACACCTACACGTTTTGGTTTCAAACACGGACATCTATATTTTCAAACACAATTTAAAGGTGTTTCAGTAATCAAATTGATATTAGCTACTTTGAGCTATAACTCCTCGAGTTTTAAAGTTGATAATGCTCAAATCAGATTATAAATATATTAGCTCTACGTTTCGCAATAAAAATTACGTTTATTTCAGTTTCTGGCAAACGACAGACATCCGTCTTTGATAATAGGCAACTCACTGATATAGAAGAAATCCAGAGGCGGACAGCTATGTCTGTTACTGGCAGGTTCGATCAACGCGCGAGTGTTACTGAGATGCTTCGGGAACTCAAATGGGAATTGCTGGAGGGAAGGCGACGTTCTTTCCGAGAAACACTGTTTAAGAAATTTAGAGGGTCGTAATTTGAAGCGGACTGCAAAAACAGTCTACTGCTGGCAACCTACGTTTCGCCACAAACATAAGGTCAGAGAGATTGGGGCTTGTACAGATGCATACAAGTATTCGTTTTTCCCCTCGTTCTATATGGTTGTGGAACAAGGAAGCTAGTAACTAGTAATGGTGCAGTGTACCCTCCGCCAGGCACCTTTGGGTGGATTGCAGAGTATGCGTGTAGATGTGTAACATAAAGAATCTAAAGCCTTCCAGTATTTTCAGGTCTCTTCCATATGTACAACCTTCGTTCATGGTGCCTAAAGCAAATGTCATCGATGGTTAAATTATGTTCAGTTCCACATATTTTACAGTGATAATTATACCTAGCTCATAATTAAAGATGCTAAATCTCTTTTCATTGGAAACTTCATTTATTCTTCTATGAAGTATGTTATGAATAATATGACGTGCAATATGATTCCTGGTTCCATGCGCGTATCTCATTCGTAAATGGTCAACAATGGCCACAAATTGTATGAGTTACCATAAAACCTTGCATACCTATACGCAAAAAAATCAAGATATGTAGTGGAAATTATCATGTTCAGTCAAAAATGGAAGGATTTCGACAATGACATCAATATCCACGGAGCACATATTCTCAGTTCGTGTAAAAGTGAGAAACGACAATGGGTTTTGAAAGATTCGCATTTACATTTCCACGAGAAAACTAATTTGGGTGAGCGCAAAGAGTTTTGTATCCTGAGACACTTCTTGTAACTGCAAACCGTCAGTTTACTAACATGTAAGGTAACAAACTCTTGATAAACGCTGTGGCTTGTGGAAAAATTACTTGTGTATAGGCTGCGAGCAACAAAATGGGAAGGGGTACTGGCAACAACAAAATGGGAAGGGGTACTGGCAACGTAAATTGCTGTAAGTTGAGAATTTATGCAGTAAGGAAAGCGTGGCTAATTGCTTAAGGAGACAGCCGGCCCGAAGCGGGAGGCTGCGTTTGAATCCCGATCCAGACACATTTTAAACGTTACCATTGAATTTATTTCAATGCACTGAAACGGTCAAATACTTCTAATTCAAAAATTTCTTCTCTTGGTGCCTTAAAAAAAACTTTAAGAAAAAAATGTTCTATAAGAGGTCAGACATGCAATGGCGGATTCAGGATTTTGGTTTAGAAGGGGGGGGGGGGCTAACCCAGTCGATGACGGGGTTTATAAACACTAAAACCATAACTTCCGCTGCAGCCCTACAGGCTGTCAAGATATACCGTAATCATTCATTATGAAAGAAGTGCAATCGACGCTGTGTGGAGAAACGTGATAGAGCGAAGTACATTCTTTCGAGCCTAGTCGCGTGCTTTCATTTGCGTGCAAGACATACCAGAGCAGATCCGTGTCCGCCAGACGTGGAGTTCGTGACGTCAGCGGAAGGTGGCGGCCGCAACAATAGAACCCCCTCCCCCCCAACCGCCCACCGTTCCCTCCCCCTCCCCCCACCTTTGCCAAATGCTGTCGCGCAGCTGTGCTTGGCAGCCGGCTAGGCAAACGGCACTAGGCTACGGGAACGCACAACTGCTCTACAACAGTGGCTTCCAACGGTTTATAGACCAACGACCACTTTGATTTCATGTTGCGAGCAGGGACCACAAATTTAAAGAAAAACAGACTATGTTAAACTAAAAAAAATTTTAATGAAAGCTTTTAAAATATTCCTTAAACCTAAGAATAATATCACTATTATTATAATAGAAAAGTTTAGTAGAAAATAAAATTCGGTTCGCAGCATTCACAAGGAATCGTCAGCTTTAGAAGGAAGTGTGTGGGGTAAAAATGGTAGAGGGAAACCGAGGGACGAATACAGTAAGCAGATTCAAAAGGATGTAGGTTACCGTTCGTGTTCTCAGATGAAGAGGCTTGCACAGGACAGGGTAGTGTGGAGAGCTGCATCAAACTAGTCTGCGGACTGAAGACCACAACAACAACAGCGATGTTATCCACTTCAGTCATCATCGTTGAAGTTAAGTTATCGTGGACACACAGTAAAATTGACTGAGCAAGTAACAAAGAGTTAATATTTTAAGGGATAAAAGTTTGAAATTTTATGTATTTCGCAGAGCATTTATCAGCTTTTGCGTACCACAGGTTACGAACCACTGAAGTTTAGAATCTTGGATGTTATCTGACAAACGTCACAGCTTTATGACTTGGCAGCACTCCTACACCGACTGAAGGTATTTTGATTATTCTGGACCCGATTTGCTTTTTTAAAGAAATGCATTGTTTACCATGTGAGTCCTCCCACTGTGACTGGGAGTTAGAATCCTAGGGAACATAATGGAGTCTTGATTCTAGCAGTAGTCAGGCTCTCACATAGCACATTACTTACAAATTACGGTAGACGAGGTGAAAGACGAGAGTATGCTGGATGAATTACTACCGTTCAGCCACATTACAACCTCTTACATCTCTCCTCTGAATGAAGATATTTCTGATATTGTTATCAAAAGGTCACAGTGAATTGAGAAATGACTGTTGAATCTGTCTTTACTTTCTGTTATAGTTCTGTATATATCGTGTTCTTCCATTCTTATCGTAGTCTCCTAGTTGTTATACACGCTGTATATTATTTTCCTTTCCCTGCTGATTACTCCTCTTTTCTCAGAATTTCCAACATGTTGTACCAGTTTACACTGTGGTATGCTTTTCTAGATAGCCTATTACACTATATACGAGTGTACGAAATGACCAGCTCTGTAATTGAAGAGTTTCTTACTAAAAGAACACAGAATATCATTCTTAACTAAGCGAAAACATCAGGTGTAAAATTATTTTCGTTAAAACTGTTATAGGAACTTCCTTTTTGTTAGGATTTGCTCTAGGTATTCAGAGTCGTCAGACTTTTGGCTGATTTATTTTGTTGCTGTACGTCGTTCCTATCGCGAAGTTCGTCTCTCGCTTAAGAGACGGAAGTTTGTCGTGTTACCTGTTTGTTATTTGTACGTGTGATCGTATATCAATTGTTTGTGAATGGTATTTCATGATGCGAGATCTCTGAGACAACCCAGAATTTGTGTAAACCGCCTAGATACAACGCGCAGGCAGGTCGGTGAACAAGCCGGTCTGACTACGACCTCGCAACTCGCAATCTAGCGCGCAGGAAAGGAAGAGGGAAGGGACAGCAAAGGAATGACTGTACCTGCTCTGAAGCACTGAAGTAATCCTGTGGCGACAGGTAGAAATGGGAGCCGGACCGCGACTTGTGAAAGTGTAATTAAAAAAGGGAAAAAAGTCTCTGGTGTCTGTATCTTACAGTTTGAATAATCAAAGTCCTAAAAATCAATCTGTCAGTTAATAAAGTTCAGAGTCAAAGTTAGTTGAACTCTCAGGTAATGTTCAGTGTTTATCTGAGGGGATTGACTTATGTTAATTCTCGTACTCTGAGTTACATGAAAGAGAACGGGTCGTAGTTTGCTGTAATTCTCTCGTAGCAAAATGTTTGTTAAGCTTATGGGACTTAACTACGGGGTCATCAGTCCCTAAACTTAAAAATTACTTATGAACTACCTTATACTAAAGACGGCACAAATATCCATGCCCGAGGGGGGATTCGAACCCCCGACCGTAGTGGCCGTGCAGACCGTGACTGAAGTGCCTCAGTCTCCTCGGCCACCGCGGCCGGCTCTCTCGTAGCTCGATGATATGTTCCGACGCCGCCCGTTCTGGTACACTGCGTCAAACTGACAGTCTCGTCGATTCTGAAAAAAGAGTAAGATAAACGTTAGTAGTACGGCGGAATTTCCATCATTGATTGTGCAATCAAAGTCGACTACTATCAATACTGATTTACGGCGTAAGAATTGCGTGCTTTTTCTCTGATGCTAAATATTGAGAGACATTTAAAGTTGACCGTGTACAGGTTCTAGTCGTTCCAGATTGATAGTTCACTTCGTATTACGACATACACAGACATCCAGATCTAACAAGAAAAGTACTTAGACTCGAACAAACTTATCTGAATGAACTTTTGGTTACAGTATCTCAATGTACATCTCAGTGTGCTGGTGGGTGTCGTTTTTATGCAAAACTTTGCAATCATGCTCTAGATAGCACTGTAGATGTAATTGTAGACGCCATACGTAATGCAGATACCTGAACTATAACTTATGTAATAATCGTCGTACATGTTCTTTAGCGTATTGTCATCAAAAGCCGTGATGATAGTTACAACTTTAACCTTCTTCTCGTAAGACTGTTGGTATTCACTGCCACTGCTTCCATCGCCTCTTCCCGCACTTACCGTAGCACTACCGCTAGCAATGAGTTCTACGTCATTATCATCCCTATTATCATCATTATGTGTTAGTGTTACAACAGTATCTAACTTATGCTCATATTTCTGTACCATAACAGATACGAGAAAGCATGCGAATGATTAATCTTCTACACTAACACCATCTTCACGAAGAATGCTTCTTCTTAACTTCATCTTAACCAATCACAATACTTTAGCAGGACTGATTACCAATCGCCGCCCCATCTGACGCTTCATCACACAAATGTCCAAAACGCAACTTCGGAGGCACACTGCACCGTCCCTACTGGCGAACCGACAGGCCAAAGTGCAACGTGGCAAGGCATACGCAGAGGCCTCTAACGGACGACTGCAGAGTTTTAGATGCGGGAGTGTTACTAGTGCAATAAGGGATCTTTACATTATCTCTCGTACGATTTTGATGTATATGTGTTTGTTCGAGTCCAAGTACTTTCCTTGTAAGAAATGAAGTTATCTCGCTCAGTGAATAAGTTACAAAATTGCTTATGTTTCATTCGTGCCGTTTATTGTTGATCACAACGTGATAATAGTTTACAACTCGTAACATCGATTAACATTCCGTAGATACGTAAATGCGTGAATCGTATATTAGTTTCGTCCTTGAATATCACCATAGAATAGCCAAGTCTCCTTCTTCAATAGATTATTAACACTAAAGATGGAATAAATCTGTGTTTTTATAACTTTGCATGTGCAATTAATTAAAGAAAAATTCGTAAATAACTGATATAACTGGAGAGGGATAGGGATATTACAGTCTCCAAACTGGATTCCTCGCTTAACCCTTTGCGTACAACTGATTTCACAGTGAGACCACCTGTAATTTAATGTCTCAAAGGCGGCTCAGTGGCTACTCTGTAAAATCACTACGGCACTGGAGTATACTACCCTCTGTCGTCAAGATATTCAACTCGCTGCCGGCTCGGGTAATACGTTTTCGCGGGAATAACAAAAACATTCAGCTGCGCGATGTATTTCGGTGTGCTGCTGAGAATCGTGAGGTTACATATATTGTGTTCCGCTGCATTATCTTCTGAGTTGGCATAGTTCTGATAAGTTACGAAAGGTTATGCATTGTAGAATAGACTAATATTTTCATTTGATCCATGTTCTTGCAGAACTTTGTGTACCAGTGGTTTCACTACGTAACCATATGTTCTAAAAAAAATTGTGACCACTCGAGTACTTTTCTCACTTCATATATTAGTTACATATGTCGTTTGTAATGCAATTATACAAAATAAAATTGTTTCATAAGTCAATTTGGTTCCTTGAGCCCAAAGGGTTATTAAAGGAAGTGGTCACCTTCAACGCCTCCGCCGTCTGAGCACACTCCTATGATGACCATGCCCTCTTATGGTCGTCATACCGCATACACATCTGGAATTAGGAGTAAATATCCAATCCTTTTTCATGTATTATTTGAATGTTATATAAACTAACGATTGGTTGTGGTACCATATACCCTCCAGCAAGCACCTTACAATGGATTAAGGAGTACGTATGAACTCTGGTCAAAACGATTAGGGGATCAGTTGAGATATCTGCGTTCTGAAGTATTGTCATCGGCAGAATTAACTAAATGGTTCGACGTCTTTCAGTCGGTTCTACGGAATGGAGACAACATTAAGGCAACCGAGATAGTGATAATAACAAAGTTGCTGCAAAGAGGGTTGTATTTGACTTGTTAAATTACGACTGTGCTTGGGCCAAGGGTAAATTTACAACTTTGTATTCCATTCAAAAGTATCTTATCAGCTTACACTGAGGTAAGGAAACTATTGGGGTAGCGATGCACACAGAAACAGATGTCGGCAGTTTCGCGTACACAAACTATAAAAGGATGGTGATTTGGCAAAGATGTCCTTTGTACTTCGGAGATTCGTGCGGAAATGTTTCCAGTGTGATAATGGCCGCACGACTAGAAACAAGACTTTGAATACGGAATAGGGCTACAAGCATGGGACACTCCAGATGGAAAATCTGTACATTCATTTCATTTTCATGTTCGGTCGGTCAGCATTTCCAAAAAACAGCAGCTGCGATTGCGTTGTCATTTCCTTCGTAAACATCTTGTGTTCTGCATGGGTTGTCCAGGAGGGAACATACAAGTCCCACAGTCGCAAGAGGTGTCTGCGCTCGCTTCAGATTGGTCTTGCATGGGGGACGCCCATTCTTAGGGGGTCGAGGGACCTCCACACAGGGTATTGCAGGTTTGCGCCAGGAGCTATTGCTTCTTTCGGCGATACGTCTTCGGGCAGTGAGCTCTTCCACGTTGCGAGACGATTTGCCTCTGGTGCTCCCTCCAGTGGCGCAGTGCTAGCAAGGAAACTCCTACGGGATTTAAGGCAGAATCTTGCTGCCTGGTGACCATACAGAGGATGTCGGTGGTCAGTCTCCTTCTTTGTTCTTTCATTGTCTGCACAAATGGCCTTCCGGATATTGGGTGGGGTTATTCCAACAATGGGATACAATTCCTGCACTGGTCTTGGCTTCAAGCATCCTGAGATGATCCTTACAGTATTGTTGACCGCAATATCGACTTGCTTAGCGTGCGCTGAAGCGTTCCACACAGGAGCAGCATACTCAGCGGCTGATACACGAAGCGCGAGTGCAGAAGTCCTTAGGAGGTGCGGGTTGGCTCCCCAGCTCCTGCCAGCCAGCTTCTTAAGAATCCCATTACGAGCACCGACTTTTTGTTTCACGTTCAGACATTACTGCCCTGTCCAGAGTGACACCTAGGTAGACTGGTGCTGGGAAATGTTTCAGTTGCCCTACTCGCCATGTGATGTCCAGTTTGTGCTGCGCCTCGTGGTTTCGAGGTGGAAGGCGCTCACTTGAGTTTTACTGGGATTGAGCTTCGAATGTATGATGTTACAAAAAGGTACGGCCAAACTTTCAGGAAACATTCCTCACACACAAAGAAAGAAAATATTTTATGTGGACATGTGTCCGGAAACGCTTAATTTCCATGTTAGACCTCATTTTAGTATTTCTCTTCCTCGATTCCACGTCATCAACACAGATTTTCTGTGAACGTTTGGGCAGGAATTGTTGTGATGTCTTGATTGGGCCTCATGTTCTTCCACGTACGCTCACTGGAGCACGTTATCATGATTTCACACGGGATACTCTACCTGTGCTGCTACAACATGTGCCTTTACAAGTACGACACAACATGTGGTTCATGCACGATGGAGCTCCTGCACATTTCAGTCGACGTGTTCGTACGCTTCTAAACAACAGATTCGGTGACCGATGGATTGGTAGAGGCGGACCAATTCCGTGGCCTCCACGCTCTCCTGACCTCAACCCTCTTGACTTTCATTCATGGTGGCATTTGAAAGCTCTTGTCTACGCAACCCCGGTACCAAATGTAGAGACTCTTCGTGCTCGTATTGTGGACGGCTATGATACAATACGCCATTCTCCAGGGCTGCATCAGCGCATCAGGCATTCCATGTGACGGAGAGTGGATGCATGTATCCTCGCTAACGGATGTCATTTTGAACATTTCCTGTAACAAAGTGTTTGAAGTCACGCTGGTACGTTCTGTTGCTGTGTGTTTGCATTCCATGATTAATGTGATTTGAAGAGAAGTAATAAAATGAGCTCTAACATGGAAATTAAGCGTTTCCGGACACATGCCCACATAACATACTTTCTTTCCTGAAAGTTTGGTCTTACCTTTTTGATATATACAGTGAATAACTTTAATATTCGGACACCAAGATATTTTTAGTTTGCTGCGTTATAACTGCATTCGGAACAAACAAAAATATAACATAACCAAATATTATATGAAGGTGCATGTCTTGTAAATAACAGTATGAAAGTTGTTTGCATAAAGTAAAACAGTTGTTAAAGAATGTGATTAAAATAAACCACTCCTGGATGGTCACGTTACTTTAATATCCGGACAGATGGCAGTGTCGCACTTGTCACCGTTCACCGTTCACCGGGGTGAGTAGGTCTGCTTCTAGTGTTCACAAGCGCGGTCGACTGTCCAGATGGTACGATGCCACGCAAAGATAATACCAACTTTGAGATGCGACAAATTGTGATTTTTCACAATGCGAAAGGAAAATCATATCGACAAACTGCTGCCATGCTCAACATGAGTAAGAGTACTGTGGCAGATATTGTTTCAAAAACGAGGACCGTGTAGACTCCATACCACAAATGGGCCAGCCACAGAAGTTGGACGCTCGTGACAAGAGGAAGTTAATACGAAAAACAAAGAAGGATCCTACACTCAGTGCACCGAGATTAGCACGTGAGCCTCTAAACGAGACTGGCAAGAAGGTACATCCTCAAACGATTCGCAGAGCATTGAAAGAAAGTGGATACAATGGAAGAGTGGCTCGGAAGAAACCTTATGTGACTCAACAGAATGGACAGAAAAGATTGGACTTTGATAGGGAGTTTATTACGAATGATGCAATTTGCTAGAATGACGTCACGAAAGTCGGACGGACGAAGCATGATGTGGCGGAAGAAGAAAGAGGAATTTACAGTCACAAATATTAAACCAACTGTAAAGCATGGAGGTTGCAGCGTCCTTGTCTGATGCTGTATATTGACATTTGGACCGGGCGAATTGGTGTTCATCGACAATACTATGGACAAATATGTCTATTTGAACATATTAAAGAACAATTTACGAAAAAGTGCTGAAACCATGGGGATATCAAACACCTTCAAATTTTACCAGGACAATGATCCGAAACATAAGGCTCGCATTATGCAGGAATATTTGTTGTACAACTGCCCCAAGTCCTACCACCACCACCTCAGTCACCAGATCTCAACCCGATTGAGAATGTGTGGGGAGAAGTGAAGCGATGTATTAGAAGTACACCAATATCTTCCAAAGAAAGTCTGAAGCTTCGACCGAAAGATGAATGGAACAGTCTACGTGCGGGCTATTTAAAAAGTATCATTAGCAGTATGCCGTAGCGTTTGAAAGAAGTGATAAAACAGAATGGCTACCCAACATGATATTGAAACATTTATTTCCCATAAAATTTTGTCTCGAAATACTTAGTTCCGCAAAGTGTCCGAATATTAAAGTAACGTGAATATAGGACCGAGTTGTATTTAAATTGCATTATTAAGGAAGTTGTGCAAGTTATCTCAATAAAATTTATGTGATTACTTACAAGACACATCACGTAATGTAATAATTGGTTATACGTTTTGTTTGTTTTGTTATAAATAAAGTTATGATGTTCCAAGATTGAAATATCACAGTGTCCGAATATTATTCACTAGAGAGAGAGAGAGAGAGAGAGAGAGAGAGAGAGAGAGAGAGAGAATGCAAGAGACTTTTTGTTTATTTATTCACTCAAACTTGTTTCTTTGCCTCTACTTTCTGAACAGAGGTACAGGAATTCAGTCGGTGGCGGCTATAACGGTGAAGCGCCGTAAGCGCTGGGCCGCAAATAGCAGCCAGCAAACAGCTGGCTGGCCACAGCTGTGGAGGCGTCGTCGCTGGTGATGCGTCGTGTGTCAGCGCAGCCCCGTGTGTAAACAACGGCGCTGCTGCAGGCAGCTGCAGCTGCAGGCCATCACACCAGCTCGCAGCTCCGCTGCAGCTGCCGTCGCCGGCTACGACTGCGTCTCCTGACAGCGGTGCTGCAAAAGTAGCTTATCTGTCTGGCAGATTAAATAAAACTGTGTAGTCATAATTCTGTTACATGTAAAATAATATACGGTTTTTTTTTTTTTTTTTTTTTTTTTTTTTTTTTTTTTTTTTTTTTTTTTTTTAATTTGACTTATTTATTTGCGCCTCGGTTGCACAGTGGTAGAGTGCCAGACTACAAATCCAAAGGTCGCGGGTTCGATCCCCGCCTGCTCCTAGGATTTTTATCTGTCACTTTCCACTTCTTTCACCTCTGGCAGTACTGCTCATGTGAAAAATACCGAGTAGCACCGTGGTTCGGAACCCACGTTAAATTGTAGGTCCCCCTATAACTGGCTGGGTAAGTCAGTTCAAAGGTCGGAGGAAGGCAACGGCATACCACCTCCAAACAGGACCATGCCTAGTAAAGCACTGTGGTGTTCAAACCAATCTTCGGATTGCTTTACCTTACCTACTT
The DNA here is from genome assembly GCA_026315105.1 of Locusta migratoria. Classification (NCBI taxonomy): domain Eukaryota; kingdom Metazoa; phylum Arthropoda; class Insecta; order Orthoptera; family Acrididae; genus Locusta; species Locusta migratoria. The sequence continues at coordinate 44,776,271 of CM048747.1, forward strand.
TCTTCCAGCAATACACCATACCATAGTACCATAAATGTAGACTGAAAATAAAATAGCAATAAGTGCCAAAAATGGAAAAATTTTGTTTTATTGTGAAAATGTGGGCTACATGCCTAACACTTCTCAGTAAAAAGCGGGCTATCTGTTATTCGATGTGGAAGTAGTTCTAATGTTTCTCACAAGAATTCCCGACGATCTATGTGCCACCTGTTGTGAAGTAAAATCTGGACTCTGTGCCAGTGGCCGGAGGTGCACGTGAGCTTTGTTATTACCGCTTGAGTTGAGGTTCCATCGTGTAGCAAGCAGTAACTATTCGTTTTGTGCTTTTTCTGCAATGGAAATGCTAAATAACCTTAGACCAGGAGGTAAGTTCTACAAGAACAGCCGGATTGTGGCAGTGCCTGAGAAACAACCTCTACCTGTTGCGGTAGGTTTAAATACCTCTATAACATCATAGACCTACGTTGTTTATTAATAGCTCGAAGTTATATTCCTTCGGCTTTTAATGTCGCAGTTGTTTGTATATGCGTTTTTGTACTGAGTGCAAAGTAGTGAAAAAGAGGTTAAATGTTCAAATGTTTGTAATTCTATCGGACCAAACTGCGTGGTCATCAGTCCGTAGCTTACAAACTACTTAAACTAAACTAACCTAAGGACAACACACACACCCATGCCCCAGGGAGGACTCGAACCTCCACGGCGAGCAACCGCGCGCTCCGCAGCGAGACGCTTTAGACCGCTCGGCTACTCCACCGCGGCAAAAAGAGGTTATTAGACGCAGTGTTTCCACTTCTAATGGCCTTCTTTTATGTAGGTTTCATGCTGATATCCATATCTATGCAGAAGCATTGCCTTCAAACAAAAACTAAACATCTTCAATCAGTTTAATGAACTAGGAGATATCGTCAAGCAAAGTTCATATCTAATGGGAAACATAAGTATTAAACGTAGGCGACATGGGTCGTACACTGATTCGACAGAAAGTAGATGGCAGGCCAGTGTATTTTACACGATTCCTGATGGCAAAGATGATCATAAACAAGTGTGCAAGCAAAAATTTGTGGAAATCCATAGCATCACAAAGCGTAGGGTTGAAACATTAGTTAAATCGAAAAAGTGGGGTGACGTTACGTACGTTGAACGTAGGGGAAATGAAGCCAAAGAGAGTAAGTACACAGGTCATGATGCATAGCGTATAGTTGAACACACAGTAATTTTTCCCCAAGAGTCAAGTCATTACACAAGGGCCAAAAGTTCACTTCACTTTAAGCCAAGATTTGAATTACTAGAGAATGTATGACGCTTTTATTGACCTTCATCCAGACCACAAAGTCCAATACATCTTTCCATTTACTTGAATTTTGGACATAGCCCGGTTTTTACAGTAGAGGGTATGGCACATAGCCCTATTCTTATTTTTTATCAGAAAAATATTTTTTTCATAAAGATAAAAATTGAATGGTCAATTCAACTGTAATAAGTCTTTAAAGATTAACGGTAGACACAAATTAAGGCGAAAAAAATTGCACATAAGGACAAACAGTTCATTTAGGAGGTTTTTTGCTTTTTACTCAAATCGTCCATTTTGGCACTTAGCACGGATTTTATAATTAGTCTACCAATTAAGAATAGGTGAAAATTTTCACATACAAAACGCAATAGCACAAGGCGAAAACTGTACTCAGTGAATACACTTTACTCTGCAACAAAACACTATTTGACACAATAGAGGATATCTACAAATAACCTTCATCCCACCACCCTCATCACTAACTCTTCTCTCTCTCTCTCTCTCTCTCTCTCTCTCTTTCACACACACACACACACACACACACACATCCTCTGTTAACTTAGATGACCACCGATACAGAAACTTAAAGAAAAAAACAATATCTACAAACACCTGAAACTTTCACACACACACATGCACACAAGACACATCCACACAGACATAAAATATACTTATATCCAAAATTTAAACATCAAACACCCGTCCACAGTACTGCATCTCTCCTACACTTTCTGTCAACAGTGAAACACTCGAATCTCGCGCGCAACCCAGCCAAACAAAACATCCAAAAACAAATGAATAGCGGTCACCCGTATCCATACACCAAATGTAAATATTAGCGTAATGTACACCAGCAATATTAAGTGAAAAACAAGCTATAAACAAACCACAAAGAAAAGTCGACAAAGCAAGGAGCCAAGAAAAAGAAATAGAACAGTGTGTAACAACACACACAAGGCACAATTTTCGAACTCAAAATTGAATAACGATAGATATAAACTGTTTGTTTTGCCTTGCAGATGACAGCATGTAAAAATTAAAACAAGGTGTAGTAAGCACTTCACTGTGCGATTTTAACATAGCCTAATGTAAGGTATGTATATACAAAATAACTACAAACGTCGTATTTCTAGGCCTAATTTTCGGAAAAACTAAAACAGATTGTGTGCAAACTCAGTCTTCTACACTGTTAAATATCTTGTAAAATTTTTTTAAATGTATATCAAGAAGCCGAGCGCGTTGAGGCGCTGTACGCCGATGCACAAGACCGTTCCCCGTCGGGTGTTCGAATCCCCCCTAGGGCATTGATGTTTGTGTCGTCTTTAGTGTAAGGTAGTTCATAAGTACTTTGTAAGTTTAGGGACTGATGACCCCCCAGTTAAGTCCCTTAAGCTTAACAAACATTTGAACATTTGATCTATATCAAGAAGCCTTTTTGTACGCTACTAATTTTATTTTCAGACAAACAATAAAAAAAAGTCCCACTGAAGATGTTCTGAAATATGTTTGAGAAATGTAACAAAAATAGAAGTGTTTTGCTTACGGCGGAAACATCCTCACCTCACATAGAAACAGTTTTACTGAATGCATTATATGTACTGTAAAGGAGCTGTTAAAACGATAGTAACATAAACTAGCGATTGGTTGTGGTACAATCTATCCTCCACCACGCACCTTACAGTGGATTAGGGAGTACGAATGTGCACTGGTCAAAACAACTAGGGGATCAGTTGAGATATCTGCGTTCTGAAGTATTGTCATCGGCAGAATTAACTAAATGGTTCCACGTCTTTCAGTCGGTTCTACGGAATGGAGACAACATTCGGGCAACCGAGATAGTGATAATAACAAATTTGCTGCAAAGAGGGTTGGTTTTGACTTGTGTTTACAAAACGAATTACATAAGCAGTGAGCAGGTAGTGAAATGCAACAACAACGTAAATTACCCGAAGCTATGGCATAGAGAGCTATAGGAAGTTAGAAACAGATGGAGTTGAATACAGCCATTGGAAATCTTGCCTTTCGCGAGCAACAGTGGTTTCTTGATACTGGATGCCTTGAGTGCGACAGTGATTCTGAATGAAAAAATGCGGGCTTATGTTGATGTGCACATTGCACTCTTTCACTTGTTTTAACCACTTTATCGAAATCCCCCAAATATAAGCACCATGGCGTGTGCAAGACGTGAGTTACATCTTTGCTTCAATAAAGCTCTCAGAAGAATCAGTATTATGCTGATAAAAGTCGTCTTATGACAAATAGAGGAGTTTTGGGGGTAATTACGGTTTTCGTAGCAGAAGAGATAGTATGTGTATCGTTATTACGTTTTTAATATTCGGGTACTCTTGGAAGAAATTTGGTTTGCCAACCATACCCCCAGGGGCAGACACTCTCCAACAACTTCACTCTATTTCCTTCCTCCTCTTTTCACTACTGCTGCAACTTCCTTTCCTCGACTTTTCATTTCGCAGAGTTAAAAAAGGAGATCAGTTGACCAAGAATAAAGTTAATTTTCAAATTTTTATTTTTTAATGAAATGACATCGATGATTTTGCTTCATCTCTAAATATTCCTTGACTATTTGCAAGATTTCCTGCGTGAAAGTACCTATATCACTCTCTTCACATTGTGGAAGTAAAATTTTGCGAGTTTTTTGCTTGGTTGCGTGTGTTACATTTTATTATGCTAATTTTACATTTTAGGTTTACCACACAAACAGGAAAAAAATTAACGTGTAGAATCCGTTTAGCTTCACCTAATACGTCGGGTAGGAGCATTTCCCACGTGGCACAAAAACAGAATTCTTGAGGTAACAACTCCAGGAACAGAAAACTGCAGCAGTTAAAAGCTGTCTACATGCGGGATGTCCAAGTTCGACCCCTATTTCCATGCATGTTGAAAATAACATTTAAAACAACTTGGTTGCCGTTTTGTTTAGTTATTTACTTTTGTTTGTTTGCAAGCTTATATAGAAAGCCATGTATCTAAACGCGGGATAGCATATTTAAAATGTAATAACGATTGAACTTACTTATAGAGCAGTAATATTAGACTGTTCTAAAGAGTGGCAAGCCTTATAACCTGTCAATGATCAGTGGTGTTGAAATTGAGGTCGGCGTTCAAGAGTGCCCGCTGATGTTTCGCAAGCTCCAGGAACGAATCGGTCAGCGCCTATTACGAGAAGACGTTCCGGCACTCCGCCAGCATGTACATCGGCAGGGCGAGCATTCCACAGGCCGACACAAAGTCTTTCAGATGGTACTTGAAACGCTAGTTAAGAAAGAAGTCATTTTGTAAATGTGATCTTCACTACACTACAACGTAGGGACGCAACGAAAGGTGAAGTAACAGAACCATACGGTCAGAGGCGTAGATATTGTTTTAGGGAGGTGGGAGTCCATTTTCTTCCGAGAACGGGAGGATGAGGGGGGGGGTCAGTTCTCAAGAAGTTCGTTCAGTTTAATATCCAAAGCGGCAGTTGAGCTGTAAACAGCCTCAACGTTTAAAATTGTGAGCGAAAAAGAAAATTGCTCTACGGATATGGCAGTAAGGAGAGGGGGAGGGTTTTGGACCTTTAACCATCTCAGCATCTTCGCTGTAGCTTCGCAATGTATATATTCACTTAGGAAATTGGTCATTAATAATCCGACCCAAGTCAAAAGTAATAGCAGTGTACATAGCTACAACACTAGGAGAATGGGAGATATTCACTATTCAAGGTTAATTCTAACTTTGGCTCAGAAAAGAGTGAATTATGCTGACACAGAAGTCTTCGGTCACTTATCAAGTAGCACCAAAAGTCTGACAGATAGCCAACTAGTATTTAAAAAGAAATTAAAACAATTTATGAATGGCAACTCCTACACTGTAGATGAATTTTTAGATAAAACTTAGTAATTTCGCTAAAAAAATCCTTAAAATATTTATTGTCACGTTTAGACACCATTTAAAAAACTGACACGGTCCACATCATTGCGAAATGTATTTATGATCTATGGGACAAGTATTAATCTGATCTAATGTAATAGAACCTGTCCCCCCCCCCCTCTGGATCACACGTATTCTACAGGGTATACCTGCTGATCGTAAACCAAACAGTCGAACTCGGCAACTCCCCCAAATCTGTCGACAAACGGCACACTCGAATTCGGCAACTCTGTACCTGCTGCTGAGAGGAATGCATTCCGCTTTCCCTCCCACTTACCAGTCGCGGCATTAACCTTCATTTACACGACAAATCAGTCAAATTTACAGGCAATAAATTCTACTAAATACCTAGGAATTACAATTTCGAAAAACTTTATTACAAATAGAAAATAACGTGGGGAAAGCGAACCAAAGACTACATTTCATTGGCTGAACACTTATAAGATGGAACAGTTCTTCTAAATAAATTGTCTACGCTACACTTGTGCGTCCTACTTTGGAGTACCGCTGTGAATTGTGGAATCCCCACCAAGCGGGACTGACGGAGGATATAGAGAAAGTTCAGAGAAGGGTAGCTCGGTTAGTATTATTACGATACGGGGGAGAGGAGTGGATTACAAACGGAGCATGTAAAATGGATTGCTCAGTCTGCCCACAAAAAACGCAGCTGAAGTAAAATGCAATCAAATCTTAGAACCGTTCTTCCATGAAAAAATCCTGGTCGTGCATATACAGAGAGCGCAAACAAAGAGAACACCGCAGTTAACGCCAGAGCAATGAGGAACAGGGCACCTAAGACACTGTAATTTTTATCTATCAATTGCAAATGTCAATTATTTCAGAAATTATTTCTGAAACCTGGTGTAATAAACAAAATACAGCGAATTAGGGACTTGAACGCAGTTGTGAAGAATAAAACATCTTCACTATAACAAAAATATTAGAGCTACAGTAGTAACAAAGTTAAAAACTAGGGCATTGCTTTCAAAATATCTTTAAGACGAAAGAGTAACCAAAGAGGTTAAAACAGAATGTTTCACCCGAGGACAAAACGGTTCTTTATAATTAAAAAAAAATTATAAAGTGCAGTTCAGAATACATTGAAAATGCCCTTATGTTATCTTGGAATGAGTTTGCTTACCCGAGGAGGAACAAATTTCCTTTCCATGTCATTCGATACACTAAACATGGACAAATAACACTGATAGTCAATCAGGCGGTTTATAGAAAGCCCTCAGTTCAGTTAAGGATACACCAGCTAAAACATTTGAGACCAGTCAACACATTAAATATTTGATGTTAGAATAAGAAACAAATTATTAAGGAAAATCATAAGAACACTTAATGGAGTTAAGGTTCAGATTAGATTAGATTAATACTTGTACCGTAAATTGTAAATACGATCTTTCGTACTGGTGTGGGACGTATCAGTTTAATAAATGGTGTCTATTCATGACACTCAATATTTTAAGGTTTTTTTTTTTTTTTTTTTTACCGAAATTACAAAGTTTTATGTAAAAAGTCATCTAAAGTGTAGAAGGAGTTACCATTCGGAAATTCTTTTAATTTATTTTTAAATACTAGCCGCGTATCTGTCACACTTTTGATGCTGCTTGGTAAGTGGCACAAGACTTTTGTGGCAGCATGATTCACCCCTTTGTGTGCCAAAGTTAGATTTGACTCTGAATAGTGAATATCATCTTTTCTCCTACTGTTGTAGCTATACACACTGATATTACTTTTGAATTGGATCTGAGTGTTAATAACAAATTTTGATGGGTGAATACTTATTGTGAAGCTACTGTCAAGCTGTCTGCAGGATCATCTTGGGTGGGCTCCAACAATTATTCTAAGCTTTTGAGTATTGAATACTTTTCTACTCAATGTTGAATTGCCCCTGAATATGATCCCATACGAAAGCAGTATGTGAAAATAGGCATAGTAAGCTAATTTACAGAGATATATATCACCAAACTTTGCAATGACCCTGCTAGCATAAGTAGCTGAATTCAAATTTTTCAACAGATCTTCGATGTGTTTTTTCCGATTTAAATCTTCATCAATGCAAAACCCTAAAATTTTTGAGTACTCTACCTTAGCTACAGATTTCTGTTCAAAGTCTACATTTATTAATCGTGTCATGCCGTTTACTGTATGAAACTGTATATACTTGGTTTTATCAAAGTTTAATGAGAGTACATTTGTAGCGAACCACTTAATAATTTTCTGAAAGACATCATTTACAGTTTTATCAGTTAATTCCTGTTTCAGGCGTGATAGCTATACTTGTATTGTCAGCGAAGGACCCAAGATCGAACCTTGTGGGACCCCATTTTTGATAGCTCCCCAGTTAAAGGAATTAGCTGTTTATTGGATATTATGTGAACTGCTTATTTCAACGTTGTGTACACTTTCAGTTAAGTATGATTTAAACCATTTTCTCACTGTCCCATTCACACCACAATAGTTAATCTTCTCTAGAAGAATTCCATGATTTGCACAACCAAAACCTTTGAGAGAGCTCAAAAAATTCCAACGGGTGATGTCCACTTATTCAAAAGATTTATATTCATCGGTGAAAGTATATATTCTTTTCTGCTGAAAAGCTTTTCTCAAAAACAAACTGACATTTTGTTAGAACTTTATTTTTACTAAGATGTGAAGCTACTCGAGAATAAATTACTTTTTCAATATTTTTGGATAAAGCTTTCAGAAGTGAGATTGGACGTTAGTTGTTGACATCAGACGTATCCCCTTTTTTATGCAATGGTTTAACGACAGAATATTTCTGTCTTGAGAGAATTTTTGTTTTCCTAATTTCGGAGCGAGTGGTGGGTGGAATTTCAATTGTATCAAATTGTGTAGGAATGGCCTCTTTTATTAACTGTCTTGCTACTTCTAATGACCATTTGGATCCTATTTTCACCACAACATTTAAAATATTCATTAAAATGTTTTCAACATCTGACTTTTTGTTACTAAACTTTTCATTTCTTTTGATGGTAATATCCTCTTCCTGTACTCTTGGTTGCCCTGTCTCCCTTTTAATAATATTCCAAATTGTTTTAGTTTTATTATCAGAGGAACTAATCTCAGACCTGATACACATGCTTCTTGATTTTAATAACATTTCTTAATGTAGCACAGTATTTATAATATTTCATTGTTTTTGAAACACTACTGTTTCTTGCAAGTTAGTGTATTCTCAACTAAGACGTAGTTTTATGCTCTGTGAAAAATAAGAGGAAAATATTATTTTGTTTCGATACTCCGCATGATTACGAAATCTTTTTTTAGCTGACAGAATCACCCTATCTGGCAATATATTTAAAGAACAAATTTTGCAAGTGACCTTCCGATCATCTTTGACATGCACAATAGAACTATGGAATCCTGCTCAGCTATTTTTCAGGTCGTGCTGCCTAAGAAGTAAGGTAGGTTCTGCATAACGCTCACGAAGAAAGTTCCATAGAATTGAGTGTACTGCAACTGGTATGTTGGCCTGCGAAACGTGTAAATAAGTTTTCGATGCCTATAGTGAACAATTTAACAGATCACAGTGAATTGTTACCGCAGCATCGTCATGATTTTTGTTTTGTTTGTTAATTTCTGTTTATAATGATATATCTAACATTATGCTTTAAATGGTGATAAACTGAAGACTAGTATACAAAGCACACTATAAATTAATATCAATATACATACAAACAATGTGGGGGTTACTATAGAATCTAACATTTTATACAGAGATTGTCATTCGCTCAGAAGGAGTTTAAAAAATATAATAATATGTGGACAGATGAATGGTTATGCTTTAAATAATTATGATCTGATGACAAATTATATGATGATTGATCAAAAAGTCAGTATAAATTTGAAAACTCAATAAATCACGGAATAATGTAGATAGAGAGGTAAAAATTGACATATATGCTTGGAATGACAAGCAGTTTTATTAGAACAAAAAATGTCCGACAGATGGTGATGGACAGCAAAACGTCAGTTACTGCGCATGGAAATCGTGCATAAAAGGAGCTGTAATGAGAGAGAGTGTCAGATGCACCAGCAGTCGCAGCATGTTGACGTTACCTGAAAAGGAACTTTTAGTGAAGCTGTATTATCAGAATCGGGAAAGGGGTAGTTCGGCGTTACGATCCTATCGCCATAGGGAGGGGATTCGAACGAGTAAAGGTCCGTTGACAAATGCAGCTGTGGCGAGAATGATTTCGAAGTTCGAAGACACGGGTTGTTTAGACGATAGACCCCGTAGTGGTCGACCGAGCACAAGGCGTAATGCTGCTGAGACTGTTCAGGAAGAAATAGAGACTGCAGCGGGTTCGTCTATGCACGTCGCACCGGCATTCCATACACTACTGTTGGCACTTAGGCGTACCCTCCGATGCTATCCTTACAAAATCCATCGACATCATGAACTGCTACCTGGCGATTTAGTGAAGCGGAGGGCATTTGCGGTGTTGGCATTTCAAAAGATGGCGGAAGATGACGATTGGTTGAGTAACGTGTTGTGGACCGACGAAGCTCATTTCACGCTCCGAGGGTCTTTCACCGGCCACAACTGCAGAATTTGAGCTACCGAAACGCCGTTGCACGACGAGAAAGTAGCGGTATGGGTTGGATTAACCACATCTAACGTTATCGGGCCTTTTTTCTTCGAGGAACTGCGTGATTCTGGTTTTGTAACTGCTACCGCGACGGGTTAGAGGTACCCTAATATGTTACGGAATCGCATCATTCCCAACCTGGCTGATAAACACCTACTGGAACGTACGACTTTTATGCAGGATGGCGCTCCACCCCATACTGCTATACCCGGGCCGCTGAAACTTTGCACTTCACGTTTACAAATAACAAGTGAAGAGCATGAAGCTCGATGCGCTAGTCGCTATTAACGATCCAATCACAGCGCTCTAAACACTTCCAGTGATCACGTGCCGTGACGTCAACGTTCCCGCGTTGCCGGCTTTGTTCAGTTCTGCCGTAAAGTAAGTTGTGTGTCGTGAAATACCTATTACTATGTCCTCCATTTCGGAGTTACTACGGCGATCAAAAGATGGTACATTTGTGCGGTCCTCCTGCGTGAAATATTCCTTAAAGGTTAAATTTAGAACTTCAGCTTTCCGTTTGATTTCTGCTATTACTGCCTCGGAATAATCAGCGAGGATAGAAATATATAAACCTTATAACCTATGAATTGAAGTAACTTCGTTATTTTAGGACATCGGTGTAGACATTACACCACAGTACCATTTGATGATGGACTGAGACCCGAAACTAGTAGAGGAGAAATAAATTTATTTGCAAAAATCTTGTGGCTGGTTGTAGTATTTATCTACTACTGTATTACAGAGTTTATATCTTTACGTCTGACGTTAGCGTAAGGCCGAATGTCGGTTTCTAAAGTGTAGTGTGTTGTTTCATTCACAACAATTATTTTATATTACTAATGGAAAATATTATAAATAATAGGAGACAATCGCTTGACGGTTCACGAAGTGATACAAAAGCTTTCCATATAGGATATAAGAGCTCAAAAAAGCACATACTACGTGTTTCTTGTAACGGGAGTTGTGGGGATAAAAGTGCCAAGTGTTGGAATTCGTTTGACATCTTGACCGAAATGTGTTAATGGTCGCAGTACCACTCACAAGTAATGAGAGTGTGATTTAAATCGATCACGCAGTTTAGCGATTTTATAACTCTTGTCTGTGGGAGTGACTCTGGATGTTTCCTTGGTTGAAACGTAGGTCTACAGTTGTGATTGGCGTCTGCTGCCGTCTAAAAGTATGCCGCAGTCTTGTGGACAGAGAACTCTGCACTGTGTACAGTATGACAGCCGTCGCGTTTCTTTCCGCTCTTCTTACCAAGCGTTATATGCCCTGACTTCAATTTCAGGGATGTGCTCGGATACGCTAAAGTTGTCCATAAATGCCATTTGCGTAGAGCATCAGTCGTCACAACGTTCGTCTTGTAAACAATTCAGTAATACGAAAAGACCTCTACTTTCATCTAATGAACATACTGCAAATTTGGTTATATAAACCCATGAAGAAGTATCTCTGGGTGTGCGACAGAGAAACTAACAGTCTCTTCATGTGATGAAGGTTATTCGTATTTCCGAAATGGTTAGAAGTGATACATAGATCGGGATCTTATGTATTAGTAGCGGCCTGGCGAAGCGGAGTGCTCCCTCTAAAATAACATAATTAATTCTAAGTTTCGAAGATAAACCATCTCTAGCAGCCCCCTGTAAAAATGTAACCAATCTGACTAACATGCAGCTGAGTGACGACGCGGTGGAGAGGGAACTTAGTTTTGCCTCACCCCCAAATTCACACCAGTCGTGGGCACCACAGCGCCGTGTAATAGCTTACGGTGCTACCATAACCTGAGGACGCTGAAGAATTACGTCGTGAAATATCTCGAACTCTGCATGAACTAAGCCTACGAAGTCCAACATAACCAGCAGAGAGATGGAAACCATTCTAAACCTGGAAGGGTCTCCCGAGATTTCTATCTTACTTGCAGACACAGGAGAAGGTATATATCGAGAAGCGGAACCTGCTAGATGACGACTTCTACAGGAAGATCAGTGCTCACCCCACCGAAATAGCGGAGAACAGGAACAGGGTGCCTATCAAGGACTCGACTTTAACATAGGAGATCATCAAAAAATTGTTGCCGCTAGGACCTGTACCGCCAAGACTTAATGCACTCCCTAAAGTCCACGAAGATGGGATCCCGTTACGCTCCATTCTCAGCAACATAAGGGCTGCCATGTATTGACTGTCCAAAAACACCTGAAAAATACCGAACTTTTGAATGTCCGCATCACATCCGCAATACTGTGGATTTTGTAAGTCAGCCTCAACACCGTCAGGCTGAAGCACTCTGGTACCCTTGTGAGCTTTGATGTCGTTCGTGATTCACTGGGGTGCATCTACGGCAGTCACTAGAACATACAGATCAGAAATTCCACATTTTCATACATTTCCTGACTCCATGTATTTTCATTTTCATTGAGAATACTGTAAACAAAGGGAAAGAGTCTTAATGGGAAGTCCACTTCATTTTATATACACGGTGATTATAATTAAAGTTAAATTTAAAAAAAATTCAAATGTTCAAATGTTTGTAAATCTATCGGACCAAACTGCATGGTCATCAGTCCGTAGCTTACAAACTACTTAAACCTAGGTAAACTAACCTACAGACAAACACACACACCCATGCCCCAGGGACGACTCGAACCTCCACGGCGAGCAACCGCGCGCTCCGCAGCGAGACGCTTTAGACCGCTCGGCTACTCCACCGTGGCTTAAATTTTCAAAACGCTGTAATGATAACACCACTGGTCAGAATGACATCAAGTTGCAACGGAATATTATCGGAGAAGAGAAAAAATTATGACAGGAGAAAAATAAATAGTTTGAAAATGAATCAATAGTTGGCGCTGTAAGCATCATAATTTAATAGAGGAAAACTACAAATAACGAAGGAATCATACAACAATGCCTAAATGTAAGTCAGACGTTAATCAATTTGTAATGCTCAGTGTGCACGGGTGTAAAAGTGTGATACTGTTAGTTACGTGAGCCCTTCCACCATGGCAAGGTCATATCATATCAGATGGGCGGTTTGTAATTGTCCTGAGGCTAAAAATCACATAAAAAGCATCAACCACATCGTTTCTTTATTTGTCCTGAGGCCAAAAATCGCATAAAAAGCATCTATAACAACGGGTTTTAGTTATTCCGAGGCCAAAAACCGCATAAAATGCGTCAATCAATTTCCATGTGACTGGCACAAAACATGTTCAATATCCTGTCCATCGATTTCTACAAGTTGTCGAGAAACAACTGATCGAAGTGTTTCCTGGGTAACTTTCAGAATGTATTGCGCAATGCGAGCTTTCAACGCACATAAAATCGTAATCGGGACACTGAACACATCATCTTTCATGTAGCCCCACAGCCAGTAGTCACAGGGATTAAGATCAGGTGATCGTGACGACCAGGCTGTAGGGAAACTGCGGCTGATAATCCTAGCATTTCCGAAATGGCGCTTCACCAGTTGCTTAAATGGATCTGCAATGCCCGGAAGTGTGCCATGTTGCATAAAAATCTACATCTACATCTACATAGATACTCTGCAAATCACATTTAAGAGCCTGGCAGAGGGTTCATTAACCACTTTCATAACTTTTCTCTACCGTTACATTCTCTAATAGCGCGCGGGAAGAAAGAACACCTAAATCGTTCCGTTTTCGATCTGATTTCTCTTATTTTATTGGGATGGTCATGTCTCCCTAAGTAGGTGGGTGCTAGCAAAATATTTTCACATTCAGAAGTAAAAGTCGGTGATTGAAACTTCGCAAACAGATCACGCCGCAATGAATAACGTCTTTCTGTTAATGATTTCCACCCCAATTCGTGCAACATTTCCGTGATGCTTTCCCCCCCGTAACGTGATAAAACAAAACGAGCTGCCCTTCTCTGAACCTTCTCAATATCTTCCGTCAGTCCCACCTGTTGAGGGTCCCACAAGGGGCAACAGTAGAGGAGAGGACGCACAAGTGTGATGTAGGCAGTCTCTTTGGTGGAGCTGGTGCATCGTCGAAGCGTTCTGCCAATGAAACGTAACCTTTGATTCGCCTTCCCCACAATATTTTCTATGTGTTCTCTCCAGTCAAAGTTGTTCATAATTGTAACTCCTAGGTATTTGGTAGAATTTACGAACTTAATGTTTGACTGGTTTATCGCGTAATTGAAGTTTAGTGGATTTCTTTTAGTGGTCATGTGTATTACTTCAAATTTTTCTTTATTTAATGTCAATTGCCAATTTTCGCACCAAGTAGAAATTTTGTCTAAATCGCTTTTCAGTTGCTTTTGATCCTCTGTTGACTTCACTAACCGATAAACGACAGCATCATCCGCGAACAGTCTAAGGGAGCTATTCAGATTGTCTCCTAAATCGTTTATAAACACGAGGAAGAGTAGGGGACCTATAACGCTTCCCTGTGGAACGCCAGATATCACTTCTGTTTTACTCGATGACTTACCGTCAATTACAACGAACTGTGTCCTTTCTGATAGGAAATCGTGAATCCAATCGCACAATTGGGGAGATATTCCATAAGCACGCAATTTCATTAGAAGCCGCTTGTGGGGTACAGTATCAAAAGCCTTCCGGAAATCCAGAAATATGGAATCGATTTGAGATCCCTTGTCGATGGCACTTAGCACTTCATGCGAATAAAGGACAAGCTGTGTTTCGCAAGAGCGATACTTTCTGAATCCTTGTTGACTATTGGTTAATAGATCGTTCTGTTCGAGGTAGTTCATAATATTCGAACAAAGTATATGTTCCAAAATCCTACTGCAAATCGACGTCAATGAGATAGGCCTGTAATTTTAGGGATCACTCCTATTGCCTTTCTTGAATATTGGAGTAACTTGGGCAACTTTCCAGTCTTTGGATACAGATCTTTCGCTGAGTGATCGGTTGTAAATTATAGCTCAGTACGGAGCAATTGCATCAGCATACTCTGAGAGGAATCCCGGAAGATTTGTTTTTCTTTAGTGACTTAAGTTGTTTTACTACTCCAAGAACACCTACTTCTAAGTTTCGCATGCTGGCATCTGTTCTTGGATTGAATACTGGAGTGTTCACTTCGTCTTCTTTGGTGAACGAATTTCGGAAAGCTGTGTTTAGTAATTCTGCCTTAGCAGTACTGTCGTCGGTACTATTACCATTGCTATCGCGTAGTGAAGGTATTGTTTGTGTTTTGCCTCTAGTGTACTTCACATATGACCAGAATTTCTTTGGGTTTTCTGCAAGATTACGAGACAGGATTTCGTTGTGGTAACTACTATAGGCTTCTCGCATTGATGTCCGCGCTACGTTTCGTGTTTCAGTAAAAGATTGCCAGTCTTGTGGATTCTGTGTCTTTTTAAATTTTGCATGCGTTTTTCTCTGTTTCTGCAACACTGATCTGACCTGTTTTGTGTACCACGGGGGGTACACAAAAAAATGATGACATTCACACGTCCACGCTGTTGGAGAGCTGGAATGACGTGGTTGCGCAAAAGACACTGATAGCGCTTACTAGTGACGGTACAGGTAGCAGGACCGGAAACAGGTCTTCGAAAAAATATGACCTATTATAAATGATGCCGCAACACACAGTCACATTGTCAGGATGAAGCGGTACTGGTTGAATTGAGTATGGTGTTTTTGTTGCCATATTCGACAATTCTGTGTATTGACATATCCTGTCAGAGGGACGTGAGCTTCGTCTGTCAGCAAAAACTTCAGCGCCTAGCAAGAAATTCTAATGTAACAGTCGATCTTGCTGGCAGATCGACAGGAAGCACCTCGTGCACTGGGTAATTTTGAATGGATACAAAGAAGGAAGTTTCATAGGATTTTACGCACCGTGCACAGAGGTTTGTCCAATGTTCATGCAATTCTCCATGCACTACTCGACTCCTCCTGTAATGGTGTGGCCATTTCTCCCAATGACGTCGAATCTATTCGTTTCCTCCCTCTTCCAGGTTGTAAACTAAAGGAACCTATCTTTTCGAATTTCCAAATCATTTTCTACAGACCTGCGGCAGTCATCGGACCAGTTCCTTTTTTCAAACCCTTCAGTGTCAGGAACGTCTGCAGAGCGACTCGTGCACATTCATCATTCTTGTAAAACAGCTTTACAAGCAGAGCGCGATCCTGCATTGAGACAGTCTTGGCGAACGTCTCAGCCGCGAAATGACGAAAAGCAGTAATTCCAGCGTGTCTGTACCAACTTCAATGGGTCGTGCGCATGACAGGTGTTTTCAATTACATATTATGACATATACAGCGCTATCTATTGATCAATTTTAACACTATTTTTTCTGCCTTACTTTCCCCTTTCCCTGGTAATATTGTGTTGCAGTTTGACTTTATTCTGTCCAGTGGTGTTGTTTTTACAACGTTTTGAAGTTTAATTATAATCACCCGGCACATGCAGCATTTCGAAGAAGAAGCTCTGATGTCATCCAAATGGAAGCCCACTTGCTTTTCCGTTATGTGGATGACACATTCGTCATCTGGCGACATGGAAAGTATTATTAACTCCTAGAATTACTTACTCGTCTTAATTCCAAACATCAAATGTACTCTGACGAACAAAGCAGAAGGAAAACTACCATACCTGGGCATCATTGTTAAGATACGACGTATGGGACCCCAAGCCTCAGTGTAAACTGAAAGAAAACACACAGATCTATATTCGCAGCCATGTAGCTGCCTAGAGGAATGGGGTACCATACACTTGTACTCTGGGTGCGCACTATCTCAGTTGTGGAAAGTTTGGCCCAGGAAATAGAACACTGAGAACTTGGAAGACGGCGGTGTCCATTTGTACACGTGCGCGAGCGCGCGCGCGCGCGCGCGCGCGCGCGCGCGCGCGCGCGCGCGCGCGCGCGCGCGTGTGTGTGTGTGTGTGTGTGTGTGTGTGTGTGTGTGTGTGTGTGTGTGTGTGTGTGTGTGTGTGTGTGTGTGTGTGTGTGTGTGTGTGTATGTGAGCAGATCCGCGTTTTGCCGCCCTGTGCGAAAATTTCAGTCACCGCCCCCATCGCATTATTAGACATAGTCTACTTACGATATAATTCATATATGACTTGATATTTTTACATGTCACTCTCTTGCGTCTCATTGTCTTGAATATGCCTTTAAGATCACAGCAGCGTCACTATTATGTTTGCAGTGCAATACATTTTAAGCCATAGTTCCAAAATTAATTCCATATGTGGCACGAAGTCCGTGATGAGGTATGCGCCCATTTTTTACTCTAATAACTAAAAGTACAAAATTAATACATGCCAACGGCAGAGCATAAATCTTGATGTGCTCTCGGTGAGAACACATGTTTGATATCGATATTAGAGAGCAGTGCTCGCCCCGTACACAGCAGGTAGTGGACAGGATGTTCCAGAAGTACGGTATATCTGCCTGTTCGCTGCAGAGTGAAGTTTCATTCTGGAAACATCCCTTAGGCTGTGGCTAAGCCATGTCTCCACCATATCCTTTCTTCCAGGAGTGCTAGTCTTGCGTGTTTGCAGGAGAGCTTCTGTGAAGTTTGGAAAGTAGGAGACGAGGTACTGGCAGAAGTGAAGTTGTGAGGCGGCATCGTGAGTCGTGTCGGGATAGCACAGTCGGTGGTGCGCTTGCGCGCGAAAGGCAAAGGTCCCAGGTTCGAGTCCCGGTTCCGGCACACAATTTTAACCTGCCAGGAAGTTTCATATCAGCGCAAACTCCGCTGCAGAGTGAAGTTTCATTCTGGAAACATCCCTTAGGCTGTAGCTAAGCCATGTCTCCACCATATCCTTTCTTCCAGGAGTGCTAGTCTTGCGTGTTTGCAGGAGAGCTTCTGTGAAGTTTGGAAAGTAGGAGACGAGGTACTGGCAGAAGTGAAGTTGTGAGACGGCATCGTGAGTCGTGTCGGGATAGCACAGTCGGTGGTGCGCTTGCCCGCGAAAGGCAAAGGTCCCAGGTTCGAGTCCCGGTTCCGGCACACAATTTTAACCTGCCAGGAAGTTTCATATCAGCGCACACTCCGCTGCAGAGTGAAGTTTCATTCTGGAAACATCCCTTAGGCTGTGGCTAAGCCATGTCTCCACCATATCCTTTCTTCCAGGAGTGCTAGTCTTGCGTGTTTGCAGGAGAGCTTCTGTGAAGTTTGGAAAGTAGGAGACGAGGTACTGGCAGAAGTGAAGTTGTGAGGCGGCATCGTGAGTCGTGTCGGGATAGCACAGTCGGTGGTGCGCTTGCCCGCGAAAGGTAAAGGTCCCAGGTTCGAGTCCCGGTTCCGGCACACAATTTTAATCCGCCAGGAAGTTTCATATCAGCGCACACTCCGCTGCAGAGTGAAGTTTCATTCTGAATTCAGTTCATATTCACAGAATTTACGACGTTAATTGCGAATTGGTAAAGCTGAAAATGTGTACTCAGCCGGGATTCTAACCCTGGTCTCCTGCTTTCTAGGCAGTTGCGATGACCCCTACACCACTGGGGACACTGATCACGCCTCTCTTCAGATACAAATTCTCAACTTTTTCCTGCCCACTATTACTCAAACTCAAAATTTTTGCAACCTATTTCCGCAAGACTAAGGGCCTCCACACTGAAAAAATGATCATTGCCCGTCATTGGCTTATTGTAAGTTATAAATATGTGGTGTCTTGTTCTTTCGGACATGTCCGAAAGAACAAGACACCACATACATACAGGGTGAATCACCTATCGTTTCAAAAGACGACATCTCGTAAACGACTAGCACTAGAATCCTGCAACAAACACTACTGATATTCTAGTGAACCCTACTTTTAGTTTCTTAATGTCTTAAGACATTGTTCCATTTAAAAACTGTATGTTTGCATGAAAATACACGTTCTAAGTAATATTACAATCTGTTTGATGGCTAAAAATACGAGCCCTGACTACCAATCCATTCTGTGAAAACCGCACATCAATCGCACTTTCCGTTTCCGCAATATTTGCGGTGCAAGTGCTAGGTTATTCACCCTGAATCTAAATTCGCGCACTCGGGTTTCGCACGTGATTCGTCACATGCTAGCAATAAAAAAAGTCTGTCACAAAATTTCGTCCTGCTCATATTTCCGGTAGTACTACACCAACAAACTTCTAGGGGATGTGGGAGGTGTCTTGAGGAACAAAGTGAGCATAGAAACCCATGCCCAGAAACCTCATCCAATGACGCTACAGAGTATCGAAGTTGCTGGAGGGGACGTCTAGCGGCAGGAGTTGGTGCCTGTAACTTTTACTCTCCTTAGCGTCGTTCAATGGCGTTTTCGGGCATGTGTTTCCATGCTCACTTTGTTCCTCAAGACGGCTAATACATTCCTCACAAATTTGTGGTGTAATTATGAAACACACAGACGTATGGAACACACAGACATCTCAGTCTTTGGTGTCGACTTACTGGCGGAAATATGCGCAGGATGAAATTTTGTGAGAGACATTTTTCATTGTTGGCAAGTGAGGAATCGCGCTGCGAAGCTCGAGTGCGCGAATTTAGATTCGCCCTGTATATAACATAGAATATGCCGATGACGTGCAATCATCCTTTCTTCAGTGCGGATGCATTCCTAGAACCTAACTCTTACGGGAATCAGTTTACGTAACTACGAATTTGGGTAATAGTAGGCAGGGTAAATTTGAGAATTTGTATGTGACGGGAGGCGCGCTAGAGTAGTCCGTGGAGGTAGGCTGCTCGCTGTGTGCCCAGTGGTGTAGAGGTCAGCGCAACTGCCTGGAAAGCAGGATCTAATCCAGGCTGGGTACACGTTTTCAACTTTACCCATTCGCAGTTAACGTCGTAAATATGAATTACCAAATTTTTCACATAAAACACATTTTCAGGTCACCACAAAACATCAATCAAAATTTTACGTATCTCCTATGCAACAGACCGCACAAGACTCGCCGACTTACTCATTACGACAGTGTTACAACAGTCCATACAGATAAACCTACCGGTAACAACTAGCATCTCTGACCAAATGAACCAGATTCTCTATGGTGACAGACATTTAATGATAATACAAGGTGCAGTGTTGCTACCCTTCACATGTATATCTGAGACATCATTTTTTATAATTCAATTATTTATCTTCTTTCATATTTATAGAGGTATTTCCAGCATGTTAGATTGATTATGGGGCAGCAAAAAAAAAAAGAAGAAGTTCAAATGTTTGTAAATCTAAGAGACTTCACTGCTGTGGTTATCAGTCCCTAGGCTTACAAACTACTTAAACTAACTTATGCTAAGGACAACACACACAGACATCCATGCCCGAGGGAGTATTCGGATCTCTGACGGCGAACAGCCACGCGCTCCGAGCAAGGCGCCTTGAGCGCTCGGCCACTCCACCGCAGGTATGAGATAGCAATTTGTGTTAATCAAGGTGATATATAACCAAAAATATCTACAAAAAAATCACCTTTTTTGTTTACTAATTTCATAGTACCTAAACCTATTTCAATACATCTAGAGGGACAAAAAATTATTTTCCGAAATAACGCATAACGTATTTCAAGATTGTTAACGAAGGTATAACAAAGCCAATTTAAACTGTGGTCAGTGACAAAAGATACATATATAGATAATTATATATCATAAAAACAAATCTAACGAATACTGATCTCAGAGACCTAATACACGCGGAAGCTCTGATAAAGGATATGTAATGGAATTCGAAGTTAATGCGTATCAGAACCTAACCTCCTTGATCTGAACACAGTATATACGTCTGGAGATCATACCATGATAGCTAATAATTAGTAAATCAAATGTTTGTATAGTTTATGGGACTTAACTACGGGGTCATCAGTCCCTAAACTTACAAACTACTTATTAACTACTTACGAACTAGGACGGCACAAATATCCATGCCCGAGGGGAGGTAGAACCCCCGACCGTAGTGGTGATAATTAGTACATCGAGACAGAAAATACTTCAATAGACATGTGTATGCATATATTTCTTAAGTTGAAAAGTTGAACTTCTGACTGCAAAGAAGTGTTTGAAATTAAGTTGTAACATGCCTACCTCATGCCTGCTTCTGTTGCCACGTGTGTTTATCTATACTAATAATAAATCTGTGAATGTAGGCCTGTCACTGTTCCCTTCAATCTTCAAAACTACTGGACGAATCTTCATGCGGTTTTCACAGGAAACATAAGAAAAGTTTGGATCAACATATAGGCATAATTTTATCAAAATTGGATAGCGGAAATAAAAGATATCGTAATTTTAGGTGTTTTCAGTAACCGTTGTGTCTGTTTCTTCAACTATTAAAAACCTCTTATGTGCAAAACTACTTCACTAATTTGCATGGGGTTTTCACAGGTAACTTGAGCATAACTGTGGACAACAAATAGACTTCGTTTTAAAAAAAATCAGATCACGAACAAAAAGAATATCGTAATTTTAAATATTTTATCAACCACCGTCATGTCTGTCTGTCTCTTTGAACACGTCTATCTCATAAACTTCTTGAAGAATTTGCATATGGTTTTCACACGTAACTTGAGTATATGTTGAGGTTACATAAAGGCTTCAATAATGAAAATCGGATCAGAGAAAATAAAGATATCATAATTTAATAATTTGATTAAAAGCCATCGTGTATGTCTATTTGTTTAAGGTAATCTCCAAAAGTACTAACGAACTTTCACGGGTTTCCACACGTAAATTGAGAATAATTTGGAGAGTAACATAGGCTTAGTTTCATCAAAATCGGATCAAAGAAAGGAAAGATATCGTAATATGAAATTTTATGTGTATGTTATGCTTATAAGAATGATGTGAAACAGCAAATCTCCAAGAGTACTACACGAATATTCATGGGGTTTCATAGATCAACTGATAGTACCTTGGGGCAACATATAAGCTTCATTTCATCAAAATCGTATCAGGGGAAGAAAAGATATTGTAATTTGTAGTTTCTGGTATATGCAATGCAAGAAATGCAGCGTAGTATAGCTAAGACCCGACAAAGGCGCTGTTACTGACATAGTATACCGAATAACTAATAGATGGCGATGCTGCGTAGTTTATTCTCATAACTAAAGTGGAATACACTGAAACAAGGGCTATGATTTTCCTTACGGCAGCGATTTAGTGTATTGATGTTGGTAACGGCCGTTGAATGCTTTTTGAAAAATCAGTCACGTACAATGAGGGGCATAATTCTTTGTGTTGATAATGAAATAAATAATTAATGTTGTTCCGATCAGTAAATTAATGATCCCCCTCAAGCGAATATTTCGTTGCCAAAGTTAACATAGTAAAGCGCTGCCACTACAAGTAAAATTTATCCCAGGTACACAACAAAAACTATTACGTTGTGCACCAAAGAAATAATAGCGCTGGTGCATTATTTTTTATTTTATTTATTTATTTATTTTTTTGTTATTTCTTTTTGATGGTTATACCACAGAACAGCAACGAACCACTAAAGGTTCTGTTGGTTTTGTAGTGCTGCAAAGAAACAATACATGATCGTGTTGTGCTTATTCCCTCAGTAACAGAAGTATTTTGAATTAAGAGCCGCAATCTTATCTCTGGAATACAAACTCTGAACAGCAAGTTGCTGATTACACTTTGTATATTCACAGCTTAAATACATTCTTGATTCTTTTGACAGGGAAAATTTGAATTAAAAACAACGACATTCCTTCGTGTCTATAGATGCTCTAATGTACATAAGAATTCTTTGCAAGGAAAGTGGAATTCATGTAGTACCCTTTCTAATTTAGGTGTGTCCTCATTACATTTTGAGTGCGTTCTGTTTAGGAATGCCTCGAAAACGCCATAGTAGGGGAAGAACAAAGGCGACGTTAGTTACATAGTACACCAAATAACTAATAATGGCGTTGCAGCTTTTTTTTTTTCTTTTTGATAACTATAGTGTAATACACAACAAGACGGGGTACAATTTTACTTACGGCGGAGGCGTGATGTGCTGATGTTGGCAACGGCCATTGAATGCTGTTTCAAAAATCAGTCACGTAGAATAAGGGGAATAAAACTTTATGTTCAAGATGAAATACATAATTTATGCTGTTCTGGTCAGTAAATTATTCATCCTCCTAAAGCAAATAGTTCGTTGCCAACTATAGCAAACTAAATCGCAGCCACTGCAAGTAATGTTTAGCTCAGGTAGGATACAACTTTTTTTTTCCTTCCTAGCTGTATCCCATATGCTTTGCTATGCCACGGAAAGAAAAGAAGTGCATCTTTCGACGGGTATAACCACTAAATCATACATAGAGTAGAAATGTCTACGGAGTGAGCATTAGATTCTGTGCATCTTCTCAACATTAAAGTGGAATTACCAAGTGTTATTGCAACAAATGCACTTTTTCCACACATTTATTTGCTCCTACGATTGGTTTGTACCACATTGGCTGCAAATAAGCTCCACCTCCTTTTAGCAGAGCAACCACGTAACATGAAATAATATCTGAATAAACGTGTCACAGAAGCAACAAGAATATTGAGGAAGCGTAGCTAAAAGGGCCAATTACACATACTCATCCGTCTTAACCGAACAAAAAAGGACCAAGATAAAGTCTTCGATTTGTAGATTTTTCCTAATATCAGGTGATATTTCCACCTTAATGTTGAGGATAGAAAATCTGTTCTACGCATCTGAATGTTCACTCCAGAGATATTTCTCCTTTGTACCTGCCACTAGAGATAATATACACACGCGAGCGACGAACCCGTCAGAAATCTCCCTGCTTTCGTAATTGTTGGGTACAATATTGTGATTAAAATTTGTAATTACTTACTTTTGTTGCGGACTACTAAACTCTTTCAGTATTCGTCGACTTTTCGATAATATGGAGCACTGCATACAGAATAAGTACATTGTCTCCAGTGCAACACTGCAACTTTCTAATACTTCAGCATACACTTACTGTGAGAAATAAATAGATCAGTACTACACCATAGAACAACCAATGCATGGCGCTGTTATTATTATTACTATTTTTCTGAGAGATGAATTTGACAGAGCCCTGAAAGACCTAGGTCAGAACAAGGCCCCAGAAGTAGATGACATACCCTCAGAGCTACTAAAGTCTCTGGGAGAGCCAGCCATGACAAAACTATTTGAACTGGTGTGTAGGATGTATGAGACAGGCGAAATACCCTCAGACTTTAAGAAAAATGTAATAATCCCCATTCCAAAGAAATCAGGTGCAGACAGGTGTGAAAATTACAGAACCATCAGTTTGATAAGTCATGGTTGCAAAATTTTAACACGAATTATCTACAGGAGAATGGAAAAGCTGGTACAAGCTGACCTCGGGGAAGATCAGTTTGGGTTCAGGAGGAACGTAGGAACCCGGAAGGCAATACTCACTTTACGTCTTATCTTAGAAGATAGATTAAGGAAAGGCAAACCTACATTTTTAGGTTTGTAGATTTGGAGAAAGCGTTTGACAATGTTGACTGGAATACACTCTTTCAAATTCGGAAGTCACCAGGGGCAAAATACAGGGAAAGGAGAGTTATTTACAACTTGTACAAAAGCCAGATCGCAGTTATTAGACTCGAAGGGCATGAAAGGGAAGCATCAGTTAGGAAGGGGGTAAGACAGGGTTGTAGCCTTTCTCCGATGTTATTCAATGTGTACATCGAGCAGGTGGTGAAGGAAAACAAGGAAAAATTTGGAATAGGGATTAAAGTTCAGGGTGAAGACATAAAAATATTGCGTTTTGCTGATGACATTGTAATTCTGTCAGCAAAGGACCTGGAAGAACAGTTGAATGGAATGGACAGTGTGTTGAAGAGAGCGTATAAAATGAACATTAACAAGAGCAAAACAAAAATAATGGAATGCGGTCTTAGAAAATCAGGCGATGCTGAATGAATTAGATTAGGTAACGAAACAATGAAGGTGGTAGATGAGTTTTGTTACTTGGGTAGTAAAATAACATGCGATGGTCGCAGTACAGAGGATATAAAATGCAGAATGGCAATGGGAAGAAAAGCATTTTTGAAAAAGAGAAATTTCTTAACATCGAATATTAATTTAAGTGTAAGGAAGTCTTTTCTGAAGGCATTTGTGTGGAGTGTTGCCTTATACGGGAGTGAAACATGGACGATAAGCAGTGCGGACAGGAAGAGAATAGAGGCTTTTGAAATGTGGTGCTACAGAAGAATGCTGAAGATTAGGTGGGTAGATCGCATAACTAATGAAGAGGTAAATAAAGAACAGTCTAGAATGCACTAATTTATTTCATTCTACTAGTTTCAGTCTTATGTAGACCATCTTCAGGAATTTGTCTCTGAAATATATCACAGTCACATTTAGAGGAGTTTGGAGCAATATACATTACTGTAAAAGCTAAACTAAGTTAGTAAATAGAAATAGAACAAAATAAAATAAGCGATGTTATACCCTTTGATGTTGTGGAGCTGGCAGGTAGCTGGGAGCCTTCCTGTGTGTCACTGCTGGCTGGAGCAAGGTTTGCTGCTCTTAAATAGCTGAGGCTCCGCCCCTTTGCCAGCTCCACCCATCTTTGATAGCCAATGAAAAGATTAAATACATGAATGTAGCTAAAATATATAAAATTATAATTAATAACACATTTCTTGGTTAATGTCTAAAATAAAATAATTATAGTCATCTTAGTGGTATTTAAAATAAAGATTAAAACATTAAAATACTGACATGAATTGCATCCCATTCTTTTCAGTATTTCCAAAGATATTCTATAAGTGGTTCTACAGTATCTACAGTGTTTTATGTAAGTTTACTGGTGTAAAAAAAACTTTTAACTGTATTTTTTACATATTTTTTTTATATACAAAGAAACAATTGCATATATAAAACCTTACAGAACATGTATGGTTCGTTTGTCATTGTAATTTATGTAAAGCTAATGCTTTCGTTGTAATATACAAAAATGGGTATATCTTACTTAATTAAAATGTTGTTATAATAGAATTAAGGCACAGGGTATATATATTGTATATACATGAAAAGTCCTTGATTTATTGTGTGATGCTTTAGGTTGTCATTAAAAATTAAAAAAATAATATAGTGTGCTGTAACATTGTGAAATATTAGGAATGAAATGTAAAAAACATAACGGATACAATTCAAA
The DNA here is from genome assembly GCA_026315105.1 of Locusta migratoria. NCBI lineage: Eukaryota > Metazoa > Arthropoda > Insecta > Orthoptera > Acrididae > Locusta > Locusta migratoria. The sequence continues at coordinate 44,802,195 of CM048747.1, forward strand.
TGGCGTCATGGAGTAAACTACATAACTGTTTCTTAATAGTAAAAATAAAATACAATAAAAATATTTACCCAAGTTGAGGGTGATCAGAATGATCTTAAATTTGTGTATATGTTGCCTTAGGTGGTCATACGTATAACAACATAAGTAGGATGAGACTGATATGTCAAAAACATAGAAAATTACCATTCAAATGGCGTCTGTCAATGATAGTAAAGTTGTCAGTTAACAGTTAAAAGGATAAATTTTAGACTTAAAATGTGTCTAAGAATAAAATTTAAATTATTGTACATTACAATTATGCATAATGTACATGGCTGTCAACCGTAAGGATCGTAAAACAGTATAAAGTGGGTATAACATCACAATAGGAATATATATATATATATATATATATATATATATATATATATATATATATATATATATATATACATACATACATACATACATACATACATACATACATGTTGTACATGTGTGTCATTGATTAAAAACAGACTTCAGAGGAGTAAACTATTAAAGGATCTCTTCGAATAGGTCAAAGTAATTTTTTTCCCTGAAATCAATTTGTTCGTTTAAGAGTTGAAAAGGATTCTTTTTATGTTGCACATAGATTTCTATTTGCTCTAGTAGGTTGAGGCGTAATCCTTTTGGAGCTGTGTGCAAAATCTTTAGGTTGTTTTCAATTGTGCCATGGCAATGTCTATTTTCAATTATATGCTGCCCAAAGACCGACTTACTACTTGCAACACCTACTGTGTGTTCACGGTATCGTGTTTGGAAACTACGTCCCGTTTGTCCAATATAATATTTTCCGCATGTGCTACATATTACTTTATAAACACCAGATTTTGAATATTTATTATCACATGTCTTAATTGTATGTTTGAGCCGATGTTGTAGGGTGTTGTCCACTGAAAAGGCAAGAGTGAGATCAGTATTATTAAATAGTCTACTTATTTTTTCAGAGACATTCCCCCTGTATGTCATACAGGCATATCTTCTGTCTCCCTTAACTTCTTTTTGAGCTGTTGCAACAGTTTTTTGTACTTTATTGAATATTGAATCTACCAAGTGCACATTGAAATTATTAGAGTTTGCTATTTGCCTCAGTATTTGAAGTTCCTTCTGTACTTCGTCATTATGCAATGGGAGTTTGAAAATTCTATGGATCATTGCTAGGAAAAAAGCTCTTTTGTATTTATATGGATGACAGGAGTCTGCATTTATTATAACATCTGTGTTTGTAGGTTTCCTGTAGATTGCAAACTGATGTTTCCCTTCCTTTTTTGAAATAGTCAAGTCCAAAAAATTTATACTATTGTCTTTTTCGTGTTCTACTGTAAATACAATATTGCAGTTAATATTGTTCAATTTCTGTAAAACATCATTTATTTCAGCTTGAGTTCCCTTATACAAAATGATTGTATCGTCTACAAATCTCTTATAATAAATGATTTTCTCTGTAATTTCAGGATTATTTGCAAAAAAATTTGTTTCAATGGAGTCAACAAAGATGTCAGCCATAGTTCCTGCTAATGAATTACCCATTGATAGGCCGTCTTTTTGGTAATATATTTTCCCATTAAAGGAGAAGTAATTAAAAGCTAGTGTCGTCTCCAATAATTCTATAAGCTCTTCTACTTCTTGGTGGTTCATTATTTTATGCTGTAATAAATTTGCTTTGATGATTTCAACAGTTTCATTGACTGGTATGTTAGTATATAAGTTCTTTATATCAAAAGATGCAAAATTTGCGTTTTGTGGTATGTCAATATTAAAAATTTGTTGCGCTAATTCGTAGCTGTTTTTCACAGAATAATTTTGTTCATAGACATAAAATGTTTTTAAAATGTCATTTAATTTTCTATTTAATTTATATGATGGACATGATCTATTGTTTACAATCGGACGTATAGGATACTCTTCCTTATGGAGCTTTAACTGTGCTCTTAATTTTGTAAGTTGTGGATTCATAACTGTCAATGTGTTTTTTTCTTCAGGCAAGAACAAGAAGTTATTGTCTTCAATTAGCTTCTTTAATTTATTTTGAAACTTTTGTGTGGGGTCTCTTTGAACTTCAGTATAACAATATAATGTGATAATGTGATAATAAATATTCAAAATCTGGTGTTTATAAAGTAATATGTAGCACATGCGGAAAATATTATATTGGACAAACGGGACGTAGTTTCCAAACACGATACCGTGAACACACAGTAGGTGTTGCAAGTAGTAAGTCGGTCTTTGGGCAGCATATAATTGAAAATAGACATTGCCATGGCACAATTGAAAACAACCTAAAGATTTTGCACACAGCTCCAAAAGGATTACGCCTCAACCTACTAGAGCAAATAGAAATCTATGTGCAACATAAAAAGAATCCTTTTCAACTCTTAAACGAACAAATTGATTTCAGGGAAAAAAATTACTTTGACCTATTCGAAGAGATCCTTTAATAGTTTACTCCTCTGAAGTCTGTTTTTAATCAATGACACACATGTACAACATGTATGTATGTATGTATGTATGTATATATATATATATATATATATATATATATATATATATATATATATATATATATATATTCCTATTGTGATGTTATACCCACTTTATACTGTTTTACGATCCTTACGGTTGACAGCCATGTACATTATGCATAATTGTAATGTACAATAATTTAAATTTTATTCTTAGACACATTTTAAGTCTAAAATTTATCCTTTTAACTGTTAACTGACAACTTTACTATCATTGACAGACGCCATTTGAATGGTAATTTTCTATGTTTTTGACATATCAGTCTCATCCTACTTATGTTGTTATACGTATGACCACCTAAGGCAACATATACACAAATTTAAGATCATTCTGATCACCCTCAACTTGGGTAAATATTTTTATTGTATTTTATTTTTACTATTAAGAAACAGTTATGTAGTTTACTCCATGACGCCATTTGAATTGTATCCGTTATGTTTTTTTACATTTCATTCCTAATATTTCACAATGTTACAGCACACTATATTATTTTTTTAATTTTTAATGACAACCTAAAGCATCACACAATAAATCAAGGACTTTTCATGTATATACAATATATATACCCTGTGCCTTAATTCTATTATAACAACATTTTAATTAAGTAAGATATACCCATTTTTGTATATTACAACGAAAGCATTAGCTTTACATAAATTACAATGACAAACGAACCATACATGTTCTGTAAGGTTTTATATCTGCAATTGTTTCTTTGTATATAAAAAAAATATGTAAAAAATACAGTTAAAAGTTTTTTTTACACCAGTAAACTTACATAAAACACTGTAGATACTGTAGAACCACTTATAGAATATCTTTGGAAATACTGAAAAGAATGGGATGCAATTCATGTCAGTATTTTAATGTTTTAATCTTTATTTTAAATACCACTAAGATGACTATAATTATTTTATTTTAGACATTAACCAAGAAATGTGTTATTAATTATAATTTTATATATTTTAGCTACATTCATGTATTTAATCTTTTCATTGGCTATCAAAGATGGGTGGAGCTGGCAAAGGGGCGGAGCCTCAGCTATTTAAGAGCAGCAAACCTTGCTCCAGCCAGCAGTGACACACAGGAAGGCTCCCAGCTACCTGCCAGCTCCACAACATCAAAGGGTATAACATCGCTTATTTTATTTTGTTCTATTTCTATTTACTAACTTAGTTTAGCTTTTACAGTAATGTATATTGCTCCAAACTCCTCTAAATGTGACTGTGATATATTTCAGAGACAAATTCCTGAAGATGGTCTACATAAGACTGAAACTAGTAGAATGAAATAAATTAGTGCATTCTAGACTGTTCTTTATTTACAAATTTAAATAGTGCTGTTTACCCAATAATATAGAAACAAAAATGTTTCCAAAAATATGTAATGAAGAGGTACTGAACAGAATTGGTGAGAAAAGTAATATTTGGCATACCCTGACCAAAAGAAGGGATCGCTTGGTAGCACACATTCTTAGACATCGAGGAATCGTAAATTTAGCATTGGAGGGAAGTGTGTGGGGGTAAAAATCGCAGATGGAGACCAATAGACGCGTATAGTAAGCAGATTCAAGTGGATGTGGGTTGCCGTTCTTATGAGGAGATGAAAAGGCTTGCACAGGATAGAGTAGGGTGGAGATCTGCATCAAACCAGTCTGCGGACTGAAGACCATAACAACATTATTTTTCATCTCAACGATGGAATTATTTTCAGAAATTTACGCAAAACAGACAATTACACACCGTAGTCTTAACTTTATGAACACAACCGAACATTGATTTACATCATTCGGGAGTACGGACTTAAATTAATTTAACTTTTTCTATGAAAACCTTTATGAACATTCATTGTTTTCAACAGTGACTTCTACTTAAATTTGTCATTTTAGCTAGAAGAACTGAGTTTATTGACAGAGAAATCCAACAAGGAATAGGTTTTTGATGACCTAGGTCCAGAACCCTAAAAAACTATGATATACACAGGTCCCACAACCGTTGCGAAGCACGGGCATATAAGCTAGTAAAGAATAAAAGGCTCGCCACCAGTCCAAATCCTATTTTACGTACTAAAGATTAGAACGAGCCGGAAATATTTGTATCACTTCACAATAAAATTTAAATGGTTAAATTAATTATATCAGTTTATATGAAACAACTTATGAAGTCATTATGAAAATAAACTATAAGTGAAATAAACATGAGTATATAGTCAGTATTTAGTGCAGTAAGTCAAAGTAACACAGACCACAAGAATTAATTTTCAATGACATCATTGAATTGAATTGGTTTTATTTGCCTGTAGACATAAAAATCTATGAGGCATCGTCCACACATATACGGTCTATTTCTACATGTGTTATTAAATACATATACTCATATAAAAAATTACAGTTGATCACAAAAAAATTACAAATTTTCTTAGTTCACAGGTCACATTAATAGTAATAGATGGTAACATTTATATGATTAGTTTACCATAAATTCCAAATTTTATTAGTTTACATTCATATTTACAGTGAAAGTTCATCATTTGTCATTATTCTTAAAAAATAAAACTAAGAAGAAAGGGGCCATCCTAACACAAGATACGTAGGTACCTGAGCATAAACTAATTCGTTAAACAAATTAAGTTAGCAAAATTTAAGTTCAATTAATCGAATAAATACTGTAAGTGCGGCTGTATTACATCGCGGTGTCTGGAACAAAGTGTGATGGAATAAATGATCTCTAGCTTGGATATCACGCATTTCCGGCATAAGTTCATTGGAGCATTTCTGTTACGTGTCCTCTCCTCGATCAATCCCTACAGTTTGAACATGGTAGAAAAAAATCACCCTGTATGACAAAATGCTGTTTTCCAGATTGCTCACCGAACGAGGTGGCGCAGTGGTAACACACTGGAGTCGCATTCGGGAGGACGGTGGTTCAAATCCACCTCTTGGCCATCCAGATTTAAGTTTTCCGTGATTTTCCTAAATCATTCCAGGCAAATATCGGGATGGTTCCTTTCAAAGGGCACGGCCGATATCCTTCCCCATCCTTACCCAAACAACCCGAGCGTAAGCTCCGCATCGCCACGCGGGAGTAGCCGAGCGGCCTAGAGCGCCACGTTGCGGATCGTGAGGCCTCCCGCGTCGGAGGTTCGAATCCTAAAAGAAAGAAAAAAAAAAAGAAAAAAGAAAAAAAAGGAGTTCGTAGGTTTAGGGACTGCTGGCCGCGGAGTTAAGTCCCATAAGCTATACAAACATTTCAACATTTTTAAGCTCCTCCTCTAATGACCACGCTGTCGACGGGGCGTTAAACACTAATCTTCCTTCCTTCCAAATTGCTCGTTTTTAAATTTCAAAATGTCTTTTACTTTCTGGATAGCCCTCGTATATCAGCTGATGGAACTGTTTCTCTCCGTATATCTTTGCTTTTTGTAACATTTTATAAGAAAGCTGACACTTCCACCCAATGCACACTGCTGCATATACCGTGTTGGTGAAAGGAGTGGGATTCTGATCATCATTTGAACATGCTGCTTTGCTTCTTCCCATTCATCTAAATCTATTTCCGACAATGCCAGAACAATGAATTTAACAAAGCTCCAATTATTTGCTGTCAACATTCCTCTGCATCTGTTCTAGTGGCCCCTTACTAATGAGCCTGATTTCGGAGGAGGGTAACACTCCTCATTTTAAGAATTTCGCTATACTATATGTTACCCAAAAACAGTAGAAAACCACATCTTAAATGGCTTCCCATAATTCTACTTCAAGAAATTAAAATCTATTATTTCATTTGTTTGTTGTTGATCTAGAGAGCTAACTATATTTATTAAATTATAATTTTTTTAAATTTTTTATTATTATTTAATTCTAAGGGACAAACTACGCTGGTCATCGGTCTCTACACTTAATATCTATTTAAAATAACTTATACTAAGAATAACAAACACAAACACACATGATCGAGGGAAGATTAGAACTCCCGACACGAGTGGTCGCACTGTCTGTAACGTGATGCCTTAGACCGAACGGCCATTAAATTACTCCGTCTGTACGAAACGGATTTGTTCAAAAACAACAAGGAATTATGATCTTTGTGAGTCGATCTCTCAGACTCTCTAACGTCATTTTCTGCTATTGTTCGCAATATCTTGATTGTTCGTTTGTAGCTAAGGTAGGTAAAGCAGTCAACAATCCGAAGATTGGTTTGAACACCGCAGTTTTTTACTAGGAATGGTCCTGTATGGAAGTGGTATGCCGTTGTCTTCCTCCGACCTTCTAACTGACTTACCCAGCCAGTTATAGGAGGGACCTACAGTTTAACGTGGATTCCGAACCACAGTGCTATTCGATATTTTTTTCGTATCAGCAACATTGCCAGAGGTGAAAAAAGTGGAAAGTAACAGATAAAAATCCTAGGACCTTGCGGGAATTGAACCCATGACCTTTGGAGAGACAGTCTGGCCCTCTCCTACTGTGCTACCGAGCCGCACCGTACTCGGTAATAAACATTCCACCTTGCCGTTCAGCACCGAATAAGTCGATTCTCTCCGCAATGCGACGTTTCTTTTGGAGAACGGTTGCTATGGCGACCGCAAAACTGGTATGCTCACACTGTGGGCGTGCACTCCACGTGCCAACTCGTCGTGTGTTCAGCTGTCTGGCGTTTTCCCAGCAGCGGTGACGACACTGATCCCTGCGGGGCACTTACACGCGCCCAAAATGCGCCGCCACTCGGTCGTCAGGTTGCGACAGCTGCGGGCTTCCTACTCCGCATTATTACTGTTCAGCGCCTAGGCCAATACGAATTACTCTCTCCAGGTTGTTCCTGCAGTCAGGTTCTAGTTCATTAACCATGGGCAACGTGAGAGTGGCCAAGTAAATGGTCCTGACAGTGTGGATACCAGTTACTTTAGAATACGTTTTGGCATCTCGGACATATTTTGACTCGTGGCCATCATCGTGCTCAGATGGAAAAGGCTATCAAATCCTCCGGTTAGTCCCTCAACCGTCACCAGTAAAACCCAATGGGGATCTGAACAAGTAAGGCTAGCAACCTGCTTCCCAGATACCTCGATCTGATGGCAAAATGCTTCACACTTTTGGAGGTGACAGAGTCCCCTCTAATTACCGACCGGGGACTCCTCAGATACGGCTTGGGAAACTATCTGGAATGAGATTGGGGAGCTGTTAGTATCAATGGGTGTTAGGTAGATCTGGCTACAAGTAAGTTGGGATGAGACTTTTAGCTGTTAATGACGTTCGGATATTGAGGGGGGGGGGGGGGTGGTTGGGGAAGAAAGAAGACGAAGTAGAAGAACGCAGGATATACTTATCAGGAGAACTGTGGGATTTAGGGTTTTATATCAGGAAAGTAATAGAGCCCTGCGTAATTGCAATAAGGTATGTAAACGAATGATTGATGTGGATGGATTTGGCAGTGAAATTAACTCGGAAATCATCAAATTCAGTGCAATATCAGGTCTCAAATACTTACACAGCATAACTGAAATGGCGTAGGAGTTGGGACAGGTCCCGTCTGACTGGACGAAAGTCGTAATCACACCAATTTTCAAGCATCGAAACAGGTAAAAGTGTAACAACTACAGAGATATCTCTTTAATTAGCTTTGTGGACAAAATATTCTTAGCTATTGTTGAATGGAGAGTGCAAGTATTACTTGAAGTTGGATGAAAATCAGAGCCCTTTAGAGGCTGGCAGGACCAGATCTTTCGCTTAAGGCATATAATGAAGTGGTATTAGTGGAACAGGGAAGTGTATTTATGTTTCATAGATCTAGAAAAGGCTTATGTGCGCGTTCCTAGGAGGAATCTATTGTCAGTCTACAAGATTATGGGATAGGAGGCGAAACTTCTGCTAACAACGCAGACTGCCAGGCAGCAGTCAGAGCTGAAGGTAAATTGAGTTCATGGTTCAGGGTAGTTTCAGGGGTAAGACAAGGCTGCAACCTGGCACCACTGTTTTTCTTACTATTTATGGATCATATGTTGAAAACAGTAGACTGACAGGGGGGATCAAAATAGGTGAAAACAAAATAAACAGTCTCGCATATGCGGATGACTTAGTTGTGACGGCAGATTCGATTCAAAGGTTGCAATGTAATATTTCAGAGCTAGATCAGAGATTATAGTCTGAAGATCAGCATCTCAAAACCGAATTAATGTTTGTGGAAAAGAGATTTAAACAGATTGAGTGCCGAATAGGAGACCCAAAGGTAGAACAGATGGACTGTTTCAATTATTTTTCCACTGGATGGGAACTTACTGAAAGAACTTGAATCAAGGTTTAGCAAAGATAATTCATTGATTGCTCAGCTAAGATCTACTCTCTTCTGCAATAAGGAAGTAAGTGCCAAGACTTAAGTTAGCAGTGCACCACTCCATATTTCGACCAACTTTGTTGTAAGGGACTGAAAGCTGGATACAGGTTACGTTATCAATAAGGTCGAGATTATAAGTATGGAAGTAGCAACAATGATTGCAGGTATTAACAGATGGGAACAATAGCAGTAGGGTATTCACGACGAGGAAATAAAATAAAATCTGGGAATGAACACCATAGATGAAGCAGTTAGAGCGAATAGGCTCAGATGGTGGGGGTCATGTTACACGCATGGGAGAAGCAAGTTGCGACCTTCCTATCAGTTGTCACCAATAAGACTTGGGCAATACATAACTCGGGTAGTAAAAGTTTATGGCTCGTTGTCTCTGTAAATAGGGGTGAGTTATGTATATCCGCTTCTATGCCCTAAAAAGCTACCCAATCTGTTTAAACAAGATCAATACTTAATCTGTAGTTTAGCCAGTCTATTAATCTGCATATGATGACGTGAAAATATATTTAAACAAACATAAATTAAACTTCTGAATAACCAACCAAATGGATTCTAAGATAAAGAAGAGATTCACTCACGAAGTAATTCTTTATCAATAGAGTTTATTTCTCTTTATGGACATGAAACTGCGGAGGTGGACTTACTTTATATATCGGTAAATAACTAAATATTTTCCCAACTATTGTTCATGAGAGGCACAATAAATATCACACTCACTGAAGGGTAAAGGTTCCAAATATCACTCGTAAGAGTAGTCCATCGCACTTTGCAGTTCCTAGTAAATCCGCGATAAAAGAATTTGTTATAAAACACAGATTGTCATCACACGGGTAGACGACTGCTGAATTATCACATTTTCACAGTCCTACTACCGTGCGTAGTTAATCACTCTTCAACCAGAGACTAAGTTCTGCAGTCACAGTCCCGTAAATTTTCTAAGTTCACACACGCCCTTCTCTTCAAATCACAAGTTCGTAACGCGGCTTCAGACCGCCCAGCGTCACAACCTTTCACCACCACGTCCAAGTTACGAGTCCCTTCCCAAGCATTCGAAAAGCGTGCTCTCCCTGCACCCAAAAATTGTGTCCTTCCGCGCATCCTAACGCCTCATCTTTAAAATACAATTTCCCTTCCAAAATTTTATACATTTGAATATCACACAATTAAAAGTTTTGACCACCTCCTTACAAATGTTATTTACATTTAACAAACAAATACATATTTAACAATACTGAAAACGGTTCAGACTGAAGCTCTATGCTATTAAGCGTGGCGTCTCACTGTTCAAATATACTGCCGCCATCGAAATATAGTTACACAATTAATATTTAATTTATCGTGGCTTTTTAAGCGTGAAGTGTTGCTGTCAGAGACAGGCAGGCGGCCGCGCTTCCAGTCACTGTAAATTGTGTGCTTCATCAACCGAAGACAGACGTACTCAATCTCTTCCAGATCATAAATGTTAGGCAGCGAAGAAGATGTGTACATGCGTAATGTATTTAAAAAAGTGAAGAATGTGGCACATTCAGCGGAATATCATCTATGCACATTATAAAAGTGGTGTTTGTGTGTGTGTGTGTGTGTGTGTGTGTGTGTGTGTGTGGGTGGGTGTGTTGTGTTGTTCTTGTTGTTTACACAAACGTTTGTAAACCTATTGGAGCAAACTGCTATGGTCATCAGTCATTTAACTTACAGCTTAAAATAATTTACACTAAGGACAACACACACACACACACACACACACACATGGCCGAGAGAGGACTCGAACGTCAGTTGGGAGCGGCCGCCTAGGCAGTAGAATGACAGACAAAGCTGCCGTTCCCGCTCGGCTGTATGTGTGTGTGTTTTGCACACCTCGTTCTAAGCTACTGAACCAATTTCAGCCAAACTTGGTTCAAATGTTTGTAATTCTATGGGGCCAAACTACGTTGGTCATCAGTCCCTAGACTTACAAACTAAACCAACTAACCTAAGGACAACACACACATCCATGCCCGAGGGAGGATTCGAATCCCTGACGCGGGAGTCCGCGCGATCCGCAACGTGGCGCTCCAGACCGCTCGGCTACTTCCAGGCGGCGCCAAACTTAATACCCCTATTCCTTATCGTTAGTAAGAATCGCCGAGGATAAGCACCACATATTTCAAGAGATATGAAGTCGTAAACAAAGAATTGCGCAAAAAGCTGAGACGTCATGCGACCCGTGAATAGCGAGTCTTTATTCGTCTATTATTTAAGAGAAAGATCTACTAACAACTTGCAACAAACTTTACACTTTTGAAACCTTGATGAAACTTTTTCCCGCTGACAATCACTGAAAAATAATGAAAGGAAAACAGTTAACCGTTTACTTCTTTCCCACTATTTATGCACATTTATTATTTCTAGGAGTATCAGCGGGACGTTTAAGATGCTATGCACATATATCACTGAAAGCTACTTCCATCCTTAAATTCTGCACAGGAGTTAATTACAATCTGCTCAGGAATATTGCTTCAATCAAAAGTATCCAGCGTCCTTTTGCCTACGTCCTTCGTTTAGCCGCGGCGGAGTAGCAGAGCGCATTGGAGCGCTGTGCTCCGATGCGCGAGCCTCGTCGGGGGTTCGAATCCTCCCTCGTGCATGAATGTTTGTGCTGTCTTAGTTAATAAGTAGTTTGTAAGTTTATGGACTGATGATCTGGCAATTAAGTCCCATAAGCTTAACAAACATTTGAACATTCGTCCTCTGTTTCTCTAAGCGATTACAACGCTGTGTCAAGAAACAAACTAAGCCCATAACGAAGTCTTTCTCGGGGCAATCTTGTGTAAAACACTCTCGGACTTCTTGCCACATCAGATCTTGTTAGAAATTCAAGCCTTCGGCGATTACCTCCATTGCATATTCGTCAGTTGCTGCTGACGAAGGCGATGGAGATAATCGCCGAAAGCTTGAAGTTTTATCAAGATTTGGCGAGACAAGAAGTCCTAGAATATTTTGCACAATAAAGTACGCTATTGGACGCGGCCAGTGACCTGATCTTCACCTCTCTCAGCAGTGTTGATTCCTCCGTTACAGAGTGTAAGGTCCCACCTGAACTGTTAAACAACATCTACTACTGACGCCTCTCCAGTGGTGTGTAAACGGAGGTTTACACGTTACCACTAAGTTGTTTCACGGAATGTCAAATCACATAATTCGCTCTTGTTCGGGCAGAAGGGTATAAGTCCACAAATGTGGAAAAATGAGATAATACGAATCCCCTACAGAGGATGGTGTATATTTTACTTGAGCAAAAGGATATAACTCAATTTCGAATATTGTAGCCAGGAAGCTTTTGTGCATTTGGGATTAACACAAAAAGATGTAAATATACTTCAGGCAAAAGGATATAAGTGACATGTATCGCCGCATTCATTCATTTTCTAATTTGGGCAGAAGGGTATATGTCTACATATTCCCTTCTGCACAATCCGCGATAGCATTGTTTCACAGCGACTTGTAGTTGTTGCTACCCAAGACATTCATTGTTTCACAGTTTATTGGTGTGATTGTTAGCTTCACTGTTGTATTCGGTAGCCATGACAATTCAGAAATCATAGGGCTGTGTGACATTGTTGACACTGCATTGTTGTTTGGTGAGGGAGGTGTTCGGTGAAATTAAAGACCTGCTGTTAGTGAATTCGTTGTGAAAGTCATTTTCACAGTGGTTTTACTTGTGTTAAAATACTATCTTAATCTTCAGTATTGTAAGTGTATAAAGAGTGATTATGACCAGTGAAAGGGCTCGCCGGATTGTTTCCTTGTTCCAAAAGGACGATGACAGCTTGGAAGAAGGAGAAACCAGCCAAGTCATTCCAGAGGTAAGGTTTAACGGAACCTATTTCTGTTATCCATGCTGTGATCAGTATGTCATAGACGTTATCAACTCTAAAATAATATTCATCAATGTCCACATAATTTTGACAGTCTTAATTTACTTAGACATATATCGTTTTCTTTATTAGATTCAACCCCCGATCCATCATTGCCATCTGACATCTTGAATACTTTATTCAATTCTTATGACTGTGATGCAGATCCCACATATGAGCAAGAGTGCAATTCCGATAGTTCAACAGATAGTGATATTGAAACAGGAGCTCCAAGGAAGAGGAAGCGCAGAAACAACAGAGCTGCTGCTCAGAAAACATTTACACCTGCAGTACTTGATGTAGGAAGTGAAGAAGTAACCACAGTAGCTATACAAAAAAAAAAAAAAAAAAAAAAAAAAAAAAAAAAAAAAAAAAAGATTAAGCATAAAGGGGAAAACATGTGAAATAAAAATAAACAGAAAAGTGAGTCGAAACAGAGGTGAGGCATACACTACAGGTAGTGGAAAACAAGTAGAAGCCAAGCAATGTAAAGAACTGAATGACTGTAGATATAAGTGCAGAGAGCGTTTTGTGGACAGTGACAGGCAAAAAGTTTTCCAAGAATTTTGGAATATGGGTGATTACTCTAAACGTGCTTTTTATGTTGCTAACCTTATTACGACCACAGACAAGCAGACAGAAAGAGAGTTGATGATATTAATAAGCAGAAAATGAGATTCTTAACCCACAAGTATCATTTGCAGATCTGTGGACAAATGCTTCCTATCTGTAAAACATGTTTCATGAGGACTCTTGATGTCAGCAACAAGTTTATAAGCACTGTTGTTTCAAAAATGCAGGCAGGCTTCATGTTCTGGCATGGTGATAACAGAGGGAAACATCCACCTAAAAACAAACTTGATGAGTCAAAAATCGACTGCGCCAGGCGGTACATACTCTCGATACCATCGTACGAAAGTCACTACACAAGAATAACTTCAACAAAAAGGTACCTCCCATCTCATTACACGCAGGACCGGTGCAAGCCCAAGTGCCGCCCCGTGCGAGCTGCTAAATTATCGCCCCCCCCCCAGTTTTTTCTGTTTTTCAAAACGTTTGTTGAATTTTATTTAAACAAATCTGTAGGAAACGTCAGTAATCAATCGCAATTTCTGTTTTTACTTTTCAGATCTACGTATATTTCGGCCACTGTGTGACCAGTCTCAAAGCTTTTAATATCTGCTTACGGCTAAACCGTCATGTTGGCAGTTACGTTCAGCATGACAGTATAGATGTAAACATATCTCAAAGCATTGACAATAGCCACACTGTGCCCAAAATCTACATAGATCTGAAAAATAAAAGCAAAAATTGCGACTGATTCATGACATTCTCTACAGATTTGTACAAAACAGTTGCTGGGCACTAGCTCAAAAATGGAGTCAAACCTGACTGAAGAAATCTAGCTAATTTTAATAAGTCTTGTGAATTTACTAAAATGTTCAAATGTGTATGAAAACTGACGGGACTTCACTGCTAATGTCATTAGTCCCTAAGCTTACACACTATTCAACCTAAATTATCCTAAGGACAAATACGGACTCCCATGTCCGACGGAGGACTCGAACCTCCGCGGGACGAGCCGCACAGTCCATGACTGCAGCGCCTTAGACCGCTCGGCTAATCTCGTGCGGCATGAACTTACAATTAAACGTAAATAAACATTTTTCAATGGTTGTGAACAGATTATGTATTGAACGTTAAACTGTATGCAGTAAATAAATGTTGGAAAAGTGATAGTGGGCGAGTAGTATCGTCAAACAAAAGTGCCGGTCAGAGTTTAATTGTTGTTCATGCAGGTGCAGACAAGTGTTTCATGGCTCAAAAACCAAACTGTCCGACTATCACTCAGAAACGGATACCAAAAATTTTGAAAAAAAAGCGTCGAAATCTAGTTAATGCCAGGCTTACTACCAATATTTTTATCCCTTGTAATTACTCGCAGCGTATTTACCCATTCGATATACTTGTAGCCATTGTAGGTGTTGGACATGTTTGAGTGTAGTAATATTCAACGATTTTTTTCCATAAAGCGGGAAGAAGAAAACACTCGAAAACTGCCTTTGAAGGGTTCAGCAAAATTGCTTAAAATGGAACTGCAGTGTCGAATATTCCATTCGAATTTCCAAATTAGATTTCGTCTTCTGCAAAATTAGTTGTGAGTAAACACACGGCGCCTAACAGGCTGGCAGCGCTCCACTCATAAGAATACTGTCCGGGCGTGTACGCCAGACTTCTACCCCCTCTCTTCTCCTCCGACGTAAACATGACGGTGCTGCCACAGTAACGAGGAAGAAATTAGTCCTCCTCCCTCCTAGTTCAACAGGGACGGCCGGCAGGTAGTCGAGGCGCCGTGCCACAGTTCCCGAAGCCGCTCCCTCCGAGGTTTGGTTTCGAATCCCCTCTTGGGCATGAATGTTGAGTTTGTTCTAAAAAAAATTAAGAAAAGGGGGGGGGGGCATCTTTGCCGCCCCTCGGAAAGTGCCGCCCTGTGCGGCCGCACGTTTCGCACGTGCCTTGCGCCGGCCCTGATTACACGCTTTCAAAAATGTATGACGAGTTCATCCGCAGCTATGGTGAATCAGAGCAGCCTGTAAATTTAACGATCTATCAGAAGATTTTTCATTAGCCTAAAAAGGATACCTGTCACGTGTGTGATACGCTTCATATGAAGACATTTCATGCTTCAGAACAACAAAAGTTGGATCTTCAGACTGAACTGATCCGTCACCAACAACTGGCAGACATGGAATACAAGGCGAAAGCCAAGGACAAGGAAAGAGCTTTAAGTGATAACAGCACAGTAGTTGTCGCTATCGACGTGCAGCAGTGTCTGCGTACCCCTCATCTCGAAAGTTCTCTGGCCTTCTACAAACGTCTCCTACAGACATTCAATCTGACTGTCCATGATCTAAAGGACGGACAAGCGTACTGTTACATGTGGAGTGAATACAAGGCTGGCCGAGGAGCTGATCAGGTAGCATCATGCTTTGCGAATATTTCAATGGTTTGTCTTCAAATATCAAACAGTGCATTATGTATTCTAACACATGTGGTGGTCTGAACAAAAACTTGCACTTTGTTGCCATGCTATTATCTGTTATTAAAAATCACCAATCTTTGGAAATTATCGACCACAAATTTTTAGTGCCAGGTCACACGCACATGGAGTGCGACACAGATCACTCATTGATAGAAAACTCGAAAAAAAAAATGTCAAAGTTCCCATCTTCCACCCTCATGATTGGATTCGACTTGTAAGGCAAACAGGGAAACAGAAACCTTTCAAAGTCCTTGAAATGAAACAGGAAGATATTTTTGCTTTCTCAGGACTTCTAAAGCGTCCATTTCAAATGAGTAAACGTAATGACCAAAGAGAAAGGTTCTTATGAAAAAATGTGAAATGGGTAAGAGTCACAAAAGAAAATGATCTCTACAAAGAAACTTTGGAAGAGAGAGTGGAATTTAAAAAGATGGGCATGTTGAGAAGAGGATATGGTCGTGATGCACTGAAGCCTGTGTTATCAGGGCCCTGTCCCCATCAGTCGTGAGAAGAAAAAAGATCTTGTGGATTTGCTGCCTCTGATTCCTGTACAGTAGTAATCCGGTGTCAACAGATGGTATCAGAAATGCTCCCCCAGACAACCTGTCAGACGATTCTGAAGACGATCATCACAGCAAGTGTGTTCCAGAATAAAAGTTTGTATAACCTCTTATAAAACTGTTGTGATTTTTATGAAAACTTGCATAGCAGCTGATTTTTAAGTATCCTTAATTTGTGTGTTTTGAATGGCTGTTCATATAGTTACT
This sequence comes from Locusta migratoria, assembly GCA_026315105.1. Lineage (NCBI taxonomy): Eukaryota > Metazoa > Arthropoda > Insecta > Orthoptera > Acrididae > Locusta > Locusta migratoria. The sequence goes on from CM048747.1 coordinate 44,818,786, forward strand.
AGACTTCTCAGATCAAAGTACTACAAAACCTATGTAAAAAATGTATTTGTTCCTAGTACCACAATAAAATTTAAGTAAATGCTACATGTTGTCATTCTTAGAAAGTAGTAGTAGGGCAAATATTGACCAGTCCTTCCCACAATGCTTCCCAAAATGTAAAATACCACATCTGACTGACCTTAAACCAAAGGGTATAAGTCGGCACAGCTTCGGTCCAGTAGGTACAAGTCACAAGTAAAGTAACTAAGTCATGTTCCTTCACAAGTTTTTATTGTTATAATTTCATGGAGGTATATGGTATTCTCAGAAATTTGAAGGGAATTAATAAAACCACATAACCAAACTGAAAAACCGAAAAATCTCCAACTCAAATTTAGTCAGGTGTCCCTTGAACTTTGTTTTTGCTCTCCTGTAAAATTGGCGCAACTGTACTTATACCCTTCTGCCCGAAGAAGAGCGATTATTATTCTTTTACCATAGTCGATATTAGATATGCGTGATGGACATACAGCAGTATAGATTGTAATCCATACGTAACTTTTGATTTGGTCTCTTGGTAATAAGTCGTTGAACTGTTAACACGTAATATATGTGGGACAGATAAAAAGTTTGTTATTCAGCAGCCATTAGGTTCAGGTCTGTAACGAAGATTGATTTTGCTTTATTATTTGAAAATACAGTGACATAAAAATATTATGCATTTACTCAAGTATTCAGAATTAATCCCAGATTTTGAGCATTTTCAGTATATTTGCTGCCGCTATTTAAAATCCATTGTCGGGATGAGGCTTCCATCATTATTATTCGAACGAACGGTGGACAAAACTAATCTGTTCTGACTTTAATTACACTAAAGAGGAGAAATGAGGAACAAAAACTGATATGAACATTATTTTCTATAGCAATTTCAAATTATTACTGCATTGATCAGTAAGTATTGGTGTGATGATAAGATCTCCAGTGAGTAGTGAAATTGTCTATATGACAGAAAGTGTCAAAATTGCAAAAGAAATCGCTTCTCACATTTATGACAGACCCACAGACAAATAGCACTAGACTGGTAACGCCATATACAGTATCATTGGTGTCAATGAAGTCTCGCCGCCATATTTCTATATTATAACGTGCGAGTAGTCGTTTGCGTTATTGCGGAAAACTGTCTTAAAAATACAGATGAACCGACGAACTACGCTGTCTTTAGACTTTTGACATATGAGAAATTCGTGTGTTGAATATGGCTATAACTTTTTCAGCTGGAGTGAGCTTTGACACATGCCGTAATGAGTTGTATTGATATTCTTTTATTATTAATCTGTACCAATTGCATTCAACTTTGGAGTTTCTTTTCTTAGTATGGTAATCAAAAAATGTTGTTTATTGTGGGTAACACGTATTCTTCTTCTTTTGAGAGTTCTTACGAGTCGTGGTGGAGTAGCTGAGCGGTCTAAAGCGTCTCGCTGCGGAGTGCGCGGTTGCTCGCAGTGGAGGTTCGAGTCCTCACTGGGGCATCGGTGGTGTTTGTCCGTAGGTTAGTTTACCTAGGTTTAAGTAGTTTGTAAGCTACGGACTGATGACCACGCAGTTTGGTCGATAGATTTACAAACATTTGAACATTTGAGTTCTTACGAAATCCACAGTCTGCTTTGACACGTACACTGAGTCGCATTTCCTGTTTTTATTAATCGGTTACTCGTTTCGATCAACTTCGGTTTTTTATTAGTATGGCCATTAACAATGTGATATTTTTCATGGAAAACATACATCTTTATTCTTCTGAGTATTTTCCAGATACGTACAGTCGGCTTTAACTATACGTAACAGTAAAATTTTACTTATTGTCCCGCGGCCTCACATGATTATGTTGGCAACATCAACAAAACGGTAGAAAGCCCTCACCAAGATGTTAATATTCTTAGAAATACCCACAGGATAACTTGATTAGTGTTTCGTACAGACTATGACGTAAATAAATAATGCTGTTTCTGCTCTATGGTTAACAGGTTCTTGTATGTGCTCTCGTTCAATCAGTAAAACTAATTGCACTCGTAAACGAAGACTACATGACAAAACATTTGCGTTGTTATGGGATTGGCTAATGCCAACGTCACATGATTGACAACATAATCACTCGAGGCCGCCAGGACACTAAGTAAAATTTAACCGTACGTAACACATTCTTCTTATAACATGATTGACAATGTACGCCTATGTGTTAAACTAAATTATTGCGGAACTATTAGACCAAACGCAAATCATGTTCAAACCAATTAGTAAATCTTACAACGTCATGTAGTATCAGAAGATCATAGTAGTATCGTACGAAAGCTTTTTGGCGTGACGTGAGGCAAGATGGCGGCATCAGGCTTCAGTCACAGAGGGACGTTTTTTCAGTCTAGTAATGTATGTCTGTGGACAGACCTATTCTTGAAACTTTCTGTGGTGTTCGAACTAGTTGAGTGTAGGTCGAAGACTGTACAATTACTAAAGAGTCTCAGAGCACAGATTATATTATTTCAGAGCTAGCCATTGAAAGGAAATAATCCAGATATTTATTACGTGAATTTAGTCTCCATATTCCATGAACAGTGTCTAAATTGGATTTTGGTGGTCAATTTTTAGTTACATGTCACAGAAAAATATTAGTGATCATTCGATGAAGTGCTTTTAAGTCAAAATAGTTTAATGAAATACTGTAGACTTTTATGAATTTATGTTTGAGCAAGTTCACGTCAAGTACAGGAATACTTCTACACCACTACAACAGTTTAAGTCTTATGCACTAACACAAGCAACAGATAAGAAACACACGCAGGCACAGCATATACACACGGACACTACAAGAGGATGTCGTAGTTAGTCTTGACACTGAGGCGATGTGTTTAATGGCCTTCCACATCGCCCGGTCTTGGTCCGGACGCACGGTAAGGCGGTGCGTTGCTAGTCAGCTGACTTCGGCAGCTCGGCGCGTGGCTGAGTCATGTGGTGTGACGTCACGGCGGTGCGGGGGGCGGCCCCCAGGCGGGGCCTGGCTGGCCAGCAGAGCGACGCGGCGCGCCGGCGCGGGACTCGGAGCACCGCTCTCGCCTTACACGTGTCGCGGAACTGCGACAAACTGACTCGCATCACGTGTTACATCCCGTGAAAACCTGTACACCTTACACAGAAAAAATGCTACAATGTACCTCTACATACTTGGGATACTCTGCAAACACATTTAAGTCCATGGCAGACGGCTGATCGAACCACCTTTATATTTTGGCCCACTTTAGGTTACGGTAGTAACACTAAAAGTGGGCTTTGCGATCGTCTTTTGACAGCTCGAAATTTAAATGAAAATAACGGATTAACTATTCATCTGACACGAAAATTGAATAACCGAATTTGTGGAGGAGAAAATTCTCCACAACTTTGCTCTCTTATGTTTTTTTCATATCTCGTAGCGTTTCAAAGATATTTGCAAAAATAACGGCGATTTTGGGATGTATGTCTGTCCGTCTGTCTGTCCGTAACGTGTTCCCTGTTTTCAAGACAAATCGTTCAACCGATCAACACCAAATTTTACAGACATGATTGTAGGCCGCCAGAGACCAGAACCTCCGTTTTTCAAATTTTTCGGACACAAAATACGGTAGTAAAAAAAAACCTTTTTGTAATATAATTGTAATTGCAAACGAACCGTTCATCTGACACGAAAATTGAATAACCTAATTGGTCGAGGAGAAAATTCTCTACAAATTATCTCGCTTATGTTTTTTCATATCTCGTATCGTTTGAGACATATTTGCAAAAATAACGGAGATTTGACACCCTCCATAGAATTAACGAAAACCAGCCGTTCGGAGATGTCACGTGACATTCCACGCGTATTGGATGATTTTCTTATTGTAACTTACACGTTGTCATTTCAAAGCAACGGCACACCGAGGAATTAACAAAAACACATCGTTCTTCGTACGATAAATGATAATCTAATGTCTACAAATGCCATATTAACATCAGTTAACGACGGCCATCAATAGTATGAGATTAAAGGACTCCTGTTTTGATTTACAGCCGTAGATACGGGCGCCGTGGCTCAGCACGCCAGGTCAGGAGGCTAAACGCCCAATGTAAAAAAAAAAAAAAAAAAAAATAGCTGACCCAAATGTTCAACGAACAACAATGAAAGAATTGAACCAACGACCGCGAACCATAGATCAACCGGATGAAAAAAAAAATAGCGTAGTGGGCAAGATCTGGACTGTGACACGAATTTTTTTTTCCTAAAAGGGTTTCAGACACTCTTATTAATTAATTAATTATTATTTGGATTATTATTTTAGTCTAAAATGTTTGCCAAAACTTATAAAACTACAAATCTAAAGTGGACCGTAAAACACGTCGGTGCGATTTTTATCTCCCATCCCATTCTCGAATAGCGCGCGATAAGAACGAACACCTGAATCTCTCCGTTCGAGGTCTGATTTCTAGCATTTTAGTCTAATGATCTATTCTAACCTATGTAATTTGGAATCAACAATAAATTTTCGCATTCGGGGGAGAATGCTGGCTATTGGAGTTTCGTAAGTAGCCCACACCGCAGCGATAAGCGACGTTGTTGGAATGATTCCCATCCCAGATCCTGTATCTTTTCCGTAACGCTGCCTCCCGTGTATCGTGGCAATACAAAACGTTCGGCCATTCTTTGGACTCTTTCGATGACCTCCATCAAACCCACCTGATAAGGATCCCATACTGGGCAGCAGTACCTCAAAAAAGGACGGACAAGCGTAATGTATGCAGTTTCTTTAGTAGTTCTGTTGCATCTTTTAAGGTTCTTTAGAAAGGTGAACAGATGGGGCATAACAGCTTTGAGATTGCAGAACGACATATTGACCATAGCTGTTTTTGTTGTTGTTGTTTTTTTTTCAGTGCTACAGGTTTCGGTCATTTACCATTATCAAGCGTTAGCAGAGATTAGCCATTAGCGAATGAAATGCAGTCTCTGGATCGCCATTCCCACGACATTATCTACTTGTCCTTTCCAGTTTAAGTCTGAAGTAATGGTAATTCCTGGGTATTTAGTTAAGTTTACGACCTTCACTTTTGATTTATTTATCTTGTAAACAAAGTTTAACGGATTTCTTTCCGTACTCATGTGGACAACTTCACACTTCTCATTATTTAGAGTCAATTGCCAATTTTTACACCATAGTGCGCCTCGTTTGCACAGTGGTAGAGTGCCAGACTACAAATTCAAGGGTCGCGGGTTCGATCCCCGCCAGTTCCTGGGATTTTTATCTGTCACTCTCCATTTCTTTCGCCTCCGTCAGTATTGCTCATGTGAAAAATACCGAGTAGCACCGTGGTTCGGAACCCACGTAAAACTGTAGGTCCCCCTATAACAGACTGGGTAATTCAGTGCGAAGGTCGGAGGAAGGCAACGGCATACCACCTCCAAACAGGACCATGCCTAGTAATGCACTGTGGTGTTCAAACCAATCTCCGGATTGTTGACTGCTTTACCTTAAGTGACATCTTATTTAGATCGTTGTGAAAAAGGAACCTTAAACAAGAACACAATCAACATCTACATACATACACCGCAATTCACCCAAAGGTGGGTGACCGAGGGTACTCGTATCACTACTAGTTACTTGCTTTCCTGTTCCATTCCCACATAGAAAGGGGGGGGGGGGGGAAACGAATACTTGCATGCATCCGCACGAGCCCTGATCTCTCTGATCTTATCCTTGTGGTCTTTACGCGAAATGTAGATTGGCGGCAGTAGAATCGTTCTGCAGCCCGCCTCAAATTCAGGCCCTCTGAATTTCTTCAACAGTGCTGCTCGAAAAGTACGTCGCCTCCCCTCCAGCGACTCCCAGGTGAGTTCCCGAAGCATTTCGGTAACTCGCGCATTGATCGAACCTACCAGTTACAAACCTCGCCGCCTGCATCCGAACTGCAACTGTGTCTTCCTTTAAATCGATGAGACTAACAGAAATGATCCTTTAACGCAAAGACAAGACTTACACCGATGTCACAGCGATCTTTCAGGGCACCTTGTATATTATAAACGGCGCGTCGATGTCTTAATACCAAATAGCTCATACGCTCCTTTCCAGCATTAACTAAACAACGCGATACCGTCCGGCGGTCAACGGAAGAACCCGATTATATTATGTCAACTTCCACTCCACACAGACATGTTATGAACCGCGTGATGTGGCGTAGGACAATGTTCTCGCTAATTACAGTGATTAAGCTAACGAACTGCGTGACATATAGTGCAGAAAATTATCAGACTAATCAATATGTCACGAATAGTAATCTCAATTTTTGTGCATTTTACTTGTGTTGGATAATATTGTTAGAACACTGGAAAAGACAGTAAAATAATCTGTGATTACGATTTTTGTGCTACACGCATCAATTTACTGAGACTAAGATTTACAATTATTAATTTAACAAAAGCAGTTCTAGAACATTCTATAAACTTCCACAACAGACAGTTGCATATAAATAATGGTATTTTGCATATAAGTATATTTCGTGGTATCATAACTTATCATTCTGTAGCTCAAGGAACTTTATTAGTGGAAATATCAATTAACGTATACAGTTACTTTCTGTAATTACGTGAAAGCAGAAAAATGCGGAACATCATACATTACAATTTGATAAATCTTTGTAAATATTCCTTGCATACGTATTAACAACAGTTTTCATTAAGAGAGTAATTAGGTAAGTAAAGAAATATGATTTGTATTGTTATGGTAACACGTTTCGGTATTTCACAAAGATAATATAAAGATACTGGCAATTTTATTTCCTGCAGAGGATCGATTAGGACCAACACAATTTTGACTATTCTAACCTTTATTAATTCCACAACTTTTAACTGTGAGTAATATTTTGTATGTTTACTAATAATGAATGTAACAAGAAGCATTGATTGCTCTTTTATATATACACGGGTACACGGTGGCAAGGAGTTAGTTCAGTTTTCGAGAGTGGGAGTTTTGAGTGCCGGCCGCGGCGGTCGAGCGGTGTGCGGCGCGCCAGTCACGTTCTGCACGGCCACTTCGGTCGGGGGTTCGAATCCCCCCTCGGGCATGAATATTTGTGCCGTCCTTAGTAATAGCTAGTTCATAAGTAGTTTGTAAGTTTAGGGAGTGATGACCCCGTAGTTAAGTCCCATAAGCTCTACAAACATTTGAACATTTTTCGAATTAGTTGGAGTTCACGTAGTTCTCGTTAGTTCGCGTTTGCTCAAGTTCGTGTTGATTGTACTGTTAAGTTGCCGATGTGTTGGTATGTCTGGAACATTCTTAATTTGTCAACTATGTGGCATAAAATAAATATCGAAACTTGAGTGTATATTGTGGTTTATTTGAGAAACATCCAGTCGTGCAAATATCGCCCAGAGTATTTTACAGAAAGCGAGCAGGACATCCCAAGACAGAGCGACGATTATGAGTAATTCTACTTTTCAAATTTGAAGTTTTCAGTGTCTCATATAACACTACATTGGTGTCTGTTTGAAGGTGACCAATCGTGGACATTTGTGGACCAGTGTCATCGTGCATTGTCTTTCTTAAATATTCGACTGTTGTTTGGGAGGCTATGAATAGCTGTAAAAGATCTCTAAGTAGCCAGACGTAACAATTTCAAGTCAATGATAGGTTCAGTTGGACCAGAGGAACCCTCTACTTTATGTAAAACAACCATTACCAGCCGTCGCCAGCTTGCACAGTGCTTTGTTGACAACTTGAGGTCCGCTCCACACTCGAACCCTACCATCGGCTCTTACCAACTGAAATCGGATCCCATCTGGACCACGGATTGCACGGTATCACCACTGACGGCAGTGTGATGTGCTCTCACGCTATTCACAAGCTTGTGGTCGAGCGCTCCATTTCTGTGTGCTTCACCACTGCTGGATGATCACTGGTGCTGCAATACGTCTGCTCATCACATCCCTCATCGATGTGACGGTCAGTCCACTCGCTGAATAGCTACTCCTCGATGTAGTCGAAATAAAATCCTGATAAGCCCGTAGTCGCATTCGCACACCGAAGGTTCCCTGCAAATTTAATTACGGATATAGACAATTCATGCATCCCAGGAATCTAGAATCCTCACGAAACATATAGGCTCTAAAACACAAAAAGCAAATTTTAGCAGGAGTTAAATGATATCATAAAATAAGTGAGAATCTCAAAGAAAGCACTCATAACTATAGTAGATAACGGAGGCTCTGCAGTATTAATGTATGGCTATGACTGCCTAAATAAGACAATAGATTTTATAACACAAAATACATCCATTCTGATCCAATCCTCAAACTAGTAATGTTGTACACCAGTGGAGAACAGCAGTATTATATTTTTTCCCGTAACTTTCGACATGATTTTCCATGTCTTGCCGCACCGTGCCTTAGGACAGAGGGAGGCCGATGTCCCCTGCCATACGTTTGCGTCATGCGCGCCACATTTCCGCTAGCGTGCGTATTCCGAATCCCCTGGCCCGCTTCGATCTGTGCTCAGCAACGGCACATGTCGCCGACCCATACAACTACGGGCGCGGAACCCGCTGATCAGAGCACCTGCGCCGAAGTCCACAACGCGGATCTCAACCAATCGGAGTATGAATGCAATTACGTAGATTCGGCACTACTGGCTAGCAGCGAGATCGTTACAGACGGTAAAGGTCTGTCTGCCGCCGGCTCTCGCCCCGATAGCACGCTCCCCGCTCTGCGGGCCCATGGGCTCGCTCTCCTACGTAAGTCGTCATGATTACTTCTGTTGCACCACTGGTGGCTCTCCTCAGGCCATAATGTTAGAATTTGTATCCCCTTTTGTGAAATACAACCATTTCGTTACACCGCAACACTCGTGTCCGAGTATGATTTGCTGGTACTTTCAAACCCCGTCCGGATAACGCCCACAGCCTTTTCCCGTTCGTGCCATACCTGTACAATGTTGTTGTTGCGGTCTTCAGTCCGAAGATTGGTTTGTATTCACCCTACTCTATGCTGAGCAAGCCTCTTCATCTTTTCATAAGATCGGCAACCTACATCCATCTGAATCTGCTTACTATATTCGTCTCTTGGTCTCCCTTTGCTATTTTTCCTCCACCCACTTCCTTCCAATGCTAAATTTACGATTCCTCGATGTCTAAGAATGTGTCCTACTAAGCGATCCCTCCTTTTACTCAAGGTATGCCAATAATTCCTTTTCTCACCAATTCGGTTCAGTACCTCTTCATTAGTTACGCTGGTTACCCACCTAATCTTCAGCATTCTTCTGTAGCACCACATTTCAAAACCCTCTATCCTCTTCCTGTCCGCACTGCTTATCGTCCATGTTTCACTCCTACAAGGCAACACTCCACACAAATGCCTTCAGAAAATACTTCCTTACACTTAAATTAATATTCGATCTTAATAAATTTCTCTTTTTCAAAAACGCTTTCCTTCCCACTGTCATTCTGCATTTTTATAGCCTCTGTTCTGCGACCATCATTTGTTATTTTACTAACCAAGTAACAAAACTCATATACCACTTTTATTGTTTCGTTACCTAATCTAATTCCTTCAGCATCGTTTGATTTTCTAACATTGCATTCTATTACTCTTGTTTTTCTCTTGTTAATGTTCATCTTATACGCTCCTTTCAGCACACTGTCCATTCCGTGCAATAGCTTCTCCAGGTCTTTTGCTGTCTCTGACAGAATTAAAATTTCATCAGCAAAACGCAATGTTTGTTTCTTCGCCCTGAAGTCTAATTCCTTCTCCAAATTTCTCTTAGCTTTTCTTCACAGCTTGCTGAACGTACAAATTGAAACTATTAGAGAAAGTCTATAAGCCTGTCTTACTCCTTTCCCAACTACAGTGTCCCCTTCAACTCAATAACAGCTGTTTGGTTAATGACCAAGTTGTAAATAATCTTCCGTTTCCTGTATTTTTCCCCTGATAAGTTAAGAATTTAAAAAAGTGCATTCCAATCCACACTGTCAAAAGCCTTAATCTATACTTACCCTTAATCTATATTCTAAGATAAGTCGTAAGGTGAATATTGCCTCCTATGTTTTTATATTGCTTTTGCATCCGAACTGATCGTCCCCGAGGTCAGCATCTATCAGCTTTTCCATCCTTCTGTAAATAAGTCGCTTTGAAATTTTGTAACCATGACTTATTAAATTGATGGTTCTGTAATTTTCACAACTATCTGCGTCTGCTTTCTTTGGAATGGGGAGTATTACAGTTTTCTTAAAGTCTGAGGGTATTTCGCCTGTCTCATACATCTTACTCACCAGGTGAAATAGTTTTGTCAATGCTGGTTCTCCCAGAGACTTCAGTAGGTATGAGGGAATGTCATCTACTCCATGGGCCTTGTTTCGACTTAGGTCTTTCAGTGCGCTGTCACATTCATCACAATATAATATCTCCTATTTCATCTTCATCTATTTCCTCTCCCTACAAAATTGTCTCGATTTTCTTTGTAGAGCTCCTCCATACACACTTTCTACCTTTCAGCTTTCCGTTCTTTCAAATGTTCAAATGTCTGTATAGCTTATGGGACTTAACTACTGGGTCATCAGTCCCTAACTTACAAACTACTTATGAACTAACTAAGACTAAGGACGGCACAAATATCCAGGCCCGAGGGGGGATTCGAACCCCCGACCGTAGTGGCCGTGCAGACCGTGACTGGAGCGCCTCAGTGCCCTCGGGCACCGCGGCCGGCTCCCCTTCTTTACTCAGAACTGGATTCCCATAAAAAATGTTGGAATGTTTGTTAAACTTATGGATACTTAATTTCGGGATCATCAGTCCCTAAACATACAAACCACTTATGAACTACCTTATACTAAAGACAGCACAAACATCCATGCCCGAGGGAAGATTCGAACCCCCGACGGTGAGCGGCCTCACCCATCGGAGCAAAGCGCCTCAATGCGGTCGGCCGCTCCGCTGCGGCGGATGTCCATCTGAGTTCTAATCACATGTTTCGAGCTCGCTTACTCGGTCATGCAGGATTCTACCCTGTAACTTCGATGGTCTGAAGCATCGTCGGATGACGTTTCGGGACTGGGGTTCCTACCCTCAAGTTGTTCCTCAAAGAACCCTCTACAAACACTCCACGTTTTTCATAACATTTGTGGAACACCCTATATGCATGTTGTATGTTAAATAAATGTAAAAAATGAGAGGCATGCTAAGAAACCCACGCCCGAAATAACGTGACGCGATAAGCACTTCTTTATCTCTGAGCACTGTAAAACAAATTTCTTTTACCGCAAGCCTTCTGCTTCCCATATTATGGTGGAGGTCAAATGTCGTTAATTGCTCAAAGATAAATGAAGATAAGCTATTGTTAAGTTTTAGGTCTAATTGATGTCACCACCCAGATCAGCGTGAAGGGGTTCTACTTGCCTTAGTGCTCAGGGCGCACGTCTTGTTAGACTCGAAACGTTTGTCCCATCTGGAGGTCACTTTTCAATTTTCGCCAAAATGGTTATTGTGAGGGGCAGATTAAATGAGCGTTGTGGTATCAACCAAACGTGTAATGTGCTAGTGATGACAGCACAGAGGTGGCACCCAAGGAAATGGCCTTTCTGCCATACGTTGGTAGCATTTCTAACAACATTGGCCGTTTTTTACGTAAATATGAGGTGAAATGTGTGTTTTAACCACCTAAAATTAAGGCGCTGTTAAAGATGATTAACATTGGCCGTTTTTTACGTAAATATGACGTGAAATGTGTGTTTTAACCACCTAAAATTAAGGCGCTGTTAGGGTCCGTTAAAGATGATTTGGATTTGCGCAATGACGGTGTCTACCATACCCCATACAGCTGTGGCATCTCACGTATTGGTCAAACAATTAGAACGGTCGAGGGCTTATGTATTGAGTATAAACGTCACACACGTTCGTAACAACCTAACAAGTCTGTTGTTGCCGAACCCTGCTTGGACACAGGTCACCCGATGGAATACAACAAAGCGGAAATTTCGGCATACACTTCCAGCTGTTGGGATTGAAATAAAACTAACGGATAACCTTTTGAATAGGGATGGTGGTTTTTGCTTAAATTATGCATGGCATCCCGCTCTCTCATTTGTCAAAAAACAGAGGGGCAAAATTACTGCCACCTACTGAAAACTGATGTATAAAATCGATTTTCCTCTCTGGTCGTGTGATGGCGCTGTGTGTTTGCTTGCTCAGTGTGTGTTTTAAACGTCGTTGCCCATTACTTCCACGCTGCAATATTGTCTTGAGAATAGTAGCGTATGCTCCTGCCGAAATATCGACCGAGTTTCATACCTGGCTGTATACGCGTAAGTATTTGTAAACGCTGGGACAAATTAAGGAATCACTTTCTAATATACATTCCTAGGGTGACAGATAGACTCAGCTGTATATTACGAAATCATGGAGAAAATTAAGCTATTTCCAAGTCGACAAAGAAAGATAAGTGTGTCTCAGACCCGCAAAAGACAAAAGGGACCCACTTCCAATATCGGAGGAAGTATATACAGGGTGTTTCACTAAGTGTGTTTGCCTCTGTAACTTAGAAAATAATAGGTGACGGGAAATTTCAATGCGGTAGGTCAACACAAGAAATGTTACACTTTCTGCGGAGCTATGAACATAGTTTATTGTATCATTTTCCAAAGAGTTACATCACAAATATATATTTTTTAAATGGAACAATAAAAAAATGTTCAAATGTTTGTATAGTCTATGGGACTTAACTAGGGGGTCATCAGTCCCTAAACTTAGAAACTACTTATGAACTACTTACGAACTAGGACGGCACAAATATCCATGCCCGAGGGGGGATTCGAACCCCCGACCATAGTGGCTGTGCAGACCGTGACTGGAGCGCCTCAGTCTCCTCGGCCACCGCGGCCGGCATGGAACAATAGTTTTTTCTATCGTGCATTGGAATCGTTGAAACCAGCTGCGTCCAAATCAATTTAAACTACATTCCTATCACTGTTAGTTTGGGAGCTACAAACCTTCAAAGTTTCAGGGGCGGATACCACACGCTGTACATAATACATGGCTGTGTGGTGGGTGATGGATGTTATGGCAGTTGGAAGTTGATTTACATGAGATGTTCAAATGTGTGTCCATGTTCCTCAATGAATAATGTAAAGCGCCGTCGAAAGGATCTGCGGACGAGATGTAATATCGCCGGTGTGACGGAGCGACCTGCGTCCTCGATGCGCCGTTTTAGATCATCTGGGGATGTGGGCTCAGTGACATAAACACGATCCTTTAGATATCCCCACAAAAGAAATCTACTGGTGTTAAATCGGGCGACCTTGCGGGCCATGAATGAGGACCATGGCGCCCCAACCATCTTCCTGCAAACCTGTCGTTTAGTTCTTCCACAACAGCACGCGCAGAATGAACTGGGTGACCATCGTACTGCATCCACATATGGACTCTCGTGTGTAGACACACATGTTCAAGGAGACCACCCAAACTGTCGGCTATAAAAGCGCGATATAACTCACCTGTCAGTGTACAGCCGGTGACAGAATTCGCGAGACCCCTCGCCTAATCGCTATACACAACCGCAGAGTTCTGCTGCTTGGCGGGAAGTATGTACAGCTGGGCAACACGATCGTACATACTGTCGATTACCCATATGACACGAAATCTGAGTGAAAAAAGTTATCTTCCAGTATCACAGCCAGTTCTAACAACACGCGTTCTTTCTATGCGACGTGAAGGCGACTTCGAAAACTGATTTTAGAAACTGCTTTCCGTATTAGCCATGGCGTTTTAAGCTATTCGCGACCGAAAAATTCCTTTCCACATTTCTTTTCTTATAGTTTCAATGAACAAAGACAGCAATTAGAATTGAGATGCTTCAGTCCGTGTATATTTTCGGACGTTACTGGCACATTCAAATGGAAAAATGGCATGCATATCATAGAATTAATTCAATTTCATGACTGGAAGCAAATTATCGACATTAACCACTACTTAAGGTAACTATCACCCAAGTGCAAGTCGACAAATGTCTAGTGGGTGCTACAGCGCCAAACTGGCTGGAATCACGCTAAACACTTATTCGTTGAGAGAGCAGACAAAACAGATCCTGTTCTAAACACTTTGTTCTGAAGCTAAGGGTTACATCATGGTGCATCAGGTTCCGAGTATCGCTGACGGTTTCTTCCCACCACCTCGTTTGCGCTATAAAGACGACAACCGTTTGGCGAGGCAGATCATTGATGGTATTTCCGAGAGTGAAGGTATCGTATCATTTCCACTGGTTCTCTTTCGGTTGATGTTGCAACTAAGATATCAGCACAAATTTAACAAACATAAGCCAGCTGTGCCACCACAAATTACAGTTCTCCTCAGATGTTTGGTACTTTTCCATAGTCCATGTCTTATTGAAATACCTAATATTAAGCATTCGACAACATATTGGGCTATTATAATACCAGATACGATTATGTCAAATGAATGTGCAGAGAAGCAAACAAATGATAAAAATAAGCTTACTTATCTCGCCAACTACTGATCAACGAGCGACAGTTCGATTACTGACATTTTCACATTTTTCTTCTATTTTGAAATATGGCTAATTATGTTTCTCACGTAACAATAATAAACGCACATAATTGAGTAACAATCTGTATCTGGATTCCCCAGAGGTTAAATAGATCTTTTGGTGTGAGTTTGTCACTGGCGAGTATCGAAGACGATGTGTTTCGCATACTAATCAAAAATATCAAACCGCCAAACCACCCGCACCTATGAATACATCATGCAGGAAGTAGACGTCTGAACAATCACCTTAGAATGAAGTCGGTCATCTATTCAAAGAAGCAGGCAATAATTTGATAATGCAAACAGCAAAAACAAGTAGATAGAATAATTTGTAAAATCTCGAACCTAAGAGTCGACTTTTGGTGATTCTCCATCGTAGCAATTAGAGGAGTGAAAGATTCTAAAGCTAATCCCTTGGTTTTAGAAGCCGCAGCCGATTATTCTGTAGTAGGACAGCATTACACACCGGTGGGTTTCAGTTACTGTGCAGAATACAAAACCACGGTTTTTCGTCAAAAGCGTGCGTAGTTTCCTGCCACATATGAAAAGGTAGTAGGCCTATGTTCCTGCAAAGGTTCGATAAACGGCTATGCTATAGTATGTCTGGGTGGCGCCGGCATAAATGCGTAGATGCGTAACACGAAGTCCTAGGATCGAGCTGACATCCGCAGCACTTTTATTTTTAATTATTCACTCATTTTCACGAGTTTCAATCCGTATTTTTACATACGTAACTTTTCTGCTCAGTAACAACTGTGGTAGCGAATATATTATCAAAAAGTTTTAACTCTTCATTCAGCCAGTTCACATGATAACAAAGAGAAGTTTTGGATGAATGAACGAAATAGACAGTCTATTTGCGTCAGATGTTCTGAGCAGATTGACACTGCCACCAGAAAAATACAACAGATCGTGTGAGTCATAGCGTAAGTTTTTCCACAGACAGATAATAAACGTTGGTTTCAGGGCACATGTCGTATGGGTTTATAAATATCAAACATTATAGTAGTCACAATTTATTAGCTGAGATAAGTGCATAGTGGAAAACGTTGGCTTTACGTGGGTTCAAAACTTGACAAGCACATACCAAGAGCGTAATAGCTACAACGACAATCTCCGAATGCGATTGTCTTGACAAAGGCTAATAATATCCCCTTATGCGTTTGCGTGTTGAAAGTCTCAACACCAGGGATCGCGGGATGGGTCTCACCTACTTGGCCCAATCTGTGTGAGAAGAAACACGAATATGAACCTTTTAAATTCCTACAATATCTCCCCTTTGTAGGCTATAGGAAAAGAGAAAGCGCACGCCAAATGTTCCAACTACAGATAGGTGCAATATCAGCTAATATTGAGGCTCACCATTGCTGATGACGGTGTTTTCGGTGTTGCGAAGTGGCTAAACGATTAGCTTTTGAATGAAACAGCACGGGTTTGAATCCGTCCCTTCCAAAATACTTTTCTTATATTAACCCTTGTAGTTTTAATTATCAATTATAAAAATTTCAATGCATAGTATATATATTAGGTTTCATTATAACTAATTTAATTAATTAATATATCTTATTTCATCATTTAATTTTCATAATTCGATGATGTATTTAATGAAAATAATATTTCAAAAATTGTAGCACGTATTTATATGCCGAAGTTATATTACATTCCTTAGGGTGTTCATCGTCAAAGAAAAACTCCACACTATGCAGACTTTACCAAAGTATTTTAAGCGAAAAATTTTATCCGAAATATGCTTCGGTGCAATGCATACTTTATTCAAGTTTTTAAGTAAATAACTTTTCACTGTTGATTTTTGTGCATACCAAGTGTATAGATGGGAATTGTAGCACTGAACTGATGCTGTAGGATTGAATGTGTTTTAATTGAGACACCTCTTGACATCAACGTTCGTGGCACACTGAAACGTTTAAGTAAATTTAAATTTCACAAATAAAAGGTTTACATTGCGAGGGGTAAAATGAAATGAACAAAAATGTAAGGAGTACCGGGGAATCGAACCTTGGCCTCAAAATTTGCAATCTAAGCGCTTGTCCACTACGCTACTCACACTGCTCGGAGGCCAGAAGTCAGTAAGCAGCTTATATAACACCTATTTGTCTGTGAGAAATTTTCGCCACCGTATTCACTTTCCCTTTGGCCAACTCGGACGGGATATTTTTGGAATTTCAAAGGTTTGTCCACTTCCTTCTCGCAGGGTTTGAACAAAATCGGTGAAAAGCATCCCGCAATCTACTGTCAGTCATAAACATTCTACAGTATAAACTGAAAGACAGAATCGCCGAGGAAATGTCTGCCCCCACCCTCCACAATCCTTGTGGGTTAAAATTCCAGGAGTAGAAACATCCTCATCCATGATCCACGGACTGAGACGCGATATTTTTGTGAAATTCAGTGTACTGTTACAGCGACAGTCGTAAAATATGTGGGGATAAAGTTTATGAAGTAGTTTCTGTTAATATTTATATAGAAACTTTACGCTGTAGCTACGAATGACTGATCTACGAAACAGCAACGAATCTAAATCATTAATACGAACGTGTTTCTGACGGCATTTTGACTCGTGAGTGTTCTACAGTTAAAAGGCACATGCGGTAACTTGAGAATAATTTTGCGAAAAATTTGTAACAAAAAGTGAGGGAGGCGTATATTTTATACCCACATGCAACGTCTTGGTATTCTGGGGTGTTCATTCTACTATCAATCGCTGTTTTATTTCCTCTGACTTTATTGAAAGCGGTACGGTTTTTTTAATAAATGAAGCAGGTCAATTTACCAAGAAAAAAAAAAGGTGGTCTTATTTTTGTCACCCTGATTTCTTTAATGAACAGTTTCAAATTAACAACATACCTAACGCAAGAATCATTTATGAAACGTCTGAGACCAGCTGAATAACAGTTGGTAAGATTTAGCTGTAGTAGATTGTCGTATAAGGAAGTTTGTTTACACGCGCTAGCCGTGCTGTGAAGTGCCCCGTTTACTTCCGTTCAAACCTCTGGCCGGCCACAAGCACTGACTGGAAGACGAGACATTCGCTGCGACTGAGCAGAGTAGAGGCATGCCTCGCCTCTTCTCGACTGCCCGCTGATGTGTCTGAACCTGTCTTTTCTTAAATGGACTGTTTGCCTTATGAGGCCTGGTTATCCTGATACCGATCTCCTAATGGATTCTCGTCCTAGGTTATATTATTGTGCACTGAATTAAAAATTTTATTATTGGATGGTTTCAGATAGCCCGCGTATTAGTTGCCATATTTAGCAGCAATTCTTACATTATTAAACAATAAGTCTGTAGTAACTTCTTTATATTTGAACATTAACATGTCTTGACGCTGTAAAAAAAGGTGTGTATGATCTATTAAAATTGTATTCTGTCGAATATGTAACACATTAAACTCGAAGCAACTATCAAATTATATCTTAATAATGACATGGCCGCGGAAGAACGACCGAGCGCATTGAGGCGCTACGCTACGATGTGCGAGGCCGTTCCCCCTCGGGGGTTTGAATCCCCCCTTGAGCATGGATGTTTGTACCGTCTGCAGTATAAGGTTGTTCATAAGTAGTTTGTAAGTTTAGGGACTGATGACCCCGCAGTTAAATCCCATAAGCTTAACAAAAATTTAAACTTTTTTTTTCTTCATGACATGGCAGTTACGTATTGATTTGAACATCTAGACTGTTTGTTGGTTTTGAGGATTTTTTTAATGTTTTTAATACCATTTCGATAGTCTTAGTTGCAAGCAAAGAACTAACCTGCGGGAAACCTAATGGTAAAACAAACTACGCTAATGTATAAACAAAAAATACAAAAGTTTCGAACCTCTGTTATAGTCTCTGTATTTGTCAGCTGGTTCAGAAGTGAGTTTTATACACAGCTTCAACACGAATTTGAAAGTAATGTCGTATAAAATCCATTACACCACGGCCCAAGTTATTGGCGCTTACCTTGTATACTATCGATATACCCGGAATATTACTACTATATATCGTACAAAGAGCTTTGCAACCTACTTCGAGAAAAAATGCTCTGGAAACCTCTGATCTGAAAAAAGACATATCGTTTATGGCTGCTTACCATCAACAATAGTTATGATAAAGGCTTTCATGGTGTTTTATTTTTTATTTGGCCTTCATCGCCCTTCCAGACGAACCTGCTCCTTCCACAACGCGTTTTTATACTTGCTTCGTCTTCTGTACTATAATTGTTCATAATATGTTATTTATTCCCTAAATTAATGTATAAAAGTAATACTGTTCTCCCTCATTGAAAAAGATACACAATATTAAAATGAAATCATAGATTAGAACGTTAAAACATACTACATCCACTTTAAAAGAAATATACTAAAAATGATTTATTTCGTAGGTGAATTTTTTTTCTATTCTATTGAACCTCGGTGTTTCTCAAACTGTTTGACTCGTTTGTTTTTTTGCCAATGGTAGCCAAACAGTGGGTCCTATGAGTTGCACTCTTATACTGTTACATACTAAACCATTATAAACAAATGAACGTTTTCTGCTAATACTGCTTCCACAACGATTCGAACCCTATTGGGTATTCTCGTTTCTTATTATATTGGTGTCGTGTCTGTTATTTCGGACATATCCGAAGTAACAGACACCATACCAATATAATTAATTACGACTCGCGAAGACGGCGTTTCTTCAATCACTTTACCGCATATGCGGTCATACGTTTGAACTCGCACGATATGGGCGCTACAGCCATAGCGTGCAACTTGTGAAAGTTTGAAACAGACGCAGGGTGAGCACCGGTAGCCACTTGGTTAAGTTCACCGCTGGCCCGAAGCGGGAGACACGGGTTCGATTCCCGTCCAGCTTCATATTTTCACTAATCGCCATTGTTTAATTTCAATGCCCTAATTCAGCACTATCATTCCTTTCCTTCCTAATTCTTATTCCTTCACCTCCTTCATAAATATTTGCCAGTTCTTGTTTCTTTTTCTTTGGACCTCCTTATCTGCTCTTCTAGGCTGAATTAACTTCTCTCGCAAATAACGCCTTCATCGGCGATCTTGTACTCTAAACCTTTTGCAGATGTTTAGATGTTTTAAATACAGTTCTGCACATACATGTTTTATTATTATTATTATTGTTATTGAATCTAGAAACGGAATAGTTCTTCTCACGGAAAAATAAAAATTATTATTACGAATCCTGATGAAAATTAGTTTTATATGTTCAGTTACTTACAACTGTCCCTTAAAATAAAAGGAAATAACTCTTCTTTATAAGATTCTGGCTGCTTACAAAACTAAGCAAACAAAACAAGAAATCAAATCGAAATGTTCATATGTTTGTAGAGCTTATGGGACTTACGTACGGGGTCATCAGTCCCTAAACTTACAACCTATTTATGAACTAGCTAATACTAAGGACGGCACAAATATCCATGCCTAAGGGGGAATTCGAACCAAATTGTTCAATGTTCAAATGTTTGTAGAGTCTATGGGACTTAACTACGGGGTCATCAGTCCCTAAACTTACAAACTACTTACGAACTACCTACAACTAAGGACGGCACAAATATCCATGCCCGAGGGGGGATTCGAACCCCCGACCGTAGTGGCAGTGCAGACCGTGACTGGCGTGCCGCAGACCGCTCGGCCACTGCGGCCGGCCAAGAAACTCTACTAATACTGTTCAACATCCCGCATATCATGTATATTTCAGTGTAAACCATCCATTCCTCAACGCACGACAGATTCAGCAGGCTATGATCCCTGCTGTTAGCAGTAGAATGGTCATTCGTCGTCTGATGGAAGGTGAACTGAGAGCAAGGAACGCTGCTGTGAAAGAGACATTGTCTGCATCCCACAGAGAAGCCCACCTTGCTTTTGCTACAGAAAATATTGACAGACCTCTTGCGTTCTGGATACGGCCAAAAGGTGCCAGGTATAACCCCAAATATATTTACAGTTGCCAAAGAAGTGGCAGGGAGTCGGTAACGGTGTGGGCATGGATATCGGCCGAGGGGTGTGGTCTCCTGTGGGAAGTTGAAGAAAAACTGAATGCGCGCACCTATATTTCAATGCTAGAGAATGTGATGTTACCTTCTGTGGCAGCGAGATTTCGAGACGAACAGATCATTTTTCAACATGATCGGTCGCCCATTCATATGTCACGAATTGTAAAGAGGTGGTTCGACAACCACAGAAATATTACTGTTTTGGAATGGCCACCTAAAGGAGATGACATGAATCCCATTGAGAATGTTTGGGCAGAAATGATGAGAATAATATAAGAAAAAAGAAATGCACCGTCCAGTCGCCGCCAGCTTTCTGAAGCGATTAAAGACGCTTGGGACGAGTAACTTGGATGTCCACGTTACGTGGCTACACTTGTGGGTTCAATGCCCAACAGGCTTCGAGCCGTCGTTGAGGCTGAAAGCGGCAACTTTCGTGAAAATTGAACTGTTTATGTAAATTTAAATTTCATAATTAAATGGTTAACATTGCGAGGGGTAATGTAAAATGAACAACAATCGAACGAGTACCGGGAATAAAAACCTGGGCCTCTAAATTGGCAATCCAAGCGCTTGTCCACTACGTATTCACACTCGTCGAAGGCCGCGACACAGTAAACAGCATATATAGCACCTATTTCTATGTGAGAAATTTTCGGGGCCCTATTCCCTTTCGCTTTGGCCAACTCGGCGAAATATTTTGGGAATCTGAAAGGTTCATCTACTTCCTTCTTGTCGCAGGGTTTGATAATAAAAAATCGGTGAAACCCATCTATCTCGCGATCTACTCTGGTCAGTCATAAACATTATACAGTGTAACTCAATGAGGTCGAACCGTTGAGGGAAAGTTCCCATCCATCCTTGAGAGTGAAAATTCCAAGCGTGGGAACATGGTCTACGGACTGAGACGCGTTATGTATGCTGAAATTCAGGGTCCTCTTATAGCGACAGTCGTAGTAATTAGGGAAGAATGTTGATGTAGGACAAAAAGTGAAGGAGAAGTATATAGACCACTCAGGATTCTAAACACCCACATGCAAAGACTTGGTATATTGAAGGTGTTCATTCTACTATCAATCGCTGGTTTATTTCCTCTGACTGTATTGAAACCAGAACAGTTTTTTTTTTCTTTAAAAAAGATAAATAAAAATAAATGAAGCGTGTCAAGTTACCACAAAAAAGGAGTCATGTTTTTGTCACTCTGATTTATTAATGAACAGTTTCATATTACTAGCACACCTAACACAAAAATCATTTATGAAACGTCTGAGACCAACTGAATAACAGTTGGTAAGATTTAGCTGTAGTAGATTGTCGTGTAAGGAAGTTTGTTTACGACGAGCTCGCCGTGCTGTGAAGTGTCCCGTTTACTTCCGTGTAAACATGTTGCTGGGCACAAGCACTGGCTGGAGGACGAGACATTCGCTGCGATTGAGCAGAGTGAGGAATGCTTCGTCTTTCCTTGACTGCTCACGGATGTGTTTGGACCTGTCTTTTATTATATGGACAGTTAGCCATTTGAGGCCTGGTTTTCCTGATACCGATCTAGTAATGGATTCTCGTCCCGAGTTATGTAATTATGCAGAGAATTAAAAATTGTATTTCTGGGTGGTTTCGGATAGCCCGCGGTTATTTGCCATATTTAGCGGAAATTCTTACATTGTTAAACAAAAAATGTATAATAGCCGCGGTGCAGTAGCCGAGCGGTCTAAGGCGCCTCGCTGTGGAGCGCACGCTTACTCGCCGTTGGAGGTTCGAGTCCTCCCTAGGGCATGGGTGTGTGTGTGTTGTCCTTAGGTTAGTTCATCTACGTTTAAGTAGTTTGTAAGCTACGGACTGATGACCATGCAGTTTGGTCCGATAGGATTACAAACATATGAACAAATGTATAATACCTTCTTTACCTTCGAACGTTAACATGTCGTGATGCTTTAAAAAAGGTGTGTATGGTCTATTAAAATTGTATTCTGTTGAATGTGTAACACATTAAACTCGAAGCAGGTTTCAAATTCTATCTTGATGAGGACATGACAGTTACATACTGATTTGAACAACGAAATTGTTTGTTGGGTTTAAGTTTTTTTTTAAATATAATTTGAATAGTTTTTAGCTGCAAGGAAAGAACTAACTTGAAGGATATCTAATCGTGAAACAAAGTATTCTGTTGTATGAACAAAAAATATAAAAGTTTCGAACCTCTTGTCATAGTCTCTGTATCTGTCATCTGGTTCAGAAGTGCGTATTGTACACGACTTCAAATTTAATTTGAAAATGCCGTATAAGTTCCATTACACCACGAGCAAAGTTGGTGACGATTACCGTGTATACTATCGATATACCGGGATTATTGCAACCTACTTCGAGTAAAAAAAAAAAAAAAAAAAAAAAAAAAAAAAATACTCATACCTCTGACCTGAAAGAAAAAATATCACATCATTTATGGCTGCTTACCATCAACAATAGTTATGATAAAGGGTTTCATTTTATTTCTAATTTGATCTTAAAATTGCTTGAACCACAATGCTTTTTAATACTTCCTTCGTCTTCTGTACTTTAATTCTTCACAATATGTTAACTTTTATATTCTCTAAATTAATCTTGAAACGTAATGCTGTTCTCTCTAAATGAAAAAAAATCCAAATAATAAAATGAAATCATAGATTAGAACGTTGAAACATGCCGCGTGCGCTTTAAAAGAAATAAAGTAGAAATCATTCCATTTCGTTGGATAAATCGTGTTTCTATTCTACTGATCCTTTGTGTTACTCAAACTGACACGTTTGCTTTTTTTCCTACGGTAAACAAACGGTGGATCTCATGAGTAGCACTCTTACACCACACCTCTACTAAAACCATCATAAATGAATGAACGTCTTCTGCTAATTTTGTTCAGAATCAGGTATAGCTGCCTAATGCTTCCGCAACGATTCGTAGCCTGTTGCGTATTCTTGTTTCTTATCGTATTGGTGTGGTGTCTGTTATTTCGGACATGTCCGAAATATCGCACACCACACGAATATAATACGTATTTACACGCGAAGATGGTGCGTGTAAGAGAGCACGGGCGATATGGGCGCTACAACCATGGCGTGCGACTTCTGGAAGTTTGACACGGACGAGGGAGGGGGGGCGACCTCGTGTAGGAAAGTGTTTATGGAGACGTCTGCTTGAAGGAGGAGGAGACATGCATTCGATTCATGGCCCGGCACACATTGTTTAGTTTCAACGCCCTGATTCTTTCCTTCCTAATCCTTCTTCCTTCACCCCTTCATAAATATTTGCAAATACTTGTTGCTTTTTCTGTGGGTCTGTTATCTCCCCTTCTAGCCTGAACTTTGCTCTCAAATTACGCCCTCATCGGCGAGCTTCTACCGTGCTTTAAAATATTTTGCAAATGTTTTAAAAACTATTCTGCACAACCATTTTTTAGAGATTGGTGAATGTATAAAATGAGTACAACTTTTCTCGGAATAATAAATCATACGAATCCTAATGAAAATTAGTTTCTGCGTCCTGATAAACTTACACCTTTTCCTTAAAATAAAAGTAAATAACACTTTCTTACAGGAAATATATCATTTGGCTGGTTAAAAAACGAAGAGGAGACATGAAATGTAATGAAATGAAATGTTAATTACGATGATCAAAATTTCATGTTTATTTGCCGACCTCGGGCATGGATATTTGTGCCGTCTTTAGTATAAGGTAGTTGATAAGTAGTTTGTAAGTTTAGGGACTGATGACCCCGTAGTTAAATCCCATAAGCTTAACAAAGATTTGAACATTTGAACATGTTTATTTGTGTTTAGTGAAAGTGTTTAAAGATGTATTTGTATGAAATGTACGGTATACTTGGCAAAGGGTTATACGTTGGCGAGGGGTGGCAATGGGGAAGTTCGTGACGTATGGGTTTCTCCGGAGGAGGTATAAAGGCCGGCCGCTCTGCCGACGAGATTAATCTGTGTTTGGCTAGCGTTCGTGAAGACGAAGCTATGCCGGTCTGTGCCGCGACATTCGGAAGAGTGAGACTTTAAAAGTTTCGACAGTGTAAAAGTGCAGTCGAACTTAGAAAAATTTATCGAGTGTGGCGAGTTACTGTTAAACTTGCAATATTTCTTCTTGAGTTGCTGAGTACTGCATTGAATTTGAAGATTTCAGCATGTGACGCCGGCCGCGGTGGCCGAGGAGACTGAGGCGCTCCAGTCACGGTCTGCACGGTCACTACGGTCGGGGGTTCGAATCCCCCCTCGGGCATGGATATTTGTGCCGTCCTAGTTCGTAAGTAGTTCATAAGTAGTTTGTAAGTTTAGGGACTGATGACCCCGTAGTTAAGTCCCATAGACTATACAAACATTTGAACATTTTTTCAGCATGTGACGTTTAGGCACTGTGACTTCAATACATTTCCTTTGGAAACTGATTGTAAGAGATCATCTTTTCAGGAACTGTTAACTGAGTTCTCATAAACATTCATTCATTCGATATCTGTTGTTAAACATTGTTTTCGTCAAATAAACTGTAAATATAAAGACAAAGTATTCGCTGTCAGGTACAGACTAATGGAACTTTTTTTATATTTTTTTTTAAATACAATGAGCAGTAGCCTGGTAGGCTAATTCAAAATATTTTTGGCAAAGTAAATTTTGTCTGGGGGGTCACGAGCTATATTAGATACGCCAACGTACAGTGCTTTTACCGATAACAGGGTTTAGATCCGATGAATAAACTTACATCGTAAAAGTTTAAACAAGTGTTTTGAAAGTTATTTGTATGTAATGCACACTTCTTCTCAATTTTGATTGTGTTTTAATTAATCATATGCAGAATGGGACTGGGGAAGAATTTTTATCATACCGGAGACATAGCAGAACTTAAAATGCAGTGAAGTTGTTAGTGTAAAGGTAAGATTCTACACAGACAGCCCTCATTAAATAACCTCGCAATATACTGTGCAGCCGGCTGCGGTAGCCGAGGGGACTGCGGCGCGTCAGTCACGGTCTGCACGGCAACTACGGTCGGGGGTTCGAATCCCCCCTTGGGCATGGATATTTGTGCCGTCCTTAGTGTTAGCTAGTTCATAAGTAGTTTGTAAGTTTAGGGACTGATGACCCCGTAGTTAAGTCCCATAAGCTATACAAACATTTGATTTGATACTGTGCAGCTGTGAGGCAGACTGTTCTCCACCAGCAGCATTGGAACGCCAATCTCTAATCTCGTCAACAGGCTGTGTGTCAACAAATGTCCACGAAAGCCTTAACAATTGAGCACTTGTACGTTTGTGTGTGTGTGTCGTAGGGGCTGGTTTTCTAAAGTGTAATCGAAACGACGTTGGCAACACTGAGTGTGCATTATCATGAGACTGAATGATGCCGTTTTATCCATGAACCTGAAGTTTCGCTGTAAAGCGCTTACTTCTCCTCCACACAGCCCGATCAATCCCCTTGCAATTACCTTGTTTATGGAGCCTTGGATATTCGTTGCCATCGATTTGCTTGAGATAAAACGGTTCACTACTGGACACAATCATGGTTCCGTAAGCAACCGCATACGTATTTCCATGAAGGTCTTGACCGTCTAGTTTCACAGAGGGACAAATGTATCAGTACTTGAGGAGTGTAAGATCTGAAGGAGGGAAGTTCCAAAACATTGTTCTTTATTTATACAGGAAAAAATAAATACCACACAACAAGATCTATTCTATCCAAATTCTGCCATAAGGTACGTACTGAAGTACAGTATAATATGCACACAGATAATTGTCTTGAAAAAGTTGGATTTTATTTTATCTGTTACAAAATTGTTCTTTAAAATAGAAAAAGGCTACGTGGTACAATGCAAGTACGTGTTGATTGCTTAATCTAACCAAAAAAGAGTGCAAGTAGATTTATAAATGTTGGTTATATTGTCATACACTATGATACACCACACCTTACGATATTTTGTGAAACGGAAAACTAGAAATCTATTAAACAAAATGTAAACCTTTTTTCACACAAATTAAGATAAAACTTCTTGTCCCCTTCATCAAGACTATCATTCAAAGCAAATTTTCTTTAAAGTGTGATATCTCGACCATAGTTAACGTAAGGTAGTGGGTGGTGCTTAATTACACTACGATCTTTTTTGAAAATGTTGTCCATATTTGCCGTTCACTGAATGCTTTCTTGTATTTCACGACACCAATATTTATCGTTACCCATGTCGGGCCCGGTGGTCTCGCGGTAAGTGCTTGACTGGAAACCAAAGGGTCGAGGGCTCGAAACACGGTCGGATGTCGGATTTTTTCAGTCTGCGCTTTAACCCAACCTTCACCTCTCAACGATGAGAGGAGTCGCCAGAAACGACACGTGATTCGGATTCTACGGTAAGCTGTAGGTCCCCTTTCCTTTCCCCGGTTTGATAACTGGGGTAGGCTAGGGACATGCAACTCGCCGAAGCGGCGTCCAATTGAAAGACTTGCACCAGGCCAATGAGCCACACGAGTTTATTTATTTACCGTTGCCCATTATATTGTTGCTATCTTCAGTGCCAGTAACACTTGCACATGCTTTATCGAAGTCGAAAACCGAGCGAGGCGGCGCAGTGCTCAGCACACTCGACACGCATTCTGGAGGACGGCGGTTCAAACCAGTCCCCGGTAAGCCAAATGTAGTTTTCCGTGAATTTCCTGAACACGCAGGGATGCCTCCTTCCCATGGTTACGGCTGATTTCCTTCTCCATCCTCCATTAAAAACAATTCAAGCTGGCACTTCCTGCCTACGCTGTCATCGGAACGTTAAACCTTCTGATACAACGAAGAAGTTCACTTTTTTCACTTCTAGGTGCAACCGACGAACTATGGGTGTACCTACCCACATTCGTTCGTGTAATTCTAAAATCAGTCACTAGTTTTAAACGCCGACTAGGAAAACATGGCTGTCACTAGTTACATTGTCTTCCAGGTATACCACGCTCTCGTAAATGTTTCTTGAAGCAGACACGCCTCCCTTTGTTTCAAGAACAACTTTCTTCTTTCTATAACATCTTTCTTTCGTTCGTTTTTTCTTATAGGCTCAAAAACAGCTGTTTTCTTTCGTGAGATTATACAATATGTATTGACGTGTTCATCCATTAACAAATGTTCAAATGTTTGTAAATCTATCGGACCAAACTGCATAGTCATCAGTCCGTAGATTACAAACTTCTTAAACTAAGGTAAACTAACCTAAGAACAACACATACACCCATGCCCCAGAGAGGACTCGAACCTCCGATAGCGAGCAACCGCGCTCCGCAGCGAGGCGCCTTAGACCGCTCGGCTACTCCACCGCGGCCATCCATTATCTTCACCGATTAAAGAAAGTAAAATAGTAACTATTTTACTTCCTTATGAGATGTTTTTTGAAAATCAAGGAACCGTTATCATACAACAACGATTTGTACTTTTTTCAAAAATGTTCAAATGTTTGTATAGGTTATGGGACTTAACTACGGTTACAAACTACTTATGATCTAGCTAATACTAAGGACGGCACAAATATCCATGCCCGAGGAGGGATTCGAACCCCCGACCGTAGTGGCCGTGCAGACTGTGACTGGAGCGCCTCAGTCCCCTCGGCCACCGCGGCCGGCAAGGCTGCAAACAAATGAGATCACGTATACATATTTTAAAATATGAAGTGTTAGTTTTTGATCATTTGATAATGGCAACTGATCACGATGTAATAAATAACTTTTTATAGTACGATATTGGTCTTGGGACTTGAAGTCATTTGATTTACAAAGAACTGCGAGTCGGCCATCCGGGCTCGGTTCGGTGCCGTCTTCTTGATCTCCCTATCGGACGCGGCAGGCTGGCGCGCTGCCGAAACGTCAATAGCGCTCAGTTGACCCATCAAGCATGTGTTGACTGGTCTTCGCCGCTGGCCGTGGCCTTTGAGCCTGCGGCAGACGTCACGCCGCTGCCATCGACGAGGGCACGCACTCGTTTCTCATCTGTGCTCGTCTCACTGTCGCCTTACAGCCGCATGATACTGGTTCAAAACCCTATAACCACAAGTCACTAGTGTCAAAAGAAAATGTTTACCCCATATTACGTCTCACGTTCCATGAGTAAAAGACGGATTTCGTAGTTACATTTTTTTCTTTGCTCAATGCAAATGAACTGCCCTTTACAGCGATTACATTACATCGCAAACGGGTTGTTAAGCTGTGCAGTCCCCGGGAACCTAAACAGTATACAGGGTTTTACGAAAAGGTACGGCCAAACTTTCTAGGATACATTCCTCACACACAAAGAAAGAAAATATTTTATGTGGTCATGTGCCCGGAAACGCTTAGTTTCCATGTTAGAGCTCATTTTAGTATTTCTCTTTAAATGTAAATTGGAATAATTCGAGCAGACAATTGTCAAAATACCCAATTGTTTCGTTAGTATGTACTGTACTTCCTCGATTCACGTCATCAACACAGATTTTCTGTGAACGTTTGGGCAGGAATTGTTGGTGATGTCTTGATTGGGCCTCATGTTCTTCCACCTACGCTCACAGGAGCACGTTATCACGATTTCATAAGGAATACTCTACCTGTGCTGCTAGAACATGTGCCTTTACAAGTATGACACAACATGTGGTTCATGGAGCCCCTGCACATTTCAGTCGACGTGTCCGTACGCTTCTCAACAACAGATTCGGTGACCGATGGATTGGTAGAGGCGGACCAATTCCATGGCCCATACGCTCTCCTGACCTCAACCCTTTTGACTTTCATTTATGGGGGCATTTGAAAGCTCTTGTCTACGCAACCCCGGTACCAAATGTAGAGACTCTTCGTGCTCGTATTGTGCACGGCTGCATTCTCTAGGGCTGCATCAGCGCATCAGGGATTCCATGCGACGGAGGGTGGATGCATGTATCCTCGCTAACGGAGGACATTTTGAACATTTCCTGTAACAAAGTGTTTGAAGTCACGGTTGTACGTTCTGTTGTTGTGTGTTTCCATTCCATGATTAATGCGATTTGAAGAGAAGTAATAAAATGAGCTGTAACATGGAAATTAAGCGTTTCCGGACACATGTCCACATAACATATTTTCTTTCTTTGTGTGTGAGGAGTGTTTCCTGAAAGTTTGGCCGTACCTTTTTGTAACACCCAGTATTTATAAGCATGGCCGTACTCAAGTGAGGGAAGGGGGGTTTCGGGGTTTCTGGGGTTCAAACCCCTCCCGAAATGTTGACAAAAGTAACAAAAACTGCCATAATTAAGACTGTCCATTTTGCCAAGGCTGGAAGTCGTTACACATGCTCTATACAGCCCCGATTTCTCCCCATGCGATTCCCATATGTTTTGGGGCCCTGAAAAGAGACATCCATGGCCATCGGTATGTTCCGGGAGAAGAGGTGCACACCTGGGTGAAAAACATGGTCCTGTAGCTGACTGCAAAAACTTTTTCATGGAGAAATTGACCGTCTTGTCCACAGTGGGTTAAATGAAATGTATTAACAATTGCGGTGATTACTACTGAAATAATTAGCAGTTTCATTATCGGTAATTACAATCTCAGTCATATACTACAAAGTCAGTCAGCAATATTTCTTGATGCTCCTAATTAAATGACTCTTTTTATTTATTTATTTATTGTCATTGAGAACTTACACGTACTGCAAAAATTTGAGTGGTCCTTCGATCAAGCTCCACGCACTGCGCTTCTGTTTGCTATCCGTGTTTCGATCCAAATCTTCCTATCTTTATGATATGATTTGCATTCTTTCTATTTTGGAGAATAGGTAGATTCTTGAAAAGATCACTAATTTTGAATCTATATAATGGTGACTCTATATATAAAATATATAGAGTATTAGAACCGTTTGTAGTTGTATTAAGAGTACAAGTTATTATAATGTTCATTAATTGAAAACCCCTCCCGAAATCATATCCTGGCTGCGCCTATGTTTATAGGTAATCCTTTTGCTCTTTCGGATACACATGTCTGATACGCGAGTTTGAAAGAACAGACAAAAACACCGATACACTGAGATGACAAAAGTCACGGTATAATTTCAAAATGGATGATATCGGGTGAGTAAGGCGGGGGATGATGTATCAGATAGATAAGTCGCAACACTAGGAAAGTGTAGTGAAGTGTAGGAGGACCTGCAGCGTATTGACGGCATGGGCAGGGAATGGCCATTAACCCTCGACATAAGTAAATGTAAAGTGCCGCGTTTATATAGAAAGAAACTAGCAAACCCGACAACGCTTCGCAGTAGCTAGTGTGTATGGGATATATACCCTTTTCTCTTCTTCTCCCTATTCCTTCCTCCCTCCTCCTCCTCCCCATACCTTCACGCTATTCCCTCTTATCCCACACCATATCCATCTCCTCCCCCCTCCTTTCTGCATCATTATCAACTCCCCTTCCCTTTTTAAATCCGTTTCATTCCAAGAAACAGTTCTTCTGTTTTATGTTAATAATCACTGGGAAAAGGAAAACAAAACCGCACATATTTATAATACAGCTTTAGCATGTTTCTCTCGCAGCGAGAATAGAAATGCTTATTAAATACGTTTATATGTTCTTATGACTCCCTTAATCGTTTACTCAACTATATGACCACGCTGTCGACAGTATGTTAAACCCTAACCTCCCTTCCGTCGAATAGTATACCAACCAAAGCGGAGCGGCCGGAAACATTGAGGCGCTGGGCTACGATGCGCGAGGCCGTTCTCAGTCGGGGTTTCGTATCCTCCTCGGGCATGGATGCTTGTGCCGCCCTGGGTGTAAAGTTGTTCAGAAGTGGTTTGTAAGTTTAGGGACTGATGACCCCGCAGTTTGAAAACAAAATAAATAAGGCATGATCATACTTTAATGATAGAAATTGCATATGGCACAAAATTAATTGAAATACGATAAGTGGAATGGAAATACAATGTTTCGAATGTCTTTGTGTTGCGTTCGATTGTAATGCTTGTTGATGAACGGTATTTTTGGTCTTTCCGTCCGGAGAGAAAACGAACAGACCAGATGGTTTACGAACTCTCTAACACGCCACGTACAACTACCCATGGGAAAAGCACGGCAATTCAAGATTTATTCCACAAACTTCCAACAACAAGCCTAGCGCTTTTTTAATCGTCTGTTATTTTCCAGTAGATTTTCCTGAAATTTTGTTTCATACAAACCTTG
Source organism: Locusta migratoria (assembly GCA_026315105.1). Lineage (NCBI taxonomy): Eukaryota > Metazoa > Arthropoda > Insecta > Orthoptera > Acrididae > Locusta > Locusta migratoria. Next base: position 44,850,513 of record CM048747.1, read on the forward strand.
TCCTGTGAATTACGAAGAGAACAAAAGAAAGATCAGCGAAATTTGTGAAGCAATTCTCAAGTGATGCGCTTTCATACCCGTGGCATTTCATTTTTTATTAATATAGATAGATGTTTACGTCACGTAACACGGGAACGTGGTCGAACGGGACAAAAAGTATCCTACGTCCGTCTCCTGCTTCTAAGCTACCTCCCCACCAATTTTGAGCCAAATCGGTTCAGACGTTCTTTACTTATAAGTACAAAATATCTTTGAGTAGGTGTTTAAATTATATAAAGAGTTTCAAAAATTAGCAACAAGAGATAAAAACATCTTCTGTGATGTACAGTGCAAGAAATTGAAGATAGTAACAGATTAGGGAGGATAAGAGAGCTTTACGAGAAATTTAGAGAAATTAAAGGAAAATCCCAGGCAAAAATTGGAACGATAGAAGAAATGGGAAGTGAAGCAGACGATATTAAGGAAAGATGGGCAGAATATGAAGAAGACCTATACAAGAATGAACTGCACAATGACAGTGCGGCTGCTGATAATGATGTTAATGTTATTTTAGAACTAGAGCCAGTTATTTTTGAGAGCGAAGCCCAGTGGGCCCTTGAAGATATGGCTAATAACAAAACTAGTGTACTGGAAAAATTGCAGTGAAAGAGCTGCACTCAATATGTCAGAAAATATGGAGCACGCAGAATTGGCCAGAAGATTGGAAAAGATCAGTATTCATTCCGATTCCGAAGTAGTGAATCAGGCTTGATTCCATGTTGGAATTGGTGCTCCACGACTGTATTTGATTTGTGGTAATTCTTTCAGCAATTAGTCGTAAAAAATATATATTTATTTGTTCGCAAATCTAGATTTCGACCACTGTGTGGTCATTATCAATGCTTAAAACCAATTAAAATACTTAAAACATCTCGACCTCCATGACAGTACGAACGCAACCTCCAACATGGAGGTCGAGATGTTTTAAGTATTTTAATTGGTTTTAAGCATTGATAATGACCACAGTGGTCGAAATCTACATTTGCGAACAAATAAATATATATTTTTTACGACTTATTGCTGAAAGAATTGCCACAACGTAGTGAATCTTTAACAAATGTTCAGATCACCGAACAATTATATGCTGAAAATCACAAAACAGACTTCGCCAATATACAGATCGAAAGCTACCAGAAGAACAATCTGGATTTAGAAAAGAGAGAGGAACCAGAGATCAAATTGCCAACATTCGGTGGATTATGCAAAAAGCAAGAGAATTCCAGAAAGACGTGTACCTCTGCTTTATTGATTATGCCAAAGCCTTAGACTGCATCGATGACAACAAATTATGGGAGTACCAGTTCACCTCAATCATCTGATACGGAGCTTATGCCTTGACCAATAAGCCACGGTGAAAACTTTGTATAGCACAACGAAATGGATAAAGATTCAGAAAGAGGTCCTGCAAGGTTGCGTATTGTCAACGTTGGTATTCAATCTGTTTGCAGAGAATGTTATGAGCAATGCCAGAATAGACGAACAAGAGACGAGAATTAAAATAGCTGGAATAAATATAAACAACCTCAGATATGCAGATGATACCATACTGCTGGCAGAAAGTTAAGAAGAATTGAAGACTCTCTTGAGGAAGGTGAAAAACGAAAGTGAAAAGGGCAGTCTCAGGCTAAATGTGAAGAAAACTAAAATTATGGTTACTACTATTAATTCCTGAGAAAGACAAAATAAATTAATCGTGGGTAAGGCAGATGGCACACTGACTAGGAGACCACATGGATATCGGATTTTAGAATGTTATGATATTTATGGTACGTGAGGTTCAGAACACAACAATCAGCCAAAGCCTTCGACGCAACTCTAAAAAATTATGGAGAAAATCTACTTTGAAATTTTGCAAGTACACGTAAGTACCAACGATTAAAACAATTACAGCATCTGTCGGTGTAGCACAGGTGGTAGCGTTGTAGCTTTACAACTATAGGGTCGGTGGTTCGAATCCTGCAGCACCTGATTTATATTTTTATTTTTTCGTTGTGTTCGAATACTTGCACAATTTTAATATCGAATGGCAATTTTCATGAAAAATGCACGTAATTTTGTTTATTCGTAATCTATATACATAAAAGAAAGTAGTGTTAGTTATATTATTTATAACTAAAGAACGTCTGAACTGATTTGGCTCAAAATTGGTGGGCATGTACCTTAGAAGCAGGAGACGGACATATGATACTTTTTTTGTCCAGTTCGACCGCGTTCCCGTGTTACGTGACGTAAAACTGAAAGTACGCTACCAGATCGGGTCATTTTCTAGATTCTTCAAGAATCAGCTTATTCATTCGTTACTCGCCTAGCGACAAAATACGCTGCATTGGAGCAAACAAATACTCCAAGAAGGTTAGATTAAAGGGAGTCGGCGTTGTCAATGCTGAGGATACAAGAGAAACATCATCTTCCTCAGTAAGTTTAATGTGTTCAAATTCAAATGTTTGTATAGCTTATGGAACTTAACTACGGGGTCATCAGTCCCTAAACTTACAGACTACTTATGAACTAGCTAACACTAAGGACGGCACAAATATCCATGCCCGAGGGGGGATTCGAACCCCCGACCGTAGTGGCCGTGCAGACCGTGACTGGCGCGCCTCAGTCCCCTCGGCCACCGCGGCCGGCGTTTAATGTGTCTGAAACTAATTTATTATGCGAATTATCAAAATAATATTATTTTCTATGAAGAGAAAACAACTGTTGCCATCTAAAATTTCATTGGCTATCTCAAGCTTTGCCGCGATTGGTCGACTTCATTCCCACTATCCAGCAGCTGTTGCCAACATAGCTGTACCACGCCTGTGTCGCAGATTGTAAAATTTTACCCGTATATAACAATGTTGTTAATCGTGTTTCAATTACATTCCTATTAAGAGTTCATTGTTCACTTACAGGTCAGGAAACAGACGAATATTGCTGCCAATTACAAAAACCATACTATCTTATTTTAGACTGGAAGTCTTGGTAGAGGTATGCAACCTTAATTTAAAAATTTTTTTATAATGATTCTAACTTAAGAATTGGTTGTATGAGTTGGTGTTCAACTCATAAGCTCTCATGAAGGTATAAACAAGTAATAAAAAAACATTTCTATTCTGCTCTTTGCGAGAAAAACTTGCCAAGCTGTGCTGTAAAATGTTCGGTTTTGTTTTCCTTTTTCCAGTCATTTTTAACATGAAACAGGAAATATTTTTATGCTTAAATGTATAATCACGCCTGTTCGTACTATAAAATCATTAAAAGTACGGCCATTAAAGCTACTAACCTCATAGATAGAGCAACTCGAAAGGTTTCTCTAATAATCCAATTGATTTACTCATCTATTTTGACTTATATTACCAATAAGGGTCCCAATAACAATAAATAAGGTCAGAGAGAGGTGGAGGATAAGATTGAGATTGCGAATGAAATGGATTTAAAAAGGGGGGATGATATAGACGCAGAGAGGAAGTGGAGGATATGGATATGGTGTGGAATAAGAGGGAGTGGTGTGAAGGTGATGGAAAAAAGACAGGGGGAGGAGGCGATCTGAAAATAGAGGAGGGAGCAAGGGATAGACATGTGAGGATACAGGTTTTAGGTTAGTAACCGCTTTGGTAAGTTTTGGCCGAACGATAGTTATCGTTGGCGTGCAGCGAGAGCTGCTGGCAACAATGCTTAGGTTGGAATGTTCTTTGTTTGTTGGCCGGTGTGCGGCAGTCTCCCGCCGACCGCAGAGCGAGGCGGCAGCATGTTGGTAATGAGTTCGTAACCTGCGTTTAGTGGTGGCTAAAGTTTTTGCCATTCCGTCGTATCGCATACGGGTTGCAGTTGCATACTGAAATGTTTCAGTGTGGACTTGTAGACATTCATCGTAGTGGCACGCAGTTATTAAATGGGTTTATTTAAAGGGAAGAGTTTTTAACATTTGTCGTTCCATAATAAAGGAAGTTAACAAAGTTTAGTGTTATGGATCAACCTAGTAATTGTCCGCATCCCATACCGTCAAATCATTGGAACAATTATTAAATGATTAAACATAAAGTAGAATGTAACGGCAACTTCGCCCATCGAGGATTAGGTGGACGCAGCTGAGACGTTACAGACATAGGGAGAAGAAGAGAGATTGGGATATATAACCCATACACATTAGCTACTGCGCAGCGTTGCCAGGTTTGCTGGTTTTCCATATTTTACAAAATAATTATGGCTCAATTAAAAAACGTAAGTTACATTTTTTTACAGTATTGGCTTTACTATAGTTCGACGACGGTAGTCTTTCATTGCTAAGTTTGTGAGGGGTTACGACGTTATTTTTGGAAAGTCATCTCCATAGCTACTAATGGCTTTCCAAGCAGCTAACCTACTCAACCACTGTTTTATATGACGACAATATGTTCAGCTCGTCTACTGTTTGGCCACGATAACTTGACGATTTGCGCGGTGGCTGCTGGGAGCTCCATTAGGGCTGCTGCGGGGAGTGAAGGGCGAGGGGAAAGCAGCTTGCTGCAGTGCTGCAACCGTTACTCTAACAATGTTTACAGTATTCTTCGCGTCAAGGGCCATTGTAACGTTGGCAGCACTTTAAATAAAAGAATAACTTTCAACTAGTGCCGATATTCGCTGCTTGTGGCAGCACCAGCAAAATCGTCAAGTTATCGCGGCCAAATAGTACATACACATAAATAAAACCTGACAAAACACGTGGAAATAGGTATTTCAAAATATTTCATATAACTGAATTTGAAAAGAACGAAAAGAAATAGTTTCGTCACACCGACCTTAAGGTTGGGAGGCCAGGACGCATCCATCCTTTATTTATTTATTTATTTATTTATTTATTTTTTCTGGCAGATCTATGCGACGCGGTCGTGGTTCCTGGTTGTTCGTAGAATATTCGGCTCAGCTTTTTTATTACAGAGAGCGGTTAGCCCCCTGACACGGCGCCCAGCGTCACCTGAACTACAGAAACAGATGGTGCAACTGTTTTAATTATTGGTACTTCCGTGTACTTGCAAAACTTCAAAGTCGATTTTTTCGAGAATCTTCGAGAGTTGCCTCGAAATGCTTTGGCAGGTTGTTATTTAATTTCTGAACTTCACGTTCCGCAAATATCAAAAAATTCTAAAATACGATACCCATGTGGTCAACTTGTGAGATTCATTTAATAATCCTCGGAAAGTTAGTCCTACGACAAAGCTGACACTTGAGTATTGCTGATATAAATAGGGAAGTTTCATCGGAGACGGCACACTTCGTTACAGGCTCATTTAGTAAGGGGAAGCGGGATTAAGGCCCACAAGGGGGCATGCCGCCAGTCGTTCTCCCCCCAAACTATAGGGGAGAGTAGTACACAGTGAAACAAAAATTACCCTTTTGATTGTTTCGTATAAAATACTATTCACAAAACAAATTTTCTTTATTTACTTGAAAGAACAATACTTTGGGACAAAGAATAGTAATTTTGCTACTAATTAGTAAGAGAAATAACAATTTTAAACAACCTCCGCAAATGTTTCACCGTGTACTGCGTATAGTACACAGTGAAACAGCTGCCTTTTTTTTTTTTTTTTTTTTTTTTTGCATTTATTACGTCTGATGGACTTATAAAACATAAATATGTTTGTTAAATACAAGTACAAACTTCAACAGATACTAAATTTTGTTCAGTGAATATTAAGTCCACGTGAATTGATTGGAAAACGAATATACTGGTGGTTGGAGAGTCTATTCAAAATGTTCAAATGTTTGTATAGGTTAAGGGACTTAACTACGGGGTCATCAGTACCTAAGCTTACAAACTACTTATGAACTACTTACGAACTAGGACAGCACAAATATCCATGACCGAGGGGGGATTCGAACCCCCGACCGTAGTGGCCGTGCAGACCGTGACTGGAGCGCCTTAGTCCCCTCGGCCACCGCGGCCGGCAGAGTCTATTCGTAGCCATAGGCAATACAGCTGGCAAAATCATTGCAATGTGCTTATGTGAAACACAGGCTATTTCTTCTGCAACTGGGAATAAAAAACAAGGTTTGTGTTTGTGTGTGTGTGTGTGTGTGTGTGTGTGTGTGTGTGTTTGTGTGTGTGTGTTCATGTTAATATAATGCTTCTACCTTTGGATCGTCCACTTGCTTATCTGGAAGGTGCTTTGGGCAAACCACGAAACTCTCTTGGCGAGATGTATGTTTTGCTGTTGTTACTGCAATGGCTTCCTCAACATCTTCCATAGTACCCTCCAATTGTTAGGAGTAGTCATACATCCATCTGAGGCCAATGGTCCTGTTTCACTGTGTACCACATACAAGTGTTTCACTGTGTACCAAAGTCACCATAAACTAAAAGGTTAGTCACAACTCTTAACCTACGTATCTACCAAATCTACAACTGCTCAATAAACAGGGTGTCCCAGCTATCTTGTCCACCCAAAATATCTCTGGAACAATAACAGCTATTGGAAAACGACTTTCACCGGTATCAATGTACGGCTGGGGCCCATCAATGTACACATTTGGAAACATTCTAAAACGAAAGCAAATGTGTTTTTTAACACAAACTTTTTTTTAAATGGACACCCTATATTTTTTCTTCAGCAATCCATAGCATGACAAATCACATAAACAATGACGTTGATTGCATTGCAACATTCCAATTACATCCCGAGATATTGCGACGCGAAGTTGATGCTTGAAATACAGGAAACGCGTGGCTAGCGCACGTCCTGAGCAGTATGGGTTTCTCGCCTGAGTCTCAGGACGTGCGCTAGCCGCGCGTTTCGCGTGTTTCAAGCAACAACTTCGCGTCGCAATATCTCGGGATGTAATTGGAATGCTGCAATGCAATCAAAGCCATTGTTTATTTGATTTGTCATGCTATGGATTGCTGAAGAAAAAAATAGGGTGTCCATATAAAAAAAAACATAAGTTTGTGTTAAAAAACACATTTGCTTTCGTTTTAGAATGTTTCCAAATATGTACATTCATGGGCCCCAGCCGTACATTGACACCTGTGAAAGTCGTTTTCCAATAGCTGTTATTGTTTCAGAGATATTTTGGGTGGAACCTGATAGCTGGGACACCCTGTATAGCTAAAGATGTGTATCTTATCACAAAACATAATATTTCTTTCAGCTTTAAGTTGTATAGAAAATATTAAACTTACAAAGAGGCGTTAACTGTAACTTCTGACCACCGAAAACCAATAGTTAAGTATAGAAACAAGAATAATCAACCAAACTGTCCACCGTTACAGTCAAAGATGTATTTTATCATAATAAACATACAACGATGCCAACAAGTAGAAAAAGAAATTACTAAAAAGAATTGAGATTGAATGTTTCACTGTGTACCGTGTTTCATGGGGAACTACTCTCCCCTACGTGACTGGTTTGGGAGGCAGTGGCATGGTACGCACTCTCCACCTCAACCCGTGTGAGTATGGCTGTAGATCGAAGAGATGAGGCTGTGACGAAATGGACAGTTGAAACGTGAACGGTAACAGGAGCTGCAGTGAGAGCGGCGGTCTCGTTGCCTCGGCATTCCTGCGGCAGCCACGTTGTCCGTATTTGTCGCCGTGCGCTGACTCAGTGGTGTGGACTGTCAAGTAGTGGCTGGCCTACACCACCGCTACGCTTCCGCGTAACCGGCCGCAGTGGAAGTGCCGCCCAGCGCTCCGCCTCGAGCGCTCCACGCTTATCCACTCGCTGACTCACAGTGCTACGGACTCCCGACAAAGGAAACACTGTTATCAGAAAACAAAATTAATAAGACACGAATGCACAGACATGGAAAGCAGTAGAACTGCGTACACTAGGTACAAAAGGGTGGTGCCTTGGCAGTGCTATTGTTTATACTCTGGTGATAATGATGATTTTTTTTTTTTATTTATTCGTGTCAGAAGCATCTTGCACAAAACATAACGTGAAACACAAAAACAAAAATGAAGATCAATAAATACAAATCAGCCATTAATAGTACACATATTTACAAGTAACAGTGGTAACAGTCCAAAGGTCTTTTCCCCGTGATTAAACATTAAACTATGCTAGCCCAAAATCTGGCTACATCACATACATCACAGGTAGCACCAGTCAGGTCCTGCATGGTACAGCAGGCTGGACGAAGCTCACACTGTAGCAGATGCTCGGTGGTTTGTTCTTTTCCACACTCGCACATGGCAGATGCATCATGTTGACTTTGGATCTTGTTACGTTGGTCCGCAGTCTATTGACGGACTTCTACGTCATCCAGTCTTCCTCATAGCCAGGTGGGAGTGCTTCTTGTGGGGTCATCCAGCCACCAAGGTCCCCGATCTTTGCTCTCCACATCTCCAGCCTGGTCAGTTGTGATGATTTGTCCAGTTCCGTCGTTGCATGCAGAAAACTTTTCCTTGATTTGAGTCTGATATGGGCAGGCTGATAATCAAAAAAGGGATGTGTTGATAATTTTGATGCCTTTGCTCCTTCCATTCTGGCTGTGACTTCCCTTCTAATCCCAGGTGGCGCTATACCAGCCAGGCAGTATAGTCTTTCAACCGGCGTTGGCCTTAGACATCCCGTGACAATGATGATAATGATGGTGATTCCATGCGGAAGTTTTGCCCGTTAGACCCCATTGGGGATCGTGTTCGGCCTGGGTGGTGCATATTTTGGTGACGCCACTGGGACGCCTTGCGTGTCAATGATGAGGAAAGACGATGAGGACAATACCCAGTCTCCTACTGGTGGAAATCTCCGACCGGACCGGGAATCGAACCCGGGTACCCCGCGTAGCAACCCCAGCACGCTGTCCACTGGCGTACGGAGGCGGACTATACTCTGGCGATTCCTGTGAAAATGTTTCCAACATGACTATGACCGCATGACTGGAACTAACAGACTTTGAACGCATAGCTAGATGCATGCAGCATTCCATTTTGAAAATCGTTAGGAAACTGAATATTCCGAGATCCACAGTACCAAGACCGCGACGAGAGTACCACCATGGACAATGTAGTGCACTCACAAGGAAAGTACTTGGTTTCGAACAAACATATCTGTATGAACGTTTGGTTACAGTATCTCTACGTACACCTCATTGTGCTGGTGGGTGTCGTTTTTATGCGAAACTTTGCAATCATGCTCTAGATACCACTGTAGATGTAATTGTAGACGCCATACGTAATGCAGATATCTGAACTATAACTTATGTAATAATCGTCTTACATGTTCTTTAGCGTATTATCATAAAAAGCCGTGATGATAGTTACAACTTTAACCTTCTTCTCGGAAGACTGTTGGTATTCACTGCCACTGCTTCCAACGCCTCTTCCCGCACTTACCGTAACACTACCGCTAGCAATGAGTTCTTCGTCATTATCATCCCTATTATCATCATTATGTGTTAGTGTTACAACAGTATCTAACTTATTCTCATATTTCTGTACCACAACAGATACGAGAAAGCATGCGAATGATTCTTCTTCTACACTAATGCCATCTTCACGAAGAATGGTTCTTCGTAACTTCATCTCAACTAATCGCAATACTTTAGCAGGATTGATTATCAATCATCGCTCCATCTGACGCTTCACCACACAAATGTCACAAAACGTAACTTCGGAGGACACTGCACCGTCCCTACTGGCGAACCGACAGGTCAAAGTGCAATGTGGCAAGGCACACGCAGAGGCCTCTAACGGGCGACTGCAGAGTTTTGCAGATGCGGGAGTGTCACTAGTGCAATAAGGGATTTTTACATTATATCTCGTACGATTTGGATGTATATGTGGTTGTTCGAGCCCGAGTACTTGTCAGTAACCGAGAATAGTGGCGTTTGCTTAACGTTGTCACTGGTAGCAGACAAGCAGTACTGCGAGAAGTTACCTCAGAAATCAATGTGGGTGAAACGAGGAACAAATCCGGTAGAACAGTGCGATGTAGTTTGTCGTTAGTGGGCTGTCGCAACAAAAGGCTTACGCCAGAGCCTTTGTAACAACACGTTACCACCTGCATTGCTTCTCTGGGCTGTCACCATATCGCATGTTACCTAAACGACTGGGAAAACGTGGCTTTCTCAGATTCGACTTCATTTGGTAAGAGTTGATGATTGGTTCCGAGTGTTGCGAAGACCACACGAAGCCATGACCCAACTTGTCAACAAAGCCCTGTTTAAGTTGGCGGTCGCTCCATAATGGCATGTACTGGGTTATCTACATCTTCATCTACACAGATACTCTGTAAATCACATTTAAGTGCCTGACAGACGATTCATTAACCACTTTCATAAACTTTCTCTACCGTTCCATTCTCAAATAGCGCGCGGGAAGAAAGAACACCTAAATCGTTCCGTTTTCGATCTGATTTTTCTTATTTTATTGTGATGGTCATGTCTCCCTATGTAGGTTGGTGCTAGCAAAATATTTTCACATTCAGAAATAAAAGTCGGTGACTGAAATTTCACAAATAGATCTCGTCGTAACGAATAATGTCGGTCTTTTAATGATTTCTACCTCATATCGTGCAACATTTCCGTGACGCTTTCCCTCCTGTAACGTAATAAAACAAAACGAGCTGTCCTTCTCTGAACCTTCTCAATGTCTTCCGTCACTCCCACCTGGTGAGGGTCCCACACTGGGCAACAGTACTCTAGGAGAGGTCGCACAAGTGTGATGTAGGCTCCCCAATTTTGTTGATAGTCTCCTCATTAGTTACGCGATCTACCGACCTAATCTTTAGAATTTGACAGTAGAACCAAATATTACAGTTTCTATCCTCTTCTTTCCTCTACTGTTTATCATCCACGTTTCACCCCCGTTTAAGGCTACACTCCAGACAAACAGCTTAAAAAATCCTAACACTTGAATTAATATTCTATGCTAACAAGTTTCTCTTCTTCAGAAATGCTTTTCTTCCCGTTGCCATTCTACATTTTATATCTTCTCTACCGTGGTCATCAGAAGTTATTTTACTCCCAGAATAAAAAAAATAAAATAAAATAAAATAAAAATAAATAAATAAGAAGAAATATTTCTACTACTTTTATTGTCTAGTTTCCTAATCTAACTTCTTCAACATCGCCTGTTTTCGTTTGACTACATACCATTACCCTTGTTTCGTTCTTGTTAATGCTCGTCTTATACCCCTTTTCAGGACATTGACCATACTGTTCAATTGTTATCCAGACCCTTTGGTTACCTCTGACAAAATTACAATACCATGGAAATACTGCAAGGTTTTTATTTCTACATCTTGAACATCTCTTTCGAGCTCTTTGACTATTATAACTGCAGTCTGGTTTTTCTACAAATTTATTTATCTATATTTTACTCTACAACCTTCAGAATTTTGAAGAGTGTAGTCCAGTCAACACCGCTGAAAACTTTCTCCAGATCTACAAAGCTAGGTTTGTTTCTTAATTATCTTCTGAGAATCCCTCACGTGTTCCTTCAGTTTTCCTAGACCAAATTTATCTGGCCCGAGGTCGTAGTCTACCAGGTTTTCCATTGATCTGTAAGTAATTTCTGTTAGTAGTTCCCAACCATGACTTGTTAAAGTGATAGTTTTCACACATGTCTCCATTTGCTGTCTTTGGAATTGGACTTTTTATATTCTTCTTGAAGTCTGAGGGTATTTCTTCTATCGCATACATCTTACACACAATGTGAAACAGTTCCTTCATGACGGGCTCTCCCAAGGCTATCGGTTCAGAGGGAATATTATGAACTCCAGTGCCTTGTTCCGACTGAAATTTTTCAGTGGTGGTACACATTCTTCTTTCAATATCGTATCTCCTATCTCATTTTCACTTACTGTCTCTTCCACTTCTACAACACTGCGTTCATTTCTCTTGTGTTGCCCCTCTATATATTTATTCTACCTTTCAGCTTTCCTTCCTCTGCTTAGTTCTGATTTTGCTTCTGGGCTCTTAATATTAATATTCTTGTCTCATCTCTTTCATTTTTCTATGGACTGCATCTATCTGTCCTGTAATTTACCATTCTCCTACGCACTTACATTACTGACGCTCTTTATCGTGGATAAATCGTTCTGTTTTTCTGAAATAATGGTCATATGTCTGTTTGTTCTTGTACAACACGTATACAATATCCGCCACATTTGAGTAATTACTCTGTAGTGACTTGAGTTTTTGTCTTAAAGTGTAAAGAAAATTTTTGCTACATAATGGTAATAGGTATTAAGTAGACTTGCGCATAATAGTTCGCGATGGGGAGCGCTCACTTTAGTTCGTCCGCTCCTAGTGACGGCTGAGCGGCGTGGTCTGCGCATGCAGGTGGAGTGAGAAGTTCCCCCACATAGCTGCTTCATGCGGTTGCTGCTTGAACCGCTAACGATATCACGCAAACCAAAAGAAACAGTTTGTGAATAATTTCTCGCGTTTACGTTTAGAGTTAATCTCTATATTTTGGCATTATGGAATTTATTAGTCAGATATTGCAGAGTGCAGAATACTTCAAAACAAAAAAATTTGTAGCACTGAACTATGTAATCTAGAAGGCAGACGCTCACCTCGAAATGGCTCTCATCAGCAGAAGGCAAACACGTGATTTTTAACACTGCTGCGCGCCCTCTCGCTATTGCCCGTCGGTCTTCGGAAAAGAATCCAACGAACTAAGAAGCGAGATATGTTTTGGCATAATAGTTCGCGACCGGTAACGCATGTTTTAGTTCACGACCGATCACACATATTTTACTTCGCGTCCGATCGTGCATATTTTAGTTCGCGATCGATCGCGCATATTTTAGTTCGTGGCCGATTGCACATATTTTAGTTTGCGACCGATCGCGCATATTTTAGTTCGCGACCGATCGCACATATTTTAGTTCGCGACCGATCGCGCACCTTTTACTTCGCGACCTGTAGCTCTCCTTTAAGTTCGCAGCTCGGCCGCGAAGTAGGTCGCTCATTTTAGTTCGTCCGCTCTTTTTGGCTTTTGATACCGCTACTTCTTTACACGATGGAATGAGGGTTATATTTAGACACTGCTGAATACCTTAGAAAAGAAAATTTGTGGCAGTGAACTATGAAACTACAGCTGAGTTGCATCTCAGCTCGAAATGTCGTCAGAAGGGAACCACGCGATTCTGTGCGCTCTCGCGTCCTCTCGCTGTTCCCCGCCAGTCTTCGGAAAAGGAGCAGACGAAATAAGAGGCGAGGGGTCTGCGAACTAGTTCGCGTAGTTCGCCTGTAGGAGTACTCTTCCGATGTAGTTCGTTCGCGAACTACACAAGAGTAGTATTAACTGAATGATTCTGTTTTTGGTAATATATACGTTTGTCTGAGGATCAGCACCACTCGATGAGAGCAGACAATGCTTTCGTGACTGCTGGGAGTTTCAGTTAATAGAGAAATAACTACGCGTCGTGAAGATCCTGGAAGGTAATTAACTAACGAAAACGTCACAGACTTCCTCACAAATCGACCCACAAGGCACTAGGTAGCCACGTTTACCCGCAGTGAATCCCTGCTGTTGGTGGCCGCTGCGTCTGGAGCGCGTTGACTCTCCACAACCTGTTGGCGTCCTTTTTTTGGCTTACCTTGAGAAGGCCGCGACAACTCACGCATCCACACACACGCACAGTGCGTCCTCCGCTACCTACTGACGTCAACGCCGACCGCTATCAATAGTAGCTGCCGTTACAGGTAGGTGCCGACGCTTTTCCCAAATAGAGGCATGCGCGGAGTCAACTTCCTGTCTTTCCTCACCTCACGTACAAACGAACTCACAATCTTCAAGTTGCAATATTCTCTTTCTTGAGTTTTTGGACCTTTACAATGGACTATCAGTTCACTGATACCGTGATATGATAGAGTACGTAATCTGCACGGCACATTGTCGAGCAAGCTTGCTGCTCATAACGATCTTATAAGCCCATTCATTGCGTAATGAACATTTGGAGAAATAATCAAAACTATCAGTTAACTTTTTATGATATGAGTTCCCAGTTATGTGAGTGGCCCTAAATCTTCCTAAGTAATATAAACCAGTGGGTTGTCATCGGTGACGAGTGTTCATCAAAGACAAGGGTGCTCCACGGAAGTGTGATAGGACCAATATTTGTATGAATACATAGTTTCTCGGCGAGTTATGCTGATAAAATACTCTCGGGCTTCCAGCCGAGTTAAGTGGTTTGATATCCACAAACCCCTTGACGCGGCTGGTAGCCCGAGAGAATTTTATCAGGAACAATATTTTTTATTTACATAAATTATCTGAATGACAGAGAGAGTATAGAACTCCGACTGTTTTTTGATGATGTAGTAGTGTCAGAGAAGGTGATGTCACTGAATGACTGTAGTTAGATGGATTTATTTAGTACCAGATTGAAAACTATTGCAGGTTTTCTGTTAGGAGAAGAGCAAAGTGGATTTAGAAGATAGATATCGACATTGATAATTTCGTCACCACTAAACAAATAAAAGAACAAAGAAGAGAAAGGTACTTGGAAACATACCTCGCTTTCATCGATTTTGAGAAGGGCTTTGAAACGATAGATCGAATAAAACTATGGTTAGTAGCGTAAAATGAGGGCTATTCGCGACATCTAATTTTTGTAGTAGGAAGTTGTATAGGAACATTGGTTTCATCATCGATATTGACGTTAAAAGAAGTGAATGTATTTTAGCAAACAAAAGTATAGCTTGTCGCCGGCCGCGGTGTGCCGGCCGCGGTGGCCGAGGGGACTGAGGCGCTTCAGTCACGGCCACTACGGTCGGGGGTTCGAATCCCCCCTCGGGCATGGATATTTGTGCCGTCCTAATTCGTAAGTAGTTTGTAAGTTTAGGGACTGATAACCCCGTAGTTAAGTCCCATAAGCTGTACAAACATTTGAACATTTTGTAGCTTGTCACCCACTGTTTTTTTTTATTATTTATTTATTTATTTATTGAAATATTTACATTCACAACATTGTAAAAATGAAATTTACAATATGATTCAGGTATTAAGTTATCACACAGTATCTATTCAAACACTCTTTTATTTGCGGCGGTCAAATACTGATTCGAGAAAATCAGCCACAGTTAGAGAAAACTATTTAAATAACTAATTAATGAAACGCATTAATGGCTTTTAGAGGAAAAGCTCCAGTTATATCAAAGATGACAGAAAACAAAGTTGTAGAACAAGTATCGAGTTGTGACATACGTTTTATTAATGACGAAGACTTGAAGCAGAAAATTAACAGTTTCAAGCCATAAGCGGGGACACTAAAAAGAACTTTGAAAAACAAAGTTCGGAGAGGCACGAAAATGAAATTTTATACTGTACGGTAAAGGATTTTCCAATATTGCTTTATGGCAGCGAAACCTGTGTGGCGACTCAAAAAACAATTGACCAAAGTAGCATCGGCTGAAATCAAATTTTTAATGAGTGTTAAAAATTGTACAAAGATGGATAGGATACTAAATGAGGATACTACGATGGATTTAAATACAGAATCAGTAAATAATAAGGAAGTACATAAGCACGACCTGAAACGATCCTTTAAAAAGAACAAAAACCTCAAATTTCCCTGTATTGGATTACATGCCGAGGAGAAGAAGAAAAGTAGGGCGACCTGGATGGCACTGGACACAACTGTGGAACATGTACGGGCAAGAATGACCAAACCATAAAGCGAAGACGACGACGAAGGATGCAGGGTCACTTAGTCAAAGTTTCTACTTGGTGTGAGGAATAGCAGCTACACTGTGTGATCAAAAGTATCCAGACACCTCCCAAAACATACGTTTTTCATATTAGTTGCATTGTGCTGAAACGTACTGGCAAGTACTCCATATCAGCGACCTCAGTAGTCATTAGACATCGTGAGAGAGCGAAATGAGGCCCTCTGCGGAACTCTTGGGCTTCGAACGTGATCAGATGATTAGGTGTCACTTGTGTCGGAAGTCCGTACGCGAGATTCCACACTCCTAAACAAACATAGATCAACTGTTTCTGATGTCATAGTAAAATGGAAACGTGAAGGAATACGTACAGCACGAAAGCGTACAGGCCGACCTCGCCTGTTGACTGACAGAGACCGCCGGCAGTTGAAGACGGCCGTACAGTGTAATAGGCAGGCATCTATCCAGGCCATCACTCAGGAAATCCAAACTGCATCAGGATACCTTAACTGTCAAGTGACAGTTAAGCGGGAGGTAAGAAAACCTGGATTTCATGGTCGAGCGGCTGCCCGTAAGCCACAAACTAGCAGGTCACTACCAAACGACGCTTCGCATGGTGTAACAATGGTAAACATTGGACAATTGAACAATGGAAAAACATGCCGAGTGACGAATCATGATAGACCATGTGGCGATTCGATGGTGGAATTAGGTAAGGCGAATGCCCAGTGTACCTCATCTGCCAACGCTTGTAGCGCCAACAGTAAAATTCGGTGTTATGCTGTGATAGTGTTTTACATGGAGGGGGCTTGCACCTCTTGTTTTGCTTGGCACTATCGCAGCTCAGGCCTACATTGATGTTTCAAGCACCTTTCTACTTCCCACTGATTAAGAGCAATTCTAGGACGGCGGTTGCACTTTTCAAAACGATTGTGCACCTTTTCATATTGCACGGCCTGTGGCGGAGTGATTACAGGACAATAACATACTTGTAATGCACAGAGTGCCTGGCATGAATGTTTTGGAACGCCGACTTCATGCCAGGCCTCACCGACCTACATCGATACTTCACTTCAGTGCAACACTCCGTGAAGAATGGGCTGCCATTCCCTAAGAAACTTTCCAGCACCTGATTCAAGGTATGCCTGCGACAGTGTAAGCAGTCATCAAGGCTAAGTGTGAGCCAACACCGTATTGAACTCCAGCATTAGGGATGGAGGGCGCCACGAACTTTAAGTCATTTTTAGCCCGGTGTCCGGATACTTTTGATCACATAGTGTATATCAAAAGGTAGAAAAATGGAAAGTGATGCAGGTGTGTAGGAAAAACAAACCTATAATGTTCGAATACAGCTTAAATAGTGTGCTGTCTTACACATTACTGTCGATATCTACGCGTAACGTTTGCAGATGGATATGAAATTGACCGAGAATGTTAAGAGAGTCGTGGAGAAGGCTGATTGTTTATCTGTAAGGGAGACCGAGTATAGAACGATTGTGCGACCCCTTCTTGTGAATGCTGCTCAAGTATTTGAATCCCAATCAGAGGAGTTTAAAGAAAGACACAGAAGCAATTCAGAGGCGGGCTGGTAGGTTTGTTGCTGTTAGGTTTAATGAATGCGAGAGTCTTGCAGAGAAGCTTCCGGAGGGTAGGCGACGTTATTTTCGAAACATATTATCGCGTAAATCAATAGGGCCTGAACTTGACACTGACTGCTGCCAACTTCCAATTCGCATTAAGACTGAAAAAATTACATAAGAGAAATTCTGACTAATACATAGGCATATGAACTTCGTTTTTCCATGGTTCTATCTGGGAGTGGAACAGAAAGGCAAATGACTAGCTATTGTATGAGGTGCCCTCCGCCACGCAGCTTACTGGTGGATTGCAACGCATGTAGATATAGCTATCTTTTAAATGTTGTTATTTAGTTGTAACTATTTTGTGGCGCAATAAAGCAGTTACAGCTAAAAAATATCTTCAAGTTACTTACAAAATAATTAATAAGTACAGGTTACCGAGACCCGAAAATGGCGCCTTCGTTCTGCTTGAGACTGCACCTTGAGTTCTTTGGAGACCACTGTTGTCAAAATAACTTGAGACTTACATCAAGCCAAGTAACTGATAAATGATAAGTACAACTATGATCAAGTGAAGAGTTTCACAACTGCGTAGAAGAAATGTGGTGCTGCACAACTGCGGAGAAAAACTGTGTAGTTGTACAGCTGTGTGAAGAATCTTGGTCTTGCACTACTGTGGACAAGAAGAGTAAAATGAATCAAAAGCAAGTTGGCCAGGGGATTCTAACATGTAGAAATTTATGTCACTAACACTATTGTTGTTTTATAATAGTAGGACCCATTTCTGTCAAAGGTGATGGTTTATATTGTATGATATTTTAAAAAAGGACTTGTTATCAACACCGATCAGACAGCTAAGCAAGACGTTTCATTTGTCTACATCAGTCTAAATACTCTTTGCAGTGTCACGTATAATAGGTTTACATTTGTAACTTGTCTTTTCAGACTGTCAGTATCAGTCAACTTATGACCGAACCCTACAACACGAAGGGTCAAAAGTGGTGTGCGTGAAACAAAAGGATATGAACAAAGTAACACACTCCTATACAGCTGTAGGCTATTATCTTCTATCTCCTGTACCAGCCATGTTACGGTTTTCACTGTTCGACATTTTCGATTTTTCCACAATATTTTCCTACGTTGTCTCACGGCACAGTTGTTTTTTCTGCAATGATTTCCCAGAATATTCGTAATATTCACGAATACCAGTTCGAAGCAGAGCGGTAATGAGCAAGAAAATAACCATGTCCAGAGCGAGTATCCACGAGAGAGAGTGTGCAATACTCGTAGCCCAGTATACAATTAACAACACAGTACGAACATGGAAATTGAAAGAACGGTGACGGACGATCTGTTGTCTGGTAGCGGCATTTATATAGCTGCCCCGGAGTCGAACCCTCGCCCCTTTCTATAAAAATCGGATCACTTACAGGTTTTTTGCGGGTAGTTTGGCCCGTTTCAGAAGTTTTCGTTTTTGTTTATTGTTCAGTTCTGGGCTCAGTTTTTTGTTAGAGAATAACCGCTGAGCCAAACACCGCTTCCTAAACACACTCCCGCATTGACAATTGATAACGTGCATATGGCGATACATTTGTATGAAAATCTGTCTGTGCGAAGAAAGTTTCAAGTGGTGCTGAGCGAAAAAACTAGTAAACAACGCAAGTTGAATAATGGACTTCCGCAAGGCTCAGTACTGCCTCCGCTACTTTGTATATATCCGACATGCCAGATACAAGAAGCAAGAAATTTTGTTATGCTGACGATATAGCCATCGCCTTTTCCAACAAAAGCTTTGAAAATATTGAGCACGTCCTAACTAACGATTTGATAGCTCTTAGTAATTATTTCAACTTTAAGATCAGAGCCTTTTAAGAAGAGCGGAATGAGTTTCTCACTGCTACGCCCTCGACACTAGAGTCGATTAAACACCTAGACATCAACCTATGAAAGCCTCCTATTTGTATTAACTTATATCCATTTGTCATTATTTTAGTTCAATTATACACATTTGTACTTGTCATATACACAGGGTGTGTTCACTAAGTGTGTTTTTGCCTCTGTAACTTATAAAATTTTAATGCGGTAGGTCAACACGAGAAATGTTACACTTTCTGCGGAGCTATGAACATAGTTTATTGTATCATTTTCCAAAGAGTTACAGCACAAAGATATAATTTTTTTAATGGAACAATAGTTTTTTCTTTCGTGCATTGGATTCGTGGAAACCAGCTCCGTCCAAATCAATTTAAATGACATTCCAATCATTGTTAGTTTGGGAGCTACATCCCTTCAAAGTTTCAGGTGCAGATACCACACGCTGTACATAATACATGTCTGTGTGGTGGGTGATGGATGTTATGGCGGTGGGAAATTGATTTACATGAGATGTTCAAATGTGTGTCCATGTTCCTCAATGCATAATGCAATGCGCCGTCGAAAGGATCAACTTCCCACCGCCATAACATCCATCAACCACCACACAGCCATGTATTATGTACAGCGTGTGGTATCTGCACCTGAAACTTTGAAGGGTTGTAGCTCCCAAAGTAACAGTGATAGGAATGTAGTTTAAATTGATTTGGACGCAGCTGGTTTCAACGAATCCAATGCACGATAGAAAAAACTATTGTTCCATTTAAAAAATTATATCTTTGTGCTGTAACTCTTTGGAAAATGATACAATAAACTATGTTCATAGCTCCGCAGAAAGTGTAACATTTCTTGTGTTGACCTACCGCATTAAAATTTTGCGTCACCTATTATTTTCTAAGTTACAGAGACAAACACACTTAGTGAAACACCCTGTATATTCGTCATTGACTGTTAGGGCGTACCTTTTATTATTTGTATATTATTGCTCTGTTTTAAATTTTTTATACTAGGCGCGTCCAGAAAGTAAGTTCCGTTTCAATTTATCTCCGCTGCAGCGCTGCGATTACAGTTCCGCACATGCGCTGTAGACGATGTGTATCAAGAAGAAGAACGTGCGCCATTTGGAGATCGCTGTCAGTTACGTACTCTTTGTTGTGCTTGTTTGAAATGTCGGCGTTGATTGAAAATCCCCCCGCCTGTGAAATCAGGTCGGTGATTCGGTTTCTGAATGCGACGAAAGTGAAACCAAGTGAAATTTATCGGCAAATTTGCGATGTTTACGGGCCAAATGCGATAAGTGATTCGATGGTGAGAAGATGGATCCGACAGCTCAATGGCGGGCGTAGTGATGTGCACGATGAAGATCGAAGTGGGCGTCCACCTTTGGTTACAGAAGAACTGGTTCACGCGATTGATGACAAGATCCAGGAAAACCGTAGGTTTACAATTTAGTGCTCTTCCCCCAAATTTCACGATCACTGATGCATGAAATTGTTACCAAATAACTGAAATTCCGTAAACTTTGCTCACGTTGGGTACCAGAGATTCTCACTGAGCAACATAAAACACAACGGATGGGTAGTGCACTTGAGTTTTTGACCCGTTTTGCCGAAAGCGGCGAAGAATTTCTGAGACGGATAGTCATAGGAGATGAAACATGGGTTTCGTACGACACCCATGACAGTAAGCGGCAATCAATCGAATGGAGGCACACTTCATCCCCACCAAAGGTAAAGCCGAAGCAAATCATGACACCTCGGAAAATGATGAGCACAGTGTTCTGGGACTGGAAAGGCATCCTACTCATTGACTTCTTACCGCGTGGTTGAAGACACAGGCGGCAGATTTCTATGAAGAAGGTATACAAAACCTGGTGCCACGCTATGACACATGCCTGCAAAATTTCGGCAGTTATGTTGAAAAGTAGTTTACGAGTTGTAGAATTTTGTGCAATAAACATTTCTTCTGAATCTCTGTACAATTTCATTTTATTACCAGACGGAACTTACTTTCTGGACGCGCCTCGTATTATCTTTCAGTCATGTAATTCCATACGAAAAATAAATGCAAATAATGTATGAAAATTCCTTTTCTTTTCTAGCTGCTTGGTCTGGATTTCCCACTTGGGGCACTTTCAAGTCTCATGGTACCATAAATTTGAACCAACTCGGCGATGACGAATAGGCGTCCTCACCTTGTGAGAACAAGAAAGTTCGTCTTGTGAAAGGGGCTTAAAACACTTGTTTTAATTTTGACCACTTAAGTTAACATTCTGACAGTATTAAATAGAATAGGTATAAACATTCAGTCATCTTGGGACTGTTTAACAGCAGTACAAATAATATACGAAGTAAATAAATGAGCAAACCAGCCGTCATACTCTGATATTACACAATATTTACGTAAAGATACTAGCAAAATATACAAATATTCATTATATAGTTACACGAACATGAGGATAAAAGGTGCCTATCATGCTGCTTGCAAATGCTGAGTTGCTGTGGAGGTTATGGTGATCTGACTGTATTTGTACAATATATTGATATAACGGGTGTAATAAATCCTTAAGTCAGTAGATAAAAATGTGTTGCTTTCAAGATGCTAGCT
The DNA here is from genome assembly GCA_026315105.1 of Locusta migratoria. Taxonomy (NCBI): domain Eukaryota; kingdom Metazoa; phylum Arthropoda; class Insecta; order Orthoptera; family Acrididae; genus Locusta; species Locusta migratoria. Next base: position 44,872,199 of record CM048747.1, read on the forward strand.
TGAGATAAGCTATCGCCCAAGACATAATTTGTTGAAATCGTATGGCGCATTCAAAAGTTGGTAATTTTAAATTTAATTTTACTATATTCAGAAAGTGTGAACGTGAACTCCTATAGTTTTGGAGATTTTAAAACATACTACTGGTTCATGAGTTGCGTCTATTTTTCCTAACATCATAGATACGTTCAGAAATGATGGAAACATTACACTGTAATTTATTATTTACTAGCTGAAAACCCGGTGTGGCCCGGCTTGTCCCCCTCCCCCCCCCCCCCCAGAAAAAATTCTATATCCGTCACTGGTTACGCGTCAATATATTTTCTCATTACTCTCAACTGTGACATACCTCATAATCTTAAAATCATCGATGTTATTGGTGATTTTTTAGGCGGAAGAGTGGAACTGAGGGGGGAGGAGTGGTGATCAGCCGTTGTCCATTGCTTCTTGCATAGCGAGACATGATTGGTGGTCATCGGCAAATGAGGTGAGGGCTTTCGTTTCTTTTCTACTGCGTCACCAGTAAGCAACTGCCGCTGCGCGGCCCGCGGCCAACAGCAGAGAAAAGGAAACCTTCACCTCATTCGCCGACAACCACCAATCATGTCTCGCTATGCAAGAAGCAATAGACAACAGCTGATCCCGCTCATTCCACCTCAGTATCTTATCATAATGAAGTTTCCACTCTTCCGCCAAAAAATCAATAATAACATCAAAAAAGAATGTTCAAATGTTTGTATAGCTTATGGGACTTAACTACGGGGTCATCAGTCCCTGAACTTACAAACTACTTAGGAACTATTACGAACTAGGACGGCACAAATATCCATGCCCGAGGGGGGATTCGAACCCCCGACCGTAGTGGCCGTGCTGACCGTGACTGGAGCGCCTCAGTCACCTCGGCCACCGCGGCCGGCACTAATAACATCGATGATTTTTAAATTATGCCGTAATGTCACAGTTAACAGTAATGAGAAAGTGTAGTGACGAGTAACAACCAGCTCACATCAGTATACTCAGAAGAAGGCCACTGTAACGTTGGCTGTTTATTAAAACAATAGCCATCTTACATCATAACGCGATACAACACCCAGAAAACTTTTATGTCAAGGATTCAAATATTAAAATATTCAAACCTATTGGACCAAACGGCTAAGGTCATCAGTCCCTACACTTTCAAACTACTTACACTTTCACTAAGGACATCACACACACACACACACACACACACCGGCCGAGGGAGGATTCCAAATTCCGGCGGGAACGGTCGCCCAGTCCGTAGCATAACGCCTTAGACCACGCGTCCATTCCGTGCGGCACACAAGGATTGCCTTCAACATTGGACTACCTATTAGACCGATATTACACTGTCTACTTTATTTAACCAAAATATGAATCTTTTGTCAAAGTTGCCTTTCGTCAAAAATTCTTTGACTAAATCTAATTGCTCACTTTAGATTTGATAAAAAAAGCGTGCATCTTAGGCTAACTGCGGTGACAAATGTGACCGCTAGAAATGCTAACATCGCAGTAACAGTTTTTGACGTACTTCTTGAAAATGTGACAACGAATTCGTGACTCAACAACAAAACTTAGAGTTGTCTGAGGCTGATTATAAAAATCGGCTGCATCGAGCTGAAAGCTAGAAGACAATTGCGGAGCTTATTAACGATCAAGTGAAAACTAGTTACAAGGCAGACGATGTAAAAAAAAGTAAATTAATGGTCTTCGCACCAGTTTTGCAGCGGTGAAAGCAAAATTACACAATGACACACTTTAATTCACTACATATTCACAATCAGGTGAGATATCATACACAATATACGAGGGTTGAAACTTAAATAGTGCAACTATTTATTCACAACCGATACAAAGGTGTTACATATTTTGACCTTCAAAGAAGTCACAAGCGTTGTGTAGAACCCGTTGCCAGCGATGTGGAAGGCGTAGTATACCGTTGGCAGAGCCTCTTCTGATGATGGTGCGAATGGAGTGGTTTACTGCCTGTCGAATCTCTCGAATAGTTCTGAAGCGAACGCCACGAAGTGGTTCCTTCATCTTCGAAACCAAAGTCACAAGGACTAGAGTCCGGGGAGTATGGTGGGTGATACAGTACTTCCTAGACCAAGTCGACCAAACAGAGCAGCCACAGCTTGCGCTGTATGCGCTAATACGGTTTCGTGGGCAAGTTTAAGAATCGTCTGGCGTCGATCACAGTGCACTAACGCGGCAACAGTACGCACTTCTTCTTCAGAGACGCTAGGACGGCCTGCCCGATGCATGTCTGTCACAGTTTGCCGACCTAGGACCTTGATGACACTGTCGTGCTGTACGACCTCTGGCACATTCAATCTTGATTCAAGTCAGTTGTTCCTGTTTCGAAAACATAGTAACACCGTTACGTCAGACCGCTCGCTCACAAGTGAGAGTGTTTCTCTCGATTGTGCGCTCGCCGGTGACGTGGGACTAACGAGTCCATTTGCTCGGAGGTAAGGTAAGAATGTCAACAACGTGTGCTGTCAGCGGACAATAGTAGATTCCATTGCATAGTGTCTCCACAGCAGTGTTGCCACTATTTAAGTCCCAAACCTCATATATACGAGGCGCGTCCAGAAACCAAGTTCCGTTTGGTAACAAAACGAAATTGTACACAGATACAGAAGAAATTTTTCTTGCACAAAATTCTACAACTCTTAAACTACTTTTCCACATAACTGCCGAAATTTTGTAGGCACTTGTCATAGCGTGCCACAAGTTTTTGCATGCATCCTTCACAGAAGGTTGACGCCTGTGTATTCAACCATGTGGTAACAGCTCTTTATCATCGTTGAAGTGTTGACCACCAAGGACATATTTTAGGTGTACGAAGAGATGAAAGTCGCTAGGAGAGAGGTCCGAGCTGTATGGAGGATGATCAAACAGGTCCCATTGAAATTCCCGTAAGAATTGTTTGGTCACATTCGGTGTGTGAGGTCAGGCAATATCGTGAAAAAAAAATCTTTTGACAGTAATCCTCTTCTTACACCTAAAATCTGTCCTTGGTGGACAACACTTCAACGATGATGACGAGGTGAAAGAACATGTTACCACATGCTTGAATACACAGGCGGCAACATTCTATGAAAAAGGCACACAAAACCTTGTGCCACGCTATAACAATTGCGTACAAAATTTCGGAAGCTATGTAGAAAAGTAGTTTAACAGTTGTAGATTTTTGTACAGTCAATATTTTTTCTGTATCTGTACCCGTTGGTTTTATGTAACCAAACGGAACTTACTTTCTGGACGCGCCTCGTATATATAATGTTCCCCTTTAGGAGAGCGATTGAACTTGATTCATAATTTCATCTTCGGATGTGTGTTTTCTTTGCTTCCCAAAAAGTCTTCATCCACTCAGAATGCTATTTCTTCCTTCCCCATTTTTTACTGGGATGGCACGTAGTTCTTTACTCAAATTTCACACCTTCTTTATATGTTAATCTGCTGTAGATCCCTTTGGATTTCTTTCTGCCATTCAGTGCCGCATTTACTCTTTGTTGTAAGATTGAATAGTTTTTTTTCTGCAGTTCTGGAGTCTTCCATCCTCTACATCTGTGTATAAAATTTGAGTCGGTGTTTTCTGGTTTCATCTGTTATTATGTTGACCTTGCTTTAGAGTTCGTTTTGTAGTCTCTGCATCCAAATGTCATTTTCGTTTATTGCGCCGTAAATCTTCCTGAGAATTTTTCTTTGTTGCTTTTCTGTTTCCATAATGTTTGAATGACCATCAGTCTCCATTGTTTCGGCTGCACAGATTTCTTCTGGAAGAATCAATGTTGTATAGTGTATTAATTTTGCGTTTGTGGAAAGGCACTTCTTGTTATAATGGGCCCATGTTATCTTATAGGCCTTCTGAAGGTTGGTGATTCTGTGTACATTGGCGATTCGGTTTAATCCGAGGACTGTATAACTTTTCCGAGGTATTTGAAATGGCAGACTTGTGCAATTGTAACATATTTTGTGATTAAAGGGGATTTATTTTCTGGATGTCTTTTCATATATTGGCATTTTACGTAAGTTATTTGTAGTTTTTTTTTTTTTTTTTTTTTTTTTTTTTTTTTTTTTTTTTTTTTTTTTTTTTTTTTTTTTTTTTTGTGAAATTTCATGTAGTTTTTCCACTGCATGAATCGCTTCGTTCTACTATTGGCGATAATTGCAATATCGTCATCGAAAACAAAGCACATGAATTTAATTCGGTTCTCTTCTTTGATACCAGTTTGGTTGCCTTCTTGAGGTTCCCATTCCCTGATGACGTTTTCTAGAACAGTATTGAAAAGGATTTGGGATAGTCTGCCCCCCTGGCGGACTTCAGTTTCGATTTCAAAGGGTTCTGATACTTCGCCCGTGTATTTCACTTTGGACGTTGTTCCTGTAAGTGTTGTGATTGTTCGTCTCTTTCGGTCGATCCCAACGATATGATAAAGTATTTTATTCATATACTGGTCACAATTGTATTCTGTCTATGATGTAGTAAGATATTCTGCTGTCCCAACTCTTTACTAGAGGTTTACATGGCGTCTACTTAGAGCGAGGCACCATGGGGCTACCAAATAGTTAAAATGTCATTCTCGTTGCTCTCTAATATGGTGTGTGATCACCTAGGACCGCCAGTTCAGTTGCAATTACTGTACATGCAAACATAGTGTATAGCCAACAGCTGAGGTTAATCTAATATATAAAGCAAAGTGTCCGTATATTTGTACGTGTTGCATACAAATCTACAGTTTTGTTCCAATCTTTATGAAATTTCGTACACGTAAGCTTCAATCCATGAGGACGGTCGCCTTAAGTGTAAGAATCACATACGATATATAGTTACCGAGATATGACGTCATAAACAATGAAATGCGGGAAAAACTGCTGCCATAAGCGACAATGCTGCTCATTTTCTCCTAAACCACTGGGCCGATTTGAACCAAATTTGGTACACATATTCCTTACGTGAGATAACATCTTCTATAGGAGTACGAACCACATACGACACATGGTTCAAGAGATATAACTCCATAAACGATAGGAGTTGCAAGAAACTGCCACATAATGCGACGAGGCTTTATAAATTCACTATATGAGAATGAGAGTACTTAGCGACTTGCAACAAACTTTAAACATGATTTCAAACTTTTATTAAACTTTTTCTCGCTGGCAACCATAGTAAAATGATGAAAGGAAAAAAGTTTCTCGCTTACTACTTTTCCGCTGTTTATGGAGTAAAACTACGGCATTCGGTATGACGTTACAATTTATAATTTTTTACACTACAAATTGTAGCCGCAGGAAATTTTATAGGCAATGTACACACATATCGTTGAATGTGCCTCCGAAATTGTAGCACAGTGAGACCTGTAGTTCATGAGGTATGAGCACATAAAACAGTAACGTTCGTAGAAAACCGCCCTATCACGCACCAAGTAGTAATCTATTACTTCTTTAACATCAATTGTATTCCCAAGAATTTTTACAGACATGAAACACTTATACAAATGAATACATACCTGAAAAATTATATAATTGTACCACATATAACTGAATAAATATGAGATCGTGCGAATTTTATGTCATTTGTGTTTTGACTTCTATCTTTCTTTGTTTGAATAATGCGCTTATAATTTTCTACATTATACAAGACAGCGTTATTTCTTATATGTTCTCCGATGAAGATAACATATTTTTAGAAAAAAGAAGATGGCCAGAGAGAGAAGGGTAGGAGAAGTACTAACTCCAGGCAGGAATAAATAAATAAATACCCGGGCAACGCCGGGTTATCAGCTAGTAACAAATATTCGTCCACCATTTTGTATGCAATTTGACAAATTTATTTTCACCACGTCAAAGATTATTTGTCATAGGATATCAAACAAAGATTGGTCAATCGGTTGTTTTTTCGTTCAATCGGTTTTTTCAGTCGAATGAAACAACCGAATGAAATTAGTCTCTGTGGCCGTATGAATGTTTTCACTCACTGGCGGGGTTTGAGTGGTTTCAGTCGATGCGAAACAATCGAATGAAACCAGTCTCTGTCGGTTGCAGCCGCTATATGAATGTTTTCACTCATTCAGTGGGTTTGAGTGGTTTCAGTCGATGAGCGAGCACCGAATGAAAAAAAGTCTCTGTCCTTTATGTGAATGTTCTCGGCATTGAGTGGTTTCACTTGCGATACAACCGACTGGAAAAAGTCTTTGTCGGTTTCTGCAGTTATATTGATGTTTTATTAATTCATCGACTTTGTGTGACTTTATTTGCATACCCCTTCAGCCTTTTCGGGTATAAATGAACCGTGATTCAGCATGAAACATTGTTAAAGACAAATCTTAAAAATATCGCAGTGCGTCCGTGTGTGTGTTTCTATTGCATGCGAATCTGCAGTTTTGTTCCAGTCTTGATGAAATTTTGCACACTTGATCTTCAAAGCAAGAGTAACATCACTGTCTACATCAAATTTCATTCGGTGCATGGCGGAGGGTACTTTACATACTAACTTCGACAAAAACCACAATTTGGCTGCGATCTTGATGAAATTTTGCACACTTGACCTTTAAAACAAGGTGAAGGCAACTGTGTACAATAAATTTCGTAGGTGCATGCCGGAGGGTACTTTACCTACTAACTTCGACAAATTCCGTTTGTATTCGAATTTTAATGATATATTTCACTCTTCACCTTCAAAGAAAGAGAATGATCACCGTCTACATCTACTTTAGTTTGATGCATGACAGAAGGTATTCCAGACTTCGACGCCAATATAGAGTTTTATTCCGATCTTGATGAAATTTTATACACTTGACTTTCAGAACAAGTGCCAGTTCATTGTTCATCTAAGATTTTGTGTGGTACATGGAGGGATGGAATAAACCTCCACACCGTTTCACCGATAACCACAGAAATATCTGTGACAAGAGTGAATAATTATGAAACTTGAGATGAATGTTTTCATACACGCCGGCCGCGGTGGCCGAGGGGACTGAGGCGCTTCAGTCACGGTCTGCACGGCCACTACGGTCGGGGGTTCGAATCCCCCCTCGGGCATGGATATTTGTGCCGTGCTTAGTCTTAGTTAGTTCATAAGTAGTTTGTAAGTTTAGGGACTGATGACCCCGTAGTTCAGTCCCATAGACTAAAAAAAAAAAAAGTTTTCATACACTGTTGACGAGTACAGACGCGCTGAAGAAAATTTACAGCACTGATAAATGTTGTATGTCTTCTCGTACTCCTACAAATTATATGGAGTTAACAAAGATATTTTTATACAAAATACTTTAATAAACGGTTTTTTATTTTTATTTATATTTTGTGCAATACCCAATGTTTTAGTGATCTTCGAATTTGTATCTAGGAAATATGCTCAAAGTTAAAATACTTAACTTTGTCCTACTAGTACCTGAGATATGTATGAACAATAAACCGCAAACCGCACGTTTCTACCTGTTCTCACTTCGGAGATACAGTATGCGAGATTAAACTTGTAGCGATCATATTGGAACACCCTGTAGTTTGCACGCTTCTTTATTGAGACAGTAAGAAACTGACAACAATCGGCGATGGCACGCCCCGCGACGCCGCCAGACACTTGTTGTGTGGAGTTTGGCGCGCGCCTGCTGGCGTTGTCTGCAGTGGAAACGCAAGCGAGGCAGCACCCCCTCCTCGTGTCCCCGCTCCCCGCTGTACCTAGTGGTCATTGGCCACTTATCTTCTACAACCGACAGAAAAACGTACTGCCTCTTTTCACTTGAAAAGAAAGAATGAGTAATTCAGTCAATGTACAAAACTGCAAAAGTGTCGCAGGTTTGCATTCGGTTGTTCCCACAGACTACTTTCATTCGAAAAAATAAACGAATATTAATCCAACATAGTAAAACTACACCAACTGACTCTTTCATTCGGTTGCTCCCACTGACTGGTTTCACTCAAACGAACAAATGAAGAGGCCAACGTACTGTGTCAATTTTTTCATTCGGTTGGTCCCATCGACTGATTTAACTCAAAAGAAAAGGAATGAGTAGTCAAACCGACTGTGTCGATTTTTTTATTCGGTTGCTCCGACCGACTGATTTCACTCAAAAGAAGGAATGAGTAGTCCAATCGACTGCGTCGATTTTTTCATTCGGTTGCTCCCACCGACTGGTTTCACTCAAAAGAACGAATGAATAGTCCAACCGACTGAATCGGTTGTTTCATTCGGTTGGTCCCACCAACTGGTTTCACTCAGAAGAATGAATGAATAATTCAACCGATACGAAAAACTACAACCGAATGATCGATTTTTTTCCAACAACCGAATGAATCGATTGTTTTCATTCGATTGTTCCCATCATTAATTTACACGCCAGAGCTAGGGTCGCAAGGCAACCACTGCGCAATGAGTTTGTCGTGACGAGTGAGTGTCGGACACATGCCGGATCTTTCCGTACAATAGCCGGCACGTCATGTGTGGATGTCCACACTGCTTCCGAAATTAGTGTGCGGCGTGGGCGGCGCTGGCAGCAGGGCGTGCAGTGCGGCTATTTCGGCAGAGAGCTCTGCCTGCATGTTCCCCGTGACTCACTGGCCACTGCACGGCTTTTAATATCCGCCGGAATGCGGCGGAAGAGCTGCCCGGGGGCGGAAGCACAATGTTGTTCCGGCAGCATACTTGGTAATTTTTTACTCTGATAAGGTTCACTCGTCCTAAGACATTTCTTGGGACCTAATGTCTCTTCGACATCTTACATTTTGGACGAGGAGTAATCATTAACATTTAACTCATTAGTACCTTAATTATTTTCATGTTAATTTTTGATATTTATAGGTTTTTCCCCAATGTTGTTCAATCTGTACATTGAGCAGGCAGTTAAGGAATGGAAGGAGAATATTGGAGAGGGCATTAAAGTGTAGGGAGAAGAAATAAAAACATTGCGGTTTGCCGATGACATAGTAATTCTGTCAGAGACCGCAAAAGATCTGGAAGAGCAATTGAAAGGAATGGACAGTGTCTTGAAAGGAAGATATAAGATGAACATAAACTAGAGTAAAACAAAGGTAATGGAATGTAATGTCAGAAAATCAGGCGATGCTGAAGCAACTAGATTAGGTAAAAGTACTAGATGAATTTTGTTATTTGGGTAGCAAGGTAACTTATGGTGGCCGAAGTAAAGGAGATATAAAATTCAGAATGGCTATGGGAAGAAAAGCGACTCTAAAGAAGCGAAACTTGTTAACATCCAATATTAATTTCAAAGTTAGGAAGTCCTTTCTGAAAGCATTTGTCTGCAGTGTAGCATTGTATGGGAGTGAAACGTGGACAATAAGGAGTTCAGATAAAAAGGTGATTGAAGAGTTCGAAATGTGGTGCTACAGACGACTGATGAAAATTAGATGGGTACATCACGTAACTAATGAGGAGGTGCTTAACCGAATTGGGGAGAAAAGGACTTTTTGGCATATACTGACTAAGAGAAGGGATAGATTGGTGGGACACATTCTGAGACCTCAAGGAATTGTCATCTTAGCATTAGAAGGAAGCGTGTGGGGTAAAAATAGTAGAGGGAGACCGAGGGACGAATACAGTAAGCAGATTGAAAAGGATGTAGGTTGCCGAACGTATTCTCAGATGAAGAGACTTGCACAGGACAGGGTAGCGTGGAGAGCTGCATCAAACCAGTCTGCGGACTGAAGACCACAACAACAACAGGTTTTACCTGATTTGTTATTTTGAAAAAGAAGTAATTTCATTGATAATACAATTTTACTTTCCTAGTTGTACTGTAATATGCCGTACCATGTATGAAAACACTACTATTGTCACCTATGGAGGAGAAACATGGACAAAGATAGAAAGGGACTGGATCAAGCAGGGGAAATGAAATTTCTCAGAGCAGTTAAGAGAAAAACAAGAATGGACAGAGTAAGCAATGTAGATATCAGGAAGGACCTTAAAGTGTGAGAGAGGAAATCGAAAAAAAGGGATTAAGATGGTACGGGAATGTTAAAAGATTGTATTCGCCAGGACTCCCCAAGAGTATGGAATTACTAAAGCAGGATGGATAAAGACCTAGATGGCGCCCACGTACACTGTGGAAAATGGGAGTGAGGACATCTTTAGGAAAAAGAGGTGTGACCTGGCCGCGAATGGAAGAAGAAAAGTGGGGGAGGACCGAACCAAGTGGAGGGGACTCGTCAGCAACCAGACCCGGCAGTAACTGGAGCGGGATTTGGACACATATGTGCACATACTTAGCAAATAAATAAATAAAATAAAAATTAAAAAGAACAACAACTTTATATGAGTAAGTTACAGTGAAAGAAAGAAACTGATTATGAGTACAAATTACAAATAATAAAAAAACAATTACTCGATATGATACGCAGCAACACATTCAATTTCTTGCACTGGGTACAGGCTGATGCCTTACATTTATTCTAATTCATTGTCTTATTTTGAGCATTTGTAGAATCGGAGAAAACTTTTGACAATGTTGACTGGAACACACTCTTTCAAATTCTGACGGTTCAAAAATATGTTCAAATGTTTGTAACTCTAAGGGACTTAACTACGTTGGTCATTAGTCCCGAGGCTTAGAAACTACTTAAAGTAACTTCTAAGGACAACACAAACACTCATACCCGAGATAGGACTGGAACCCCCGACGACGAACGGCCGCGTGCATTGTAGCAAGGTGCATTAGTAAGCACGGCTATTCTGCCGCGGCTAATTCTGAAAGTATCAGGGGTAAAATAAGGGGGCGAAAAGTTATATTCAACTAGTACAAAAACCAGACAGCAGTTATTAGAGAGGAAGGGCATAAAAGGGACACTGTGGTTGGGAAGGAAGTAAGACAGAGTTGTAGCCCTACATCAAGTTGTTCAATCTCTACATTGTGCAAGCTGTGAAGGACTGCAAGGAGAAGTTTGGTGAGAGAATTAAAGTTCAGGGAGAAAAAATAAAAACTTCGCGGTTTGCCGATGACATAGTAAATTCTGTCAGAGACAGCGGAGGACCTGCAAGAGCAATTGAACGGAATTGACAGTGTTTTGAAAAGAGGGTTGAGATGAACACTAAGAAGAGTAACGCAAGGGTAATGGAATGGAGTGTCAAAAAATCAGACGATGCTGAAAGAATTAAATTAGGTAATGAGACAATAAGAGTAGTAGATGAGTTTTGTTATTTGGGTGGTGATGATGGTGATTCCGTGTGGCGTCAATGGCCGTTAGACCCAACTGGGGTCGTGTTCCGCCTGTCTAGTGCAAGTCTATTGAGCTGGAGCCACTTCGACGACATGCGTCTCAATGATTACGATGAAATGATCGCGAGGACGACACAACACCCAGTTCCCAAGTGGAGAAAATCTCCGTCCTGGGCGGGTATCTAAGCCAGGCCTCATGCGTGGCAACCTTCCAGGGGCGGCTCGTTCTAACGGGCCACAGCGGCGCGGCCCCACCATACAATTTGTGACATACTTTTGCAGTATTATATCAAACAGTTGGAGTGTGGCATGATCCCCTTGAGATCCTAACTCAATTTACAATGCGTGATCAAATGGTTTCACTTGCCTCTCGCCGCAGCATAGCTGAGGGCCCGCCCGGTGGACCCCCTCTCTTCGTTACGCAGCCATGCCGACAGCCGAGGGCCAGAGGCGCAGTCGCAGTGACGCCACAGAGCTGCTTTCCTTGCCCCTCCACGCCTTATGCCCAGTTTACACCGTGATCGAAAGTTCACAAGAAAGATTATGGTCTACTGCAGCGCTCCAAGCATACTAACACGCTACTAATGACGTGTGATCACACAGGCTTGGTTGCATTTATACGTTAATTTCCCGTCTACACATGGGATTAATACTGACAGTAGCACCTATGCGAAAATACGGCCGTACTACTGTTTATATTTGAGAATTGTTTACGATTGCTCGTATGTCATGACTAATAATAATCAACTTGTAAGTTTACACACTGTCGGCGATAGCAGGAGCTGTGGTGTTTATTTGAACACAACAGCGAAGAAGAAGTAGAAGTTAGATGCGTCCTTGATTGAGAAGACGCAAACAATGAGATGTGTACTGCACGCTAATAATGAAGTAACTTGTGCCAGAGGACCCCAATGAATTCCGATTTTTTTTTTCTTTTTCTTTTTTTTTTTTTTTTTTACAAATGAGTATCGAGTGTTTTACCAAATTGCTTTCGTTCGTCCAAGAACAAAAATACGATACTGAAAGTATTTTTCTAAACTGAAGACTGAAGAAACAAAATACTTTTTATACTAGAATTGCATTCTCAGCTTTGTGTAATTTATGCGTCAGTTATTCCTGTAATTGCTATTTTTTTGCAGGATCGCTTTAACATAGGCGCCAGGGAATCTTTCAAAAACCTTTCCTTTGCACAAGGAATTTATTTACTATTTTAATTGTTGCTGTTGAAATCTGCAAACTAATTTCAATTTGTGCTCCATAGTAAGACCACAGAGAACTTCATCAGGCTCTCGAGGTTTTGTGCAAATTTCTGTCCGGCATGCTACAACATTATAGACTTTTTTATAATATAAAGTAAATCAACAAGATGTATCAAACTTCTTTTTAAATCAACACTTTCCTATTGTTTTCTTGATAAATAACGATCATTGTACCTTTGTAGAAAATAAAGAATTTTCTGCATTGCCCCTTTATGCCTCAATCAAAACACACTTCCTGGCCTGTCCCACTCCATTGATGCATGATGTATGACCAGAGTAACAAGCAATTTCGATAAGGATGCGGCTATTTCTGTACGTAAACATGAAAGTGGCGCAGCGAATTCACTTCTGCGCATGCGCGCCCAGGTCGCTACTAGCAAATTTAGAACCTGTCCTAAAGCGAAGTAGCTAGTATGAAACGCCGTCTCCGCCCACATAATGCTGGTAGTTCTGCGTTTACGTCGCTAGATGGCGCGTAACGTGATCCGTTCTTTACTAGCGCGATCATTGTGTAAACTGGGCTTTAGTGCTGCAGTCCTGTCCGCGGGTTCGCAGTTTGGGGCCGGCGATCCTGAGCCCTTAGACCAACGTCAAAACGTATTCTGGGGCTTTGTCGTTGCAACTTGAGTGTACGCAAACTGAGTATAAAATGAATAAAGTAGATTCTTTAGAATGCCCTTTCATTTACTATGGAAGAAAAGCTAGAAAATGTTCAAATGTCTGTGGCGCCCGGCTGTCTCCTCGGCCACCGCGGCCGGGCGAAAAGCTAGAAATCAAGCGGTTAGGCGAACCAAAAGATTTCTTGATGTCTCAACTCGACGGAAGGAAGAAGAAACTTCCTGCTATACACGGTTCTGAAAAAAGTCTTGGCTAACTGTGAGTGAAGAGAAACAAAACTTGTTTGGTTTCTACTGTGTGTTGTTTGGTGGTGAAGGATTGTGGACAACAGTTAATGTAAGGATCTAAAGCATTTAAGTGAATCAATTAAGAAATACGAGAAAAGTGGGCTTCATTTCGAAAATGCTGGTAAATATAAAATGTTTGGCACAATTAACATTACTGCTCAGAATGATTCAGCGTATAAAATGTCAATTCAGAAACAAATTAGTTAAGAACAGACACATATTAAACAGAATAGTAGAGTGCTTATTGTTTGATGGAACTCATGAGTTAGCATTAAGAGTTCACAATGAAAAACAAGAGTCAGCAAACCGTGGCAATTTCTTAGACTTGTAATCATTTTTGGGAAATCTTGACAGTGTATTAGACGATCACGTAAGCAGCACTAGTAATTCCGTGTGTAAATATACATGACACGTAATACAAAATGAGCTTCTGCATTGTATGTATCAAGTTTACATCGAAGAACTGATTAAAGAGATAAACGATGTCACTTTCGTTTCTGTTCAGGCTGACGAAACAACAGATATTACGTTCAAAAGTCAATTTGTCATTATACTGCGGTACATTAAGGGGAAGAAACAAAACAACCGATATTACGTTCAAAAGTCAATTTGTCATTATACTGCGGTACAGTAAGGGGAAGAAACCTGTTGAAAGATTTGTTTCCTTTGAAAACGTTAATGATAGGCCAGCATATGGACTTAGCGAGGTTTCAAAAAGACGTCTGGAACCTTTCAATGAACTCATTGCTCAGGCATACGATGGCGCCCCAGTAATGAGCAGCATTCAGTGGTGTGCAGACACTGATGCAGAGCACTTTCCCACCTGCCAAGTACGTTCAGTGTTCTGCGCACCAAATGAATTTGGTTCTTCGGAATGATTGCAGTAAAAGCATAAAGTCGATAAGGTTGTTCTTCGCAAATATTGCCGGTTTTACAACGATCTCTTCTTCATTTCCCAAGCGAAATGATTTGTTACAGTCTGCAACAAGAGAATTGGTTCATTCTCTTCAACGAGATGAAACTTCCAGTCCCGCATTGTAAATACTGACAAAGAAAACAAATTGTACTTATTGGAATGTTTTGAAAAGATTGAAGAAGAGGATTCCTGGGATGATGTCACAATAACAGAAGCATTTGCCTTAATAAATTTACTTCACCGTCCACACTCTTTCTTCCTCCTAATTTGTTTTATGATATCATGAAACACATTGATATTTTCCATAACATAATTCAGATGCAGAGTGCAAATGCCGTTACCATATCCAACGCATTACATCATTCTGAGTGTGCTGTATCTGAAATACGAGAGAACATTAAACGATTTCGAGTTTCTGATGATGAATGTACTGCTTCTCCAAGAAAAGGTTCCAAATGTAGCCGTGAACTTAATCTGACAGCAGATACCAAAGACGTGTGTGACATTATGACCAACCAACTGAAAGGAAGATTTCAAAACTCTCGTGCATTTAGCAGCTTCGAAATCATTGATCCAAAGAAGTAAGTTTGCTTCTTTTAGAGAACATTTTCTAGGCCACTTTGGTCAATACTTTTTCATTAAACTGCAGTCTGTTTATTTGCCACGATAAATTGAAAAATCAACTATCACTTATTTATCGCAATGATACATTTAGAGGCATTACACCGGTTTGTGAGCTGTTTACTTTCTTTGTGGAATATTCCTTTGAAGAATCGATACTGAAATGCACAAAACATTAAAAATTGCGCTAACTACACCAATTTCAACAGCAGAAGCAGAACACATTTTCAGCACCTTAAAAAGAATCAATATCTTCCTCAGGCACAGTATGAGTCAGGAAAGGCGGAACTCACTGTTTGTTCCATTCACAAGGACAACAGAGTAATGACAAGTTTGCCAGTCAGAAGAACAAACTTACACATTTACTGTACAAATAGCCTGTCAGAACACAGACCTCATTAGTTAATGTGCTAGTTAGGTAAAATACACATGAAACTGCTCCTATCCGAGGTTTCTTCCAGAGTTTTTACCTCTGCCGTAAGGCAAAAGCCAGGAGGGTTCCTGTTGTCTCTCTGGTTCATTCCCATGTGGAAAAAGTCACAGACGTCCTCCCACAGTTCATTTTTATTTTGAAATCACAATCAGTACACAGAAGTACAACTACAATAAGTACGAAATTCAGCATGGGAAGAGCTGGTGAACTTCGATTCGAAGGCAAACACCTCCAAGCCCTCAAGTTCTTCAATAAATGGTGTCACCACAGCATAAACTCAGCTACACAAGTACACGGAAAACCAGCGGAGCTGGTGGACCAGACCAACTGCAATATTTCATACACATGCCCCCCCCCCCCCAAAAAAAAAAAGAATAATAGTAATAAAATTACAATATTTATTGCATATTTGTAGAAATTTTTATTAGCTACAGTTTTCGTGGATTATATTAATTACTGCATAATTAGCATATTTCATATCTTTTGAGTGTGTTTAAATGATGTTATATAAATGGAGGTCATATAAAGAGCACTTCAGACTGATTTCATTATACTGGGTACTAACGTTTTGTCTGGGCCCCACCAACGAAACTGAGCACGAGCCGCCACTGCAACCTGCTATGCTCTCCAATAGACTACGGAGGCGGAGAGTTATTTGAGTAGCAAAATAACTTCTGATGGCCGAAGAAGATATAAACTGCAGAATGGCTATGGAAAGAAAGGAACAACCGATATTTGATTGCATCCAATATCAATTTAAACGTTAGGAAGTTCTTTCTGAAAGCATTTGTCCGGAGTGTAGCATTGTACGGGAATAAAACGTGAACGATAAGGAGTTCAGACAAAAAGATTATAGAAGCTTTTGAAACGTGGTGCTACAAACGAATGATGCAGATTAAGTGGATAAATAAAGAGCAGCTGCTCAACAGAATTGGGGAGAAAAGAAGTTTCTATCATATCCTCACAAGGGATAGGTTGGTAGGAGGAACAAAGTTAGAACAGGTAGACAGTTTCAAGTACCTAGGATGTATTTTCTCAAATGTTCAAATGTTTGTATAGTCTATGGAACTTAACTACGGGGTCATCAGTCCCTAAACTTACAAACTACTTACGAACTACTTAAGAACCAGGACGGCACAAATATCCATGCCCGAGGGGGGGATTCGAACCCCCGACCGTAGTGGCCGTGCAGACCGTGACTGGAGCGCCTCAGTCTCCTCGGCCACCGCGGTCGGCTGTATTTTCTCACAGGATGGCAACATAATGAAAGAACTGGAATCGAGGTTTAGCAAAGCTAGTGCAGTGAGTGTTCAGCTAGGACCTACTCTCTTCTGCAAGAAGGAAGTCAGTACCAAGACAAAGTTAGTGGTGCACTGCTCAATCTTTCGACCAATTTTATTGAACGGGAGTAAAAGCTGGGTGAATATAGGTTAACTAATTCATAAGGTTGAGCTTACAGATATGAAAGTATGATTGCAGGTACTAATAGATGGGAACAATGTCAGGAGGGTGTCCATAATGAGGAAATTAATAGAAAACTGGGAAAGAACACCATAGATGAAGCAGTTCGAGCGAACAGGCTGAGATGGTGGGTCATGTTACCTAAGGGACTCATAGGCTCGGCAGCGGAGGGTAAGAGGAGTCGATGTGAACCAAGGAGAAAGTAGTTAAATTCGGTGAGGAATGATTTTGAAGTAAAAGGTGTAACAATAGACGAGGCATCAGTGTTAGAATTGAATAGGGGATCATGGAGGAATTTTATTAGGGGGACTATACTCCAGACTAAACGCTGAAAGGTACAATCATTCTCTAGTGATGATGATGATGGAGTAACCACCACTTTAAGTTGTTAGATTGTTCCCATTCTGATTTGTAGGTTTGTGTCTACTTGGCTTCTTTCCTAGGCCCTTCCACTCATGGTCACTAATTACGCCGGCTGCGGTGGCCAAGGGGACTAATGCGCTCCAGTCACGGTCTGCACGGCCACTACGGTCGGGGGTTCGAATCCCCCCTCGGGCATGGATATTTGTGCCGTCCTAGTTCGTAAGTAGTTCATAAGTAGTTTGTAAGTTTAGGGACTGATGACCCGTAGTTAAGTCCCATAGACTATACAAACATTTGAACACTAATTACATCCCATAACTTTATCATAACAAAGAAAACCAATATTGTGCTCATTGTGAAACGTGAAAAACGCACTTCACTACGGCAGCGGTGCTGGGCTATTGATAGGGACCTGAAAAATCGCATTTTCTGATAAATGCGAATACAGATGCGAATTTTTTTTAAAATGAGAAAACGAGAGTCTAACAGAAGCTATTTCTTTAGCGTTCTGTGGCAAGAGACACTTTGAAATAGCTTTATTTTCCACGTATAATGATTGAAAATGTAATGAATTTTGGATCACCTGTGTTTTACGTAACGTGCGAAAGCCCGAAATGGGAAGATATGTGGGTAAGAGCGTATTTGCAAATTAGAAAGTAACGACGTATCAGTGCTCTTGATTCCCCGGTTCTGAGTACAAATAAACAAGTTCGTTTGTCTGCAAGGTAAAATTCTAAAATTTATATAAACACGGGAACTTTAGCCGCGGCGGATTAGGCGCGCGTACAGGAGCGCCGTGTTGTTAGTTTACCTTAGTTTAAGTAGTTTGTAAGCTACAAACTGATGACCACGCAGTTTGTTCCGATAGATTTACAAACATTTGAACATTTGACAGATTTACAAACATTTGAATATTTTTTGAACAGGAACTTTAAATGTGCCAGTTTTAGGTGGCGGGTGTTTTAAACAGGAGTCCATAGAATTTCGCTAGAAGTCAGGCTGGAAGTTCCTCCTTTACAACACAGTGAATACACTACCAATGTCAGCAAGCAATTGCGCAGTAACAATACCCTTGTTTGTTGCTTGCGTTTCTTATTTTGAAATGGGTGCATGGACTCTGCTTAGCCCATCACGGATTTGATGATACCCCTCTCAATTACCATGTGTCAGTTTTGCTTTAACACCTACAGCAAAACCAGTCCGGATAAGTTCAACACTCACGTGAACTACAAACAAACTTGCCATTTCTCTGAAGATTCTTCAGTACGAAATCAAGTTTCAGTTAGACATAAGAGCGTCATTGACTTTGCTGGATTTCAATACTTTCAAACTTCTTGATAGTCCACCTTTTTGGCACCGCAAAAAATATGTAACTACATAAGAGAGCCTAAAGTTAGTTGTTCTCGGAACTTGCCCTGCCTGAGGAAGGCTGGGAATGTTTTCAAATGTTTGTAAATCTATGAGACTTAACTACTGTGGTCATCAGTCCCTAAGCTTAGAAACTACTCAAACTAACCTAAGGACAACACACACACACACACACACACACACACACACACACACACACACACACTTGTCCGAGGGCGGGCTCGAACCTCCGACGGGAAGCAACCACACGCTCCGCAACAAGGCGCCTTAGAGCACTCGGCGATTCCACTACGGCGGAATGTTTTCCCATGCCGTTTCTCCCCTTCTGGAAGTGAAAATTCTAATTATTTTACGTTCACGGCCCTCTACGAATATATGAAGTTTTTACAATAGCGACTGAAAAACAAAAACTATCAGCGTATTTCACTCTTAAAGTGCGAATGGTTTTGTCTGTAGTGTTGTCAAGTATGCGCAAGTACGGCTTTGAATGCTCCGGAAACGACAAAATTGATATTCTTCAGATTTTTAAATTACTGTAGTGGGGGAAAAAAGTCGACAAACACACTAAATTAGAAACGCATTCTGTTCAGCTGCAGGAAAATGCTAGTACTTCACGATGAAATGATCATTTGTTGAAAGCGTAAATACAGCCACAACACGAATTTCGGAAAAAAGGTATTCACATTTTTGCTATAATAAATGTTCCGGACAAAAAGTTTGTCAACATGTTGCTTTTTTTTTTTTTTTTTTTTTTTTTTTTTTTTTTTTTTTTTTTTTAACGCTCAACTATGTCTTTAGCGTAATCTATCAACCTATAAATTTTCTGTGTCTAATAATTAAAAAGAAACAAATTAAATATATGGCAATTTCGGCGAAAATAAATGCGAACTTTACAAGAACTATATGCTACAATTTCAGGTACCTAGCTATTTATAAGGGAAGCCCCCTTGCTTCCTTAATGAGTAAAGGTATCAGTGCAGTAGTTTAGTCTCATGTATTTCTCATGACAAGTCAATAATTGGGACTTCCTAGTATTAATTAAAATGACTGACTCGACTCATGATCAATGACGAATACATCTAAAAAAGATAAAATCAAGGTGTTGTTGTTGCTGTTGTTGTTATGGTCTTCAGTCCGGAGACTGGTTTGATGCAGCTAGAGTAGGGTGGAGAGCTGCATCAAGTAGGTTTCTGGGTTTTTATAAAAGAAATAGCTTAATTCCCGCTGCTTCGCACGCGTAGACTGGATGGTCTTCTAAACATAAATTATCATAGATTTAGCTTTTAAAAATTCTTTCCTTATCAAGTATTTTGACATAACTTGCAACCCCTATTGCATCATTGATGGCGAAATTCAAAAGATTCCGAAACAAATATTTTTTAAATTCTAACCATAGTTCCAAATCCAAATTTTCGCATTTCTAGCACCAAAACAGTAGTACATTTAAAATATTTTCCCTTATTTCACTCGCTTAATGGTTGAATTTCCAAAAATATCGAAACAGGTGTTTGTAAAATTCCA
Source organism: Locusta migratoria (assembly GCA_026315105.1). Taxonomy (NCBI): domain Eukaryota; kingdom Metazoa; phylum Arthropoda; class Insecta; order Orthoptera; family Acrididae; genus Locusta; species Locusta migratoria. The sequence continues at coordinate 44,892,241 of CM048747.1, forward strand.
ATGAAAAATGTAAATCTGAAGTTTCGTATTTCTTGCTTCAAAGTTGCCTTAATAGCTACGTATTTTCAAAAAAACCGTTCATCCCTTATATATAACCCCCTTAGGGATGGGAATATCAAAAAGTGTAAGATAAACAACGTCTACAAATTTCAAGTTTCTATCGTCTGTAGATTCACTTTTCAGCGCCGTATTCTTTTAGAAACGGATCGAGAACGCGAAATTTCTTTCTTTTCCTTTGGCATCTTTCTTGGTAGTTTTACTTTTCAGACTGCAAAATACACTTTTTTTCTTTGTTCGTACTCTTGTTGCAGAAAAACAATTCAAGAATGAGCATCACGTTTCGTTGTATATAACCTCTTTGCTATTATAGTGTCAATGATCATCGCTGGTCTTCAGTTCGAATTTTATATAAGCTGACGACTTTCAACCACCCTCTTACAGCTGTTAACACGAATCTGCTATGGTGTACAACGTGAGACTTCGTACTAAAACAACAGAGAGAGATCGTTCGTCTCCATTGTGTAGTTTTTGCAGAAGAGCAAAATATTGACTCCCACACGTAGAATTTTATATAAGTCGGTAACTTTGAACTCCCATATCTTCCACCCCTTACCGCTATCAACCCTCTGTCACCATAGTGCACAATGGGAAACTGATACCTACTACCAAGTACAAAACTTATTCGTTTGCGATGTGTAGTTATGGCTGCAGAGTGAAATATAGGTACAAACAAACACTAGCTGAAAACCCGGCGTTGCCCGGGTATTTATTTATCTATTCCTGTCATTTTCCACGTACATATTCATTTCTATAAGAGCTGTATGTCTGTAAAATCTCTTGGGAATACAATTAGGAGTAAAGAAGTAATAGATTAAAACTCGGTGCGTGATTTTCCATGAACATTACTGTTTATCTCCTCATATCTCATGAACTACATGTCATACTGTGATACAATTTAGAAGGTACACTCAACTATATGCGTGTATAATGTCTGTAAAATTTACTGCGGCTACAATACGTAGTGTGCAAATTATAAATTGTTACGTCATACCAAGAGCCGTAGTTTTACTCCATAAACAGCGAAAAGTAGTAAGCGAGAAACTTTTTTCCTTTCATCATTTTACTTTGGTTGCCAGCGAGAAAGAGCTTATTAAAGGTTTGAATTTGTGTTTAAAGTTTGTTGCAACTCGCTAAGTACTGTCATTCTCATACATTGTATTTCAAAAGTCTCGCCGCATTATATGGCATTTTTTGCGATTATTGGTTATGACGTAATATCATTTGAACCATGTACCGTATGTGATTCTTAACCATGCAGCAATTGTTACCTCACGGTAAGGAATGTGTGTGCCAAATTTGGTTGAAATCGGTCCAATGGTTTAGGAGAAAATGAGCAGCATTGTCGCAAAATACAGCAGTTTTTCGCTCATCTCATGGTTTATGACGTCATATCTCTTGAACTATATATCGTATGTGATTCTTACACTTACGGCGACCGTCCTCATGGATTGAAGCTTACGCGTACAAAATTTCATAAAGATTGGAACAAAACAGTAGATTTGTATGCAACATGTATAAACATACGGACACTCTGCTTCATATATTAGATGTAGAGATTGAATTTCAATTTTTTTAATTAATCGAAAGTAGAGAAGTAGACCTCCAAAATATTAAGATGATCTCCTTCTAAAAAATTTGACATCGTAACACTGTCGTAAATGCTTTTGATAATTTCCCTTGTTTGACTATCGTCAACATTGCGGGTTGTGGTGACTCGTGCTCTGAGCAGTAAGTTCCGCGAACCATTTATGAAGTAATGATTGTGCAGCTAGGAAACTATTGGCAGGAAGCACGGCGCAGAGCGCTATTTTCGTCCCGGCGGCGATGAATCGCGCTCCCGACTTCCGCGCTCCGTCAGCTTCGCGAGAATGCCCCCTGGAGCCCGCGTTTCCCGAGCCGCCGCAGCGTGGCGCTGGCGTCGCGCGCCGTCGAGTTGTGCGTCGCCGCGCGGTTCCCGCCAGTTGCCGATGCACGACCGTCTCGAGTGCTTCGTCTGCAACTGCGACCGCCTCAGCCTCCACAATGCACGACAGCATACGGACCAAGGTAGGTGCCCAGCGCCTCGTGTGTCTGCGTGCGGTACGCCACAAATACGATCTTTCAAAATTTCGCCTCCGACCGTGTGTAATGACATTCCGAAACAATCAGAAATTTTTACGCTAGATTTTCGAATGTAACACATAGTATTTCATTTTTCTGAACACGGGCTATGTACTAGGGAGGACACGAAATGTATGAATCGCATTTCTGTCTACACGTGAATAAAGAACAGCATTTTGTTCTTCACGATGTCTTCTGCAAGGACTAAGATGCAAGATGTTGTGCAGACTGGGAGGTTTTCATTTCACTGTCAAGGATCGTTTGGCACCTTCAAGCCGAATGGCTACGTCAAGCTTCTGGTCATCCATGCTTTGACGTATGTTACACATCCCCATAAGGGGCTTGGTTTCCAAGAAGACAATCCTCTCGTTCACGAGACTGAAACTGTAACTGCTTGTCAGGAGAAATACTTATGAAAACACAAAGCCAGCACATTTTAGTCACGCTAAATGTCTTTGAAGCAATACACCTTAACATGGAACTACATCGAAGTTATCTGACTGACGCTCCCGAGTTGTCGAGACAGAAATGGTTGGTCACTGACGTTCTTAAACAAAAATAAATAAAAGTGAATTTTCGAAGATGACGAACTCCCCTGGGCAGCTCTAGCTGAACAACGGCGCTTTGTCGTTCTACTTCTTGTCAGATGTCAGCACATCTGTTGACGTATGCTGTGTTGGTCTACGTTTTGTCATTAAAAAAAAATTAGTTGTGAAATGTGGAAGAAAACTCAGCAGTAGTGTGAATGAGGGCACTTAAGTACACTTGGTGTGATATGCTCGGTAAGACATTAAGGCTCTTTTTACGATACTGCCGTTCACGCGTTGAACTTGTGAAGTTTGATTTCTTCAGTATCTCATTTAAGATTAGTTCATGGTGTAACTGAAGGTTTGTTTGACACACTGTTAGAATTATTTTCTCGATTATGGGTTCCGATCAACATTTTCGTACATTCCTCATGTCAAATGAAAGTAGCTACCAATTCGCTCTTCTTTCTTTCACTATTAAGGACGTTAGAATATGGAACAAAATTCCAGTACACTTGACAGCAGCTTTTTGTAACAATACCTGCACTATTCCAGGATCCTGCCACTGATCAATAGTCTGTGACGCTCCTATTTTTCTGTTTTACTTTTCAATTTGCCCTAGTACAACATCAGTAGAAACCACTATCAAAAACAATTTTGTTTCTTCATCTCAACTTTATAAGCAGTTATTTACAGACATTATACCAAACATGCGTTCTTTGACATTTATAGAGCATTAACGTCATTTTTCCGAGAGTTAATTGTTTGCATATCTGCAGAAATCAGGTGGGTGTGTGGAAACTATCGACTAGTAAGAGAAAGAGTCCTATTCGCTAAAATGGGAAATTAATTCACCTATGTCGTAATATCTTGTGACATTCTTAGCAGCACAGTTAAAGCACGATACATGTGCATAAACTGGATAATTTTTTGGTTTAAAAATGTCAGTGACCAACCATTTCTGTCACGACATCTCGCGAGCGTCAGTCAGATAACTTCGATATAGTTCCCTGTTAAGGAGCATTGCTTCAAAGACATTTAGCGTGACTAAAATGTGCTGGCTTTGTATTTTCATAAGTATTTCTCCTGACAAGCAGTTCCAGTTTCAGTCTCATGGACGAGAGAATTGTCTTCTTGGAAACTAAGCCCCTTATTGGGATGTATGACATACGTCAAAGCATGGATGACCAGAAGCTTGACGTATCCATTCGGCTTGAAGGTGCCAAACGATCCTTGGCAGTGAAATGAAAACCTCCCAAAGGCTCCTCCGGTCTGCACAACACCTTGCATCTTAGTCCTTGCAAAAGATATCGTGAAGAACAAAACGCTGTTCTCCATTCACATGTAGACATAAATGCGATTCATACATTTTATGTCCTTCCTTGTACATAGACTGTGTGTGTTTGTCGAATGTAATGAGCATGCCAGCTAGGGTGTATGATTGAAATACATTGGCCTGTAGGTAGCTTCATTCTATAATTCCTTAGCGCTTTTAGCAACGTCATCGGGATATGCTAGCGGTCCCATTCTTATGATAATGACTCGAAATAAATTTGCATAATAAACAATTTACAGCGTAGACTGACCTTTGGTGCAGGTTAAAAGTCTGCTCACATTGCTACACTGTCGTATCACCATCGCGCCTCCTGATTCAAAGGGCACCATACCTCTCCCGCTCACACTGTTAACAATTGACTAACTACCCGATTGGCCAAGAAATTGTCCCTTGCTGCACGTGTCTATAATATACCGTTGTTTAGCGAAGTATCGGTAAGATCATATGAAAAATTTGAATGTTTTGTTGCGCTACCCATCTAGTCGAAATTCACTACACAGTAATGCGCTGTGGGTTTGTTGCTATATTGATCACATGTGAAAACTGCATGTCTTACCAGGACTTCAGTGAGGATTTACAGCTTTTGTATGCAATACTTTTCTTGCTGTGCATTTAGAAACTGCACAAACAATTTGTACAACAGCGTTTCAGCAAGCTAATCGGCAGTTCTCATTTCGTTCGGTTTACTACATCACCAGACTGTATGTTTTCTGTTAAATTTCAGTCCCTCAACACGAGTTTGGGCTCCGTGTCAAATGACGTAGTAAAAAAAAAAAAAAAAAAAAAAAAAAAAAAATGTTCAAATGTGTGTTAAGCTTATGGGACTTAACTACGGGGTCATCAGTCCCTAAACTTACAAACTACTTATGAACTACTTACGAACTAGGACGGCACAAATATCCATGCCCGAGGGGGGATTCGAACCCCCGACCGTAGTGGCCGTGCTGACCATGACTGGAGCGTCTAAGTCACCTTTTTTTTTTTTTTTTTTTTTTTTTTTTTTTTTTTTCTATGGTTGGTTCTATTCATTGCGGACGCTGATCGGGTATGTTCGTTTTTGTTCGATGAGTTCTTGGCTTAGCTTTTTTTATTACAGAGGGCGTTGAGCCCTCTGACCGGGCGCGCTGAGCCAGGGCGCCCGGCCTCACATTGCTACACTGTCGTATCACCATCGCGCCTCCTGATTCAAAGGGCACCATACCTCTCCCGCTCACACTGTTAACAATTGACTAACTACCCGATTGGCCAAGAAATTGTCCCTTGCTGCACGTGTCTATAATATACCGTTGTTTAGCGAAGTATCGGTAAGATCATATGAAAAATTTGAATGTTTTGTTGCGCTACCCATCTAGTCGAAATTCACTACACAGTAATGCGCTGTGGGTTTGTTGCTATATTGATCACATGTGAAAACTGCATGTCTTACCAGGACTTCAGTGAGGATTTACAGCTTTTGTATGCAATACTTTTCTTGCTGTGCATTTAGAAACTGCACAAACAATTTGTACAACAGCGTTTCAGCAAGCTAATCGGCAGTTCTCATTTCGTTCGGTTTACTACATCACCAGACTGTATGTTTTCTGTTAAATTTCAGTCCCTCAACACGAGTTTGGGCTCCGTGTCAAATGACGTAGTAAAAAAAAAAAAAAAAAAAAAAAAATGTTCAAATGTGTGTTAAGCTTATGGGACTTAACTACGGGGTCATCAGTCCCTAAACTTACAAACTACTTATGAACTACTTACGAACTAGGACGGCACAAATATCCATGCCCGAGGGGGGATTCGAACCCCCGACCGTAGTGGCCGTGCTGACCATGACTGGAGCGTCTAAGTCACCTCGGCCACCGCAGCCGGCATGACGTAGTCGTCGACGGGAGTTTAAACCAGAATTTTCCTTTCCCCCTTGCTTCTCCACACACTTATCTCCATTATGAGTTAGTCAGATCACACTTTTTATTTAGTAGCGTCATGTACTACAGTATTAATCTGCCACACATTGGAAGTGTTCTATTTCTGTACCGCGGCTTCGCGCCAACACATGACACACCGCTCCGCTACATTCTCCAGATAAACACTGCTCACCATTAAAATTATTATGACAACTCTGTCTGCAACATACGTCAAACTGATGACATGGAGTGTACGGCATGCTTGCATTTCTGCGCAACCTCAAAGAGCAGGCAGCAGTAAACGCCGTCTAGGTGATGTGTCAAAGGAAAGTTTACGCGCTGGGTTTCTCCTCCAAAAATTTCCTTTGACTATTGATTGTTGCTGACAGAATGATACTATACCTCTTGTTACAATGTGTCGGAGTTCGACGGCGTCTAGCAACCTCAATTTCAAAATTTATTAAATATTGTTCCTAATCAAAATGCATTCGCAAACCACTTTTTCCTGGAAATGTTTAAACTGAATATTTTCAATTTTCGTCTGCATCTTAACCTATTGAAAAACTAAGATCAGAAATCGAATATTACGTCCAATACTCAAATACAGGGACTTCAGATGCCTAATTGAATCCAGGAAGGTAAAGGGGTTCGTCTACAGTAGAGTTGTAATACTAGCAAGAAAAGTAATAAGTGTTCCACTTGACACATTTATTCCATATTTTTAAATGAGTATTTGATATCAATAATTACACGGGTAACCATACTTTTCCGAGAAATAAAGCCAATTTTCATGTCTCTCTCTGCCCTCCCCCTCCGCAAACTACATAAAAAGTTACTTACAGCCAGTTGGGTTTACTATAGAGATCACTGCTTATAACACGCAAAGATCAGAGATAATATATTCATCAAAGAAATTCTTTACATAACAGATGAGTGACTCATTTATAAATGTTTTTTTAATTATTTAACAGTCCATGATCAATAATTTTAATGTTGGTGGCGCAACTGGAATTAAAATTGAATAATTAAAATTTGAAATAATTCATTATATAAAAGATAATTAAGTTTCTTCAAAAATAATATAATTAATATTATTTACATCAGATTCATGTTTGAAAACATAGTCTGAATATAAGTGTACATAACCGTCTTAATGATGATATTAATATATATTAAATGCGGAATTACAATTTTGAACTTGTACGTATCGTATTATAAATTTAGGGCCTGTATCAAATGCAATCAATTTCTTTACGTGTATCTGCAAGTATGATAAGTAGTGTAAGGCCGGGTCCTCACATTTGAACCAACGGAGGCGCCAACTGTGTTCGACCAATGTATGGATCGGTGAAATAGCATTGAAACTAAAGTTGGCTCCAACGTTGGTACGACTCCGTTGCTTGTCGGTATTTTGACCAAACATCAAAGAACGTTGGGCCAACATGGGTGCGTCGCCCACACATTGGCGCCAACGTTTCATTCTTTGTTCTCTGCTCATCTCGAAACTGTTTCTCTTTGTTCGTTTTGGACGTGGTTTGTTTTAAAGTTTCAAAATCTCTTTGTAAATGTTAGAACTGTATCAGAAAATGATTCATTTGTGAAAGCAACCACAAAAATCTAAATGCCGTTGCAAAACTTAGGCGCGAACAGTAAAATCAAAAACTTTTCAGATTTTTGACACAATAATTGAATGCAATTTTTAAAATTAACATTACGTAACATTTCTTGTCAAGTTTGACATATTGCTTCGAAAACTTCAAGCACTATCAGTGATATAAATTACATGGTTATTTTTAAAGGTTGTGTAGGTTTCTAAAACTGTCTCTTGTAGCTAGAAATTAAAGCTTCAATACCAAAAGAACTTTATCACGTAAAGCAACGCTCCTTTTATTTTATTTTTTTATTTTGGGTTCAATCATTTAAAGGAGCAGGTCTAAGTTTTAATAAAGTGTATCAATTACTTGTAACATATTTTAAAACTTACTGATTTCGCAATTAATGTTCGCTAGGAAGTGATTCAACGCACCCCATCATCTTTTACATATGTTTCCTCTTCTGGTTTGCAATGACAAAATGAAATTATTCACACTCAAAACCGTTAAAGCATCGGCCGCGATTTGTGCTTGAGGTGTGTTTACGTTGGCTCTCAACGAATTGAACTGAATGTTGGCTCCAATGTGTGGGCGCTGTCGCAAATATTGGCCAGTGTTGGCGCCAGCGTTGGTGCCAATGTGTGGACGCGGGGTAGGAAGAGCCACTGAGCAGCCCATTCAAAGTGACAGGATAACAGCCAATCGAGAAGTGCACTTTATCGTTCCTCAGTATTGCTTTTCGTGTTGGTCAGAATCGAACGACTGCCATGTGTATGTGGAGTCGATGCGTTCGAGAGGGCCAGAGTCAACACTTGCAAGATTTCAGCGGTCCACGGCCAGCGCCCGAGAAGAAACCATACTGATGACCCCTGGGGCAGCTCGGCGAACATTCTTGTCCTATCCTCGAAATGACAACCCATAGTTACGCGCTCAACTATAAAGGTAGAGAGGCACCACGTCGTCTTTCAGGCGAGTCTGAATTTATCATGTTGGGTGTTTTCGTTTTGTTGAAGATCTGAGGAGAATGAACGTCGAAACCTCTCATTCGTCACCATCGTACAAACACAGCATCCGACGTGAGATAATCGTCATTGGGTTCAAAGTACCCTTCTGGTTGGCCCAGGCGGTAATTTGGACAGCGGACACTCATTTCTGACTTCTTAAGATGATATCTGTGCCCTATCTCCGAGGTCTCCGCGGTCTTTTAAGAAGACAACGCAAGACTTCACTTTGCCTGTGTTGTTCTGACCTACCCCGATTGTTGTTCTCAGCGGTCAGAATGACTGACGAATTCTGGCAGTCTAGGCAGCATGGGACGACAAACCTACACTAACCCATACGCAGTACCCAGCCGGGCTGTGGCCACTGCTGCTGGCGAGGCGAGTTCTAAACTTCACGTCCTGTATGCCCTCGAATAAGTTGTGGCTATATTTTATATACCCAAATTCTGGAAAAATTTTCATACTGTAATAAAAATTAATTTTTTTTCAATGATTCTAAAATTGCTAGAGATTGCTTGAATAATCACTAGATGTTATTAGTAGATTATTTGTCAATTCACAACATGTTTCGGGCTTAGCCCGTCATCTGATGATCGCTATTTATATATATTTAGATTTGATGCATTCAAATTTGTCATGTAAAATATTGTTATGTATTACCAAATAAGAATCAACATCAGTTGTGAATAAGATACATAAAAACAGTATTTTACATGACAAACTTGAATGCATCAAATCTAAGTATATATAATATCGACCTCCAGATGATGGGCTACGCCCGAAACATGTTGTGTATTGACAATAAATTATCTACTAATAACATCTAGTGATTACTCGAGCAATCTCTAGAAAAGTTAGATCATCATCATCATCATCATTACAGACTAATTGTGCCTTTCAGCGTTCTGGGCTTTTTTTTAAATGCAATTTTAGAATCATTAGAAAAATATTTTATCATGATGGTTGCATACCTCTACCAAGACTGTCAGTCTAAAATAGGTTTCATGAAATAAGCGCCACTCCCGTGGCAGACACTGCAAGTGACACGTTCAGTGTCGCGTTGCTGGCTTATGTGAAAGTTCAGAGAGCATACGTTTCTTGAAGAGTCCACCTGTAATGCTTGCGTCTACGTATATATCGCGAAAAGATCACAACGACAAAATTAGAGCCCACACGGAGGCATGCCGTCTTTTCCGAGAACCACAAGGAACTGAAATAGGAGGAGGAAGTGACAACAGGACACCAAGTACCCTCCGCCACAGACCGTGAGGTGGCTTGCGGGGTATCTCATCTACTTACTCTTCCGTTTCAATAACACTGCCCTCGTTCATTTCCCTTGTATAGGTCCTCTATATATTTCTTTCACCTTACAGTTTTCCCATTGCTTGGTACTGGTTTTCCATATGATCTTTTGATGTTCATGCAGCTGCTTTTGTCGTCTCGAAACGTCTCTTTTATTTTCCTGTAGGTGGCATCTATATTTCATCTAGTTAAACGTTCCTCTAAAGAATTGCATTCGTCCCTAGCCACTGCTGCTTAGCCAATCTGCACTTCAACCTCATTTTTAGCCTTCTTTACTCCCTTTTGCGTGCTTTTTATATTTTGTCTTTTCGTCAAATATTCAGTTCAGTATCTCCTGCGTTATCCAAGTATTTCTTTGATCGTCTGTCTACATTTTTGTTAGGCTTCATCTATATATATCGGGGGAGGGGAATTTTTGAGTATTTATGCAGTGTATAGTGTCCTTTTAGATGATTGTGACCATAAATTAAAGAAGTGGAAAAAAAAATCGAAGAATGACCATAGTCTACTCCACTTGATGAGCTAGGCGCTGTTCGACTGATGGGTTGCCATCGATAGTCGCTCTAGTCCCTTAACCCTAGCTTAGTAACATCCGTCAAAATGACGGCTACGTTCAAATTGTCAGTGAGCTGTGACGTTTTGAGGAACAACTGATGAACAAGTGTAGATGTTGGTTTGGAATCACACTCGCCGAATTGACTGGTGTTACTAACAAAACTTCAAAACCACCTGAAAGACGGGTGTTAGTAGCGAGCGTTAAAACCAGATCTTAGTAACGCAGGGTTAATATGTGTGCCCGAACTCCAAAGCCTTGATGTCATTTCTGAAAGCTAAAACCATTTTATACCTACATTGCCGACTGGCAAAATTTTTAAAATGCAGATCAAACTGTACTGCGTATTTTATTAGTCTTGGTTCAACCGAAATCATAAGACACCACACATAATGGAAAGTATATAATTGAACATTTTAGTCATATATATTCAAACTGCATTCGACTTGTCGATATTTAAGGCGGTCTGTAATTCATTACATTACCTAGAGTTTACCCAATTTGGTTACAATTGCTGCATAATGTTTATTTCCCTTTAGCAACAGTATTGTAACATATGTCACTAAATTACTGCTGACTCTAATGGACATCTTATATTCTCTGAGATCCTCAACGTATCCTGTTACTTTTCCTTAAGATTCTCTCGAAGTTACCTTTCCCCTGACAAATTCGTGCCCTTTAGTTTACTTATGTAATTTATCGATCAGAAAATCATCTTAATTCTTTAATGCAAGACTTTTTATTTTAAGCTATCAAAACTACCACGATTAATGTATCGCCTGACGCCTTAAAATTAGTATGCACTACTGGCAACAAAATGTTCATGTAGTCATGTAGTTCATGTAGTCAGCTATATAGTGCTTCCGTGATGTAGCCGATGTAGTAAATGTTACTCTTGACCCGCTGATCTTTTCATAATGCAACTCTTAATGCAACGATAGTGTGTGATTGACTCTTTTACATGGCAAAGGAGGAATACTAAAGTAAACAAACACATGTGTTAGGAGTAACTGAACGCAGCTAACTGTGGAACTGATTCAGTAGGACTCCACTATTTATAATTTCTAGGACGACCTACTTGCATATGTAACACTACGTATATAAGCAGCTACAAATGAATTTATGGTAAAAAGTTGATCAGTTTGAGAAATAGTGTAAAAAATAAGGTATGTAACTGATCAGCTACGCTATGCATTAAAGGGTTAACTGGAAACGCTGTGGGGAGCTGCTTGTAGGCAGCGGGCGACGTGTTGTTTATACAGGCACGTCCGAGTCGTATCGCCTGACGCCTTCTTATCGAGCCAAGTATAGCTGACACTGACAGAGGGACGCCGCCTTCAGATAAATGTGACGTCCTTGAGCCGCTGTAGTCACTCAAACAACTGCCGGATTACGAGCTAAGAAAATTACTGAACGACGTCTGTTGACTGAGCGGAAGTATATCCATCTGTCTATATTACCTTAATATGCCAATGTTGTTACTAACGACCGACCGAAAATCCGGTTTCGACCAGTTTAGGTCAAAATATTGGTTTCAGTACGAAATCAGCCGAATCACACCAGCTTTCGTGAACTTCCAGATGAAGTCGAGTCGCTTTCGGGATAGGGCTATCAACTCAAAATTATCAAAAGTAGGACATTGCTTCACAAAAATCCTGACTTAAAAAAACCTGACAATTTATTTTAGAATAAAAAATGTTTATATTTTAAACATTTGTGTAAAAAATGTTCAAATGTTTGTAAATCTATCGGACCAAACTGCGTGGTCATCAGTCCATAGCTTACAAACTACTTAAGCCTAGGTAAACTAACCTAAGGACAACACACACACCCATGCCCCAGGGAGGACTCGAACCTCCACGGCGAGCAACCGCGCGCTCCGCAGCGAGACGCTCTAGACCGCTAGGCTATTCGACCGCGGCAACATTTGTGTAATAAACATGCTTTACTCTCAATAGAACCAAAAAGGAATATATTGAAAATAAGCTATAGTATTAAACAATGGCATTTAATGCTTAAAAATACAATACAATCACTTGGAAGTTATTTTTCAGCATTTCACATTTGTGTTTCCTTTTTGAAAGTGTACGTTTCATAGAATGTACTGCTGAGAGAAGAGGTAAATTATTATCTTTAAGGATTTAGTAATAAAATTTCTCACAAGACACGTCCTTCAAATTGTACTTGACAAGTAAAATTCCTTTTACTGAATCCATCATCAAACGGTTCCTCTATTTTATATACCCTTATATCCAATATTCACGTAACTATCACACACTGCACAGGCTTGGGTTGGGTTGTTTGTTTGGCTTGGGTTGTTTGGTTGGGATAGGGGGACTAAACTACTGAGGTTATCAGTCCCCCGCTGGGGAGGGGAAGGCGTGAGGATAGGAAAGGAGAGGAGGAGGAAAGGAAATGCAGTCCGGGAAGTAAAGAAGGGAGGAAGACTGCATTACCTCGGGGCCCCCGTGCTCGCCACGCACGTGCTCACGAAAGAACCGTGAGCCCCCTGGGGGTACATGGCACATTTAGCTTCGCTTTCATTCTGTCCTGATACAAAGCACAGATATTTTATTTTTGAATTGTCTGAGAATTTAAACTGTCTTTTTCGGCTGTCACTGCTAGTTAACTGAGAAAAAGAAGTAGGGGCAGGTTGCCGATATTGGACCACACTTTTATTTTGATCTCCCCAGCCTACATTATTTATCCAATCAAAACAAAAAAACACCGTTAAAGAAGCTACATGTTGTACACTTTCATTTGCCAATATTATACTTTGAATAAACACAAAGCATAAATGGGTACTATTTAAAATGTAAAAATGTGTAAACAGTCCAAATTAGGAAACCGGTTGCCTAATTTGGACCTTCAGTTGCTTAAACTGAACCATGTGGTAAAACAATGACTAAAAAGGAAATAGGACCCGAAATATTTTTAAAAAAAGCATCATTTTAACACATTTCCTTCCGGCTGACGGCGGGAAAGCTGTGGATTTCGTCTCGTAAATGACTAAAACCACTTTTTACCCGCCATTTTTTTTCTCTGTTGAAATAATGAGGTAGTTTATATTTCTCTGCAATGTCGAATGCAAGTTTGCGAACTTCTTTGATTGTGAATCCAAAAAAACTCTCTTCTAATAAAATGAGATGATTTACGACAATTTTTTCCATCTCAGTCATAAAGGTTGATTGCCTTCCGAATAACTTAACTTCATTTGAGAACGTGTTTTCCCATCAGCATGTCTCTTTATTGTAACTTTCGGTATTCCGTATATACGAGCACACTCGTTAAGTCCATGGTCACCGTTTTTGTATGCTGCTACAGCGGCCTTCAGTTCATCTTCTGTCCATTTCTCGTACATTCCCCTCTTTGCCATCTTGCAAACCTAAAAAGATTACCAGACATATTACTTATTTTTGTTAATTGTATTGCCGCCTTGAAAATAAATCTAAAAACGTTACATGTACTTATTATCTATTGTTAAAATGACCGTAAGTGTTATTCGTTATGAGTGTCCCCTAAATTGGACCAGTCCAAATTAGGAAACAGGCATTGGTCCAACTTCGGCAACTCGACGCCATATAAGTAAAGATAACGTTGCAGGAACGAACAACGCTAAACTCTAGTTTTGCGATACTGAATTATTAACTAATGAATGGCACTTATGAACTATAGTGCTGATGATTTTTTAATTACTTTTACAGCAGAGGAAAGCTTGTGATCTGTAGCAGAAAACTTCCAGCGACAACGAAGAAAACACAATAATGGAAACTGTTCTAACTCCAATGACTATTGTCGACTGCCGACTGAGCCACGTGACCTCGACAGTATTTCTCACCAGTTGAGCCAACTTAAAACTTTACGTTACCAACACACAGTGAAATACGTAGGTGGTCCAACTTAGGCAACGGTCCAACTTCGGCAACTCTCCCCTATCGTACTTCGAATCAAACAATAACCAACAACGCAACTTAATTAGGGTTGCCAGATCTCCGGGCGCCGCCCGGAGTGCCCGGGTTTGGAATGAATTCTCCGCGTCTACGGGCCAATGACTCTCATCTCCGGGCTTGAATGTAACCTTCATCTTAACCTTTTTTTTACGATGCTTTTTAAGTACTATGCTCATGTAGCGACGATCTACATCGAACTTAACGTAACTTAAACTAAGGTCGAACACAACATCCATGCCCTTGGGGGGTTTCGAACCTATGGCGGGAGCAGTCTCGCGCACCGTGGCAAGACGCCTCAGTGCGCTCGGCCATTCCCGGCCGGCTCCTCTCTAGTAATTATGAAAAACTTTATATAAATGTCAATTTCTTATTGCAGCAAAACGCTACTTTTCTATTCATCCTCTGAAAACTTTTCATTGTTGCACCGGTAGTAATCGGCTAGCGCATTATTAAGCAAACACTGTTGCGGCAACGTGTCAACTGTCTTTTTTTTATTTTATTATTATTATTTTTTTTATTTTAGAATTTACGTGTAATCCTGGTTGGGGGAGGGGGGGTGCACGTCTGGTCTCCGGGCCTGCCTCGAGTTCAATCTGGCAACCCTAAACTTAATTCCACGGTTATTCCGTAACTAAAAAGTATCCCGAATCGTATACACTGACTATTAACCCTGCGGCAGGCGCGCTTAAGATTGTTACGTCAGCGGGCGCGGGCGACACTCAGTGCCGCCTACATTTAAATACATAGAAAAGCTATTTTTTTTAAATTTTTGGGTGGAATTAATTTTTATTGTGTATAACATCATTCTTAACAGCAACTTTTAATATGATCTGTATAAATATATAGAGGGTGCATGGGAAAATTAAAATTGTTACAGTATATCTGACATAAGTTTCCAGGATATTTCGTAAGCGCTACTTTAATAACAAATTCTAAATAAATTATAACCACACATATGATTCGATTGTTTACCATTGTTAAAGCAAGTTTTACAAAAAAGTGTAATATGAATAAAATCTTTGTAGTAATAATAAAGCATAAGGCAGTCAGTAAATACATATCAAGAATCACACACTTTCTTCCTCCGGAGAAGCTCTGCAATCATTATATGAGACAACATTGTGGCAATGTTGCTTGCAACCGAATCTTTTGCAGCTATTGCAAGTGACAGTAGTTTTATTTATTTATTTATTTATTTTTTACCACCACAAAGATAGCACTTCCCTCACCTTCTTACAGTCTCATCGTGATTGACGGGAGTTGATCGATGAGGTAACAGAAATTCTTTAATATCTCCTGGTAGTGAGCTGAGCCCTTTCTTTCAAATGGCAGTCCATCAGAGCCAAGGCCAGGTTTGTTAGATAGGTTCTTCGTGTGAATCTTTTTTCTGGATTGTTTGCAAAGAACAAGACCTGGGAATTTATCCCAGCAATATCCAGATAACGAAAAAACAATGCTAAAGGCCATCTTATTGTGGTCCTTTGTGTAGAATAGGATGATCTGCAGTTTCAACTATTTCTGCTTCCTCATCGCTGTCAGAGAAATCAGCGTAATCTTCTTCGTCAGATGATTGCAGAAGAAGACGCTCAATTTCTTCTGGCGTTAGTCCTTTCCTATGTGTGGACCTGGGAGACAATAAAATAATTATAATACCAAAGCAATGATAATAACTAAATCATCATACACCCACAGAGTTGTAAAACAAAGCTTCTCATCATCAAAACGTCCGGCAATGGTACGGCTACATTTACTTACATTACCGGGCGCGTGCGGTATTAAGTGCCGTCTCGGTGCAGCCGTCCACTCCACAGGTCAGTTACAGCTGTTATGGTGAGTATATTGGTGGCGCAGTAATGTAGTTTGGCGCGTGACTAAACAACCGAAGCATATCTAGCACCATTGTTGCGTGCTCGGCACGCTGACGTAATTATTGAGAGAAAACAAAATTGGCGGCACTGTATGCCGCCACGCGCCTGCCGCAGGGTTAAAATATTGAGAAGGTGCTAGAGCAATACCGCCTAGAAGACAATGCCTGACAACTGGCCATGCCTACGTCATACCAAGAGGCGGCTGACGCAAGCTGACTGGCCAGCCACAGCGAGGCGGTGGGCGTGCCCCAGCGGGCAGTCCGTCAACTGGCAGCCGCCGACACTCAATGTGACGTAAACACGGCCAGTTGTGTAAGGTGGCTACTGAATGGAAATTTCCTACCTTAAATTTTGGGTTATATATGTTGGCAACAACATATATAGAAACATCTTTGTTGGGTCCGAAAGGATTATCTTTGGCGGCCGGGGCGGGGGGGGGGGGGAGGTTGCTGAGTTGGCCGTGGGAGAGTCGGAGAGTAGTAGCGGAGCGTGACGGTTGCACTGGAGCTCGCGGTGGATACAGCCAGGAGTTCTTCATGATGCTGCTAATTTTTTGGTAATCTACTTAAATGTTTTTCGCATTGCGAAAGGCCGCTCACTTTATTTTATTTCATTTTGTATCACTTTCCATTCAGTAGGGACCTATACACAACCTTGATTAATTCGTAGCTCGTCACTGTAATTGTTGTAATAACGAGGATAGAGCATTAACCAAACGTAACAATAATAAAAAAAAACAGTTCCTTTTACTTTTTGACATTTTGACTTTTTTATAAATAATCCTTTCCTGAGGGTAGGGCTGCATCCCTA
The DNA here is from genome assembly GCA_026315105.1 of Locusta migratoria. NCBI lineage: Eukaryota > Metazoa > Arthropoda > Insecta > Orthoptera > Acrididae > Locusta > Locusta migratoria. The sequence continues at coordinate 44,909,229 of CM048747.1, forward strand.
TTTTAGAAACTGCCTCATTGCACGACTTCGCAATAATATGCATATTCTTCATTTTTACAGTTTATGTTACTCGTGTCGAGTTTGCTGATTGTTAATTTTCTAATTTTCTTTAATACAGATTTATTCAGTTTGATTGGTTTAATTCTGTTTGTGATTATTCTTGACGCTCTAAGTGATTGTAAGTTAATGGTAATTAAGTACATTGTAACAAGTGGGTGATATAAACGATATGAAGTGAGGAATGTGTGTTGGTGTGAAGCGAGGTATCACTTCCCTTTTTACAACAAAATAACATTTCTTGCAGACTGATTGTATAGTAATACTAAGACAGGGCCAACAAGTACAACACAGTACGACATTCTTTCATTGTTCTCGAAAGTGACTATCAGCCAACCAAGATTTTGCATTTTTTTAATCCTTCTAATTTTGCAGTCAGATAGCGTATGTTTCGACGTGCCCAAACTTGCCTTACGTTGGTCAGCATTACGTTGCGCACTAATTGTCAAGTTACTCTCCTAGTATTATTGCAGTCAGATCCATAATTTTAGTAGCTCGATACGATCTCCCATTTTTGTAGACCTCTGTTAGTACTGAAGGCAACAAACACACACACAAATTAAGTAGCCCCGTGACATACATTAAACCTGACCTGTTGCAGTTGTCAGGTCTTGTCTTCTAGGTGGTGTTGGCTAGAGAAATAATATCTCTCATCGAGATACCGTATATGTCGACTATGAATGCAACGTTTCTTCAACAGTTACATCACTGGTAGCGAACCTCGTGAAAAAATATTTACCCAATTGTGTGCAACTTATACTTGGTGCAATTACGCTACACCGAAACTCGTCAGATGATGAAACTACAACTTTATTACCAAAATGCCGGACATTTTTTTAAACAAAAACAAAAATCCGGCCTGACTTTCACAAAAGCATAAAAAACCCGGACATGTGAGGAAAAAGCCGGACAGTTGGTAACCCTATTTCGGGGTGAATTCAGTCAACAACAACGCATTACTTCAAATAAAAATATTTTAGTAAAGGCTTTACCGTGACTGTTGTTTGATTCAACACAAGGTATTACTGTTACCATTCACTTTGCTTTATTGAACCCACAATGCATTTAGAGGGTTTAAACCTCCATCATCAGGTGGAATGACATTAAGCTGAGTACATATAGGTTATATACAGGGTGTTTCACTAAGTGTGTTTGCCTCTGTAACTTATAAAATAATAGGTGACGGGAAATTTTAACGCTGTAGGTCAACACAAGGAATGTTACAATTTCTGCGGAGCTATGAACATAATTTATTGTATCATTTTCCAAAGAGTTACAGCACAAAGATATAATTGTTTAAATGGAAAAATAGTTTTTTCTATCGTGCATTGGATTCGTTGAAACCAGCTGCGTCCAAACCAATTTAAACTACATTCCTATCACTGTTAGTTTGGGAGCTACAACCCTTCAAAGTTTCAGGGGCAGATAACACAAACGCTGCGCATAATGCAATGCGCCTTCTAACTGTGGTGCGGCTAAGTTGTAACGTCGCCGGTGTCACGGAGCGAGAAGCTTCCTCGATGCGCTGTTAGACTGCCGACTGTCGCCGCACACGGCCGTATACCCAACAGTTGAAGCCACACAAACAACCGGGGCTCAATATACCACAGTTTCTGACGTCGGATGACGATGCACTACACCACGATCCTCATGTCAGCTTACGAGCCGTTGCTGCAGTCGCTGGTGTCAGTCTCACATCTGTGTGACGTATAGTACACGACCACAGGTTTCATCCGTACCGCCTGTCACTGGCCCAGGAGCTGCAGTTGAACGATTTCCGTGCAAGAGTGACATTCTGTGAGTGGGCCATGCGTAATTTCACGCTGGAGTCTTTCCAAAGTGTTATGTTCTCTGATGAGTCCACGTTCACAAATTATGGTGCAGTGAATCGCCATAACATGCACTACTGGGCCGCAGACAATCCTCGGTGGGTATGACCTGTCGACCGTCAACGTTGGTGGTCTATTAACGTGTGGTGTGGAATCCTTGGGGATGAAATCATCGGTCCACGCTACTTCCCAGGTACACTGACAGGTGAGTTATATCGCGCTTTTATAGCCGACAGTTTGGGTGGTCTCCTTGAACGTGTGTCTACACAAGAGAGTCCATATGTGGATGCAGCACGATGGTTATCCAGCCCATTCTGCGCGTGCTGTTGTGGAAGAACTAAACAACAGGTTTGCAGGAAGATGGTTGGGGCGCCATGGTGCTCATTCATGGCCCGCAAGGTCGCCCGTTTTAACACCAGTAGATTTCTTTTTGTGGGGATATCTAAAGGATCGTGTTTATGTCACTGAGCCCACATCCCCAGAGTATCTAAAACGGCGCATTGAGGACGCATGTCGCTCCGTCACACCGGCGATGTTAGGCGCATTGCATTATGCATTGAGGAACATGGACACACACTTGAACATCTCATGTAAATCAACTTCCCACCGCCATAACATCCATCACCCACCAGACAGCCATGTGTTATGTACAGCGTGTGGTATCTGCCCCTGAAACTTTGAAGGGTTGTAGCTCCCAAACTAACAGTGATAGGAATGCAGTTTAAATTGATTTGGACGCAGCTGGTTCCAAAGAATCCAATTCACGATAGAAAAAAACTATTGCTCCATTAAAAAATTATATCTTTGTCTGTAACTCTTTGGAAAATGATACAATAAACAATGTTCATAGCTCCGCAGAAAGTGTAACATTTCTTGTGTTGACCTACCGCATTAAAATTTCCCGTCACCTATTATTTTATAAGTTACAGAGGCAAACACACTTAGTGAAACACCCTGTATACATGTTGCGTCTGTTCCGAAACAACAGACGTCACTTCTGATCCTGCAGTTGTTATTGTTTCATATTCACAGAATATATTACTTCAACAGCGAATGTACAAAGCCGAAAATGTGTACCCAGCCTGGATTCGAAACCCGGGTTTCCTGCTTTCTAGGCAGTTGCGCTGACCCCTACACCACTGGGAAAACAGTGATCACCGCACCTGCAAGAATTACCTAAGTCGCCTCCCGCCAGAAGCTGGGAATTTGTGTCTGGCGGGAGGCGACTTAGGTAATTCTTGCAGGTGCGGTGATCACTGTTTTCGCAGTGGTGTAGGGGTCAGCGCAACTGCCTAGAAAGCAGGAAACCCGGGTTTCGAATCCAGGCTGGGTACACATTTTCGGCTTTGCCCATTCGCAGTGAAGTCATATATTCTGTGAATATGAAACATATACGTTAGGTTGACCTGTAGGACTGTCTATAAGAGAAAATACAAAACACTACGTCAGTATGTAATTTGTACAACTGTTAAAATGAAGTTAAATGTAAACAACTAAAAGATAATGCCTCCAGTGGCAACAGGTCCCTTGTATTGTCATAACCTCACTTACGTGTAACAACTCACAACACCATTTTTGTTTATTTCTAACAGAAGTAAAGAACTTACACTAAAGATATAATACACCAGAGATGACTTTAACAATATGCTTTAAATGACGATAAACTGCAGACAAGTATACAATGTGATTGCAGAGTGTTAGAAAAGCATCGCGACTGGCAATAGCAGGGCAAAGAAGGGAACATCTGAAAAATGCTCCAGTTAGAGCACAAACAAGGTGAATGTTCCTGTCTAAAAGACTGCTAGGAACCAGCCGCCTCATTCTACCTTCCTCGCTAAACACTTTGCCATTAGTGAAAGACCCGATACTGCTTTGATCCATGACGTCATCGGCGGGGACATACTAAACGGAAGGAAACACGGAAAACCACATTCCAAAACACAAAACAATACTCATAAAAATATTTCCATTACGCACAAAGAAACTTACCTTGATTCACTTTCAAGTGATAAGTGTTATTTTAATCAAAACAAGGGTGACATTCGTAACAAAAGGAAAATGATAAAGTTTTCGAGTCATACAAGATAACACGCTGACGTCAGGGGTCAAAACCAACGGGTGGTATCGCGTGCTTCAGTTGACGTTTTTGTGCTGAAAGAGAATAGCAGAGTGTCCCAATGGGAGAAGGAAGACGAGCCAGCAGGACAGAATAAAATACTGTAATTCTTTTATTTATAAGTACCAACAAAAACTATTAACTTCTGCTTAATAACCTCCCTTTCGTTAAATTTGTATTCAAATAGCTAGATTTCATCCGTCCCGTCTTATACACCGGCTTCCTATGTCACTCCATACCCACATTCCCTTAGTTTGTACAAGTCGGCGGAGCAGCACACCACGCCCGCCCACCGCCCGTAAGCGCAATTGTAAACATGGGCTTACCTTGTATCATCAGAGACCGCCGCTTCTATTAAGGTAATCTTAAAAATCGGTTTCATGTTTCTCACATCTTTACCGAGTATGATCTAACTGTAATTCGTTGTTACCCAATCATTTGTAGGTCTACAAGGAAATCCACAATCCCAAAAACATAGAAACACCGCAAAACAACTTAAGGTGTCACACCACGGAGAGCACATTGTAAGCTTTGTTTACCATTTATACTGTCTTCTTAACACAAAATAAGCCCATGTCCCATTATATCCGTTTTGTAATTCCGCCTTGTAAATTTGTGTAAATTTGTCACGCAGATAATCTGAAGATGCCCTGCTGAAGGGCGAAACGCGTCATTAATTAAAGGTTAAAACAATCTCTAATCAAGACGGTTTTTTTTTTTTTTACTGAAGGAATATTTATTCTCGCTGATTGCTGTACACCGTTAGCTGTAAATAATTTTAGAAGAGGAGACCATACAGAAGCTCTGGGCGTCGGGTCCCCTTGACCGGCGAACTTCAATAAAAATTGTTCCCTCATTCACGCATCCCTTATTCAAGCCCGAGCAAATCATTCACAAGGACATGTGTATAGAGGAGACAAGGCTGACTGACAGCAGACTGAGAGAAAGAAGACGACAGTGGGATTGTGGGGGAAGAGCAATGGCAGAGAGGCGGTGAAAGTGACAGGGAAGACAGTGGTAAGAGAGATGCAGAGAAATGGACGAAGACAGTTGGAGTGGAAGAATGGCCCAAATAGAGACTGCGGGAGAGAAACTTCAACTGCGCCGAAAGAGTGGCTACAAGCATCTGGCGGGGAAGGCCTGACACTGCTGGTTCCCCACTTTTCTCAAACTGTATTTTAAACAGGAACATATTTGCATTTTTTGTGCTTCCGGGACATTATTTTCCAGCTAGTAAACTGTTACCCTTCCTTTTTTAGTTAGTTCTTTGTTATCGACAAAGTCTTGATTGATTTTCAGGAGTGAGGTGTACCGGTTTTATGCGAGACGTACGGTGCGGTATCAGGTCATTTTTAGCCGCTGGAAACATTCGATGCTTACATTTTATGCGATCAACACGTGAGGTGTTGTTGTCAGTGTGTATCTTGAAGAATGAAGATGATCTGTGGAAGTTAACCAGCCACCGGGCGTCTTGAGAAACACGTGGAGCGTCAACCTCGTTTCCCAGAAGCAGAGTACAATGTATTTATAGAAACTTTCGCAATATGATGTCTGCTTCTTCCGTCCAAAGTTACAGTCCGCCAGCCGAAGCAGACGGGAAGAATGATCCGACTCGAAAATAAATTCTTGGCACAGAATAAAAGGCACAGAATTGCTTAAATTATGCGAGTGCACCAAAACACAGCAAATTGAACCATATGGCTACTAGTACACGAACTATTTTTGTGTTTCGTTATTGCAGTGCGCGGAGCTACTGAGTAACTGAAATGTTATTACGCTGCCACAAAAAAATAAAAAAATAAAAATAAAATAAAATTAGTACAGCTGGAAAACGACATCGATTTTGATGCAATGACAGTAGAAGTACTGGTAATAGTTTCAATGTAGTCAGAAAACAGAAACCCTTTATTAGGGAATGTTTACAGCCATAAGGCAGCATCGAAGTATGAAGGAAACAGGCGACCTGCCACTGAGAAGCACTCGTGCTTCCTACAGCCATCTGACCGAGTTTGAAAGGGGGTGGAACCTGTCTGTCTGGGTGAAACAGACCTTTCGAATGGCGAGACGGTCGTTTCGGAGAATTGCCACGCAAGTTGGACGTACTATTTCAGTTATTCAGCAGTGCTGTTTGCAACTGTCACGTGATCATTCTCACGCCCATAGACAAGATTCTGCACGTCCACGGAGCACATCCTGTAAGGACAGCAGTCGCAAGTCGACTGGTACCATCAGATCGAATGGCGGGACGTCGTCTTCAGCGATGAAAGCAGATTGTCAACTTGAAAATACATGTAGTAAGAGAAGTAACTTTTGAGATTTGGAAAAAAAAGCTTGCTTTCGAGGTATTTAAAGGTCCCAAAGACGAGAGGCCCGGGGCGGTCCGCCCCCCCCCCCCCTCGCCCTTAGTCCACCATTGAACTGCAACTCACTACTGTTATTGATGTATATTTTAAGTTGAATGTGTCATGAAATTTAGTATAAAATTCCACTTAAGGTCGGAATCGGCCCATATTGTAATTGTTCACTATTCTTGAGAAGAAATGGTTATTGACGATCATATGTTTCCCGATCGTCAACTTTTAATAACAATTTTTTAATGATTAATAGTAATTGTATTCACAAAATACTTGGATTGACTCAATTTAACATAAATAATTATATAGAGGTGTAATATGAAGCGTAATACGGTACTTTAGAGATTACAACGTGAAATCAGTCTGCATTTGCAGCAGTGGACCAAAGGTAAGGTTGCTACTTGTAAGCATAGGAGGGGAAAATGAGAGACAGGTAATTATTAACGTACTTCTCCCGGTTAATTCTCAAACTGTCCCTATATCTTGGGTATTTTTCCCAGCTAGTTTTTCGCCTCGCTCCTTTTCACCTGAGCTGATGCCTAACTCGCATTATAGTCGGTGCGCTATTGGATATGGGGGGGGGGGGGGGGGTGTCAGTTATGTTCAGTTGTAAGATGTTCATTCTCAACGGTATCCCGCAGTGTCATCATTTTGCATCGTTCGGATTTGGGACCTGGTTGTATCTACTGAAAATTCTAATACAAATGAGTGGGAATGAAAACATAGCAACATAAAAATTTGTAACGCAGACTGATGCAGACGTAATTCTCTCCTTAGAAAGTGAGTATTACAGAAACCCTACCCCTTCTCTTTGTTGGCAAAGTTTGCAACCTAACAGCCATTGCAAGTGTTCCACAGGCAAAATTTACTCTCATATTCATTCTTTTTCTTTAGCGTTTGTCCCGCCTGGTGGCAGGGTCCGCTGAGTGTATTTGCTGTCTCCATTTTACTCACTCATGGGCCGTGTCTGGGTGCAGGTTTACAGCTTTCAGGTCATTCTACAGGGCATCGGCCCATCACTGCCTTGGTCGTCCCTTGGGTCTCTTTCATAAGACTTCCACTGTGTGAGCTGCCTTTGCTTTACACTTTTCATCTGCACGCAGTACCTGTCCAAACCATCGCAGATGACTTTCCCCCATTTTCTCTTGGATGGGTGCAATTCCAAAACGTTTCCTGAAGGTGTCATTTGAAACGTGGTCCAGTCGAGTGATGCCACCTGTCCACCTAAGCATCTTCGCTCCATGACCCCCCAGTCATCATTCTCTCTCTTTTGTATCTGGCCAGCACTCAGTACCATAGAGAGTGACATGGCGGATGACAGTCCGGTAAATCTTTGACTCAATGTGGTCCTTCATCAGACAATTGTAGGTCACTCCTGTTGTCAATCGCCACTTCATCCAAGCTGCCTGTGTCCTTGTATTGACCTCGTCTGTGAGTTGGCCGTCACTACTGATTATAGAACCGAGATACTTAAATTTGGATACTCACGGTAGATCTTCTCCACCAACATTAATGGTCCCAGCTTCTCTTGGGTCTGATGTCATGTACTCAGTTTTCTTCTTATTGAGCCGCAGGCCATACTGCGCAAGTCAGTTGTTCCACTCTTGTGTTTGGCACTGGAGATCGGACTTGTTCTCTGCAGCCAGCATGACATCATCAGCATAGAGAAGTGTCCATGGTAGTGGCCTGTGCAAGTCCAATGTGACAGTGTCCATTACAAGAATAAACAACAGTGGTGATAAAGCCAAGCCTTGGTGGATGCCTACCGTGATGTGGAAGTCGTTGGATGCTCCTGCAGCTGCTTGAACATAGGTTTTAGGTTCAACATACAGCAGCTGTACCCAATTTGAGGTACTCTGGGATGAAGAGCTAAGCAGATTAGTTCACGCAATACCCAATCATAATCTTTTTCGAGGACTAGAAAAGCGAGATGCAGTGGCTTGTTCTTTTCCTGGTGTTTCTCCACCAGCAGCCAGACAGTGTGAACTGAGTCAGTTGTGATACAATTTTTCACAAATCCAACTTGATTCCATGGGATCTGTACTATCTCGCGGATCCTTTTGTCAAGAATGTGTGATTATTTTCATTGCCTGACTCAGCAATCTGATTGGTGGATAATTGGAGCAATCAGCAGGGCTTCCTTTCCTGTTAAAGATTGGTACTGTGATGCTTCGCTGCCAGTCTGCTGGTGTTCTACCTTCTCTCATGATCTGGTTGAAAAGAGTCCATCGTTGAGAGCCCAGAATTCTGCTGGAAGGTCATCGCGGCCAGTGGCTTTCCCATTCTTCATTTCCTTCAGGGCAGCCTTGACATAGGAAATGCTAATTTCATTAACTGGTCTTTCAACTGCTGACGGTTGATATTGCTGGACGAGGAAATTCCTCCGTCAATACTGTCTCAAAGTATCTCCGTCAGCGAACCCTTGCTTTGTTTCAGTCAACCAGCAGCTCACCCCTTTCATTGTTAATGCCATAAAAATGTTGGATGTCCTCCATTTTTCGACTCTTTGATTTGACTAGTCAACAGATGTCACGCTCTCCTTCACACATGTCAAGTTTCGCATAGAGCTCTGAATACTTGTCTGATTTTGTGACTGCAATGACCTTTTTTGCCTCTCTATTCATTACAACAAATAATTGCTGTATTTTAAGATGAGTGTCCTTAAAAAAAAGTAGTTCTGCTGCAAGGTTGTATCTACGTTGTATCTGACTGTTGGTGTTGGTGGAGTGAACGCTGACTGGCACTCGATATGTGCAGAATGTTGTAAGACCTGTTCTTTTGCCATTCTTGCAACAAGAATGTGATTTTTATTCCAACAGGATAATGGTCGCCCACACACTGTGCGTGAAAGTCCAATATGCTCTGCAAGATGTGTGGCAAGTTCCATTGCCAGCACGTATGGTACATGATAGGACAACTGACATGTGTGATTCGACAATCCACAAATCTTGCATAACTAGGTGAAGAGGTTGAACAGGTGCGGAATGACATATCTTAATACAGTATTTGCCATCTGTATGATGGAATGGATGCCAGAATCAGCGCCTGCATTGCCACCCGTGGAAGCTACACGGCGCATTATTATAGGTGTTTCAGCATGGATCGACACGTGGTGCCTCAGTATCACCTGAGCTATTGAACTGTAAATGTAATCATTTCACAAACTCCATAAGCACTATTTCAACAATAAATGTTGAAATATGAAATAAATCGGCCATGTACTTTCAGAGATTTTTGGTAACAACTAGAGTCCAAACAATTCATAAATTGCAACTAAAACTGTAACTGAATATTTTGCTGCTCTTCTAGTTTCAGCCAAAATCGAAACATATGTAATTATGTTAAAATTTCAGTATTTTTAAGCTATTCCACAAATAACTAGTTTTTCCTACTTTTACAAGATCCCCTCCCTGTACTAAGCCTTTTTGAATGTGTGTGAGCCTAACAAAGAGTCTGTAGCTGATGACATAGGACGCATAGAGATTTACTGACCTAAACTTTCCATCCCACAGTTGTAAATACTAAGCCAGCCACTCCTTAAGTTGGCCTTGTAAGCCAGCACATACGAATATCTCGTATCTGTTATTAGTGAAGCCATGTTGTTTTCCCCTCTCAGTTCTTGAAGCGCTTTGCATTTCTGAAGAAATTGCAAAGCAGAACAGCTGAAAATATACTAAGTTGTAGTGAGTAGGGAACATCCTCTTAAAAGTCCGACATCCCAATTAAGACACATTTATTGCTGACAATGCTGTAATACAGAATTAACATTTACACTTTACGCTAACTCTGATATGTAAGCAAAATTGTGGAGCATGGTCATTGCAAGACAGACTCAGATTAGGTTCTCTCACCAATAGACTTGACTCTTGCGCAAACTAGACCCTGTATTAATTCTTAAAATTTTGTTTGGTGTTAATATCTCTTTGATCACATCATTTTTCATTTATTTATTATAGAAACTAGATTTAATGAAGTAAAATTGTTGTTGTATACTAGTGCCAGTGATTAATAAACTTTGTTCCTGTCAGTAAATCAACTTCAGTCAGTGTTGCAGATAGTACGAGGTATGTCCACAAAGTAAGTTCCATTTGGTTATATAAAACAAACGTGTACAGATATGGAAAAAATATTTTTTGTAAAAAAATACAACTGTTAAACTACTTTTCTACATAGCTTCCGAAATTTTGTAGGCATTTGTCATAGCATGGCAGAAGTCTTTGTGTGTCTTCTTCGTAGAAGGTTGCCGCCTGTGTATTCAACCATGTGGTAACATGTTCTTTCAGCTCGTCATCATCGCTGAAGTGCTGACCACCATGGACAGGTTTTAAGTGTAAGAAGAAAGTCGCTAGGAGCGAGACTGTATGGAGGATAATCAAACACATCCCAATGAAATTCCCTTAAGAGTTGTTTGGTCACATTCGCCTTGTGAGGTCGGGCGGCAACGTGAAGGGAAGAAGACTCCTTTCATCTCTTCTTACACCTAAAATCTGTCCTTGGTGGTCAACACTTCAGTGATGATGAGCTGAAAGAATATGTTTGCCACATGGTTGAATACACAGGTGGCAACCTTCTATGAAGAAGGCACACAAAAACTTGTCCCACACTATGACAAGTGCCTACAAAATTTTGGAAGTTATGTAGAAAAGTAGTTGAACAGTTGCAGACTTTTATATAATAAATATTTTTTCTGTCTCTGTTCACGTTTGGTTTATATAACCAAATGGAACTTACTTTGTGGACATACCTTGTATTTCGAAAAATAATGTCACAGTATGAATGTTGTCAGTGTAAATTTACTCAAACAGGAAAAGCTATGTATCACATGACCAATGTTTCCTAAAACCCTATTGGTTATTAAAAAAGCCACTCACTTTCAAGGAAAGATATTAATAAAACTTTTCATAATAACAATACCATTTATTACCAGGTTTACCTGCCATGGCTGAACAGACTGCATCAAAATTACAATATAAATATTACATACATTAATTTACAGAATCGCATCTCATTTACAATATATACAGTATAATGCAATTATTAATGATTCTATTCAGTTCATTCATTTAAACAATATATATAGGATGATGTAAATACATTTTAAAATTATCACTGAGTCCATTCACTTCCCTCACTCTCAAAGAACTCTTGGATTGAATATTGTGGATGTCATTTAAGAGTGTTAGTCATTTGCTTCCTGAACTTCTCCAGTGGAAGAGTCTGTAGTTCTTTGGGAAGTGTGTTGAACATTCTTACAGGGATTACTGGGAAACTGTCTCTTGATTTGGATAGCCAACAGGTTGGTAAATTTATGTCATCTTTGTTTCGAGTGTTATGTTTGTGGATGTCACTCCTCTTGTTGTAAGTATCAAGGTTTTCCCTTACATGGATGAGGCATTTAAGGCATCATTGGGTTGTGCTTCTGTGACTATCTGTTACGAGTTAATACTAGATAATGAAGCTTTGAAGGTATCTAGTTTTTCTTGGACAGGTTAGTCTTGCCACCCCACCCCCCCCTGGAAAAAAAAAAAAAAAAATATATATGCTCACCACTACCATGTTGTAATAAACAGTGACTGACTGTCACTCCTGACAATGTACAATATGTTCCGCTATTGTACCAGAGCCAAGGAGAATGCACACCTGTCCTGCAGTACCATTTGGTCTGGGTGGTGCAACCTGACCCACCCTGTCATGTTATGTGGCCTTCCATGAACCATTCTGCACTGCCAGAACACTTCATCCCACTTGCGCAGCAATTTGCCAAGTGCATGCACCTCATTCTCTCGTACCAATAATGCACCTTCTTTCAAACATGTAAACGATCTTCCTTTGGTTTTGAAAGTCAAGTGTGCAAAACTTCATCAAGTTGGAGTAAAATTGTAGATTTCTATGAATTGTATACAAACAAATGAACAGTACTTTATGTACTACATAATTCCATTATCTTAAAATAACATATTTTATTTTTTATTTTATTTTATTTATTTATTTGTAGAAAAGTTGTCAACCATAGACATTTCATGTATAACAAAACCAGCTGCAAAAATAAGTAATTATAATCATTCAGTTGACTGATGAATCAGTTGACAAAAAGTCAGTTGTCCCAGCACTAAGTTAATGAATCTTCAGATGAGAGCAAGATTGTGTAAGAATTAAAAACATTGTGTTTTGCCGACAACATAGTAATTCTGTCAGATACAGCAAAGGACCTGGAAGAGTAATTGAACGGCATGGAGAGTGTGCTGAAAGGTGCATATAAGATGAACATTAACAAGAGCAAAACTAGGGTAATGGAGTGCAGTGTAAGAAAATAGGTGATGCTGAAGGCATTAGATTGGGAAATGAAGCAATAAAGGAGGTAGATGAGTTTCGTTACTTGGGCAGTAAAATAACAAATGATGGTCACAGTACAGAGGATATAAAATGCAGAATGGCAATGGGTAGAAAAGCATTCTTGAAAAAGAGAAATTTGTTAACATCGAATATTGATTTAAACCTTAGGAAGTCCTTTCTGACGGCATTTGTATGGAGTGTTGCCTTGTATGGGAGTGAGACATGGACAATAAACAGTGCGGACAGGAAGAGGATTGAGGCTTTTGAAATATGGTGCTACAGAAGAATGCTGAAGATTAGGTGGGTGGATCGCATAACTAATGAGGAGGTACTGAACAGAATTGGGGAGAAAAGGAATTTCTGGCATACCTTGACTAAAAGAATGGATAGATAGGTAGGACACATTCTTAGACATCAAGGAATTGTGAATTTAGCGTTGGAGGGAAGTGTGTGGGGAAAAAATTGCAGGGGAAGACCAAGAGATGGATACAGTAAGCAGATTCAGACAGATGTAGGGTGTCGTTCTTATGTGGAGATGAAGAGGCTTACTCAGGATAGGGTATTGTGGAGAGCTGCATCAAACCAGTCTCTGGACTGAAGACCACAACAACAGAGGAAAAAATTCCTAACAGGAAAAATATTGTAAAAAAATAGATGAAGTCTACTTACCAGGCGAAGGAGCACAGGCAGTGATAGGAACAAACACACACACACACACACACACACACACACACACACACACACACACACACAAACGCAAGCTTTCGCAGCCTAGCTGCTTCGTCAGGCAGAAGGTAGGGAGAGGGAAAAGGAAATGATGAGGGTTTTAAGGGAGTGGGTAAGGAGTCATTCCAATCCCAGGACAGGAAAGACTTACCTTGGGAGAAAAAAAAGGAGGGTAAACAAATACACACACACCCACACATTTACACAGGTGCAAGTACACTTAGGCAGACATACTGTAGAAAGCAAAGAAGTTAAGAAGTTAGACATAGTTCTCTGTCTAGAGAGAGAGAGAGAGAGAGAGAGAGAGAGAGAGAGAGAGAGAGAAATTATGTCAAATGACACTGAATTTGTTCATTTTATCACAGAAGGTGTTACACTAAATTACGTTAACAACACATTCATTACTGATGGAAATGAATATACCCCCGCCTCACTTCTTGCCCTCTCTGTCACCAAATTGTATACTTCTCTTTTGGTTGCATGGATCTTGATGAAAGATAATTATCATCTACATTCTTTCACTTTGGTGGTCAGGAAAGCTCTAACCAAGAATTTGCAATCTCGTTGACTACATTTATGTGACATTTAAAAGTACATTCCTTTACCTGCTCTATAAACACACAGACATCTGCACAGTTCAATAGGTTTATGATACTCCTGTTAAGTGTATCACATCCTGTATAAAGAAAACATTGCCATTAGCTGCGGCAGATTAGCCGTGAGTACTGGGGCGCCATGCTGCGGTGCGCGCAACTGATCGCCATTGGGGGTTTGGTCCCCCCCACCCCTTGGGCATGCGCTTTTGTGTTGTTCTTAGTTTAAGTAGTTTGTAAGCTACCAACTAATGACCACACAGCTGAGTCCGAAGATTTACAAACGAACATTACCATTACATGTCGAAACAAACTACTAATTAAATTGTTGAATCCTTCCTGGAATAATTAATTAAATTGTTTTAACTTTCAGTTATTACGAGATGGATATGTCATCCTGGATGATTTCCTGTCTGATGCTGAAGTAAAAGAACTCAAAACTGCTGGAGAGGAGCTCACTGAAGATTTACCAGAGGAATCTTCTCGAACGGTTTTCAGTACGACACAACCAAAGCAGGTTAGCAGGTACTTTTTGTTTTCTTATTTTCTTGCACTCTTTCTTAAGTAGTTGGTTCTAGTTTAATGTGGGTACAACATTTAACATGTTGACTGCCACTATGACATCAGAGGCACGCCAGAGCTGACTGATGTGGCTGCCGCTGGCGACACGGCAGCCAACATGTTAATAAATGTTCTAATGTTTGTAAATCTATGGGACATAACTTCTTTTATTATTGGTCCCTAGGCTTACAAACCACTTAAAATAAGTCAAACTAAACTAAGGACAAAACACACACACACACACACCAGGGAAGACTTGAATCTCTGATGACAAGGAACTGTGTGCTCCACAGCAAGGCACCTTTGAGTGCTCGGCCACTCCACTGCACCAACATTTAATAACCAACTGTGGAAAATAAATGTGTTTAATCTACACCTACATATTTACTCTGCATATCATATTTAAGTACCTAGTGGAGAGTTTATCAAACTGCATTCATGACATTTCTCTGCCGTTCAATTCTCTAATAGTACATGGGAAGAAAAAGTACCTAATTCTTTTCATTTTCAATCTGATTTCTCTTATTTTTTTAATATTTTCATTTCTCCCTATGTAGAAGGGTGCCCATTTGAAACATGAACACAACTTTTATGTATTTTGACTATAGAAAAGATTTTATTGCAGTGTACATGAGTCCTCATGACTCATAACTGCACTAATGATGTTAAATCATTGAACGAAATCGATACGAAATATTCTTAAATAAATATTTTATATCCTACCACCAAGCTGAAAATATATTATTATACTAACAAAATATGTTTGCAATTGTAGGAGAAAGTCAGTGTAAGAAATTTCACAAACAGTGTACGCTATAACAAATAATGTCTTTCTTTTAATGATTTCAACCCCAAATCATGCATCATTTCTGTGACACTCTCCGCCCCCGTATCCAGATAATACAAAACAATCTGCCCTTCTCTGAACCTTCTCTATATCCTCCATCGGTCCAACTTGGTGGGGATCCCACAATGCACATCAATGCTATAAAACAGGCTGGAAAAGTATAGTGTAGGAAGTTTCTTTAGTGAAACTGCTGTATCTTTGGTTCACTTTTCTTAGGATATTTTCTTTTCAATCAATGCTGCAGAGACACTAATCATGGGAAGGAAAGGGCAAATGGAAGCACTGGAAATCAATTAGAGGAAAATTTTGAGGAAGATCTTGGGTCCCAAATAGCAAAATATCAAACAAGTTTTTTATAGTAATGAGGACCTCTGCATTAAGTCAGAGACACTCTCGGATACCATGGGAAAAAGGACATTTATTTCCATGGACACATACTCTGAATGTATCCTGAAAGACTAACTAAACAAATCTTTGACTTCTACTACGAAAAAGATAAAACCAAATTGGTTTAAAGAAGTGGAAAAGGATCTGAAAGAACTCCAGATTACAGATGTCATATTGAGGAATGGTACAGCCAAGACCAAGACCAAAGACAAAACTAAGAGGTTTCAAGATAAGTTCAACACCAGGAAACCGATTCAGATATCAGAGGAGTAAAGGAAGAAAACATCAAATAGAATGAAGAACTAATGGGAGAAAAGGAGAGCACAATCATTTAAGAAGTGTTTGATCTGATGCACCTCAAAGATGGGTAATTTGATCAGAGAGAGAAAAAAAGATTCTTCCTGATGATGAAGATTAATTTCTCTGAACTGGACATTGGAGAAATAAAGTGACAAGATAAAAAGATTAACTTACTTCAGTTGAATTTAAATCTAATCTAACAGATGGAAACAGGCAATGGAACCAAATGAAAGTTTGAAGCTTAAATAGTATACTACAGGTGAATACATTTCAAAGAAAGTTTAATGTTCTTTATATGAAGTGCATTCAAGTTACAGCAACTCTGACTTCTATTCTCACAAATTAATCACACACAAATTATAAATGTATTGCTCTTCTTAACATAATTCAAAATTTTAAATTTCACTACAGGGACATGGTTCAAGATTAGTTCTACATCAACATCCAATTAATCAAAATGTGTCTTATCCAGTTTATATTCACATACCATTTCTGCAGAGTAAATGAAGACGGTACATTAACTGGGGCAAGTTTACTTTATATCTAAGTATGTTACATCGTAAAGTTTAACATTAAGAATAAACAAATGATGATGATGATGATGATGATGATCTCTTGATGTTAAGAGCTTGATACTACAATTCCAACAGCTGTTGAAGAACATCATACAACCATTTGTATTAATAAACTGTATACTGATAATACATTTACATCACTGACCTTATCACTTCAATAGTTTTATCAGTCATATAATCCACACACACACACACACACACACACACACACACACACACACACACACACATTCTCAACATCAAATGCATATTAAAATATTTCATTTGTCACTGTAGACCATGTGCAAAATATTTGTATATTTTCGTAGGACTTCTACACTTTCTTAAAGCAGGTACTGCGCTTCTTAAAACTAGGCACCTGAGTTCTGTTGTTAAGAAAGGACTTTGTGGGAATTGTGATGGTGAAATCGTGAAACTAAACGAATGTATTGCAAGTTTACAAAAAATCCTGGACATTCTTAGATGTGATATTTCGCAACTAAGAAGTGAAAATTCCGAGTTGAAGAAGTTGGTTATTTCTAATGGTGAAACATATAAACTGAAAACTAGAGTGGTAGAAAGTAACGAGATGCAAAAAGGATGTGACAGACCTTAAAAAAATTAGAATGTGAATGTGAAAAGGGTTAGGAAGTCAAAATGGTTTACAAAATACTCTTCAAGACACACTTTAGAGGGACTTTCAGAGCAGACATACTGGTTTAGAGAGTCTTAAAATTATCAATTTCTCCCTTCCTCACTGTTGCAATTGAGATGGTCTTAACCTACAGGTAAATTCCTAAACATGTGTAACATAGGATTTTTTGTAGTTTGTCAAAAAAGTAAGACATTTTTTGTGTGTACTGTATGTTATCAGTTCCAACTTATAGAGCACATTGTTACTGTAGCTCTCCACAAAAATATGAACACCAATGGCAGAAGAAAGCAGTACAAAACTGTATCTCTTAATATATATTCTAAACACTGAATTATATATTCTAAAGTTAACTTTAGAATGAAGTATTTTTGTTATCTGTTTCAGAACAAAGATAAGTACTTCCTAGAAAGTTCAGATAAAGTGAGTTATTTCTTTGAAGATGGGGCTGTTGATGAGTCTGGAAAACTGCTAGTGGATCCAAAGGTCTCTCTAAATAAAGTTGGACATGCTCTCCATTTACTGAATCCAACGTTTGAGAAGTACACTTTCAGCAATAAAGTGAGAGAAACATGTTGGCAGCTAGGTTTTTCAGAACCTGTTATTGTACAGAGTATGTACATTTACAAAAACCCTGGTGTCGGTAGTGAAGGTGAGTTGGAAAAAATAATTATTCAAATGTTACTTCAGTTCATTAAATTTTAAAAATTATAAATGACTGCAAATGTTTGTATTGTGATATCCACATAACGGAAGCAGACTGAAGTTTTTCAACAACATTCGAATGACAACTAACAGGAGAAACATTTTCATGCACTAACAAAATTTGCACTATGCAACCTATTTAATTCCTGCATGTAAAACTAATAAATGGAGAGATTTCACTTGACAGTGTGTCAGAACTCTTGCAGTTACCCATTTCAAATACCCATCTTCTTGAGTAGTTTTGGTCATCTTATTGCATATTAGTGACATCCAACAAATCTTCATAGATTAGTGTAGAAAAATGAAAATCCATGAAATATGGTAGAAAAATGACAGTATATTGATAAGGACACTGTAAAATTGCCCAAAACCTTCACATATATTCAACAAAGATTAATGACAATATAGGAGAGAAGAATAGCAGCAAGAACTTGCACTCAAACATACTTGCTTATTGGAAAACTTGTGGGAGTAGTATAATAGTGAAAACAATAGGCTGAGAGAAGCGAAGAATGATGATTCATGAATGACAATTACAGCCCATAACAATAAATGCCAATGATAGAGGACAGATAACAACTCTGTGTTAAGATGTTTGCTGAGCCAGTGACAGGCAATCTGTTGTGAATTTGGAAGTGCACAAAACTAATGATAGACTAAAGAAAATATGTAATAAATTTCACAATGTCTCTCTTGTAAACATCAGTAATCTTGATAGGGACCTGCACACAACTCATGGAATGCACCTGAATAAAAGAAGCAAAATGACTGTCAGTAAATTAATTATTGATGAAATAAGACAAAATTCTCAGCAAAGTGTTGTTAATACATGCCTTGCCATGGAATGTCCCACCCACACCACCCAATCTAACAAACAAGTTTGCAAAAAAAAATACCACAGCTCCACCATAACCAAATAAAACCAAAATGGAAGGGCCAAAACTTGTAGCTAGTAAAACAACAAACCACACTCAGAACCAAGATGTCAGAAATAGTCACTCAAATAGGAATCAGGGAAACTTTAAAGGCATGCTGGACATCCTAGTAGTGTGAAAACTTTCACCAGTGGCCAGCAGAACAAACTTGGGTTCAAATTAATTCACCAAAATTTTCGAAGTCTTAGTAATAAGCAAAATGAGATGGACACAGTTGCAGGGATTGATAACCCACATGTCTTAGTTATAACTGAACATTGGTATACAGAAGAGATAATTAGTGTATGCCAGCAACTTTCCATGATATTCTGTACTGCCTTCAGCAGGAAAATGAAAAAATGTGGATGGGTACCTATCTTTGCATCTAGAAGCAGTAACTTTAATGTCATTGATGTAAGTGCTTTCAGCATACAGGGGATTATAGAACTAGCAGCAATTAACTACAAATGGGGGAAAGAGAACTTAATCATCATAGGTGTATACAGACCCCCAAGTGGCAGCCTTGAAATTTTCTTTGAAGTTTTGAATGATCTGCTTGTAGACATTGACAGCAAACACTGTGATAAAAATGGCTGGGCTAACTTAATTCTAATAGGAGATATAAATATTGACTTGCTGTCTCCTGACTCCAGCATTAAAAGAAAATTGATGCTGGTACTAGATCAGTTTAAACTAAATCCCTTGTTAAACGAGTCCACCAGGGAGGTCAATGGCAGCAAATCATGCATTGACAACATTATTACTAACATGTCCCACTTTAAATACACTGCATCAGTTCTGAAGCTTGCAATTTCTGACCACCATGTGGTTCAGGTACTGATAGAAGCTGAAAACTTTCATATTGTAAGTAAAAAGAAACACTATGTAACAAAAAGAGCCACCCATGATGACAATATCGAAAACCTTAAGAGTATGCTCAAACACTTACAACGGAATGAAAATAACTGTGTCACTTTCAATGAATTTGCATCTGACTTTTATTATTGCTTCAATGTCTCATGCCCAGAAACAACCCTGCCAGTAAATGACTGTAAAAAAATAAAAAAGAATAACTGGATAAACACTGAAATAAAAACAGCAAGAGAAAAACTAAGACTTTTCCAATGTGCAATGACAAAGAATAGTAATAATCATAGACTGAAGGAAGAATTTAACAACTATCATGATCACTACAAAAATCTCCTCTTAGAAACCAGAACTAAACATGTAGCTAACATGTTAAGAGACTCCAACAACTCTGGCAAAGCTGTCTGGCAAGTTATAAATAGCTTTAGGGACTTTAAGGACAAATCAGCTAGTGACCTTAGTATCAATTTCAAAGGTGGTAACATCAAATGCCCCTACCAGATAGCAAATATTTTTAACGAGTACTTTTCTTCTATGGGGAAATCCATCAATGATCAGTTCAACAACCTCCAGTATACATATAAGGGCAATCCAGTAAGACATAGCATATGCTTGACACCTACGAACAGCAGGAAAATAAAACACACAGTGATGTCACTAAAAAACTCACTCTTTAGGTTATGAAGGATTGTCTATCAGCACACTTAAAAGGTGCATAGACAACATATCAGATGCCTTGGCGACAGCAGTAAATGACGTAATCACAACGGGCATTTTTCCAGGCAGACTAAAGATAGTACAAGTAACTCCGATTTACAAGAAAGGTAAGAAAATAAAATTGAAAACTACCGACCGATCTCAATTTTACCTGCATTTTCCAAGGTAATCGAGAAAGTTATTTATAATAGACTAATGGCATTTCTGAGTCTACACAACCTAATATTCGAGAATCAAAATGGTTTTATGAAAAACAAGTCAACTTCAGTAGCTGCAGCACAGCTCGTAGATGAAATAACTGCCATAGAGAACAACGAACAAGTTGCTGGAGTGTTCCTTGATCTCGAAAAACCTTTTGACTGTGTCAATATCACCATACTACTTGACAAGATATGGAACATGGGTATTAGAGGAACATGCTTTGACCTAATAGAGTCATATATGAGCAACAGGAAACAATTTGTCTTGATTAAAACAAACAGTGGGTATTTCACATCCAAAGTAGCAGATGTTAAATACGGAGTGTCTCAAGGTTCCATCTTGGGACCCCTCCTGTTCCTGATTTATGTGAACGATATAAAGTACTGTTCCCCAGATAATAAAATAATATTGTATGCAGACGATACAACAATTGTGTGCAAACACAAAGACCACAACAGTCAGCTTTCTACAGTATGTCTGCCTAGGTGTACTTATGTCTGTGTGAATGTGTGAGTGTGTGTGCATTTGTTTACCCTCCTTTTTTCCCCCCAAGGTAAGTCTCTCCTCTCCCGGGACTGGAATGGCTCCTTAACCCCTTCCTTAAAACCCTCATCATTTCCTTTTCCCTCTCCTTCCCTTCTGCCTGAAGAAGCAACTGGATTGCGAAAGCTTGCGTTTCTGTGTGTGTGTGTGTGTGTGTGTGTGTGTGTGTGTGTGTATTCATTTATTTATTTGTGATGCTGTCACACCTGTGCTCCTTCGCCTGGTGAGTAATCTTTGTCTTTTTTTTTATTTATAATTTTTCCTGCTAGGAATTTTTCGTCTTAATATTAATAAGGAAAAATATACAAAATTTTTGGGTATCACAATTCAAGACAACCTTAAGTGAGACATTCACATAGATTCCCTAGCCAAAAAGCTGTCTACAAATATCTTTGCCATAAACCAGATCAGCAAATATTGTAAAGATATGCATATCCCAAAGACTGCATACCATGCATTATTTGCATCCAACACAAACTATGGAATAGAGATTTGGGGTGGAACATCACAAGCCAACATTAACACTTTGTTGATATTACAGAAGAAAGCGGTCAGAATTATCTGTGGGGCCAAACCAAGAGAATCATGTCGGAATCTTTTTCCAAAATTTGGCATACTTACCATTACTGGTGTATATATATTAAAAATAATAATGTGAATATTAAGACGAAAAATTCCTAGCAGGAAAAATTAAATATAAAAAATAGACGAAGATTACTCACCAGGCGAAGGAGCACAGGTGTAACAGCATCACAAATAAATAAATGAATATACACACACACACACACACACACACACACATAAACGCTAGCTTTTGTAGCCTAGCTGCTTCATCAAGCAGAAGGGAAGGAGAGGGAAAAGGAAATGATGAGGGTTTTAAGGGGGTAAGGAGCCATTCCAATCCCGGGACAGGAAAGACTTACCTTGGGGGGAAAAATGGAGGGTAAACAAATGCACACACACACCCACACATTCACACAGACACAAATACACCTAGGCAGACATACTGTAGAAAGCAAAGAAGTTAGAAGTTAGACAGAGATACCACTTGAGGCAGAGGCTCTGTCCAGAGAACCGATGCAAAGATGTTAAGATGGTGGGTGGGAATTCGAATTTAGTGGAGGTTGAGACCAGGTGGGCAACGGGAAGAGAGAATATGCTGAAGGGCTAGTTCCCATCTCCGGAGTTCTGAAGGATTGGTGTCAGTGGGAAGTATCCAGATAACCCGGACGGTGTAGCACTGTGCCAAGATGTGCTGGCCGGGCACCAAGGCATGTTTAGCCACAGGGTGATCCTCGTTACCAACAAACACTGTCTGTCTGTGTCCATTCATGTGAATGGACAGTTTGTTGCTGGTCATTCCCACATAGAACGCTTCACAGTGCAGGCATGTCTGTTGGTATATCACGAGGGTACTATCGCAAGTGGCTCTGCCTTTGATCGTGTACACCTTCCGGGTTACGGGACTGGAGTAAGTGGTGGTGGGAGGGTGCATAGGGCAAGTTTTACAACGGGGGCGGTTACAAGGGTACCATTTAAACAGCCACAGAACAGTATTATATGAAAAAAATGGACTTCATGTTGGCCTGAAGCTTAGCAATGCACTACCAAAAAGCCTTGCAATCCTTACTAAAAACAAATTAAAAGACCAACTAAAAAGAATCCTAATTGAGAATGCATTCTATTCTCTAGATGAATTCTATCACTATATGAAAAATGTTTCTTAACCAAGACAAGTATGTACTGTAGTTAACTGTTTAGTTGTCAAATAGTCTTAAAACATGTAATACTGTAGTTAACTGTTTAATTATCAGAGAAAGACTTAAAAAATTTAATACATTTAATTGTATAAAAGAAATAATGTCTATATGAAACAGTAATCATAAGTTTATAATTTATGAAACTGACGTATTCAGAAGAATAATCTGTACAATGTCAAGAGACTGTATATATATTATTCGATGTTGAATAATAATAATAATTATTATTATTATTATTATTAATCATATTCAGACAACTTAAATTTTTGACTGTGGCCTAGATCAGATAAATACACACAATCACTCAGACGCATGACCAACATCTCTGGCTGCTCCAGAGCTACACGCACTGTGGAGGTGAGTGTGGAGGGGAGTGGAGGGTGAAGGATGGAGATGGAATGTTCTGCATTATATGATTTATTGTAAAGACTTTGATGGGCAGGAATATGAGATGCAGTAAAAGGAAGGGAGTGGGAGAGGATAAAAGGGAGGTTTAGATGTATGTGGGGCAGGAGAGGGGATTTGAAACAATAAAAATAACAAGGAAAAGATATGTTGTTGTTGTTGTTGTTGTTGTTGTTGTTGTTTTCAGTCCGCAGACTGATTTGATGCAGCTCTCCATGCTACTCTGTGCTGTGCACGTCTCTTCATCTGAGAATACATTTGTCAACCTACATACTTTTGAATCTGCTTACTGTATTTGTCCATCGGTCTCCCTCTATGACTTTTACCCCGCAAACTTCCTTCTAATGATATTTGTCAACCTACATACTTTTGAATCTGCTTACTGTATTCGTCCATCGGTCTCCCTCTATGACTTTTACCCCGCAAACTTCCTTCTAATGATAAGTTGACAATACCTTGATGTCTCAGAATGTGTCTTACCAATCTATCCCTTCTCTTGGTCAGGATATGCCAAAAACTCCTTTTCTCTCCAATTTGGTTAAGCACCTCCTCATTAGTTATATGATCAAACCATCTAATTTTCATCATTCGTCTGTAGCACTATATTTCAAAAGCTTCTATCATCTTTTTGTTTGAACTCCTTATCGTCTACATTTCAGTCCAATAAAATGCTACAATCCAGACAAATGCTTTCAGAAAGCACTTCCTAACATTTAAATTAATAAGATTACCTGACATTGTCGGCTTTGGAGGTGATCTGATGAATTTTTTAGTCTTCAAAATGAAATGCCAAGATCACACATTAATAATTTATCCAATGACAACTGGTTACGGTGAACTTTGTCACCATCATCTGGTCACATATAAGTATATATTTCTTAAAAGAAAAAAAGTAAAGAAAAAAATGACCAGCTTATAATATGTATATGTGACCAGATGATGGTGACACAGTTCACTGAAACTGGTCGTCATTGAATAAATTATTAATGTGCGATCTTGGCCTTTCATTTTGAGATTTAAATTAATATTGGATGTTAACAAGTTTTGCTTCTTTACAAAAACACACTTCTTCCCATTGCCATTCTGCATTTTACATCTTCTTTACTTCGGTCATCACCTAAATAACAAAACTCATCTACTTTTATTGTCTCATTACTTAATCTAATTCCTTCAGCACCGCCTGATTTTATGACTTTCCATTCAATTACCCTCCTTTTACTCTTGATAATGTCATCTTATATCTTCCTTTCAAGACACTGTCCATTTCATTCAATTGCTCTTCCAGATCCTTTGCAATCTGTGACAAAAAACCACAAAGATTTTACATCTTCTCCATGAACTTTAATTCCCTCTCCAAATTTCTCCTTCCATTCCTTCACTGCTTGCTCAATGTACAGATCGTACAACACTCGGGAAAGGCTACAACCCTGTCTTACTCCCTTCCCAACCTCTGCGTCCCTTCCTTGCCTTTCGACTCTAATAACCACTGTCTGGTTTTTGTACACTTACATATAACTCTTTGCTCCCTATATTTTGCCACTGCTATCTTCAGAATTTGAAAGAGTGTGTTCCGGTTGACATTTTCAAAAGCTTTCTCCAAATCTACAAACGTTAAAAATGGTAGGTTTGCCTTTCCTTAGCCTATCTTCTGAGATAAGTCGTAATGTATTGCCTCCAGTGTTACTACATTTCTTCTAAAACTATAAAAATAAGAAAGTAATTAAGTAAGAGGATGTTGTAAGGGGTTATACACAGTTGGATGAAAGACATTAATTGAAGGGATACAGGATAATGAGTGGGAAATGGAGTGAGGGTGGGGGGCGGCAGGGAGACTGTTATGCATAGGGTGTAGGGATGGCAAGTCATCCAATGTTGAGGTTTTGCGTGGGGGTCTTCCACAGGAATATGATCCCTGTGGTAATGGGTTGAGATTGGGAGTGGCATAAGAATGAACTAGGATGTTGTGGGGGTTGGGATTGGAACTGGAGTAGGAATGAACTAGGGTGTTATGGAGCCTTTGGGTCTGATGGGAGCCATGATTACGCAGTCCTTGGAGGTGCAGTGATCAATGTGGCCCCAGTTGTGTAGTGGTCAGCACATCTGCCTAGAAAGTGGGAGACCCGGGTTTGAATCCTGGCTGAGTACAGATTTTCAGCTTTGCCCATTTGTGGTGGATGTCACATATTCTGTGAATATGCAAGAATAACAATTGCAGGTTCTGAGGTGACGTCTGTTATTTCATATAGAAAGTGTGACTTACCAGGCATAAAGACACCAGTTCGTTGACACACTCACACACACACAAACTGAGCTCAGAAAAAGAGCAGGGAAGGAGAGGTAAAAGGAAAGGATTCAGGTTTTAAGGGAGTGGTGACAAGTCATTCCAAACCTGGGAGAGGAAAGACTTACCTTGGGGGAAAAAGGGTAGGTAAACAAACACACATACCCACACACATATACACACAAACGCACCAAGGCAGACATTTGCAAAATTTCCTCTTTTCCTGATGAATCAACGAACGGCTGTGAAAGCTTGAATTTTTGTGTTTGTGTGTGTTTTTATTTGTGTATCTGTCAACGAGCCTGTGCTTTGTGTGCGTGCGTGTGCGCGCACGTGTGTGCGCGCACGTGTGTGTGCGCACGTGTGTGCGCGCACGTGTGTGCGCGCACGTGTGTGTCTGTGTGTGTGTGTGTGTGTGTGTGTGTGTGTGTGTGTGTGTGTGTAAAAGTAAAGAATGTTTGACTTACCCGAAGCACAGGCTCGCCTATAGACACAAAAAACACAAATAAAAGCACACACAAATACTCAAGCTTTCGTAACTGTTGGTCACTTTGTCATGAAAAGAGGAAGGAAGGAGCGGAAAAAGGCAAGGATGTGAGTTTTAAGGGAGTAGATGAGAGGTCATTCCAATACCGGGAGTGGAAGGACTTACCTTCGGGAAAAAGGAAGGTAAACAAATACACACACACACCCACACATATACACATACAAACACACCTAGGCAGACATTTGTAGAAATTATATATATATACGAGGAGTGTCCACAAAGTAAGTTCCATTTGGTAATAAAATGAAATTGTACACAGATACAGAAGAAATTTTTATTGCACAAAATTCTACAACTCTTAAACTACTTTTCCACATAACTGCCGAAATTTTGCAGGCATTGGTCATAGTGTGGCACCAGGTTTTGTTTACCTTCTTCATAGAAATCTGCCGCCTGTGTTTTCAAGCACTTGGAAACAGTTTCTTTCAGCTCGTCATCATTGGTGAAGTGATGACCGCCAAGGAAAGACGTGAGATGTAAGAACAGATGAAAGTCACTGGGAGCGAGGTCAGGGCAGTGCGGAGGATGGTCAAACACGTCGCAGCCAAATTCCTGTAGGA
This sequence comes from Locusta migratoria, assembly GCA_026315105.1. Classification (NCBI taxonomy): domain Eukaryota; kingdom Metazoa; phylum Arthropoda; class Insecta; order Orthoptera; family Acrididae; genus Locusta; species Locusta migratoria. The sequence continues at coordinate 44,936,038 of CM048747.1, forward strand.
GGTTTTTCGTCACATTTGCTGTGCGATCATGAAATTTCGGGGAAGTCCATAGTGAGAGCACTAATTGTAAACCTACAGTTTCCCTGGATCTTGTCATCAATTGCGCATACTCTGTTGGTGGTTCAGGTCTTGGCAATCGTTCCCCATGTAGAACTGGATGTATGGCAGACAGAATGTTAGGCTAGATCACTGTCTGTTTCTTCTTCTTCTTCTTCTTCTTCTTTTTCTTATTCTTAGATATTCCCTTCTTGATAGAAGGAACCATGCAAATGTAGTCACTGACACAGTTAGTTGGTTCATGTCAGATCATGGGCACTACAAAGGGCATTAAATGTCCTTTCCGATGCATCCAATTGCTGAGATCACATGTGGAGCCCAAGGTTTATCATAACCTATTTTGCACCCAAAATAACAACAGTAAGCTTTTTTAATCAATGGAGTTGTTTGATGTTTTCACACACACACACACACACACACACACACACACACACACACACAGAGAGAGAGAGAGAGAGAGAGAGAGAGAGAGAGAGAGAGAGAGAGAGAGAGAGAGAGAGAGAGAGAGACCCACAATCCACAATTAGTAGTTACTAAGATGTATCCTACAACTTATTGTTATTATGGGGTTATGTTTATGACTAACTAAAATTTTCTTTCTTTAAGTTGTAGCACACCAGGATGCAACATTCCTTTACACTGATCCTACTGAGCTCGTAGGGTTTTGGATTGCTCTGGATGATGCTACAGTGGAAAATGGTTGTTTGTGGTTTGCACCTGGATCTCATCGTAGTGGAGTACACAGACGTCTCATACGAAACCCTGATCCAAATTCAGATGAGCTGTTAATTTTCACTGCACCAGCTCCCCTTTATCAGTCATCTATATTTCAACCTGTTCCAGTGCGTAAAGGTATGGTTCTGAAGTAACTAATTCTATTTAATCTTACTCATTAAATTTCAAAGATTTTCCTCACTTGAAATAATTTTTAACAAAAAATTTTCAGAAATTTATTAGAAATCAAAATATTTTGTTCTTAGAAATTATGATCTAATAATGACAAAGTAAAAACCAAACATGTAACAAAATTAAGGTAAACTTACATAACAGATCTGTAAAACCCTCTCATACATCAGTACAAATGTACAGCCATCCTTATACAAAGCAAAGTGCTTTGTAGTTTCGACTTGGTTTCACCAAATATATGTGTAACAGAAAACTAAAGGTTTATACAGTAGTTTATACCAACAACTGATCATTAGTTTGGTGTCCATAATTACATGAAAATTACATACTTTATGCAACATTAGTATAATTTACTTTCACTTGACTCATTATTATGTCTATAATATTTACATTCTTGCATAGTATGCCAGCTTCAAATAGTTCAGTAAAGCAATTATACACTGTTTCACATGTGCAAGCCTCTTCATCTATTAATAATTACTGCAATATTAACTGATTTAAAGCTGCTTATTGGCACTACATCATCTACCCTAATTTCCACTCTACCATAAATAAGTTTCCCTTTTTTCCACATGTAAGCACCTGCCTTTTTTGAAATTGGAGCTGATACATTTTTCAGCAAGGCCAAGAGTATTTTGCCTTTCCAGGGTTGTAGATTATCTGAGGGGGCTACAAACAATTCCCTCCCTCCTCCGAGCCATATCCAGGTAGACCCCCCCCCCCCCCGTCTCTTTTTTAACAATGCAACCCGTGTTCCATTTTTAAATGTTGAAATTGCTGCAGATATTTTGGAACTGGACTGAATTAAAATTATGAGTTGATTTTTAAATGAATACAGACTCTCATAGAGTATGCTGTTGATAAAAAAATCCCCAAGTTAACAGCCAGGTGGCAGTTTTCCAAAGGATAATAAGTGTTTCATTATTTCAGACATTGTGGCATTTTAACACTGCAACCCAGCTGGAAATCTGAGAGCTTTACACCATGATGGGAATGTTGACTACACCAGGTCTTTCAGCATTCTGTCGAATTGTTATTGCAATGGTCATATTACCATTCTTCAGGTACTTCCTCCTTCTTTTCTACATATTCCTTCCTTGTTTCAAGTTTCTCCTGTTTGTTTAGTATGGGCTTCTTATTTGAGTACTCATTGCAGAAAGGTCTCTCTAACATCCCTATTTAAGCAGCAGCTATCTTTCTCCTACTTATGCATGTTTCTACAGTCTTGCAGTTGTCTTCCAGCCATTCCTGCTTAGCTATTTGGCACTTCCTTCCAATCTCAATGTTTTACTTTCTACCTGCTTAATTTTTACAGTCTTTCCTGTGTCAATTAAATTCAGTATCTCCTCTGTTATCCAAGGATTTGACTAGGCCTCGTCTTTTTACGTATTTGATACTCTGTTGGCTTCACATTTCATCTGTATTGTTATACTTTCTCCTTATTTACTGTCACTGCCTAGTGCTTCTGTTAAAAGTTCAGAGTCCATAATATCAACCATTGGAAAAGTCTTATAGTTTAATACCTGGGTTCACAATATGTGTTACCATTTTCATAATCAATTTGAAATCTTCCATGGCTACCAGGTCTCTTCTGGTTACACCATTGCATGAGTAACACTTGGGTGCCATTGAAGGTGTTAAACCAAGTGTTAACAATAATTAAAATTCATTCTGCACTTTATCTTTCATTACTTTCCTTCAGTCAGAGTTCTCTTTCTAATTCTCCTTTTGCTACTATCAAATTCAATTTCCCATCATAAATAATTTTAACTACCTGAATAATTAAATTTGTGTCAACGTCTCTTCGCCAGTTCAGCTAGTTGGAATATGAACTGATTTTACTGTGGATGGCATTAGTTTGTGCCTGTCTTGTCTGTGATAAAGCCTTCAATGTGCTGTTCATACTACCTTACCCATGTTCTCACTTTCTTATTTATTATTAGACTTATTCTTGCATTACCCAGTTTTATTTTTAAAATCTTTTATCAGTTACCTGATTAAGGTGTCTAATATTCCACGGACTGACCTGATGAATTTCTTTAGTTTTTAATTATTTTTTTAGGTAGAAGTCTACAGCTGCAATGTACTTTTAAGAAATTGTTCTTGTGCCAGTGCTGTAAAATAGTTTATGTTCAAACAGTTTTGGCAATTGCTGCCATTAACAGAAAATCAATTCAATTGAAGGAATACCTACTACATGATTTAAAATGGACAGGTCTTTAGAAACAACTGCTATAATTACTGTAAATTTGACAGTGCTGAACTCAGTATTAATGTTATCTTATTGTAATAATGGAAAGTCCAGGTTGGAATTAACAATATAGTAACAAGAACAGTTTACAACTCACCGCAAAGACGTGGTGACGATCTGAGACAGGCACAAAAAAGAAAACACATACATACATACATCACTTTCAGCTATCAGCCATGGCCTTCTTCGGAAAATAGAACATTCACGCAATCTCACAACACAGTCACACGACCGTCACCTCCAGCTGATGCACTTCAAATCATGCTTGGTGGTGTGTAAAGAGAGACCAGGCCTCAACCTAAGATAACTTCCCTTTTTCCACACCTTACAGTTCCTACCTCTCCATTCTAAACCTCTCCTATTTTGAGAGGAGTGAAAGTGGTATGCACGTTACCCGTTTATTAAAAAGGAGACATAGCTGATGTCTCAAGCTATAGGCCTATCTCCATAATCCCAGAGCTGGCTAAGGTGATGGAATCTCTAATGAAACACCAACTTCTAACTTATTTCATAGAAAACAACCTGTTTAATGATGCACAGCACGGTTTTCGGAAGGTAAAGTCTTTGACAACAGCAGTTCTAGACCTAATTAAGGAAATAAACAAAGCACTTGAAGAAAGAGAGTCTGTAGCTTTTGTAATATGTCCTATTAGTAAAGCCTTTGATTTCATTCCACATAAGATCCTACTTAGTAAACTAAAATCCTATGAGATTGGAGGAAATACCCTGGCAACCATCAATTCCTAACTGAAAGCAGTCTCATGTGAAGAGAAATTGTAATATGGTGTACCTCAAGGATCTGTACTCAGGCTTCTGTTATTTCTAATTTTTGTTAGTCACGTAAGCTCAAATGGTCACATTTTGCAGTTTTCAGATGACACAATACTGTTTGCCAGTGGAAAGACTGACATATAGGCGATGCATCAAGATAATGTTCTGTTCAGTGAAGCCAATGAATGGTTTAATGCTGATAAAATGAAAATAAATGAAAACAAAACACAGAGAATGGCATGTAGCCTCAGTGACAGTGAATCTTTGGAATTCTACATTGACTGCAAATTAACTTGGAAAGTACACACTATGCAAGTGTGTGTCAAACAATCATGAGTCCTATACCTATTGAGAAAATTGAAAAGCATCATAAGAGAACAATACCTGCTAACTGTTTATTGTGCACTATTCCACAGCCATATCAACTATGGACTGTTGCTATGGGGCCATGCTGCAGGAATGTGCTACTGTTGCAGAAAAAAGCAGTGAGGATAATTACTTCCAGTAAAAATACAGACCACTGTAAACCTATCTTTGCTAAGCTAGGTGTTATGACTGTTTACAGTCAATATGTGTTCAACTGCCTCATTCATGTGAGGCTGAATCAAAACACTAACAGTAAGAGACATCACATTCATCAATACAACACCCGGAATAAGGACTGTATAGGCAAGCAAAGGTGTCAATTGGTCAAGACTCCAGATAGTTTCCCTGTGGCAGCTGTGAAAATTCTGAATAGTGTTCAGTCCCTGCCAATGGAGCTGTTCAAAACCAAAGTGCTAAGTAACTTAAAAGAACATCTGTTGTACTCAGTAGATGACTTCTTCTCCAGTGACAGAACAGTGATTACCTGACTTGGAACAGTGTTACAATATTGTGAACAATACAGATGTGGAAATACTAATTTCAATGTTAATTATTAGTTTCAGTGTAGTGTTATTATTGTTTAAAATGTAATCTTGATGCAGTTTGTCCAGTTGTAGCTGATCAATGATAAAGCATTGGTAATAAATTAGTAATAATAAGTGTTGGTATGTTACTTATCTAGGAGATGAATAATGTCAGGTATCACACATTATTTTACATCACATTTAACAACAAAGCAATATTTAGGTAAATGAGGTGTCACCAAACATTTACCATAACATTAGCAGATGGAATATTTTCATGCCTTTATATTGAAATTTATAACATTACTAGCAAATCCGGCAACGCTTCGCTGTCGCTAATGAGTATATGATATAAGTACCCTAATCTCTTCTCTTCTTCTCCTGATGCCTATCCCTTCCTCCCTCCTCTACTTCTCCATCGCCTCCTCCCACCTTCCTTTGTCCATCTCCTCCTCCCCGTATCTTCACACCACCCCTCCTTACCCCACACCATATCCATCTCCCCCCTCTTAACATTCCCCCTTTTCAAATCCATTTCATTCCCCCATTCTCTATCTCCTCCTGTCCCTCTCTCTTATCTTATTTATTATTATTGCAATCGGGACCCAGATTGGGAATAGAAGTGAAAAAGGATGGGTAAAACAATTGGAAATGGGTTATTAGAGAGAACTTTTGAGCTGCTCTATCTGTGAGGTCAGTAACTTTAATGTCTGTACTCTTAATGGTTTTATTGCATGATGAACATACATATCAACATCACACTGATAAAACAATCTGTGGCATTTCAGTATGTGATTGTCCTCGTTTCAGTGAATCATGAAATGGTAGGCATAAACATTCATACAGTTGACCTTCTTATTAGTTACTTTACCTGTAAGTGAATAATTAACTCTTATTAGGAATCTAATTGAAATACAATTAACAACACTGCTACATACTGGTAAAATTTTACATTCTGCGACACAGGCAACAGCTGTTGGATCGTGGAAATGAAGCCGATCATTCGTGGCAAAGCTTGAGACAGCCAATAAAATTTTAGTGGACATTTGTTGTCTCCTCATACTAAACGATATTAATTTGAGAATCTGCATAATAATTTAGTTTCAGACACATTAAACTTTCTGAGGAAGATGATGTTTTTCATGTATAAGAGTGAAATGGACTTCGCTTATGGAAACAGTCTTACAAATGCTAATCACTTATAACTACGAGAACAATCAATTGTGTTACCATGAACGAAAGACGTAGTACTGATAAGAAATTGGCAAATCTCATTGAATATTTTATACTATCATGCAACTGGCTACCAGTGACGTAACACAATTTCCCGGAATCAATGGCTGTTGCCAACATTGCCCGCTAGGTCTGTATAGCAGATTTAAAATTAAACCCTACATACCAGTTAATCCCTGGCTTCTAGCAATGCCTTCCCTTTCTTCTTGGGGTATTTATTTGCTCTTTTGTAGCATATTTGGTTGCTAGGTGAGTAGCGAATGAATAAGTTGATTGTTGAAGAATCTAGAAAATGATCTGAGCTGGAAGCATACATTCAGTTATTCTCAAATTCTAATATTCTCTGGTAGATTTTCCAAAAATTTTCTTTCATACAAACCTTGTTCTGAGAATTACGAACAGAACAAAGAAAACATCAGCCAAATTGGTGAAGCCATTCTCAAATTATACGCTTTCATACATGCGGCAATTAATTTTATTAATATAGATAGATGTGACATACATAAAATATTAAATAAATAGGTATCTAAAAACCTTCCTATATCTATCTCCTGCTTCTAAGCTACCTCCCCACCATCTTTGAGGAAAATTGATTCAGAACACACAGACACACACACAAACGCTAGCTTTCGCAGCCTAACTACTTCATCAGGCAGAAGGCATGAAGCAGCTAGGCTGCAAAAGCTAGCATTTGTGTGTGTGTCTGTGTGTTCTATTTATTTGTGCTGCTGTTACACCTGTGCTCCTTCGCCTGGTGAGTAATCTTCGTCTATTTTTTATATATAATTTTTCCTGCTAGGAATTTTTTGTCTACATTATATATGTACAGCAGTAACATTGTTGTTGTTGTGGTCTTCAGTCCAGAGACTGGTTTGATGCAGCTCTCCACCCTACTCTATCCTGAGCAAGCCTTTTCATCTCCTCATAAGAACGACAACCCACATCCACTTGAATCTGCTTACTATACGCGTCTCTTGGTCTCCCTCTGCGACTTTTACCCCACACACTTCCCTCCAACGCTAAATTCACAATTCCTTGATGTCTAAGAATGTGTCCTACCAATCTATCCCTTCTTTTAGTCAAGGTATGCCAGAAATTTCTTTTCTCCCCAATTCTGTTTAGTATCTTCTCATTAGTTACGCGATCCACCCACCTAATCTTCAGCATTCTTCTGTAGCACCATATTTCAAAAGCCTCTATCCTCTTTCTGTCCACACTGCTTATCGTCCATGTTTCACTCCCATACAAGGCAACACTCCATACAAATGCCTTCAGAAAGGACTTCCTTAGGCTTAAATCAATATTCGATGTTAACAAATTTCTCTTTTTCAAAAACGCCTTTCTACCCATTGCCATTCTGCATTTTATATCATCTGTACTGCGACCATCATTTGTTATTTTACTGCCCAAGTAACAAAACTCATCTACCTCCTTTATTGTTTCGTTACCTAATCTAATTCCTTCAGCATCACCTGATTTTCTTACACTGCACTCCATTACTCTAGTTTTACTCTTGTTAATGTTCATCTTATATGCACCTTTAAGCACACTATCCATTCCATTCAATTGCTCTTCCAGGTCCTTTGCTGTATCTGACAGAATTACTATGTCGTCGGCAAAACGCAATGTTTTTAATTCTTCACCCTGAAGTTTAATTCCTTCTCCAAATTTCTCCTTGGTTTCCTTTATAGCTTGCTCAATGTACAAATTGAACAACATTGGGGAAAGGCTACAACCCTGTCTTACTCCCTTTCCAACCACTGCATCCCTTTCATGCCCTTCAACTCTGACAACCGCTGTCTGGTTTTTGTACAAGTTGTAAATAACCTTACGCTCCCTATATTTTACTCCTGCTTGCTTCAGAACTTGAAAGAGTTTATTCCAATCAACATTGTCAAAAGCCTTCTCCAAATCTACAAAAGCTAGAAATGTTGGTTTGCCTTTTCTTAATCTATCTTCTAGGATAAGGCGTAAAGTGAGTATTGCCTCCCGTGTTCCTACATTTCTCCTGAACCCAAACTGATCTTCCCCGAGGTCGGCTTCTACCAGCTTTTCCATCCTTCTGTATATAATTCGTGTTAATATTTTGCAACCATGACTTATTAAACTGATAGTTCTGTAGTTTTCACACCTGTCTGCACCCGCTTTCTTTGGAATGGGGATTATAACATTTTTCTTAAAGTCTGAGGGTACTTCACCTGTCTCATACATCTTACACACCAGGTGAAACAATTTTGTCATGGCTGGTTCTCCCAGAGACTTCAGTAGCTCTGACGGGATATCATCTATTCCAGGGGCCTTGTTTCGACTTAGATCTTTCAGTGCTCTGTCAAATTCATCTCTCAGTATAGTATCTCCTATTTCATCATCATCTACATCCTCTTCCCTTCCTACAATAGTGTCTCGAAGTTCGTTTCCTTTGTAGAGCCCCTCTATATACCCTTTCCACCTTTCAGCTTTCCCTTCTTTGCTGAGAACTCGTTTTCCATCAGTGTCCTTGATATTCATAGAGCTGTTTTTCTTATCGCCAAATGTTTCTTTTATTTTCCGGTAGGCTGTATCTATTTTCCCCTATTTATACATTCTTCTACATCCTTGCATTTGCCTTCTAGCCATTCCTGCTTAGCCATTTTGCACTTCCTGTCAATCTCATTTCTTAGTCGTCTGTACTCCATTTTGCCTGTTTCATTTACTGCATTTTTATATTTTCTCCTTTCATCGATTAAATTTAGTATCTCCTGTGACATCCAAGGATTCTTTGTAGGTCTTGCCTTCCTACCTATTTTGTCCTCTGCTGCCTTCACTATTTCATCTCTCAATTTTACCCATTCCTCCTCAACTGTTTTATGTTCCCCTGTTTCTGTCAATTGTTGCCTGAAGCTCCCTCTGAAATTCTTAAGAACTTCAGGTTCCTTCAATTTATCTAGGTCCCATCTCCTTATTTTCCTACCTTTCTGTAATTTCTTCAGTTTCAGCCTACAGTTCATAACCAACAAGTTATGGTCAGAGTCTATGTCTGCCCCTGGGTATGTCCTACACTTCAAAACCTGGTTCCGAAATCTATGTCTTACCATTATAAAATCTATCTGGTATCTCCCGGTGTCTCCTGGTCTCTTCCACGTATACAACCTTCTTTTGTGATTCTTAAACCAGGTGTTTGTTATAACTAAATTATATTCCGTGCAAAATTCTACCAGGCGGCTTCCTCTTTCATTCCTTTTGCCCAGACCATATTCACCCACTATCTTCCCTTCCCTTCCTTGTCCTACTACCGAATTCCAGTCTCCCATAACAATTAAGTTTTCCTCTCCCTTAATTGTCTGAATAATTTCCTTTAGCTCCTCATATATTTCTTCGATCTCCTCATCATTGGCAGAGCTAGTTGGCATATAAACTTGTACTACTGTTGTCGGTGTTGGCTTCGTATCTATCTTGACAATGATAATGCGATCGCTGTGCTGGTCATAGTAGTTTACCCGCATTCCTATTTTCTTATTCATTATCAATCCTACTCCTGTGATACCCCCGACTGATTTTGTATTTATAATCCTGTACTCACCTGACCAGAAATCCTGTTCATCCTGCCACCGAACTTCACTAATCACCACTATATCTAACTTCAACCTATCCATTTCCCTTTTTAAATTTTCTAATTTTCCTACTCGATTAAGGGATCTAACATTCCATGCTCCGACCCGTAGAATGCCAGTATTGTCTTTCCTGATGATCACATCCTCCTGAGTAGTCCCCGCCCGGAGATCCGAATGGGGGACTATTTTACCTCCGGAATATTTTACCCGAGAGGATGCCATCATCATATGTTCATACAGTAGAGCTGCATGTCCTCGGGAAAAATAATGGCTGTAGTTTCCCCTTGCTTTCAGCCGTTCGCAGTAGCTGTGTGGCAAAGCCACATTAGCTGATGTTACAAGGCCAGCTCAGTCAATCATCCAGACTGTTGCCCCTGTAACTACTGAAAAGGCTGCTGCCCCTCTTCAGGAACCACACGTTTGTCTGGCCTCTCCACGGATACCCCTGCGCTGTGGTTGCACCTACGGTACGGCTATCTGTATCGTTGAGGCACGCAAGCCACCCCACCTCGGCAATGTCTGTGGTTCATGGGAGTGGGCAGTAACATTATAATGCAGTAACATTATATACGAATATTAAGACGAAAAATTCCTAGCAGGAAAAATTATATATAAAAAAAGACAAAGATTACTCACCAGACGAAGGAGGACGGGTGTGACAGCATCATGAATAAATAAATAAATAAATACACACAGACACACAAACGCAAGCTTTCGCAACCCAGTTGCTTCTTCAGGCAGAAGGGAAGGAGAGGGAAAAGGAAATGATGAGGGTTTTAAGGAAGGGGGTAAGGAGCCATTCCAATCCCGGGAGAGGAAAGACTTACCTTGGGAGAAGAAAAGGAAGGTGAACAAATACACACACACACACCCATACATTCACACAGACACAAACAAACCTAGCTAGGTTTGCAAGGTGAACAAATACACACACACACACACACACACACCCATATATTCACACAGACACAAACCTAGCTAGGTTTGTTGTGTGTGTGTGTGTGTGTGTGTGTGTGTGTGTGTGTGTGTGTGTATTTGTTCACCTTCCTTTTCTTCCCCCAAGGTAAGTCTTTCCTCTCCCGGGATTGGAATGGCTCCTTACCCCTTCCTTAAAACCCTCATCATTTCCTTTTCCTTCTCCTTCCCTTCTGCCTGAAGAAGCAACTGGGTTGCGAAAGCTTGCATTTGTGTGTCTGTGTGTATTTATTTATTTATTCGTGATGCTGTCACACCTGTGCTCCTTCGCCTGGTGAGTAATCTTTGTCTTTTTTTTATATAAATAATTTTTCCTGCTAGGAATTTTTCGTCTTAACATTCATATATATATATATATATATATATATATATATATATATATATATATATATATATATATATATATAAGAGTAAAACGTTAGTGGTCTGAAAAGAATTTCTTCCAATTTAATATCTCGAGTGGGTTGATAGATCTCAGTTTTCAAGATCTATTTTACTTTGTAGGAGATGTTCAGTGCTAAATATGTCACTTTTACTGTGAAGACGGAGAATCTTCTCATGAAAAACAACTCTGTAAAAACATTACCAACAGTTTCCTCTGTTATGTTTTTATTTCATATTGTACCTATATAACAGAAATCATACTTTTTTTACAGGAACATGTGTGTTGATCCATGGACAAGTTGTTCACAAAAGTGAACATAACAAATCTCAGCATCCCCGACATGCATATACATTCCATATATTTGACCAGAAAAGAGCAAAATATTCACCTGAGAACTGGCTGCAGCTGAAAGAAGGATGGAACTTCCCTGCCTTATACAAAAGTGCACCAGTTTCTGATGTCTAGACACAGTGGCTAAAAGTTTGACATTGGGACAAAAAAAAAAAAGTCTCATCAGCAAACCCTAAATATTATGCTCATTTCTTCTATCAACAACTACTACTCTATATAGAAATGATGGATCTTATGAAATAAGAACCAGATGACATATTTTTATCTAGGGTTTTGCTATTTGTCGTCATTTTGAAGGACTTCAATAATGTTTTTGTAGATATAATGAAACTTCAGTGTTGTTGTTATAGATGATGAATGCTGGTGATTCAAAGCAATATTTTCTGTTTACTATTTACAGAAAGGTATTAAAGCAAGACATGCCACCTGGTATGTAGCAACAATTACATGGAAAATTCCACTTAATGTGAATGGTTGTGTATCTGTCATTTGTGTATGTGAGTGCAGGTGCATATTTTTTGTCTTTGTTGTTAAACAAATTTTTATTTTAATAAAAGAATAATGATATGAGTGGTTGAAATGTACTACAACAATATTTTTCCTATCTTATAAGCTAAAAGTGAGGTATTACTATAGGCAGGTAGAAATAAACTACTAATGAGAACATGGTAGTGCCATAACCTGATTTCCCCAGAAAACTTAAATGTCTCAGATTATTACTCGAACATTTCTGAGAAAATTATGATGAAAATTTCAATGTATATCAGTGCCTTCTAGCATGAGAAAGCTTCAAACAAAGCAATGGCTTGTCACTTGGAATTGGCTTCTCACCTTTGTGTCATTTGTTCAAAGACTGAATATTGTTCTGTTTTGTTTTGATTTCATTCATTTATCCATGTCTGCAGAAGATTGCTAGATGAATATTTCTTATCAAGTTATGGGTTACAAGTTTGTTATATTAATTACAAAATTACACATAGTTTCCCTAATACATCATATATTTATTATGTAATGCATATGTGTATGGTATTTTCAAGGATTGAAATTTATATAAATCATCAACCATCAACTTTTTATAAATTTATTCTTATATTAAGTCTTATGCTAATTCTTAGTTTTATTCTTGTATCTAATAAGGATGGTTAACAGCTTACCACAAAGACGTACAGCATGCTGTGACAGGCACTTAAAAAAGACACACACGTACAACAAGTAAGCTATGGGCAATAGGCTTCCTTCAGAATAGAAAGATTCACGCAATGACACAACTGTCATCTCTGGCTGCCACACTCCAAATCAAGCTCTGTAGTGAGGGGATAGGATGCACCTCATCATAGTTCTTTGTACAAGCTGTAAACTATCCTTATTATGTTGTTTCATTCTTGTATTTTATTCATATATTAATTCTTATTTTATACTTATGTCCCATATTCAGGAAGACATACCAATAGTACTGACATGACCCACAGTAGAACGTCCAATGAAAACAGTGCAAATATTTTTCTCAGTGTGTCGGTGTGACTTTTTTAAATTTTCCATTCACCATACAAGCAATAGCTGTAAAAGGACAATGCTATTTCAACATTCTGAAACAAACATTGGTGTAGTTATCTTCTACAGACATGACAGGGGTGGGGAGTGAGTGGTAGTGGTGAAGACAATAAAAACAACAACAATAATAATAATAATAATTTTACAAACACTGGGTGCAAATGCATGAAGCCACGGCACAACTTGAAGGTTCTACATGCTAAAAGGCACCTAAACTACATCAAATCTTTGAGTGTAACATTTTTCATAAACGGAACAAGTATTGATAGAGTGAGATATGTATTTGCTTATTTTGAACCTTCTTCCATTGATGAAACTTTCTGGTAAATTGGTCATGGGTTTTGCCACATTTTAGTCATACTTTGACTAATAACAGTGAAAAAGACATTATTCAGGATGAAAACAGAAAAATCAAAGAATAATTTGGATTTTTATATGTGATTGATCTCATTTTCTGTTCTTTCTACACTACATGTGAGATGGTGCATAGAGTCTCTCATCCAGCAGGTGACCAGACAAAGGCAAGGCAAGATGTGGTGGCAGTGATTCCTGATATGGATTCCGCTGCTTTGCAACCAGTCGGCAGCCAACCAAACTCTGTATCAGTGTCGCACAGGACAGCAGCATGAATAAAGTAGTAACAATAACCACAATTATGAAACAAACCAGTAATCAATGATAAAATAAATACGGGCTGAAGCAAAGAACTGAAATGAAAAAATTAAGAGTGATTTTTTATGGGTCTAAATTCCATTCCCCCTCCACCATGGATCGCTCTTATGCACCTAGCTCTTCATTTCAATGTAGTACTTTTATCTGCTGGATGTATTCAGACCAGTCTTCCCCCCCTCCCCCCCCCCCCAGTTTTTAGTTTTTTCTCTCTAAACTCCCCTAGTACTATTGAGATTATTCTCTGATGTTTCAGCACATGTATATCATCCTGTCCCTCCTTCATGTCAGTGTTTCCCATATGTTCCTTCCTACCCTGATTATTGATTCCACAGAAATATTCCTCATTCATTATCTTATCAGTCCACCTATGTTCAACATTTTTTGTTATTACCACATCTGAAATGCTTCAATTCTCTTCTGTTCCAGTTTTCTCCCTTGTTTCACTTCCATACAAAATTGTGCAGCAAATGTACAATTTCAGAAATTTCTTCCTCACATTAAGGCAAATACCAGTTGGCTATTTGATAATAGGCCATAAAGCCTGGCCAGATCCACTGTCTCTGAGGATGTCACAACTGCTTACATCACCCATGGATTTTGATGGTCATAAGGACACTGACAAGCATTTCAGGTAAGTTACCTCTCATGGCCTCTTCATCACCAGTTGGTGCAGCAATGGTTTTTCCTGGACTGCTCGATGCCATAATGACTCCCAATACGTCCTGAACCTCAGTGTCATCAATGATCTCCTTGTAGTCTCATAGCAGTCTATTGTGTCTACAAAGGGTGTAATTTTAAGTGAGAAATAAGTGGAAGATCGAACCTGTGTTCATGGAGGCACCATGTAATCTGGGGTCTGTGATCATAGTTCTACCGCAGCTACCTGTGGATATTGGAGTCCAACCTGTGCCACTGACTGGTTCACTTACATATTTTCATGTCAAATGTCCAACATCTCCACCACTCTTAGAGTTCTTGTTCAAGATTAGATCATATAAGAACTTTCACGTCATATTTTGGTGGCAATTTCATCGGTCAGATGCCTTTCTCAATTTTGAAGCCTCTCTCTATTACATTAAGGACTCACCATTTTGAGGAAAAATGAACAAAATTAAAGATTATTAAAAAAAACAACAACAACAAAAAAACAAAAAAAAAACACCTTACATTTATTACTTTATTTATTGTTTTAGTATCTGTTATAATGTTCCTGATAACTATGGAATGTGTGTTGCAATCTAGTAAATAAATTCCTATTCATTAAATAATAACCCCCCCCCCCCCCTCCTTAGACATCCATGTAACAGATCTGAGCTTAGTGGTGCTAGGGTTAAATCAGTAAATGATTAAAAGCCATCTGTCCAGGCATAGTGACCATAATGGTATTGAAACAAACAATGCTAAGAGAGAATGCTGCAATACTATTTTTATTTTCTGAAAATAGTAACAATGCAAGACAAAATTTCGGAAGAAATAATTGCATTACTGTTAACAGACACACAAAAAGTATAACTACTGTTCTAACTTTCAGAAGACAGTTTCTTCATCAGAGGAATAGGTTGTGTTTGGTTAAAAAGGAAGGGCTGGATGCTCAGAGGCCACGATGAAAGGGGAACCCTTTTCCATGGTTAGCAGGTTGAACCAAAAATAAAACGAACAATGAGAAAGACAGATGTCAGATGAAGATTCATTGGAAGTATCCTCAGGAATGTATTTCATCCCGAAGGAGGTAGCATTCTTGAGTGTTATCTGAATGTGTGAAAATCTTACCAGAAATGAGTAGAGTAGATTAAATGAATTGCATTTAATTTAATTAAAGGTCCATTTATTAAGCATGAAGATGTTAGAAGCTCGTTGAACTCCAGTAACTAATATTAAAGATAGCCTTTGTGAATTATGATGTGGCTTACCAGGAACATACATTTTTATAAAAGCTAATCCATCTATAACTTGCTCCTACATATACAATCTGATAAAAAGTATCCATACACTAGTAAGTGGACATTAATAAGGAGGTGTGTGTTCAACTCCAAGATTCATGACAATGTTAGTTCTGCTGGAGCACTTTTAATGAGGCACATGAATCATTTTAAAGTAAAGGCAACCCGCTCTTACTCAAGAGCTAAAATAAAGAAGTTAGGGTTGCAAGACCTGGGATACGGAGTGACTCACCTTGAAGGCATTCAGGTCAGGACTCCGGGCTGGCCAGTCCATTTCAGGAATGTTGTTGGCCACAAACCATTGCCACATATGCTGCTTCATGGCAGGATGCACTGCCATGCGAATATAAATGATGACTGTCTCCTAGCTCTCCCTTTGCTGTAAAATGTGTTTGTAATCATCTTAATATTGTAAGCCATCTTCTTCATCTCCTTCGCCTCCCCTTCATCAGCCTTTTCTTATGCGCTGATAAACATCGAAAACACAGCAGCATAGAAATCAAGAGGTATCACTGGAGTATTGAGGTGCTGGGAGGCAAATTAATGTGACAGGATGGGTTGATGAAACAATCTTCAATCTTTTGCCAACTTCTGAATAGCATCTAAATGTGTGGTGTGGTTGGAGAGGTGGGGTGGTAGATTTAGGAGGCTTAATAATACAGTTATCAATGCCCTTACAAAACTATTAAACAATATCAGAAAGACACAACAGGTAATACGAAATAAAATCATACTTATTCTCCCCCCAGTCTCACCCATTATCATTGACACAATTACAATAGATCTCATCATGGAAGATAGCATTTAAAGTATTCAGCTGCTCTATGAGTGTTAGGTGAAACTGAGCAAGATTTTGAGTAAGAAAAGGATGTATGGATGGATGGGGTGATGTGGGTGCAGGACAGTGTGGTCTTTAGTGCCCTTACAAAATAATTTGGTGATGAATGTGACCTGAGTAAAAAGTGAACAAAGAAAAACAGGCAACAGAAAGTAAGTACCCAAACTACACAAACGACGTGGGAGGCGAAGTGAACAAATACTGCATGTCAACAATGTAGGATGGTCCACTAAAGTACACAGCCATAAAAGTACTCTTAACTCAGTTCCAGGGTACAATGAACTGATCACTGATAGAAAAGGGATCTTCAGCCATTCTTTAACACACTAAAACCTCCAGCCTAAAATCTTAGGCCAGAGTCCCAAGAGTTCACAAAATTTCAAAATGTTCATCACACTTGCCTCATTATCAGCTAAGTCAAGGAAGAGCACTGTCAAGATTTGCTGCTGCCCTCTCAGCACAATATAAAATACATTCAATTAAAATGTGGCATACAGAGATTTGGACGCCACAGGCATCACAAAACGGGGGATTCTCTCAACAGAGTAAATAGCTGTGTGTCAAAAGGCAGTGTCCAATTCAGAGACATGTCAAGGCTACCTCATGCTGCCTCAATTACTGACAGGAGGTTCGCCATGGTTGGACAGTTGGCTTAACCAACTGCGGTTTATTGCCATTCACTGGCAACTATGATGCCTCCCACAATTGAAGGGATCTCTGCCGCACCACAGAGATGATGTCCTGCAGGGGAATGGCACACTGTATGATGTCACAGCCTCTTGGCAGCCTGATCAGCCATTTCAATGCCACGAATTCCGACATGCCCTGGTACCCAACAGAATGACACTTGCTGCCCCCGCTGCTGGAGGAAGTACTGTCTGTCATGTAAGAACTGTATCATCATCTCAGCTGGATACAGATTTTGTAAAGATTGCAGTGCACTGAGTGAGTCAGAGCACAGAAGAAACCATTTGCCATGAACACGCTGCATTTGCTCCATCACCCGCAGGATCGCGTATACCTTTGCTGAGAAAACAGATTATGCAGTGGAGAGGCGAATCCTGATGATGTGGTTGGGGAACACTACGGAGCAGCCTAGGGAGTCCCCATTTGGACCCATCCATGGAAATCACTGCAGAATCATGATGCTCATTTAAAATGTTAAAAAGCAGAGATTGAAATGTAAAATCATTAGTATAATGTGTCAAGTCTAAAAGTAATCTGGGCCTCTGTAGGAGCCAAGGTGGACATTTACTCCAACCTCGATTTAAAACATTCAAACTTGCCACACCCATATCTAAAAAACAGTCCTTAGTATGAATCCCAAAAGGCCTTGTAGCGCAAAGCCGATTTTGAAAAAGCCTTTCCATAGGCGGCAAAGCAGGTGCACATGGAGTGGACAACATGGTATATGCCTGGCACACTATAAGGAGCTGTCACTGTATGTGGAGCACTGGCTCAGTAGCCTCGGCACAAAGGCTTAGTGTAGGGCTGGTCCAAAATGCTCCGGTAGTTACTGAATCCCTCATGGTGCACCACATCCAACTTTTTGGGTATGAAATTCTTGGAGAACCATACACCGTGCAGCAATAATCAAGTTGGGATTGTACAAAGGCTCTATAAAACTGTAGCAGACTAATCCTGTCAGCTCCCCATGAAGTGTGAATAAGACACTTTAAAATACTTAGTGCTTTGAGGCACTGGGCACCGTCTCTTCAAGTCTTTAAGATGCGGCAACCAGGTAAGTTTAGAGACAAATGTAAGTCCCAGAAAACACACAGTGTCTTTAAAATTCAGAACAGTGTCCCTCATCTGCAGTTCAGGTAAGTTAAAAATAGACTGTGAACAGTTAAAAAGAACACACACAGACTTCTCGGTTCAAAATTTAAAATCAGTCTTCTGCACCCATTCATCCAGCAGTCTGAGAGTTAACTGCAACTGACGAGTTGTCGTTGCAAGGCTAGAAGAAGAGCAAAAGAGAGAAATAATCAATAAATAATGAACACTGAACAGGACTTTTCACAACAGAAGTAATACTGTTAAAAGCTAAGGTTAGTGATGTGGGCCGGGTATATTCCCACTGGGAAGGAACTTATAAAATGGAAATATTGCCAGGAATATTTCTTTGGCCCAGTAAAACTGCAAAAACTTGGGAATTTATGAAAATTTTTAGATTTTGAAAGCTTTAACACTTATTGACAGTTAACACTTATTGCCAGTTAACACTTTCACTGTGGCTGACGCTCATAAGCGTCCCCACTCAATGAAGGATAGCGTCAGCCGCAGCGAAAGTGTTAAAGAACCTTATAACAAGGTAAACGAAGTAAATTCATACATTTTAATCCAAGATTTATCATTCTCTGCATCAATTTCCTTGCTAATTCCATGTAGAACATCATTTACTTCAGTCTGATGGAAAAAGTAATTTATAATATTTGCTAGGGCTACAATTTTTCAGCAAGTTGAAACCCCACATTGCTGTAAATGAAACCTAAACTTACAAAATATTTCTCTGGAGCCATAATTCTCAACCAGCTGTCATCTGTAGTATTTCTTAATTTTTCCAAAAGAATGACTAGAGGTGTATCACTTTCAGAATTCAAAGACTCCTCAATTCCTGTGATGAATTATGATTTGTAAAAAATTATTTTCTAAAATATTGCTCTCAACTTGTCTCAGAATCTTTAATTAATGTTTTACAATGTTCTTTGTTAATTAAATCACGTTTATTTTCAAGTAAATAATAAATCTTGACCGTTTTATTTGCATAATTTTCCCCCGAAATGCCATTTTCATTGACAAATGTCCACAAATTCTCTCACCAGTTTATTTTAAACTATACAGCATAAAATACCATTAACATTGACAGAAAACTTAACAAAATTGAATGAACCAATCTCTCTGTATATTAATTATTTTGGGACTGGCAGTTCTAGGAAACGTAAGAATTGTAAATATTGATGCTTGGTAGTTCTAGAGCTAATTGTTTGATATTTAAAATATTGAAAACTGAAAAATGTGTTTATTCCAAACAAGGAGGTTAAGTCCAGATCCATATAAACCTAAACCTATCCAAATATTTTGTTGTGTTTTAAAATAGAAAGTAGAAGTACTCAAATAAAAAAAAATAATAAAATAAAAATAGGTACTTAAATTGATCATAACCATACTTTAATTCTCAACCTTTAACTGCTGATGTGCGGTCTTTGAGACTGCGCTCATTTTTCATCATGTGATTTAAATACTTAATTACTGCCTCACTCCTATTAATTAAGTTTTATTGAGCTATCCTTGCTAATTAATCATAAGTTTCTGGGAATTTATGAATTTTGGGAGCAATGCCGCGACAGACCACCATTCTTTCTGTTGGCTGACTAGCTTGAAGGCTCCATCAGGTCGACTAGCAAGATGGGCACTAAGACTCCAAGAGTACGATGTCACAGTGGTATTCAAGAACGGGCGCAAACATAAGGATGCCGACTGCCTTTCAAGGAATCCATTAGTGGAACACAACTGCATTAATGAAATTTCAGCTCTCACTGAATTAGATGACGTTACAGCTGAACAGAGGGAAGATCCAACACTATTAAAAATGATAGAGGCCTTGGAGAAAGGAGAACCGACCAATGGAGAGTTCCAACTTATAAACGGAACATTGTACAAGAGCAACTATGATCCACTGGGCCTGAAATGGCTACTTGTTGTTCCAGCTCATCTCCAGCCAGCTATTCTCAAATATTTCCATGATGCTCCAATATCCGGTCATCTGGGATTCGTGAAGACCCTAGACAGAATCAGACGCAGGTATTACTGGAAAGGTCTCTACCGATCTGTCAAGCACTATGTGAGTCACTGTAAAGAGTGTCAGCGACGGAAGCATGTGCCGCAATTACCGCCAGGACATCTCGTACCAATTCCGCTGGCAGCAGCTCCATTCCACCGAGTTGGGATCGATCTTTTAGGGAGGTTCCCAAAGTCGACAACCGGTAACCGTTGGATAATAGTCTGCACTGACTACCTCACACGCTACGCTGTCACCAAACCTGTGCCGACTGCAGAAGCTCCAGAGATCGCAAAATTCCTTGTAGAAGACATTATTTTGAAGCATGGAGCACCACGTGTCATGATATCTGATCGTGGAAAAGTATTCCAGTCAAAACTAGTATCAGAGGTAATGTCCCGGTGCAACATTGTCTACAGAATGACAACTGCATACCATCCTCAGACAAATGGTCTTACAGAACGTTTTAACAAAACGTTAGCCGACATGCTGTCGATGTACGTCGATGTTGAGCAGAAGGATTGGGATACAATTCTGCCAGTCGTGACATTTGCTTACAATACCACAAGACAAGACACCACAGGCTTCACTCCGTTTTTCCTGCTCCATGGCCGTGAAGCTGAGACGACAATGGATACACTGTTCCTGTTCCAACCGGACGACACTCAGGATGACTATGTTAAACAGCTCATCACCAGGGTCGAAGAAGCAAGACAGCTGGCTCGCATACGGACACTGGACGCCCAGGAGAAGGACCGTCAGCAGTATAACGACAAGCACTGACCTGTTGTGTACAGCCCAGGAGATCTGGTATGGATTTTTACACCTGTACGGAAGGTTGGACTGTCAGAAAAGTTATTGAAGCGATACTTTGGTCCGCATCGTGTCATACGCTGCCTGTCAGACGTCACATACGAAGTTGAGGATTATGAGCCGTCGTCGAAACGTCAAAAATGAAGAGACACTGTTCACGTCCTGTGCATGAAGCCTTACTACGATCCAGAAGAGCAGGTAGATGACAATGGCTCCTTGTTCAAGGACTTTAAGGACGGTAATGTTCATGATGAAGCCACGACAGGAATGTCTGTCGTCGATAATCGCGGAGAAGGGAAGGATTCTCTTGAACTGTCATACAGAGGACCCATGACATGATCAAGATCAAGGACATTGCAGCTGGCTCCACAGGGATCATAACAGCGGGTCGCTGTTTCTCCAGGAGAGGGAGCAATGCTGCGACAGACCACGAACACCAACGACCAGCGTGGCGCAGGGGATAGCGTCACGGACTGCGAAGCAGAAGATCGCCGGTTCAATCCTGCCCACCGTCAAAAATTTATTTCTTTGAAATTGACAATTCCAGAAGGTTCTACATCTTTCTTATGTTAACTGTTCTTCTAAATTCTGGTAAATTCTGTCTGTGTATAAATAGCAGAGCACTCTGCCTGAGAGGCAGTCAGTGCTGCGTGTATGTTGAGTTCGTAATAAACGTGCTTTCAGTATAAGTGCTGTGTTTAGTTGCCTTCGAAGTCAAGCCTACTTCCATTGCAACGTGACAATATTGCAGGCAATATTCCCTGGGAATATTTCCTCGATTTTAAATTCCCGGGTATTTCACAACAGTAGCTGTGGCAAACAAAGAAAAACTTAAAACACTACTCTGAGGGACACTGTTTTCCTGGTCAAAGTGGTCAGAGAGCATGCCCCCAACTCGATATCTTAAACGACAACGAGAAATGAAAGGCCAAATGAAAATGGAAAGACTACCACGAAATCCCCATTTGTGAAGCTGTATGAGCATAAGATGCCTCCAAGAAGTATCGTAGGCCTTCTCGATAAAAAAAAAAATACACCCATAAGGTAGCGATGGCGCAGGAAAGCCTGTTGTATAGCTGCCTCCAGGAAGGCGAGGTTATCAAAGGTGGAACAATATCTCCTGAACCCACACTGGAAGTGACTAAGGAGCCACCTGGGTTCCATCATCCAGAGGTGGTGGCGGTTGCCCATCCTCTCTAAAGTGTGATAATTGATTGAACATATGTGATCTTACCGGGGTTTTAAAATGCCTCTCTCCACGAGTCAGGAAAGTGACCTGACGACCAAATGGCAATAAGAAGTTCGAGGAATATTTCTTTATTCCGTTGTGTTACATGCCACAGCATACTATAGTGGATTCTATCCTTGCCAGGGAATTAGCATGTGCTGCAGACAAAGCAGAATCCAGTTCCCACAGTGTGAAAGGGCAGTTATAATTCTGAGGACCAGTGGACCTGAAGTCCAAATTGCCCCTCTCAGTAACCACTCTGAGGCACTGGAATTCCAAATCCTGACTGGTAGTGGCTGTATCATTGGCAAAATAGATAGCTATGGTCTTCTTCTTGTTGCTTTAAGGGGACTTAACATCTAGGTCATCAGTCCCCTGTTCCTAGATAAGAGAAAAACTGGACAGCAGAATATCATGGCTGGCTGATCACAAAGATAAAACAGGATGAGCTGCACACACTAAAAAGCTCTAGGCCTTTTACATAAGTGTCTTAAAAAGTCTTTGAAAGTGCTGGATAGATGGGGACCTAAGATGTCAGGTGATAGCACCCACCACCAGATGGAATTGTAAAAACCAGCAGCACGAATAAAACTTAAAAATGTGTTAGCCATGGAGGCACTGTTGGCTAAAACTAAGGGTAGCACATCTGGGTTATATAAAGTTTGTCACAAGTTGGCAAAAGTGGACAGTCCATCAGTAAATGGGCTACTGTCAGCGCTGCGCCACATCGACACACAGGCAGGGTCTCACAGCAAAGGAGATATTCGTAGGTCAGCCATGTATGCCCTATGCAGAGGCGGCAGAGGACCGATTCACAACGTATGGGCCACAATGAAGACTTCCACAGTGCTGTGGATGTCCAATGCATGAAGCTTATTCTGCGCATCTGCAGTAGCCATTCAGTGTGCTCCAAACCTCATGTACCTTCCAGTGCAAAGCCAACTTCAGGTCCAATCCCGTTACGCCTATCTCCAGAGATGGTGTTGTAGTGGCTTGCTTGGCCAACTGATCAACATGTTCATTCCCCAGTACACCGATGTGACCTGGGTACACACAAAGGCCACAGAACGACCAGGTCTGCTGAGAGAGTGCCGGCCGTGGTGGCCGAGGAGACTGAGGCGCTTCAGTCACGGTCTGCACGGCCACTATGGTCGGGGGGTTCCAATCCCCCCTCGGGCATGGATATTTGTGCCATCTTTAGTATAAGGTATTTCATAAGTAGTTTGTAAGTTTAAGGACTGATGACCCCGTAGTTAAGTCCCATAAGCTTAACAATCATTTGAACATTTTTGCTGAGAGAGTAAACAGTGTCTTGGATCGACGGCCCTAAAGGGTGGCGAGAGAAACACTGGTCGATTGCCGGCAAGCCATTCAGAGAGTCACTACAGATGACAAATGACCCCTGGGGAAGGCTTTGAGGTGTTCCAGAGCCCTTATAATGGCGATCAAGTCTGCGGTGAAGACGGTACTCTCACGTGGTAAGGAATGCAGTTCAACATGGTCATCATGAAAATACACATACCCAGCACGACCATCTGCCAGGGAACCATCAGTGTAAATGGCTTCAGCGCCACAGAAAGAATCAAGGATTTGCAGGAACTGGCAATGGAGTTTTGTTGGAGAAATAGAGTCCTTTGAAGCATGGGACAGATCCAGACAGAGCTACAAACAAATTGTAAAATAATAATAATGTGTACACATTTTTACAATAACATATAATTCATGAAAATTATGTACAAGAATAGTATGAACAACTTCATATCTCGTTCTTCCAGAAGTCTATATATGCCATTGCTGTACTGCTGCAGGTCATCAGGTCTTGGGCTGTGCACGCTTTTGGGTGATTTACTGCAGACAGAGTTGCAAACAGGGGATGGACGAAGGAGGGATTTGATAGGAATAGGAAAAAGTGGCAAAGAGTGGACAAGATTTGAAGAATAAGAGAAGGGGACAAACATGGACTGTGATATTGGATAGGATTTGATAGGAATAGGAAAAAGTGGCAAAGAGTGGACAAGATTTGAAGAACAAGAGAAGGGAACAAACATGGACTGTAGCTGATTAACCCGACCTGGGCTGTCACGAAGGGATAGGGAGTGCAGCGTCTGGAAACAAAGAGCTGCTGGTTGAGATGGTGGGGCGAGGCCTGAACATGGGCGACATAGGAAGCTAGCAGGTGTTGCCTGCTGAACTGCAGTGGGAAGACCCCAGCTTTGACTAGGAGGATCGTCACAGTACTCGTGCGAAAAGCTCCCATCAGGAAACTAACACCACAATGCAGAACTGGGTCCAAGGTCTGCAGTGCTGAAGGCACGTCTGAATCATATACTATGCTTCCATAGTTAAGGCGCAACTGAATGAGGTCCTGACAGAGCTGCAGGAGCGTTGGGCGTGCAGCTTCCCAAACAGTGTGGTTCAGACAATGCAGGATGTTTAGGTGCCGCCAGCACTTTTGTTTGAGTTGTTGGAGATGTGGCACCCAGCCAACATCGCTAAAAATTGGTACATCTCTTTGACACGCAGCAGGTTATCAGCTACATAAAGTTCGGGTTCTGGCTGTACCGCCCGACGTCAACAGAAATATGTCACCCCAGTTTTTGAGGCAGAAAACTGAAAACTTTGGGCAAACACCCACGACTGTGCCTTTCAAATTGCTATCTGCAATGGCCGTTCAGCAACACTGATGCTGGTGGAGCTAAAATACATGCAGAGGTCATCAGCATGCAATGACGTGGAAACTGATGACACCACAGCTGCTGCAAGAACATTAATCATGACTAAACATGTGGGGACACTAAGAACGGAACCCTGTGGGACACTGTTTTCTTGATAATGAGGTGAGCTGAGACAAGTATCAGCATTAACACGAAATGAACGCAACGCAAGGAAGTTCTGTATGAATACAGGAAGTGGACCCCATAAGCCCCACTCCTACAGCGTAGACAGTATATGGTGGTGCCAGGTGGTGTCGTACGCCTCCGCAGATCAAAGAAGACGGCAACCAGATGTTTGCAGTGAGTAAACGCTATATGGATGGCCGACTCTAGTGACACGAGATTGTCGATAGCGGAGCGGCTATGTTGGAACCCACCCTGTTGTGGGGTCAAGAGTCCCTGGTCCTCAATGGTCCATATAAACCTCACACTCACCAACCATTCGAAGATCTTGAATGAAACGTTTGTAAGGCTAATAGGTCAGTAACTATCAGCCATCTGCGGATCCGCCCCAGGCTTCATCACTGGAATGATGATGCTATCTTGCCAATGGGATGGGAAACACCCTCAAGCCAGAGATGATTGAGCAGGGCGAGAAATTAGTGCTTAAAATCTGCTGACAGATGAAGGAGAAACTGACTGTGAATACGATTGGGTCCAGGGGAGATGTCAGGGCAGGCGGCAAGGGCACTTTCGAACTCCCACTCAGTAAAAGGGATGTTGTATGTTTCCCAACGTTGCATTCTGAAGGATATTTGGCGCAGAAATCTGCACTATTAGCAGCAGTCGCTGAGCTGCGATCGTAATGGCCTGCCAGGTGCTCAGCTATGGCAACAGGGTCAGTAAATATTGTACCCTGAATGCAGAGACATAGGATTCCTGTCGGTGGGCGGTGCCTGAAGAGGCAGTGAAGCTGCCATCACACCCATGAAGAAAAAGTGTGGAAGCCAACTGAGGCAACATACTTCTCCCAGAAGTCCCTCTTGCTTTGCTGGATCCGTCGCCGTGCCTCTGCCTGGAGACACTTGAAGGCAATAAGATGATCTACAAAAGGGTGGTGTCGGTGGAGCTGCAGTGCTTGCCGACGTTCCCGGATGGCTTCAGCGATCTCCAGTTTCCACCAGGGCACCATCTTACGGTGGAGTGATCCAATTTGGTGGGGACAGTTTTTTCGGCTGCAGAAACGATGGCCTCTGTGACCTGCTGCACAGCAGCCTTAAAATCAGCCGGAAGGGGAAAGGGAATCACAGCATCTGAGGAATTAGCTGGCCAGTCAGCCCCATGGAGGGACCAGTGAGGCAGACGGTCAGCAGGCAGACACTGTGGGAGCGACGATAGGAAAATGGTCGTTGGGGCACAGGTCATCGTGGACCCTTCAGGTGAGATGTGCAAGGAGGCTAGGGCTGAAGATGGACAAGTCTATGGCAGAATACTTTCCAAGCACTATGCTAAAATGGGTAGGAGCACCAGTGCTGAGAAGGCAGTTGTTCTGCTCCGAAAGGAGAGACTCAACATCTCTACCCCGGGCCAAGGTCTGTGTGCCACCCCACAGAGTGTGGTGGGTGTTGAAATCTCCCAAAAGAAGAAAGGGTGGGGGAAGTTGGGTGACCAAGGCAGTGAGGTCTACAGGAGAGACAGCATCATCTGGTGGAAGGTAGACAGAGCAGATGGTAAAATCTTGCACTACCTGGAGCCTAACAGCCACTGCCACAAGAGGTGTTTGAAGAGGCATGGCAGCACTGGGGCAGAGGCTAGGACATAGACACAGATGCCACAGGAAACTCTGTGACAGACAGAACGGTTTTTAAAATAGCCCCGATAGCCTCGAAGGGCAGGGGTTCTCTCGACAAGGAACCAAGTTCCTGTAGGGCTAAACAGAGCACAGGGAAGCAGCAGAGTAACTGCTGCAGCTCAGCCAGATGGTGGAAAAGCCACCAAAATACAACTGCAGGATTTCTACTGCACTGGGCAGAATAGCCATAATGTAATGGATAAGCAGGTTATTCCGCAGGGGCACCCGCTGCCAACTCCTCAGAATCTCCAGGATCTAGAACCATGGATTCTGGAAATCCAGCTAGGGCAATATCCGTGGGGGACACAAGGATCTCCACCTCACCTTCAGAGGCAGAAGATGTAGTCGAGCATTTATTTCGAGCCATTGAGAAGTCTTTCTTCTTTTCCTTCTTATTCTGTTTCCCCTCTCGTTTGCCCTATGGTGTTAAGGGCTGGGAGGGCTTCTTGGGAGTGACATCAAGGACTGTCGAAGAGCTGGAAGCCTTTCGACCTGCAGTTTGTGAATCCTTCAGCCATTGCCTGGGATCCCCTGGCGCACTCTAAGAATCCTTGAGAGGGAGAGTCCTGAGGGACTTCTTCCAAGCGAGAAGTGCTGGAGGAAGCTGTTGTTCCCGGCTGGGGGTTGGGGACTGGTGTCCCCAATGGTTGGGGGAAGCTGCCCCCTCAACAGGTGCTGGAGTGGTAGATGGTGGATCGCCCTCACCTAACGAGGGGGCAGCGGAAGCTTTATGGCCTCTAGGGCTCACAGGATGAGGCAATATCTTGTTATGAGTCATACCTTAGTGCGCGGGGACGACATAGCAGCAAAAGAGGTGTTCGTGGTTACTGGATGGAGCTGCTCATATTTCTTTCTTGCCTCATTGTATGATAGCCAGTCCAAGGTCTTTATTTCTATGATCTTTTGTTCTTGATGTAGAATTTTACAGTCCGGAGAGCAAGGTGCATGTAATTGCTGACAGTTCAGACAGACAGGGAGGTGGGGTGCATGGAGCGTCCGGATGAGATGGACATCCACATTCCCTGCATGTGGGGCTGGAAGTGCACCGGGAGGATATATGCCCCAACTTCCAGCACCTGAAGCACCTCATAAGGGGTGGGACGTATGGTTTCACTTCACACCAGTAGATCATTAGTTTGACCTTCTCAGGCAGTGTATCACCTTTGAATGCCAGGGTGAATACACCAGTGGCAACCTGTGATCTTTTGGTCCCCTATAAACATGCTTGACAAAGTTGACTCTGCATTCCAGGTTTGTACGCAATTCATCATCGTACTGTGACAATAAATCCCGGTGATAAATATGATATTGGACCATACTGAGCGTCTTGTGGGGCGTGACACTGATGGGAATATCATCCAGCTTGTCACAGGCCAATAGTGCCCTCAACTGGGGTGGGGACGCCCTCTGTATCAAAACAGTCTCACTTCTCATTTTTGAGAAAGACGCCATCTCATCACACTTGTCTTTGAGGTGGTCAATGATGATACTGTGTAGCTCTGTTTCAATTTGATATTCCCTAAGACTCTTTGCTATTTGAAGTTTGGCCATCTGTTCGGAAGTTGATGTTTCCACCAACAGCGTCTAACGACCGTCACCCCTTTTCGGAATGACTCAAACTGAGCCCTAATATTTTCCTAATTCACGGAAAGTTTTATTAGTTCACAGTCTCTATAACAAAGTCATTCCACTGTAGGTGAAGTTGAACTTATCTTATATGCTGGATGAAGTCCATTGCGTTGTGAGCTGTCTTCGGCATTCACTAAAAGATTTGACGTTACAGGATCTTTTTGTAAATCATAAACATGTCAGTTGATATGGAAACAATTTTTATTTCCATTTAAATAAAGTTTAATCAATCACATTGTTGCACAATCAAAAAATGCAGCTGCAAGCCAACAGAGCTGCTTACAGGTTTGTGACTGCTAGAAGACTAACTAAACATGGTTTCTCTCAAACATCTTTCTACGTAACTGCGTAATAAGATTGATGACAAAGTTTTGTAATTCACAATTAAACAATATTATTTTACATTAAATATGCTAAACTACAGAAATTAAACAATTACATTTAAGCTTTGACTATTTATCTCAATGTATGTACATGTTTCATGAAATTTGTATTTAATGTGGTACACAAATTTAAAGTCATCCTTTGACTAGTGTTTACAGTGCTCAAATTATTTACATTATTTGTGGTTTTGAAGTGCACACATATTTGTTTTGCCAATATTGTGTAGGTGTAATATTATTGTGACATGGAATTTTAATGTATTTCAGTTTGCGGTCTAATTTTTTATTAATACGGATTTGTATATGGTTGTCATAGTTTTGTTAATTTCAAAGATAGTTTCTTAGTACCAAATGGATTATTAATTTTAGTGCATGAAAAATTATCAGTATTTAATTTAGGATCCAGTGATATATAAAACATGGTCTGTCCTAATTTATTTAAACAAAAGGTATATACGAAATCATGTTGTGCAATAGTTATAACATGTAGTATTGTTGTTTTTATACAAATTAGTATCTATATAGGTTCAGCAATTTCTGGAACTAAGTGTAATGCATTTTTAGTGTTCGCAGCTATTATTTACGAAAGTATTAAAAATTGAAAATTACGTAAAAGGACAACCAAAGTTATGTTTAAATCAACATACTATTTCTTAAATGTGTTTTACTAATATTGTTAATAGAATTTCAAACTGAAGGCGAAAATGTGATATTTTACATGTCCGGCAGTGAAGTTTTATTTTAGGTGTCAGATATTTCGTGTTTATATGTTGGCAACTGATTTCTGTACGGAGTGTGCAACATAGCAGAAACATTACAAGCGTGCCATTCTGCAACCATTTTACTGATTTCAAGTTACCAGCAATTCCTTTGTTGATATAGAAGGGCAATACCTTTTCAAACAAACCTTCCTTTCTCTTCGCGACAAGAAACACATTCCGGTTAATAGCCTATGTTCTGTTACTCTGATCATGACATTTTTTTTGAAGAACCTAAGTCCAGAGGACTGGATACCCTAGCCCTCATTTTGATTGGGTGTTGTTACCCACTTCCTCCCCCCCCCCCCCCCAGTGGTACACCCATCCCACTAGGAGGTGGAAAATTACTCAATAGGTCCATCTCTATCCCACGAGCAACTAGGGAACTAAATGTCGGCCTAGACAGAGCACCACATGCATAGGTAAGCCTTACGCAACTGAGGTTCGGCAGTATCCCCAGAGGTAGCTAGCTAACGACTGTTCCACTTCAACAGCCATGCATCCTATCAGCACGTAGCACAGCTTGGGATGAAGGGTTTTTTGTTTTTAATAAAGGTTTGTAACATCCTCCCAACCAAGTCAGTCAAGCCAAGATCCCCATTCCCTGGTACACACAACGATCCACCGCTGCGCCATACGGTGGTCACTGAAGCGTGCCCAAAGGTTACGGTGTCAGAGGACTGGTGGCACTTACCAGTCCCCAGATCAGTGACCCTGGGTTTGACAAGTCCTTACCCAGCAAATTAATGCTGAGCCCCCTGAAGTGTGAGTGAGAAAAGAAGACTAAAATACATTTACAAGAAAACATGACTGGCTGGCCATTAACAAACACAAATGAGCAAATCCTCCAGAATTCGTATCAGGAACACCTGTCAGCATGTGCAATTTAGAAGTAGATACACCTGGTGTATTAAAGCAACTTAAAACACTTTACAAAAGTAAGTCTCCCACTCCTGACTGTAAACCAATTAGGATCCTTTTAGAATATGCTGATGCAATAGCCCCATACCTAGTTATCATATACAACAGTTTGATCAGTGTATGTTCCATACCCAAATACTGGAAAGTTGCACAGGTCACTACATTATTCAAGAAAGGCAATAGGAGTGATCTGCAAAATTATAGGCCTATATCATTGATGTCATTTAGCAACAGGATTTTAGAACATATACTTTCCTCAAATATTATGAACTACCTCGAAGAGAATGACCTATTGACCCACAGTCAACACAGATTCAGAAAGTATTGTTCTTGTGAAACACAGCTAGCTCTTTACTCACATGATGCGATGAGTGCTATCAAAAAGGGATGTCAAGTAGATTCTGTATTTCTAGATTTCTGGAAGGCTTTTGACACTGTACTTCACAAGTGTCTTCTAATGTAGATACCTTGGTAACACATTAAAAACTTTCACCTAAAATTTTAATGAATACATCTAATAATGCATAAAATCTTAAAAATTTTAATACACATGTAGTGCAGGATTTCATTTTTCACACATGTCAATTAAATAGAGATCATATCTCGCAGCAAATGAGCTGCTGCTCTTTGATCTGAAAATAAAACAATTTACTAAAATGTGGCACACGATGATCTGAACATTAACCAACACCACACAGTGGAGGAACCTCTTATTGGAGCAAGGAGCCATGTGTTGAATAAGCAAGACCTCATCTTGTCTATGTGGCTGGAGAGAGGTATGCTGCAGCTCTATGGTGGATTTTACTAGACATGGCTCTATTGTTCACTGCTTTCAGCCATTCACATTACCAGTGACAAATGAGATGATAGCATGTAGAAGTATGGCACACTGAAATATCAGAGGATCATGACACACCTCCTCAGCTTCTACATCTGCCCTTTTGACCTTTATGCCTGGTATCCGGCAGAAAGATGTCTCCTTCCCAGTCATTGTAGGTGGAGTAGGGTGCAGCTAGAAATTCGGGACTACTTTAACTGCTGGATACAAGGTTTTGACAAATTAAAGGGCACTCAGTGAGTAGAGCAGAAAGGAATTTAGAACTTGCAACATATCTTATCTTCTGCAGTAAAGTGCTGAGTAAAGTAAAATGCTGAGACAGTCAGATTTTGATGACCCAATCAGGGAAAGCAACCAACAGAATACTCCTGTTAGGATGTGCCCATAAATGAAGCAATAGAGTAATGGTGCTCAGGTAAACATTCATAATATGTGCTGGAGTTCAGCTTCTCCTGTACTGCACTAAATCTAAAATTACTCTGGATCTCTAGAATAACCAGGATAGTAGGAAGATAAAATCCTGCATTGGAGTTATAGTTGCTTCACATCAAGCAACTTCAGCACATCATTCATGCTGAACCTAAAGGACCTTGTTGTTCATGGACAATTAGAGAAAAGGTTTCCCGTAGGTGAAAGAGCAACAGTATGGTATGAGACAAATTGGAGGCCATCAAATGGTGAGTGGTAGTTTGCCAACCTCAGCAATGAAATTGGCATGGTGCAGATCCTACAATTACTTGTTGCCAGCCTAATTCCCTAATGCTATATAACGTCAGTGATCTTCAGATATGAATTTGCATGAAAGACATATAAAACTGGAATAGGCACATTTTGCCTGCTCTCCAAGTTTGTGGCTAAGGCAGTTTAAGATGTCCAGACAATTAAGTGAGTTAACTATGTAAGTTCTGAGTAAAAATGCCAGAAATCTAATGCAGTTTTTAAAAAGTATAATGGAACCCTCATAATGGCAAAAACAATAACACTTAAAATAATGCTATAAGCAATAACATTCTCCTGCTAAAAATGGTCCAGATGAATGTAGGGAGATAGCCAAAAAAGCACAATTGATGGAGCTGTTCCAGAATACTATGTTTCAAAGTAGTGTTGTACACCTTAATGCTTTCATAGAATTTACTTATACAATTGTCTTTTATGTAGAAGAGCCCATACCGTAGTCATCTGTAACAGTGTCATGTTGTCAACTGTGGGTCAAAAACTCCACAATCTGCAGTGAGAATGACTAAGGAATTGCCCGGTCTTTAGCATCCAGACCAAATGGCAGTTAGCAATGTTTTATTGATGCTACAGGAAAATTTTGAAGAATGTTGTACTGGATTCAGTCATGACCTGGTGCAGGATTGTGAGCCACAGACGGTGCCAAATTCAGCTTGCACATGGAGAAAAGGCAGTAGCAAGGATTAAAATTATTATCTGAACTCCAACTTGCCTGCCTCCATGCTCAGCAATACTGACAGACTGTGGCAGCACCATTGGATAATGCTCTGCCAGTGTCCGGGTGATGTCTCCAGGTGTAGTTTGAAGGCACCCTTCTTTTAGCACCGATACAGTAAATAACTACATTTACCAGAAATCTTACTGATGGCTCCCACACTTTTAAAGCCAACGTGGAAAGTTCTAAAACACTTGCCATGACCTTTCATTGCTCTCGTTAATTATTCATCGAGCCTCTGCCCTTGCAAACCACTATTACAGACTCATAATTAAGAACAGCTCGCCAGTAGGACTACTGTTCAGTCCTGGTGTTTCCCCCATGCTCTGATGGACACTGACATACACTCCTGACCATTAAAATTGCTACACCATGAAGATGATGTGCTACAGATGCGAAATTTAACCGACAGGAAGAAGATGCTGTGATATGCAAATGATGAAAATTTCCAACCGATTGCTGATACACAAACAGCAGTTGACTGGCATTGCCCGGTGAGACATTATTGTGATGCCTCATGTAAGGATGACAAATGCGTACCATTATATTTCCAACTTTGATAAAGGTCAGATTGTAGCCTATCATGATTGTGGTTTATCGTATCACGATATTGCTGCTTGCGTTGGTCGCGACCCAATGGCTGTTAGCAGAATATGAAATCGGTGGGTTCAGGAGGGCAATGCGGAACGCCGTGCTGGATCCCAACAGCCTTGTATCACTAGCAGTCGAGATGACAGGCATCTTATCCGCATGGCTGTAACAGATTGTGCAGCCACGTCTCGATCCCTGAGTCAACAGATGGGGATGTTTGCAAGACAACAACCATATGCACGAACAGTTCGACGATGTTTGCAGCAGCAGGGACTATCAGCTCGGAGACCATGTCTGCGGGAACCCTTGACTCTGCATCACAGACAGGAGGGCCTGCGATGGTGTACGCAACAACGAACCTGGGTGCATTAATGGCAAAACATAATTTTTTTGGATGAATACAGGTTCTGTTTACAGCATCATGAGGGCCGCATCCATGTTTGGCGACATGGCGGTGAACGCACATTGGAAGCATGTATTTGTCATCACCATACTGGCATATCACCTGCCGTGATGGTATGGGGTGCCATTGGTTACACATCTCGTTCACCTCTTGGTATCATCGACAGCACTTTGAACAGTTGCCGTTGCATTTCAGATGTATTATGACCCGTGGCTCTACCCTTCATTCCATCCCAGTTAAACCCTACATTTCAGCAGGGTAATGCAATACTGCAAGTTGCAGGTCCTGTACGGGCCTTTCTGGATACGGAAAATGTTCGACTGCTGCCCTGGCCGGCACATTCTCCAGATCTCTCACCAATTGAAAACATCTGGTCAATGGTGGCCGAGCAACTGGTTCATCACAATACACCAGTCACTACTACTGATGAATTGTAGTATCGTGTTGAAGCTGCATGGGCATCTGTACCTGTACACGCCATGCAAGCTGTGTTTGACTCAATGCCCAGGCATATCAAGGCCATTATTATGGCCAGAGGTGGTTGTTCTGGGTACTGATTTCTCAGGATCTATGCACCCAAATTGCATGAAAATGTAATCACATGTCAGTTCTAGTATAATATATTTGTCCAATTAATACCCGTTTATCATCTGCATTTCTTCTTGGTTTAGCAATTTTAATGGCCAATAGTGTATTTACTGACTTGGAATTGTGAACATTATGGCCACCAAAAAGCATTATCAATTGCAGTTACAGCTGTTATCCCACACTGCAGATTTGACTGATCTAACTACACCTTGTGCAGGTCAAGCATATAGCATCATCTGTCAGCAGTGGTTGCTGTCAGGTCAGGTCTAAGTAGCAGTGATACCAAAGTTTGCACTATGACAGTTGCACCCCGCCTTGTCCCGTTGTTTGGTGTGGTAGGGAATGTGCACACACTGTCACTTTCCAACAAAAAACTATTCAGCCACATGGTGATTTTGCTATGATATTATCCACTGCCACAGGTGAGCAATCAACACTACAGACAGGAGTGAGGTTCAGCCTCCCCACCCAGATGAAGCCCCTCTGCCAGTTTCAAGTAACCACTGGTACGCCGTAAGGCCTCCTCAACTCCTATAGACTGGGAGGATCTGCTCGAAAAAAGGATTGTGCTCCTTTCTGACAGTAATTGGTCTTAACCAATCTATAAGGTACACAAAAATAAATTATGTCCACCTCTGTGGAGATTACAAGCTTAGACGAAACAATAACGGAAAACTATCCCATCCCATACTTCCAGGAATTTGCACAGGCTCATCCAAACTGTGCTCAAGGGGCACTAGTGCTGATGATCGCCTAAAGCAATAGCTAATGGTCACTGCTGTGTTGACAGAACTGGCAGAAGTGCACAGTCCAGCCGGATGTGCGCATGCACAGAGAAAAGTTCGCATTTGACTTACCCCAATGGTCTGCGGGTGCAGCCACAGCTCAGAGCCGATTGGTGCAAGCACCAGGGATCATCGTATTTTGGCTCAACTATAATTTCTTTTGTACTACTGTTGAAAATCATTCCAAATATATAGTATGCCCTCAGAACCTCATGTATTTCAAAAAGTACTCGACTGAACAGCACTTTAATACCTGTCACAAAGATTAGTTCCAAAATTTGTTGCAAGAAAAACGTCAGTCAAAACTTGAAGAACTGAAAGAAAATTTAAAGCAGCATGACAGTGAATTATAAATAACCTGATGTATTCTTCAAAAGAGAGAGAGATTGGCTGGCCAGTACTTACCTTAGTTCTGTACTGCCGACAGTCATACAAAACCACGAAAAACGAAAAATAGGACACATATAATCTGATATGTCACTTAACAATGTGCCAGTTATCGAATATAAGAATGTTAGCAACCAGGAACATTTATTTTCAGTTAATTTTCATATTTGGGCTGCATGTTTCCATCTGCCACATTCTGTGACTAATAACTTGTGGGAATGATGATTATTTCCCTGACATTGCAATTGTGGTATTAGATGAGCTTCACCCACTACATGGCAACTGTCTTCAGGCATCACAGTGTATTCTGGGCTAATTATAACGGTTTTCATCCAGTGTCACAGCTGCATTATTGAATGATCTTTTGCAATGTTGAAAACGAGACATTTATCATATTGAGAGGGAGCAGCTTCTTTTAGAAAGTGACAATTTCAGTGACAGTTATGAAAGTTTTCAAGACATGGATGTTGAGAAGAATGAAAGTGACTTCATTCAGAAATAACTGACAATAAGACACTACTACAACAGACCGTACCTAGAGCATTTGTGTATGCTAGTATCATAGTACTGGTACAGTTATGCCTTTGAAACAATATGAGGTGACGACTTGTTTTGAGTAGACTGTCGATGATGCTTTGTGCAAAACAATAGCTGAAAGTCTAACTTACATGCACAATTCATAGCTTATCATCCAAATTTAGCACCATACTCCAGGGTTTGCAGTTGGCAGGATACTACAAGTAATGAGGTAAAACTCCTTATTGGAATTCTTATGCTGCAACAAATTATTCACAAACCAGAACACAAGATGTACTTCTCAAACATAAATCTGAAAACGAAAACATGAAGGAAAACTTTTATCTGTGGAAAAGTACACAGCACCGCAGCGGCATGCTGGTACATATTGTTTGCTGAAGAAGGGTAGCATGCATGCCAGACTCACATCCAAAGGGTTAAATCAAGTCACACAGACATAAGAAAAGTTTCAAGAACATTATTTTTTGTCATTTTCTGAAAAGCCGTCACAAACCTTCTCCCAGATAGCAAAGTGTCATTAATGCTCGATAATTTTTATTTGTGTATTCATTTTTTGAGGGTTTGGAAAACACACATAGGCTACACCTACATACATAATCCGCAATCCACCCAAGGTGCATGGCAGAGGGTATCTAGTACTACCATTATTGACTTGCTTTCCTGTTCCTCCCAAACAGAACAAGGGAAAAACTAATACTCTTATGTATCCGTACGAGCCTAATCTCTCTCATCTTATGTTTGTGGATTGTGTAGGTTGGCAGCAGTAGAATCTTTCTACAGTCCACTTCAAGTTCCGGCCCTCTAAATTTCAACAGTGTTTCTCGGAAAGAACACCACCTTCCTTCCAGCGAATAGCATTTGAGTTCTCCAAGCATCTCAGTAAACAATCGTGCATTGATCAAACCTACTAGTAACAAACTTAATGACTCTCTCTGAATTGCTTTTCTATCTTCCTTTAAACTGATCTGATCTGGTGGGGATCCCAAACACTTGAGCAATACTAATGACAGGGTCGCACAAGCATTTTATATGTGAGACCATTTACAGACAAATCACACCTTCTCAAAATTTTCCCAATCAACTGAAGTCAACCATTCGCCTTCCGCACAGTTGTCCTTATATGTTCGTTCCATTTCATATTGCTGTGCAGCATTACACCTAGATATTTTGTTGACGTGACTGCCAAGCAGTACACTACTAATGCTACATTTGAAAAGTAAAGGATTGTTTCTCCTACACATCTGTATCACTTTACATTTTTCTATATTTAGAAATAGCTGCCATTCCTCACACCACCTAGAAATTTGGTCAAAGTTATCCTGCATCCTACTACAAATTCAAGGATGACACCTTCCTGTACACCACAGCATCATCAGCAAACAGCCGCAGATTACAAGTCATTCTGTGAGTCAGGTCATTTATGTAGATAGAAAATAATAACACTCCTACCACACCTCCATGCGGCACTCCCGAAGATATCCTAGTTTCTGATGAACACTCATTATTGAGGATACCATACTGGGTTCTATTACTTAAGTAGTCTTTGAGTCACTCACATATTTGGGTAGCTATTCCATAAGCCCATACCTTCATTTGCAATCTGCGGTGCAGCACTGTGTCAAATGTCTTTCGAAAATTGAGAAAAATGCAGTCTCCCTGTTGCCCTTCATCCATAGCATGCAAGATATCATGAGAGAAAATGGCATGCTGGATTTCACATTGTTGATGATTCCTAAAGCACTGCTGATGTGTGGACAGAAGCTTTACCGCCTCAAGGAAATCTACTATATTGGAACTGAGAATATGTTCAAGAATTCTACAGCAAACTGATGTTATGATATTGGTCTGCAATTAGGCGGATCTGTTCTTTTGCCTTTCTTATATAGGGAGTCACCTGCACCTTTTTCCCGTTGCTTGGAACTTTGCACCGGATCAAAGATTCGCGATAAAAGCAAGCTAAATAAGGGGTCAATGCTGCAAAGTACTCTCCAAACCAAGACTGGTACCCCATCTGGACCTGGCCACTTGTTTGTTTTCAACTCTCAGCTGTTTCTCTACCCTGGCTATGCCTATTACTATGTCCTCCATTTGGGAGACAGTGCGACCGTCAAATGAAGGTATGTTTACATGCTGCTCCTGCATGAATCATTGGTTAGATATGAAATTTAAAATTTTGGACTTCATTTTGCTGTCTTGTATCACAAACCCAGAATGATCAACGAGTGACTGGATAGAGACCTTTGATCTGCTTACCGATTTTATATAGGACCAGAATTTTTTTGGGTTATTGGTAAGGTCTTTTGCTAAGGATGGCGGCGGTAGTTATTGTATGCTTCCTGCATTGATCTTTTTATATTTGTATGAATCTCTACTAACTTTTGCCTGTTTTGATTTGCTCCACCTTTTTTGAAATGAGTGTGCAACTGTCTTTGCTTTCTCAGCATTTTTCAAATATTATTATTTAACCAGAGTAGGGTTTTCCCATCCCTAATCCACTTTGTCGGCACATATTTCTCCTGCACTTTATTTAAATGCATTTAAATTTTGTCCACAATTCCTCTACATCCAACATACTGGAAGTAAATGATGTCCACTAATTCATTAAGTGGGATGTTAACAACTGCTTATTTGCTATTTCTACCATAAATACTCTCACTCTCTTAGCCTTCTTAACTGATTTATTAACTTTGGTGGCCATTTTACTCTGAAGATTCTCCCCACCCCCTTGAGTGTCATGACTAGTATGTTAGATTGTGGTTATCCTTACAGTACATTCTCCAATCCCGAAATTATCCAGACCTCAACCTACGATAACTCCCTTTCTTCCACACCCAACAGTTTCTATCCTCTCTATCCTACACCTCTCCTATTTTGTGTGTGTGCATGCCCATGCGCGTGCGGACACACATGTGTGCGTGCGCATGCACATGTGTGCTCCCGTGCTTCTGCTTATGCATTTGTTTGTTTTGCTTTCTTTGCCTCACCCACTTCCCTGCTCCATTCCTAAGCTGCACATCTAATACTTATGTGCTTTGTATGACCATCCCGTGTCCATCCCCACCACTATGATGCAACCTCCCTATCCCTTCTCCCGTCCCTATTTCTTCACAGCAGAGCATGATTCTGTGTACAGCAGCTGGAAATGATGGTTGTGTGACTGAAGTGTGTGTGTGTTATTGCATGGATGTTCTTTATTCTGAAGAAGTCCATGGCCGATAGATTAAGTGTTGTATGTGAGAGTCTTTTTGATATGCCCTCACAGTTCGTCATTATGTCTTTCGGTGATTTGTAGACTGTCCTTATTATATTGTTTACTTCCAACCTGGAGTTTCTATTACTACATTGAAGTACTGTTTTTCTTGTGAGAAACTTTAAGGTAGTAGTGAAAATAATGGTAAGATATTACAAACTTTTACACAAAGGTAATCATTTTGTACCTGTCAAACATTTAAAAAAATATATTGTACCAAAAATATGTTTATGTGTATAATTATTACAAATATTATGCCCAGAGTTTTGAACTCTCTACAAACGTGACAGTGATTAAAACAATGTTATATGTCAATATAATTTATTGTAATGAAGTAACAAAAAATAAATATACAGAAATACACTTTTCACAATGTGACTAGCTTTTCCTAAATATCCACATATTGGTCCATTAGAACTTCTTTGAAGTCACATTTACAATTATTGACAAACACATACATTATAGATTTGCAACATCTAACATATATCACAGAAAGTATACTGAAGTAACTCCACCTTCAGTAAATAACACAAAAATTTATTCACATATACAGTTCATGCAAACAGAACTGAACACCAAACACAAGATGTGTAATAGTCCTGCTCAATCAAATGCCAGTGTTAAAATGTGTTGCCATCATGTTATGTATATATTCTGGGAGAGTACATTCAAAGATGAAGAGGCCATCAGTAAAAAGCAAGTTAAAGGAGGCAATGTTCTACACAATAAAGTCAGTGAAATGGTCACAAATGAGTATCAGTTTATGAAGAAATAAGTAGTGTTAAGTGCCCTA
Source organism: Locusta migratoria (assembly GCA_026315105.1). NCBI lineage: Eukaryota > Metazoa > Arthropoda > Insecta > Orthoptera > Acrididae > Locusta > Locusta migratoria. The sequence goes on from CM048747.1 coordinate 44,976,089, forward strand.
CTAAGCCTAAAATCCACAGTGAAACGAGGGTCCAAAACTAATATTGTACTGTCTACTTCTGCATAGCATATTGAGAGAAAACTGGGAGCATCTCAGGCAGGTGAATCTTGATTTTCAACACCTCATAAGGAAAAGACCAGAAGATCTTGGAAAGCCAGTTTAGACAATTTTAGTGAGCAAGTACTCACCACATACTACACAGAAGACGCTCTTTAAAGGAAATCCACAACAAATACAAGGTTTAATAAATGTTAAAGGAAGTATAGACCCATTTAATAAAATTCTATGAATTTTAGGGTTCAAGTGAAAGAAGACAGTGAATAACCCAGGAACAAAATAATATCTGAGTAAAACAAACTGCTTACTTGAAAAGCATCCTACAGTACAGATGAAAGTGTTGTCTTAGCAGGCTGTGTGGGTAAGACATATATTCACAAAGCATTGTACAGTTGGAGTCAAAAATTACTGTGAAGTCTGTTGAAACCTGTTATGAAAGGGAACCATTTATCATCAGCTATGTAAGTGAATTGGGTGGTTTGATTCTGAATGACTACAAAAAGGTTGAAATATTGCCAGAAAATGGGGGCATTATAACAAATGCATATACAAATAATGAAAAGAGACTCAAGGAGAGGTAATAACACAAATTACTACCTCGTATTGTCCTTGTCATAGTTATGTCCCTTACCACAACAAGCAGCTAGTTCACTTGTTCTCCAATGTCAAACTGCATGAGTAGAGAAATGATGCCCTGGTCAAGAGAAAGAACATGCTGAGAACCCAGTTATATTTATTAACCAAACTGAGCAAACCCGGCTGTCGCACAATAGACAATATTGAAATGAAATATGGTAGTTATGTAACTCCTCTATTCTTTAATGCTAATATGGACAATCATCATGGGCAACATTTCTGAACTGCATACTGCATTCTGAAAGGTCACATTAGTAAAATTATAGATGGGAAAATTGTATCCATATCAAAAGAAGACTGGAAACTATGTCGTGGCAACACAAATCAAAGAGTGATACATATCGAGTGAAGATTACTGTACCAAGTGGTGAAAATGATCTTGAATGTGGAAAGTAACAGAGAGCTTGATTAGTGATAGATGTAGCAATGGGCATAATACTGCTTCCACCAGTGAAAATGAAGCAACATCAACTGACACTGACATTGGAAGTGGAAGAGACTGGCTACAGAAGATAAATAAATATAGGGAAAAACATTTTCTAAATGTGTTCTTTTCTGTGCAAATAGTGACAGTAAATGATAAATAGTATTGGGTCAATGTGCAATTTTGATTGTAATTACTCAAAAGATCTGTTAATATCATTTTATCAGTTAAGTTATGATTTATAGCCAAACTAAATGTTTCACATTGGCTATTTGTGAAAAATAAACCCACTTACAATTTTCTTTGTATGCTCATACCACCATTAAACCCTCGCTAAACTGCATTGCAATGCTGTTCCCCTCCCTTGTGTTTTCCTTCCTGCACATGTATGTGTCATTCTCTGTCTGCATGAACTGTACCACAAACAACAGATGGAATTAAACTTTTCTTTCCCTTTCACAAACAATTGTACACACACACACACACACACACACACACACACACACACACACACATACCTCTCCTAAGAATCATCAAACACATTTTCTGTGGTGTTTTGTCAGGTATTTGCAATTCACCTTTTGCAACATGTAGATGGAATTGATCCAAACAAATACTGCTAAACACACTTTTCACAAAAAGCCCAGTGAGAACAGAATGTTACATTTGTTTCTGGCTACATATATATAATTTTAAGTGGAATTTTAGATGCCCATTCAATAGAGAAATCAGGAATTAGTATAGTGCAATATTAACTTTTAAATAGATGGAAAGTAAAATAGGAAGAACAACAAGAACTCCAGCAGTGACTTAAATGTCACCTTAATCTATGTTGTCTGCTACCATCATGCAGCAGAACTACTCAGTTGGTGTTAGAGGGTTACTCTTCCTGTTTCACTGCTCCTGTTAATATACATCAATAATACAAATATAACACTACACTAATTTGTGACTGCTCCATTTGATGGGTACAGAAAATTCTGCTTTAACAATTATTTTGTTTGTAGCAGGAAACAAACAAACTCTTGACACTGTGCATTGCATAAAATATGTGATGAACAGAATTTATTTGGTTGTCTCCAGTTATATGTTACAAAAACATATCCGCAAATATCTGGAGCAATTCCAGTGCAAATGAGTCTGCTGACTCTTAGGAGAGACTTACGGCTTACAACAGCATGAGATAGACTCACAAAACATAACTAAATACGACAAATCGAGGAATCAGTAGCTGCATGTAAAGAGTCTTTTTTATACTGTTTGAAAGACAAATTCCTTCAGGTATCACTAAATTGTTCTTCCATTTCCACATCATCGAGTAGAACATTGTTGTCAACACTATTATTGTTGGTGAATGGAATGAGATCTATAACAGAAAAATTGGAAATGTTATTGACAAAATTATAGTGTGACAGCCATACACCAACAAAATTAGTGTTACTGTAGATATTACAGTACTAGTAGTAGTACCAAATAATGCAATATTAAAATTTGAAAATAAATCAATAGTACTAGTGAAATATGTAGGTACACTTGGCACACCTCGACAATTAAGAGTGAACACATCTCCACTTTGATGAGACTGTTATAAAAACCTCTCTGGTAATTAGCAGTTCCAAAATATTGATTAAGTATTTACAAACAAAGTCCTGAACACTGTCAAATTTGTTCATAATCATATTTGATGCTATTGTCTTTTACATTAAAATATTTTTAAACAGTTATATCCACTTGCACAAACTTGTTACAGATTAAGATTGAAAATAGACTCCAGTAATAGTAAAATAATGTACTACCATTACAGTGAAAATATTACAAATAAAAACTGGTCACCCATCTGTATTCAAGATAGTTGATTACAATCACGGAAAAAACAGCACAAGATCAAAACTGGTATGGGGGCCTTAAAAGTTTACAAAACCAAGTGTTTTAACAACCCCAAAAGCAGGTACCACTAATAGCATCATTAACAGTGTCTAAAACCAATGGAGATGAGAAAAAATAGGATACTACCTTGCGGAGGGAAGAAAAAGGGAACAGAAGGGAAAGGTTACTCACATCCTAGGCCATGAGGTGAAGATGGGTGATGTGTGGAATTCAGAGAGACAGTATGACAAGTTCTGAGTCATACCAATAACAAACTAAAGAAGAAAGTAGTGAAAGAGGATCAATATAGCGAAAGAGGATAGATCAAAGAGTAAAGAGAAGTGAACTGAATAATGCTGGTGGGGGATGGGGGTCATTTAAAATGTTCTTAATTACAAGGGAAAGATACAGATAGAACATGGATGCGCGCATGCGCACATTCACTCACTCACACACACACACACACACACACACACACACACACACACACACACACACACAGAGAGAGAGAGAGAGAGAGAGAGAGAGAGAGAGAGAGAGAGAGAGAGAGAGAGAGAGAGAGAGAGAGAGAGAGAGAGAGGTGAGGAAGTGAGAAATGAATGAGTTGAAATTGGGGGAGGATGACAGGTTAGTGTAGACTTCGGCCAGGAGGATGGTGGTAGTAGAGGATGTGTTGGAGAGCAAATTCCCATCTACGTATCTCTGATGGACTGGTGCTAGGTGGTAGTAGGCAGATGGCACCTTTGGCGTAACACTTGCCATGGTGCTTTGAGTGATGTCGGAGGGCATGCTCTGCCACACAACTCTGGATGTCCCCCAGGTGAACAGTCCATCTGTGACTGTCCATGTGTTCAGCCAATTTGTTGATGGTCATATCAACATAAAAGGCTGTGCAGTGAACATGTGTTATAGATGACGTGTTGTTTCGCATTAACGGTTTCAGCTCTTGACAGTGCCACATGGGCTTCCAAGACAAAAATCATTAAAAAACCAAGGGTTCTTAAGTGAGCAACAGAGAAACAAACATTTAGTCTTACTGCAGGATACAGAGAAACAAACAAATGTATCAAGGAAAAGACCATAGTGGAAGACATAAATGAGTGAAATTAAACTGAAATGGGAATGAGTAGGACATGCAGCAAGTGCAATTGATGGATTTAAAAAGTTCTTTACCCATTTTCTAGACACAAAAAGAGCTGACAAAAAGGGGATAGTTGATAATATCATATCATTATAAGACTGCAACCTTTTCAAAAACTTGAGCTTGAAAAGGCTTTACCAAGAACTGATATTTTTTCACTGATTGAGAGGCATTTTACTATATACATGGAAATTGCATGATACTTAACTGATGAACAGGATTTGTGCATCCTGTAGTCTTACATTGAAGGTGTGTCTATATATGGACAGTGGACAAAAAAAAAAAATTAGTCACCTCCAGAGCACACCATACTAAGAGTTTGTGGCATCATCTACAGATCTGATAATGGCCTCAATGTTACGAGGAAGTGATTCCAGTGATTAGATCTGGTGGGTCTACCACACTGCTGTGATGTTGATTACCACAATATACATATGGTAACATAGTTTATTTGGATACTGGTTACAATTGTAATGTGTGTGCGATACAGTATGATATTTTGTTTTCTCAACTCTTTATTTCTGGTTTACATGACAATTACTTAGAGTGAGGCACCATGGTGGCTACCATACTAGTAGAAAATCCATTCTTGTTGCACTTTAATATCGTGTTTGATCACCTAGAACGGTTAGAACATGTTGCACAACTGCTTGCCACGGACAGTATGAGATTATCAATCAGCTCTTGAGCAAAATTTGGCCATTCTTTGACAAGTGCAATATAAGGCTCTGCAACCATTGTGGAAAGTGCATTCCAGACATGCTCAATCAGGTGTAACTCTGGCGAACAAGCTGGACTCCATTTGTTCAATTCCCTCAGCTTCAGCATGTTGTTCACCAGTGATACTCTGTGGGGATAGATGTTATCAGAGAAGAAAGAACCCATCTCCTATGGCACCAGTATAGGGAACAAAAAAAGGTTGAAAGATCTCATCTCTATACCTCTGAGCAGTCAAAAGGCTATTCTCAACAACATTGAGGTCTCTATGTCTGCCAATACTGACTCCTGCCGATACCACTCACCCACCTCCATGACCTGGTGATGATTCCTGCATACAAATAGGATTGTTCCAAGTTCTATGTTCTCTCCAAATGAGGGAACAATGATTGTTTGACTGAACACAAAATCTTGACTCATCTATGAATAACCTGGCACCACTTGTTACGACACCAATCCTAACGTTCTTCCGCCTAGTTTCTCTGGGCTAAACGGTTTCATCGTTTTAATTGAACACACACTGTAGGCCTCCATACGTATAGAGGCCACATTCCAAAAGGACTGTTAGTGTTTATATTGCACATCCCATTGCTGCCTGAAGGATGTGTTGCAGCTGAGTTGCATTCAGCCTCCTATCTCAACAGGCTGTTAACCAGAGACAGTGGACATCTTTTGATGATTTATCATGTGGACGACCTTAGCCCTGCCTTCTTTTAATGGTTCCTGTTGTCTGAAATGACGTTCATCTCCTGGAAATTACACTTTGGTACACTCCAATAGAGGCAGCCACCTCCCTCTGTGTCTGTCCTGCTTCCAACCTTCCTAAGGATCTCCTGGCATAGCTTCAGGTAAGTCAAATTGTACTACCTGACCACTACACTATCTAAACCCAACTGCTTGTGTAATCCATTTGGTAGAGTAAACACAGGTCAATGCTAACACCATCTGCAGTATCTTTCTATTATTACCATTACCACAGTTGCCTTAATGTTGCTGTCTGTACTCTGTAGAACCGACAGAAAGACGTCAAACAATTTTAGTTCATTCTGCTGAGGACAATACATCAGAACCTAGATATCTCAACTGATCCCCTGATTGTCTTGCCCAGTGTAACATTACTTATATTTCTGACACAAACCAAGAAATATTTAAAATAATATTTTTTTCTTTGAACATACCTTTCTCAGAAAAGTGATCAATAGCTTGCCTCATTATAACTCCACAGTTATGGAACTGTTCTTTAATTTCCTTAAATATATCACTGTGGAACAGAAATCAATAAATTACAACTAGAGATCAGAAGTAAATTTTTGCAAAAATATAATTCAACAAGAGAAAAAATTAAATGAGCTAAAAGAGTATGTAAAGTGAACCACACATATATTGCTGAAAATAATTTATTCTATTGTCCCATCCAGTTTGCCATAAAATTATATTCTGCACTGTTCTGATGACAATCATCCTACTCATTCTACACTCACATTAGTCAACTTCGTGCATCCACTATAAATGCATGGCATAATAAACTGTCTTAAAAATTTAGCTCAACTTCTCCAGACATTAATTATGTATCTTCTTCAGCCTGAGATGTTTCCTTGCCCAAGATGAGTAAGTGCAATTTATCAAAATTCAACAATATAATGAAAATAGTTTACAACTCACCACAAAGATGAGCATCAAGCTGTGACATGCACATAAAAGAGACACTCATACACATAGACCTCAAGCTTTTGGCCATCAGCCTTCATCCGAAAAGTCATCACTCACAAATGACACTTCACACAAACATCATCTCCGGCCACCACACTCCATATCACACTTTGTGGTGAAGAGATAAGTGAAGAGAGGATTGTGATTCTGAGTGTGGCATCCAGAAATGATAAGTGTCTTTTTCATGTGCCTGTTGCATCTTGACATACATTTTTGCTGCGAGTCGTAAACAAATCTCATTATATTGTTGGATTCCAACAATAAAAGTTCATTATACTAAGCAATAATAAATCATGGGTAAACATAAAGGCAAAATTTTTACCATTATGAAATGAGGGGAAGAAACAATATAAAGAATAAAGCTACTGAAATTTGAACAGCATTTCCCTTCCAGAAAAGGACATGCGGTAGATCCCTAAGAAGTGTTCCAGGACTGATTGCTATTCCATTTCAGCAAAACTTCGTATTTTCTGAGCAAATTCACAACAGCTGTTTTGGCAGTTTGCCATTTTCAAGTACATCTGTGTTGTCCTGATGTATATAAAGTATAACATCTGATGGAATTGTCTCAAATATTTTAATGAAATTTTCATGAAGTACTTATTTTATTTCTTTCTGTCCTGCTAGGCTTTTATGCAGGATGACATAGTATTTTTATGTTACAACTTATGCTAAAAGTTTTAGCATAAAAATACTATGTCATGCTGCATAAAAACCTAGCAGCACAGAAACAGATGTACAATTACTACTTCATGAAAATTTTAGTTATTATATCTGAGACAGTGACACCAGTTGTTACATGTACAGCAGGACACTGTAGATGTACCAGAAACTGGCTAACTGCCAAAACAGTTGTGAAAGACTGTAAGCTGTAGTTTCAGAACTTACCTTATAGTTTCCTTTAAAGACATATACTTCAGTGGAGGCCCAACAATTAAGAAGTTATAGTAACTTATTATGGTGAGATTTTTACTACAGGTATAAATAATTTTACAAAACATATAATTTTTTTCACTTCCAATATCTTAAAATTACACAATTAACAAATATTTATGATGTAAAACTTAAGAATAAATTTCAACTTTAAAGTGCAGTATATCAATTACATAATTTAACAATATAGTAACTCACCATAAATATGTATGTTGAGCCATGACAGACACATAAAAAAGATTCATACACATACAGCTGAGCTTTCTGCTATTAACCTTTATCAGAAAAAAAGAACACATACTATCATTAACAGTATCATACTTCACAGAAGCACAACTGTCATCTCTGGCTGCCGAGTTTGGATGACAGTTCTGTGTCTGTGAAATGATCCTGTGTGATAGTGTGAATAACAGTATATGTTTTCTCAGATGAAGGCTAATGGCTGAAAGAAAAGTTACATTTGTAAGAGTGTCTTCTTCATGTGGCTGTCATGCCTGTCGTGGCTCGATGCATAGCTTAGCGGTGAATTGCAAACTATTCTGATAATATTGTCGCGTTGTAATGAAAGCAGTGTGGAAGTTAGAGCCTCCTTAAGTGCCCGGGAAGCGCTTTCTCCTGTCTCCTCCCAGTCAAACTTGGCATCACCCTGCAGAAGTTGTTGCAATGGACTTGCCTCATTAGAAAATCCTTTTATGAAACGTCGGTAGTATGAGCACAGCCCGAGAAAACTTCTCAAATCACGAATGTGCTGAGGAGTTGGAAATTCTGTGACTGCACTTACTTTATCTGGATCAGGACAGACACCATCTCCATTGACTAAGTGCCCTAGGATTTTTATCTCTTTTGTGATGAAGAGGCACTTCTTTGGATTGAGGCAGAGTCATGTAGCCTGAACACACTTCAACGCAGTTGACAGGCGACTCAGGTGTTCTTCAAATGTTTTCGAGAAAACGACAATGTCATCTAAATAGCAAAGACACGTCATCCATCATGCATTCGAATGTGGCCGGAGCATTACATAATTCAAATGGCATTACTTTGAATTCATAGAGGCTGTTAGGTGTAATAAAAGCTGTATTCTCCCTGTCAGCTTCCTCAACCTCGTTTGCCAGTAACCTGTCTGCATGTCCATAGTTGAGAAGTATGTAGCTCTTTTCAAGAAGTCCAAGGTGTCGTCAAAGCGCAGCAATGGGTAGAGATCTTTCTTTGTGATTTGTTCAGCCGCCGATAGTTGACACAGAATCGCCACATGCCAACATTCTTCTTTACGAGGACCACAGGAGACAACCAAGGACTCTCCAAAGGTTGAATAATCTGATCGTTCAACATCTTCTCCACTTCCTTCGTGTAACATCTTCTCCACTTCCTACCAAATTATCCGTCTTTCAGCTGGCAACACTCTATATGAACGCTGGCTAACTGGTGGATGATCCCCAGTATTGATATGTGGGCCGTTTCGTCTGACTTTTCCCCTTATGAGATGTGAATGCACCAGAAAATTGGCGTAGTATAGCTAAAACTGATGGCGTTATTCCTTGGTCAGTTCGGGCCCTATTGGCAGTTCCACATTTGTTTCCTCTAGTGTGTTGTCTGTACGAACAGCAGAGCATGGGTCTTCATTGATGACATTGACCTCACCATCCTGAATTGGTTCAGCTGTTCTGATACACATTCCTTTGGGGATAAGTTGTGACTGCTTGTGACAATTAGTGATCTAAATCTCCTCTTGACCAACGGTAATGGTAATGATAGTTGCTTGTATGTAAATTTCTTTTGTAAGCCTAATAAACTTTTTACTATTGACAAACACTCCACAGTTTAACCGGTCATCTGTGTTTGTGACTGCAACTCTTCTCATTGTCAACAGCAAATAACTTCCCAGAAAATTCTGTATTATATGTACCCGTCAGAACGACTTCCTCAATTTGCAACTCATATCTTCCACAGTCAATGATAGCATGGGATGCCTGAAGGAAGTGCCATCCAAGGATGACATTGTGACTACATTCTCTTAAAATGACAAATTCAAATGGCTGGGTCCTGTTGTTGATGCTTATTCTGCGACACAAGTTCCTGCTGGCTGGACATACCTTCCATTTGTGACCTTCAGTATAGTTGCTCCCATATCACAGAATATTGTCTTCTTTAGTGTGCAGTGGTAATTATCTCCAATCCAGAGAAAAAAGCTCCTGAATCAACAAGTGCCCAGACAGGTTGGCCGTCGATTATGATGTTGATGAGATTTCCTGACATCTTAGCAACTGTTGTCCATGGAGGATTTTCATCTGCGGCGGTCTCACCTTCATAGATTGTTGCCTCGCCTGGTTTTCCAGGGTGCAGCGCCTAGGGGAGCGGCTGGTGCCTCTGTATGGCGACAGTGAACAGCACCATTGCATCGGGGAGCAACCTCGTCCAGTGAAAGGCGATGGGTTTCTTCCCATAGGTCAACTGAACTCATCAGCAGGTGACTGCTTGGGATAGACCTGCGCTAATGGATGATGTCTTGCGGAAAAATAATCGTCGAATACTCGCCTTCTCTCTCTGCAGTAGCGTATGACATGTCCAGGGTGCCCACAGCGGAAACACAGCGGTGTGTTGTCTTCTGTCCTCCAAACATCTGTTCTTCTGTGGGTCGTCATAGTTGCCGGGGGAGTTGGTTGTGACCGCATTGGCCAGTTCATGGGCTGCCGTTTGGAGGCTGCAGCAGAAGTCATGGCTGGGCGACACCATTCTCCACATTGGGTGCGATTGATGGGGCAGACAGGAGCTAATGTCTGAAATATCTCTTCCTCAGCGACGTCGGCTCCCTCGTGTCTTACAGGGCTTACATCCATGGCCATAATCTGCTGCTCGCTTGGTCTAACAGTCCTGGTTGCCATAAATTATTGTAATTCTTCTCTCACAATTTGTCGTATGAGAGAAGCGAAGTCATGCTGGTTTTCCACAACGACCATAGGGACTACATTCGGGAGTCTGTCATACTTCTTTCGTCCAACCCTCCTTTGTTGCATCTCTTCAATATGCTAGCACCACTTGATGAACTCTTCCGTCGTAGTGACGTCTTATCAGAAGGGCTTGGTACATGCCTTCTCCTATGTCCTTCATCAAGTGCGTGATTTTGTTGGCCTCAGTCATATTCAGATTGACTATGTTATATACAGAATGTTTTGGCCCTGTGTATGACTGTGTTGGCCCACATTGTCATTGGGCCCAGTTCTTCAGTTGTTCTACCGCCGAGCGGATTTGTCTCTGCCTGTCACCAAATATCTTCTTGAGTTGTGTCTGGAACGTTTCCCAGTCATTCAGCTTCTCTTTGTTGTTTTGGAACCATTGCTGGGCTGTTCCATCCAGGTAGAAATAAACGTTAGCCAAGCACATTGTATGATCCCACCTGTTGTACTCGGCGACTCGATGGAACCCTTTTAGCAATTTGTTGGGGTCCTGTCCAGCGTCTCCAGAGAACACCGACGGGTGTCTGATGTGCAGCAGGCTTACTGCTGTTTTCGTGTCTATCGTTATTCTGATAATACGGACTTTCGGAAGGATGTACTCGGTGTATCCCTTGTATTCCAGTTCTAGTCCGTGTAAGCGACGGCTTTTAGGTTGCCTAATCGGAGCCACGGTGATGCAGCTGTTGCACAGGATACCTGGCACCTCCACCAAACAATGTCGAGTTGAAATGGAAGCAGGATTGACTTCGAAGGCAGGGTTGTCAACTGAACACAGCACTTATACTGAAAGCAGGTTTATTGCGAACTTAACATACACGCAGTACTAACTGCCTCTCGGGCAGAGTGCTCTGCTATTTATACACAGACATAATGTACCAGAAATTGGAATAGTTAACATAAAAAAACATGTAGAAATTACAAGTAAACATAAAAAACATGTAGAATAATCTGGAAATGATAATTACAAAAATTTGGTGGTGGATGGGATTGAACCGATGACCTTCGGCACCACAATCGGTGACGTTATCCCTTGCGCCACACCATCAGTTGGTTAACTTAAGAGTCTTGCGGCAATATTGTTGAATTCAAATCTGGACTTTCCATTTTTAATTACATAATTTACATATATTTATGATTACTTTTTTTATTTTTTACTGAAAATATGCCTACTAATTTAAATTTAAAGTATCTTGTTCTCATCTTGTGGGTCTTTAGTACATTCTTCACTGGCCACCTGATGAATATCTCCACTCAGTTTGGCCCTTGTGTTAAAAGTTCGCCCAGTCACAGCTGTAAATTCTAGAGGAGACATATTCTTTTTTCTTTTAATTTAATTGACTTATTATCATTAAAGTAACATTTTTACCATGAGTGAAGAGTGCCTGACTTACCACAGAACTGTTAACTTCAGGGTATGGTGTGATACATGCTGTAGTTTCTTTGTTTCCAATGGAGTGACTGTGGACGTGCAGGAATTAGGTAAAACTGAGACTTATCAGTGGTTTTATAGGACTGCAGTAGAGATTGGAAGACAGTGGAACAGGAGGGGAAAATTGCTGCTCTTCAGGCTGAGTTAGGTCAGGCTAGAGGGATCTGGATATGTTAAGAAGGGAGAGGGGCAAAGAGAGGTGGGAAGTGACAAGTGAAAAGAATAAGTTTAGAACTCTGGAAGCTTTGTGGTAAAGGTAGAGAATAGGTTTGGCCTATTGCTTCTATTACAAAATTATGAGCCTCAGACAGAAGTAGATGTAGTCAGGGCACAACAAACTTTCCATAGAAAATTGAATAAGAAAGTACGTAAACCAGCAACGACAAAGAAAGTTTATTTTTTGTCTTATGGGTGGAATACTCTGAAATTGACATAATCCGTAATTCATGCAACCCACAAATCATGGCACGCCACCAGAGGCCGCGCGGGAAACACAATGGACTAACTGCCACAAGAGGACGTTTGAGGAAGCGGGACGATGCAACCAGGGCGCCACTTGACGGAAAAAAGCATGTCCTAAACCGGGAGACCGAGCCGCTTGCTCAGTTGCTGAACCTGGATGCCAACCTGAATTGTTTAGTAAATAAAAGAACTTAAAGTCGTAAAAGTGTCGATGAGGATTTTGCATCCGTGTGTGCGGTAGCTTCACAAGGACGAGCTGCTTCGGGCTGTCTGTGCCCACCTCCAGGGTCTTCTGTCATTGATTGCAGAACAACAACAACAATCATTAGCAGTAGCCGTGTCCTCCCTGGCAGTGGCAGTGCCTCCTTTTACACTGTTTGAGATGACTACTGATGAATGGGAATTTTATGAGCAATCTCTGCATCACCATTTCGCGGCTTTTCAGTGTAGGACCCGGGTAAGGAAACTGCCTTGACTTTGTCATGGTTGTCTCCATCTATGCATCCTAAGCTACTTTAACTCCCCATCCCCCCCCCCCCGTCTCCCCTTTGGGACCCCGACGAGCTGTCATTCTCTGAAATGTGTTCCCTTTTTTTGGGCTATTATGTCAAACAGTCCCACAGAGTAGCATCTAGGGTCCCCTAGGGTCGAAAACAACCATCGCAATCGTACAAGGAATGGGTTGTGGACCTTCAAGGTCTGGCCAGGCACTGTCGCTTTATTTCCAAACCTCACAATGATTCGTACGCAGGATCAATGGTTAGGGATGCGGTGATTTGCTCTGCATCGGACACTGAAGTCTGCAGACAACTGTTACAGATCGAAGATCCTATACTTGTCGAAGTCGTTAAATAGCCTCGGCATATGAACTATCATCCACTGTCAATTCTCTGTTAGAATAGTGGGCTGGAATTTCACCAGTACAGGCTGCCCTGGTATGCAAACTGCCGAGTGTGGCTCTGTCTGCTCCACGAATCAGGACAACACCGTGCACTGTGTTTAGTAATCCGGCACAGCAGGGTAGTGCCAGTTCACCTGGCAACTGGCCGTCTTGTCCCAGTTGTTTTATTAAACATGACCACACTCAGTGTCCTCAGCAGTGGGCAATTTGTCAGAATTGTCAAAAATGGTGTTATTTCGCGACAGTCTACAGTCAGTGGTTGAAGATACAACTGATGTTGATGAATCCCTAGCAATGGTCCACGAAGTTATAAACATTTCCCCCGAGCCCTCCAAAATTCTGATTCTTCTTCAAATTCTTGGCCGCAACGTGTCCTTGCAAGTCGATACCGGTGCATTGGCACTGTAAACACTACCTATAACAATGCCTGTCTGACTCCAAGCCCACAACCTCCTTCCTTGTCACCATGATGAACTAAATCCTCACCCACAGTTACTTCTCGTTTGAAGGCATCACCTATAAACAAATCCACAGGATAACCAGGGGCACCTGTATGACACCTCCCTATTCCAATCTGTTCATGTGCCAGGTAGAGGAATTCTTCGTAACTACCCAGAATACGAAACCCATTGTCTGGGTTAGATTTGTTGAGGATATCTTCATAATCTAGACTGAAGGTGAGGGCACGCTATCAACATTCCTCCAAAATATCAACACCTTCTCCCCCCTCTCCCTTCCACATTCACTTTAGCAGGTTCTACTCAACCTAATGAACCACCATCCTCAACATTAACCCTGAACTTAAGAATGGCGAAACATCAACAATACATTCATTTCAATAGCTGTCACCCATTCCATTAAAAATGTGGTAATTGCATATGCAGTGACGAGCAGTCCCTTTCCATATATGACAAAGGCCTCACTCAGACCTTCAGTGACTATAATTACCCTCCCAACTTTGTACAGAAAAGACCTCATTGTGCCCCATCTGTCCAGTCACACACCACCTCCCTCACACCCACCATTCAGCCACAAAGGATCATCCCTTTTGTGACCCAGTACCACCCAAGAGTGGAGCAATTAAACCACATTCCGGCTGTCTTTTGACTACCTTTCATGCTACTCTGAAATGAGATATATCCTACTCACCATTCTCCCCACACCTCCTATAGTGGTATTCCACCACCCACCAAACCTATATAATACCTTTGTCCATCTCTACTACATCCCTGCTCCGAACCCATTGCCCTGTGGCTCATTTTCGTACAATAGACCTAGATGCAAAATCTGTCCTATAGGCCATGCCACCACCATGGGCATGACCCGTAACAAGCTATGCTATCTGTCTGCATGAATGGTCATCATCAAACTGTGGCCATTAGACAGCTGGACCATCCTGTTGCAGAGCATGTAGCCCTGATCATGTGGCTCACTTCAATAACTGCTACACAGCCTGTGCTATATGGATCCTCCCACAAACAGCAGATTTTCTGAACTACACAGGAGGGAGCTCTCCTTACAATATATCCCACACCCCTGCAATGCCCCAGGCTTGAACCTTCACTTGTTTCTGCCCCTCCCCTCCCCACCCTGCCCACACTCTATCCTCACGTACGTCTTCCATCCCTCCACGCACTCGAGGCTCTCCCCTTCCCTTCCTCCCTGTCCGTCAGACAGGCCTGGCATATTCCCCCACCCCAATTTGCATCCCTCCCCTCTCCATCTGGATTCCTCACCCCCTCAACTGGATGCTGCTCTCACATCAGAAAGTTCCACAGTGGCTGGATACAGCGGCTGTGTGTGTGTGTGTGTGTGTGTGTGTGTGTGTGTGTGTGTGTGTAAATGTGTTTATATTTCTGAAGAAGGCGGTAACAGCTAAAAGTTAATAAAATTGTGATCTTTTATGTGTACCTTTCTGCAAATAATTGAGAGGTGTCTGTGGTCTGTATCAACCTATCCTTTCAAAAATACTATTGACTCCTTCCTCGAATTTCCAATGTTTGAAATTGATACTCGACATATGGACAATATCACATCAAGACAAACAGAGAGTTTCACAGGGGAGTCATTTTTGTTACTCTTAACAATTGATGAAGACTTTTTTCCCATTGAAATCAGTGAAGTAACAATAGATTACATAGTCCAAAACAAAATTAATCAAAACAGAAACTTTGATTATTGTAAATTCAAAGTGAGCATATCCCAATAAAAGAATATTTCTTTTCAAAGAGGTGTTTGAAAGGAAACTGTTGAACGACAATGTTGTGCATACAATTAATTATTTGATTTACCTTCACAGTCAGGAGTCATTTTAATATGTACCATGTAAATTGTTCTGGGATTCATCATGGTTCGGTACAAGTGGCTTTTGTGATTGGAAATACACTGATCATAGTTTAAATGAATATGGAAATTCAAGTGTACATCTTGATTGTGTTTTAAGTATCAAAGAAAGAAATATAATAAATAGATAATTTATTACTCGGGTACAAGAAGGAAGGAAGGAAGATTAGGATTGAATGCTTCCACTGACATCGTCGTCGTCAAACAGGCAGCATTTGCTCGGATAGTTTTGGCAGGGATAGGGAAGCAAATTGGCTGTGTTCTTTGAAAGTAACCATACCGGCACTGCCTGGAGTGATTTAGGCAAATCATATTCAGGCTGTGACAATACATGGGGTAGAAGTGAGGAATGTGAAGGAGAGAGAGAAAATTAATTTATTTATAAATTAATAGGGTGTAATAAATTGTTTATTAATTTTTTTTCCAATCCCAACACATGATATAAAGAAACAACTACAAATCATTTCTCTGATTGTTCAGCATATCTTTGAAACAAATAATGAGTATTGTTCATCTGTCACAAAATATAAGAAGAGATATAGTTATATGCTGCCTATGAGCCAAAGTAGACGCATTGTATGAATGTGATCTATAAAGTTTATTATACAAATTTTAAATATTCCTGTAAAACTTTCAGAAAGTGTACAATTATTATTATTTTGCATAGTGCTAGTGATCAGTTAAATCCATCAGGTCTTAAGGACGACCCCTGACTCACTGCTTATTTCCAAGTTATGTCATGGTATTGCCATACTACTTTAACAGCCAGGTTACAGTACTAACAATATCCCAATTATTAAAGAGAAATGACAATTTCTATTCGAATATCGTCTACCAACACAAACAGAATATATATGATGTCAGCAAATTTGTATTAATTTAACACCTGGTTTAAGAATCACAAAAGAAGGTTGTATACGTGGAAGAGACCAGGAGACACCGGGAGGTACCAGGTAGATTTTATAATGGTAAGATATAGATTTTGGAACCAGGTTTTAAAGTGTAAGACACACCCAGGGGCAGATATAGACTCTGACCATAACTTGTTGGTTATGAACTGTAGGCTGAAACTGAAGAAACTACAAAAAGGTAGGAAAATAAGGAGATGGGACCTGGATAAATTGAAGGAACCTGAAGTTCTTAAGAATTTCAGAGGGAGATTTAGGCATCAATTGACAGAAACGGGGGGAAATAAAATGGTAGAAGAGGAATGGGTAGCATTGAGAGATGAAATAGTGAAGGTAGCAGAGGACGAAATAGGTAGGAAGGTAAGACCTACAAAAATTCCTTGGATATCAGAGGAGATACTACATTTAATCGATGAAAGAAGAAAATATAAAAATGCAGTAAATGAAACAGGCAAAATGGAGTACAGATGACTAAGAAATGAGATTGACAGGAAGTGCAAAAGGGCTAAGCAGGAGTGGCTAGAAGGCAAATGCAAGGATGTAGAGGAATGTATAAATAGGGGAAAATAGATAGAGCCTACAGGAAAATAAAAGAAACATTTGGAGATAAGAAAAACAGCTCTATGAATATCAAGGACACGGATGGAAAACCAGTTCTCAGCAAAGAAGGGAAAGCTGAAAGGTGGAAAGAGTATATAGAGGGGCTCTACAAAGGAAATGAACTTAGCAGCAATATTGTAGGAAGGGAAGAGGATGTAGATGAAGATGAAACTGGAGATACTGTACTGAGAGAAGAATTTGACAGAGCCCTGAAAGACCTAAGTCGAAACAAGGCCCCTGGAGTAGATGATATTCCCTCAGAGCTACTGAAGTCTCTGGGAGAACCAGCCATGACAAACCTGTTTCACCTGGTGTGTAAGATGTATGAGACAGATGAAGTACCCTCAGACTTTAAGAAAAATGTTATAATCCCAAACCCTAAGAAAGCAGGTGCAGACAGGTGTGAAAACTACAGAACCATCAGTTAAATAAGTCATGGTTGCAAAATATTAACACGAATTATATACAGAAGGATGGAAAAGCTGGTAGAAACCGACCTCGGGGAAGATCAGCTTGGGTTCAGGAAAAATGTAGGAACACGGGAGGCAATACTCACTTTACGGCTTATCCTAGAAGATAGATTAAGAAAAGGCAAACCTACGTTTCTAGCTTTTGTAGATTTGGAGAAGGCTTTTGACAATGTTGATTGGAATAAACTCTTTCAAGTTCTGAAGCAAGCAGGAGTAAAATATAGGGAGCGTAAGGTTATTTACAACTTGTACAAAAACCAGACAGCGGTTGTCAGAGTTGAAGGGCATGAAAGGGATGCAGTGGTTGGAAAGGGAGTAAGACAGGGTTGTAGCCTTTCCCCAATGTTGTTCAATTTGTACATTGAGCAAGCTATAGAGGAAAGCAAGGAGAGGTTTGGAGAAGGAGTTAATGTTCAGGGTGAAGAATTAAAAACATCGTGTTTTGCTGACGATATAGCAATTCTGAGGGCCTGGAAGAGCAATTGAACGGAATCGACAGTGTGCTGAAAAGTGCATATAAGATGAACATTAACAAGAGCAAAACTAGGGTAATGGAGTGCAGTGTAAGAAAATCAGGTGATGCTGAAGGAATTAGATTAGGTAACGAAGCAATAAAGGATGTAGATGAGTTTTGTTACTTGGGTAGTAAAATAACAAATGATGGTCGCAGTACAGAGGATATAAAATGCAGAATGGCAATGGGTAGAAAAGCGTTCTTGAAAAAGAGAAATTTGTTAACATTGAATATTGATTTAAACCTAAGGAAGTCCTTTCTGAAGGCATTTGTATGGAGTGTTGCCTTGTATGGGAGTGAGACATGGACGATAAACAGTGTGGACAGGAAGAGGATTGAGGCTTTTGAAAAGATGGTGCTACAGAAGAATGCTGAAGATTAGGTGGGTGATCGCGTAACTAATGAGGAGGTACTGAACAGAATTGGGGAGAAAAGAAATTTCTGGCATACCTTGACTAAAAGAAGGGATAGATTGGTAGGACACATTCTTAGACATCAAGGAATTGTGAATTTAGCGTTGGAGGGAAGTGTATGGGGTAAAAACCGCAGAGGAAGACCAAGAGATGGATACAGTAAGCAGACTCAGACAGATGTAGGTTGCCGTTCTTATGTGGAGATGAAGAGGCTTGCTCAGGATAGGGTATTGTGGCGAGCTGCATCAAACCAGTCTCCGGACTGAAGACCACAACAACAAGTGCCTAATAGTGGAGAAAAAGAAAACCTTTGTTTAAGGGGCTTCTGTTTTGTGGAGATTAAGAATAGTTTGTTTTCTTAAGGAATGGACATTTTGTGATGTGTTTCAGTCAGTAACTGCATCTGATCAATTCTTAGCATGCCATGTAGTTAAATACAGCAACACAGGTAAAGGGAACACCTCATATTTATCATCTAAAAGTAATGACTAAATTCCAAATTTTATGAAGATGATGGTCACAGAGGTGATCATAAAGGAGATACTATTTATTGTGGATTTTACCCCTGATTTTTCACACTGATATGAAAAGATGGTGTGTAACCATAGTGGTTTGTAGCATTTATGAGGAATAGAAGGCACATTGGGAAACAATTGACAGATCAGTATTTAAGTTCCTCAACTTCCAGTGATTATATATTGGCAGTTTCTGTAGGCAAAGTAATGATAGTGTTACAAATATGACACAAAAATAATACGGCCTACAAGCCTGACATCTTTCAAGCACTTCTCCCACTCATTCCCCAAATATTTGGCAGGATCAAGTGCAGCCACATACTGTAAATTGGCTACAACATTTTTGAGCTGCTACTAACAATTCCCAATTATTTTGTCATGACTGTAAAATTGGACTTTAACACTGTAATAAGTAATGACACAAATGTGTGATAAATGTATTTGCTGATAAGAAAGCAAGAAGTCATTTAACTACTAATATTCTGGGTTAAAATATTTTTATTTTTTGCTGAATTAATGTTGGAGTATATGTGAGTGTGTGGTACGCAGTTTAGAATAATAATATGTTTGGTGTGGTTAATTTTACAACTATACCGCTACCATCTCATTACCTACCTTGTCTTCAGCAGGAAATATGTGCATCCTAATTGTGTATGGTGCTATATAAGTGAAAGAGTGTGAATATTATTATAAATATTTGGGAACTGTGTAACTGAGGCAGGACTTGGATATCAGCCTTTTATTCATTCAGAAAGACTTGGGAAATTTCCTAAAAGCCACATCCAGGCAACCCATGTTGTTAATATGCTGGGCAATTTGAACCTGAGTTGATGTGCTTTCTCATCCCAAAAAGCAGCACTTTAAACCACATGGCTGACCGATGGAGGTACTAAATAACTGAGCACTCCTAATTTGTATGATGTACATTGAGGTCCCTCATATAGCACTTCAATGTAAAATACTCTAAAAGTTGTCAAACACTGGTATTGAAAAACTATGCCATCACAATGGGTCCAATACATTCAGTCATTTTATAATGGAAGCTGAATAAATATTATGACTGATGTAACAACTGTAATGAATATAAAAAACTCACCTTGTCTCAATATCTTCAAAAAAGGAGAACATTTCCTTAATAGTGAACCCCATCTGCTCCCCTGATGAAATTAATCTGTACAGTTCAGAAAAATCTTTGTACATATGGTCCATTACTGGGACCATTTCTGGTGAGTTCATGGCCTGGGCTTCTTTGGCACTGGCAACACTACAAAGTAAGTGTGGTAATTTTTATAGACCACTCCTACAACACACTTCCTTCACAATAAAAAATTATATGTATAACAATCTAATATCCAATATTTAATACAGCTGTTACATTAGGTATAATCTTATATCATGAACTATACAATAAATTTCTAAGCAACTAACTATAAATGAAAAGGTAAAGAATCACAAAAACATAAAAATATGCTGAACAGTGTTGTATTATTTTTATTTCTGTGTTACACGCAACTCCAATAGCTCTCAGATTTGTAGTGTAAGGGGTTTTTCCCTGTTGCAAGGAATTGCTTCTTAAATATATTTCAGTTCAAAGTATAATAATAAAAATACTAAAAGTTTAAGAAATACACTTTTGGAACTAAAGAATAAAACTGACACCATTCCGATGGGCACTAAAAACACTTATTATCGTATGTTAAGCTTATACCTTAAACTTTAGTGACACACCACTACTTCCTGAAACAAACAAATAATATTAACATAAGTAGCAATTCAACATAAAGACAATCACTAGCCAAA
Source organism: Locusta migratoria (assembly GCA_026315105.1). NCBI lineage: Eukaryota > Metazoa > Arthropoda > Insecta > Orthoptera > Acrididae > Locusta > Locusta migratoria. Next base: position 44,996,879 of record CM048747.1, read on the forward strand.
GTGTGTGTGTGTGTGGGGGGGGGGGGGGGGGGGGGGGGGCAGTATAAAAGATTATTGCATTCACAAAACTTTCTTTTTTTGTCCTTTACCTTTCTGTGTGTGTCTGGTGGCAGTATAGCATAAAGGTAAATACTGGCCAGCCAATATGTATCATTTGAAAAAGTAATTTACAGACTACAATTACACAACCACCAGGGCACAATTCATGAACATGAGTTCTATCTGTAGCTACTATGGTATAATCAATACTGTATTTCAACAGCATAATATTGTGTTGATGGTCCTTTTTTTGAACATTTAACTCCAGTGCAGTCTTTACATTTTCTCCATTATTGACTCTTGCTGCTGAATTCGACAGTCAGCCAATTGCATAAATTTATTTAAGACTTCATGTGTTTACTTTTTGTTGCGCATATCAATTTGCAGTCAACCATAATTATTTTTGAGTACTCTTACTAATTCCTGCTTCTTGTATAATATTTTCTGACCTCCCTATTAACTTCCTACATAGATCACTATTTATTAATTTCCGCTTATTTCCATTATAACATGTCAACCATTAGTTTTAACCTTCATTTTTTTAACCATTTTCATCAATCATGAATCCCTGCTCATTCTATTCCCACTGCTTCAAAAAACTCTTCTTTTTCCAAGAAACATTCCAGTCAAACATCCTCATTCTGAAATCTTCATTAGCATATGGCACCCCAGATAATAGATTCAGCATTAAAATTGGTATTTTGGGCTGTCAGCTACCTACCTCCAGAATCTTCATCTTTTACATTTGCAAAAGCCCAGTAGACTCAGTAATATTGTCCTTCATTATTAAACAATACAAGCACAAACCATACTTCACGGTATCTACACATTCTCCAAAATCCTCTGTGATCACAACATTCTGGATCCTATCAAGACAACAGAAGCATTTACCCTTTAACAACTGAACCATCATTTGCAGTACAATCTGATGAAGCTGTTCCACTAACTTTGATCCTATGCCCAAATGGGTTTTCCTATAGCCAAGATAGGAAAACAACCTTTTGGTCTGATCCAACCTCCACCCCCCTCCCTTTATAGTTCACCGACACCTTGTTGATGTATTCTGCCCTCCACTACCCTAAAATTTTTTTTCAGTCTACATGTAGCAAACTGCACCTGTATAACCATCCCAAAATACTGCTTTTGACCTTTCTGTAAAAATAATAATATAGTGAGGACAGTTTACAACTCACCGTAATGATGCGGCGATGAGCTGTGACAGGCACATACAAAAGACACACATACAACACTTTCAGCTATCGGCCATGGCCTTCTTCAGAAAAGAGGCAATCACACAGGCACACAACACAGTCATACAACCATCACCTCCGGCTGCCGCAATTCGAATCACTCTCTGCGGCGAGTAAATCGGTGACGGGGTAGGAGGGGAGAGGGTATAGGAAGGTTACGTCATGGTGGTGGGGATGGGTTAGATGGGAGTGACGAGATGCAGCTTAGGATTGGAGTGAGGAGGCAGGTGAGGGGAGAAAAATAAAATAAAATAAATAAAATCAATAAAATAAAATAAAATAAATATACAAAATACGTGCACACTGCAAGTATACATGAAGGATGGATCTCATTTCGGGACAGGATTTAAGGAAGTCATACACTTGCTGGAGACTTCCTTAAATCCTGCCCCTAAATGAGATCCATCCTTCATGACATCCTTCCCACTTCACCGAGAGTGTCTTTCCGCCACCCACCTAACCTCCGTAACCTAGTCCATCTCTATGAAATCCCCAAACCACCTTCCCTACCCTCTGGCTCCTACCCATGTAAAACCTGCCCTATGCACCCTTCCACCACAACTTACTCCATACACGATCAAGGGCAGAGCCACTTGCGATAGCACCCACGTGATTTACCAACTGACATGCCTGCACTGTGAAGCGTTCTATGTGGGAATGACCAGCAACAAACTGTCCATTCACATGAACTTTCACAGGCAGAAAGTGTTTGTTGGTAATGAGGATCATGCTGCGGCTAAACATGCCTTGGTGCACAGCCAGCACATCTTGGCACAGTGTTACACCGTTTGGGTTATCTGGATACTTCCCACCAATACCAATCTTTCTGAACTCCGGAGATGGGAACTTGCCCTTCAACATATTCTCTCTTCCTGTTGTTGCCCACCTGGTCTCATTCTCCGCTAAATTCAAATTCCTGCCCACCATCTTTAACATCTTTGCCTCGGTTCTGTGGACAGAGCCTCTGCCTCTAGTGGTATCTCTGTCCAGCTTCTTTGCTTTCTACAAATGTCTGCCTAGGTGTGTTTGTGTGTGGAGATGTGTGAATGTGTGTGTTTGTTTACTTACTTTTTTCCCCCTAAGGTAAGTCCTTCCACTCCTGGGATTGGAATGACTCCTTTTCCACTTCCTTAAAACCCGTATCCTTTCCTTTCTCCTCTCCTTCCTTCCTCTTTTCCTGAAGAAGCGACCAACGGTTGCAAAAGCTTGAATGATTGTGTGTGTTTTTATTTGTTTTATTTTATTTATTTATTTATTTTTTTGTGTCTATTGGCAAACATGAGCTTTGGGTAAGTCAAACAATCTTTATACATATATAAAAATAGATGAAATTTACTAACCAGGTGAAGGAGCACCGGTAGTGACAGCAAACATAAATAAAGCAAACACAAACACACACAAAAGCAAACTTTCGCAACCTAGTTGCTTCTTCAGGCAGAGTAGGGAAGGAGAGGGAAAAGGAAAGGATGAGAGTTTTAAGGGAGTGGATAAGGAGTCATTCCAATCCCAGGAGAGGAAAGACTTACCTTGGGAGGAAAAAAAGGAAGGTAAACAAATGCACACACACATATACACATGCAAACACACCAATATATAAATAATTAGTAAGACAGAGAAGTCTCTCAAATATAAAAAAAAGATACATATCGAGTTTTTAAAAAAAAAAAAAAAAAAAAAATATCTAGTTGCTAGTAGGATTCAGAAAGCCAACCTATGCATAAAGATTTTTATGGTAATGCATATTCCTCATACAATCAATAAAGTAAACTTACCATTCTGATATATAAGTATACTTCTGCCTCATGTAACACACATTCACCAGAAGCATGGTGGCGGATGTGATGTTACCATGAGTTAAGGGGTGATGTACCAGAGGAGGAAAGGATTTTTTTTTTTTTTTTTTTTTTTTTTTTTGATGGGTGCCCTACACCCGCTGCTTTCTTTAAATGCTAACACTGCCAGGCTTTGGTGCAACACCCTTTCACAGCTGACCAATGTAAAACATTGTTCATGACAAGACTAGGCCTGTAGTTTCCCCAAACTTATTTTCCATGTTCTGATAATGCCTAAAAAAGGTGAAACACGTTACAGAAAATAAATCACTGCAACCACAACTGTGTTTTATTAGAAGTGACATCTGAGTTGTTACAGGTTAGAGCTCATCATCCCTCTCTCCAATATTTACGGGAATCAGGTATGGTGTGTGTGTGTGTGTGTGTGTGTGTGTGTGTGTGTGTGCACACGCGCACGCGAGTGCGCGCAGATGTATTGCCTTCTCCCTACACAGTGACCTACAAAGACCTCATTGCTTCTACACCAAGACACATCACTGTTGTTATCTGTGTCAAAGGGGACATACTGACTATGTTCTGGCTGATTGCTGTGTATGTCCAGCCAATCTTAACTGTTAGAGAACTGGAAATTTGAACTGAAATTTGAAGAAAACCAGTCAAGAACTTTTTGAGAGTTTCAAGGACAATAATTCCCAAATACATGCCAGTCCAAGTGTTTATTGTAGCTTAAAAAAAATTGGAGTATATTGGTAAAGAAATTTGAGACTTTTGGTAACAGTATTTAACTATGACTTGTGTTTATAGAGCAGTATAGATATAATACTTTACCTTTCCATTATTAAATACAGATTTGATACAGGCCCATAAAAATATGCCACCCATGTCTTCAATCCATCTTCTGATAGTATTGCTTGTGGTTTTGTTTGTGCCGAGCTCTGATCCTGAGCAATTACCATCCTTAGTTGTTGACTGCAAAAGAAAGTAAGTATAAAATATTTGCATAGAAAAAGGTCTCCAGAGTGAAACTACTATCAAGTAAGTCCAACAACAACATATGTAGGCATAAAATAGATATTTTATTTCCTTATTTCTTTTGTCAGATCCATCATAGTAAAAAAGCTATGCAATACCTTAATTACATGTGTCATAATAATTAAAACAGAAATATCTATGTGAATATATGATAGTAATTCCTCCCTCGTAAACTAGAGACATTATGAAGGTGTGATGGCTTGTGTGCCTAGACAAATCGGACAGTTTTAGCGTAGGTGCAACTACAGTGAAGAAGTATCGATGGAGAGGCCAGAAAAATGTATGGTTCTTGAAAAGAGACAGTCTTTTCAGTAGTTACACAGGCAACAGTCTTGATGATTGATTTATCTGGCCTTGTAAAACCAGTTAATGTGGCTTTGACATACCTTTAACTCCAAATGGCTGAAAGCAAGGGGAAACTACAGTTGTTACTTTCCCAAAGACATGCAGCTGTAAATTATGAATACTTGATGATGGTGTCCTCTTGGGTAAAATATTATGGAGGTAATATAGTCCTCCATTCAGATCTCCAAGTGGACACTACTCAGGAGGATGTTGTCATCAGAAAATACAAATCAAGATGTTCTACAGGCCAGAGACTGGAATAATCAAACCCTTAATCAAAGAATTGGTTGAAGTTACATATAGTGAAGACTAGTAAAGTTCAGGGGCAGGTAAGTATGGCGACATAATCGGTTGGGGTACCACAGGTGTAGGTCTAATAATGAATAAGAAAATACTATTACAAGCAAGTTACTATGAGCAGCATACTGAATGCATCATCCTAGTTAAGATAGACATGAAGATAACATCCACCACAGTAGTACAAGATAATATGCCAACTAATTCTGCCAATGATGAGACTGAAAAAATGATATGATAAAAGTACATGTTCAGAAAGGAGGTTGTATACATGGAAGAGACCAGGAGACACCAGAAGGTTTCAGGGTGATTTTATAATGGCAAGTCAAAGATTTTGAAACCAGATTTTGAACTGTAAAACATATCTAGAGAGAGATAGACTGACCATAACTTACTGGTTATGAATTGTAGATTAAAACTGAAGAAACTGCAAAGATAGATAAGTAAGGAGATGGAACTCTAATAAACTGAAGGACCATGAGGTAGTTTAGAGTTTCAGAAGGAGCGTAAGTCAACAAATGACTGAAACAGGCAAAAGAAATACAGCAGAAGAAGAACAAATTAGAAGAAACAGATGGCTAATCAAAAATTTTGGATGCCACAGGGCATAAAGAATACAACCGATGAAGAAAATAAATAAATAAAATGTAGAAATGCAGCAAATGAAGCAGTCAAAAGGGAGTACAGTAGATCAGTAATGAGCCTTACAGGAAGTGCAAATTGGTTAAGCAGGAATGGCTAGAGGACAAATTCAAGCTTGTAGAATAATGTACAGCCAGGGGAAAGACAGATACCACCTACACTGTAGTAAAAAAAAAAAAAAAGACATGCTTGGACACAAGAAAACCAAGGATCCTGGAGTAGATGAAGTGGCAATGAACAGAATTGGGGAGAATTTTCTGGCACTTTTATAAAAGAAGTAATCAATTGTGGAACACATTCTAAAATGTTAAGGACTTATGATACCTTAAGTTTTTCCGGCATACTAAATGTTCAAACAACTTATGCTGCAGAGCACCACCGATATTTCAACAGTAGCACACTCTGCCATTCTCAAGGCACAACTGCACTCAGGAAGCAATGGTATAGGAAATTTAATACCTTCGTTTGCAAAGGGAAAACAAGAAGGATAACATGTACAGTACAAGTAATCGTACAGCCAACACAACCAAAGGTGGCCAACATCAGAAGTATCAATAGTGACTATTAATCAACAAGTTACGCCACACTAATTCTGTCCCTCCTTATTTTGATGAGAGAGAGCCAGATTCTAAGCAGAATGTAAACAAAAACCACTATCTCTATTTATAATGTTGTTTGCTAGTTTAATTACAACAGCTTCCTTATAACACTAAGTTCATGCCTGAATGTCTGCGTCATTGTATTCCATAGGATGACCCTCTGGGCAACCACTCTGTGGCACTGAAATGCTGTATCCTGATTAGCAGTGGCAGTAACATTGGCAAAATAGATAGCCATGGTTTAGGCAATATGTCGCGGGCTGGTTTGGAGATTTCCATTCACCATTACAGCAGCCACTGGACACCTCCCTCCTTTCCCAGAAATCTTCCCTGATAGTCTCCCAATACTGTGAAACTTTTAGTGGATCAGTTAACGGTACTCAGAAACTGTTTCAAGATCTCTCTTATAATTTGGCAACATTTTGCCGTCACCATCCGAAACACTGCGAGGTTGGCTGGCTCTTAAACCTACCTCTTAAACCTGCGCACCTGGCCCTAATTACAGAGTGACACTCAGCACTCCACCAAGAGAAAGGCTGCTGTTTATCCTAAAGACAGCAGCATAGATACTTCAGCAGCATTGTGGATCATTTGAGTGATATACTCCACCTACTCCTGGACAGTGTCATAAGGTTCCACCTCAGTGAGTTGACTGAACAGTGTCCAGTCAGCTTTACTGACCACCCATCGAGGTTGAGGGCATTCAGGCTCTACTCTGTCTTTCAGGTGAATCCAGATGGAGAAGTGATCACTACCATGCAGGTCATCTACCACTTCCCAATGTGTAGCTGAGTTGTGGGTTGGAGGGCAAAGTGAGAGGTCTATGGGAGAGAATGATCCTGTTGCAGTACAAAAGTGTGTGAGATATCCTGTGTTTGATAAATGTGTGCTCAATGAAAAGAGAAGCCCCTCAGTTGCTCAACCCCTGGGGCAAGTAGTGGCAGAGGCCCAAAGCATGTTGTGTGCATTAAAATCACCACAGAGGATGAATGGGCAGGGGAGCTGTGTAAGAAGGTCTTCGAGGGCCTCTTACATCACACACATGGTAAAAGGGGCACATAAAGGGAGCTCACATCAAATGATGGCAAGCTCACGTCAAATGGTGGCACACATATACGGATACTGCAATGGCATGTAATTCTGTGGTGAGGGAGAGGGACTAAGAGTGATAGGCCATATTAGTAAAAATAGCCCGTCCACCTGTAGCTCTCTCTCCGCTGAGGTCGTCATCCTTGTGGAGAACATAGGCACGTAGCTCAGGGTTGACGGTACATTTAAAATTTGTGTCTTGTAGTTGTATACAGATCGGTCTTCCCTGAGTCAGTAAATGTAGTTCCTCCATATTGTCCTGAAACCCTTTAAGTTCCACTGCAGTATTGGAGCCATCTATCATGGATGTTGGATCTTTACTCTCCCTCTGTTCTTAGATGGAGACATTGAACATGGAGCTGTCGGCTTCAGTGGAACTTCAGTATGGGGCGAGATGGTTGTCCCAGATTGACGTCCAACTTCATGAGCTCTGGAGTGCAGTCAGAAGAACTACTTTACAGTTGCTTTTTTGTTCTTACGTGGCTTGGCAGTTGCGACAGTAGAAGCAGTAGTGGCCACTGTAGGGTTTTGGACAGCCTCTACTATGGAAGGAATCAGGGATTCTACAATAGTGGTATCTGTAACTTTGTCTGAGGTCAATGGAGCTACAGGCCCTGACGCTAACGTTGCCTGGCAGTTACACTGGCAACTGCAGGTGTTGGTGCTAATACTAACAACCTCCAGGCAGCAACTTTAGCGACTGGTATTTGGAGGACTGACGAGAAAGAAGCAGCAAATACTGGTGGTTGCAGAGCCTTAAAGATCTTTTTTCCCTTTAGCATATGAGATGTGCTTTGATGTCTTGATTTCCTGAACACCATTCTTCTCAAGGTACACTTTACAGTCTCTACTCCAGCCAGGGTAGTCAGTGCAGTTTACACACTTGGCAGGTGATGTACATTCACTTCATTCATGGGCAATCTTACCACATTTCCCACATATCACCTCACCCTTACAACCCAAAGCACTTGCATTTAAAGCAGCGCATTGGTTTCGGGGAAATATGGTGCGACTTTCAGATGCAGGAAGCCTGCCTTGACATATTCTGGAAGCTTCGGACTGTTAAAGATGAGGATAAAGGAGTCAAGATTTGACCAACTCCCCATCCACCCTTTTTGTGATATTTTGTACATGCACAGTGCCCTCAGAAGACCACTCATTCTTCAATTTTTCTTTTGAGATATCTAAGAGATCCCTGCATGTCACAACACCTTTGCTATGTGGTGAGTAATCCAACCCATTTCCCTTTTACCCCCTTTATTCTCTCTCTCTCTCTCTCTCTCTCTCTCTCTCTCTCTCTCTCTCCCCAGCTGATGACTGAAATTAATGTCAGATATTGCTTCAACATTAATTTCCATCTTTTTGATGTTAGTATTGACAGTAATGAAGTGAGATACGTACTGCTGAATCACTCCCTTTTGAATAATTTCTTCGCATCTCATTGGAGAATTTGTCAGATTAATTGAACAAATAAGTTGACAATGTATTGCTCTATGAATTGTAAGTTCCAGGCTAATCCAGACTTTCTTAATTTTTGCAGTAGCTTAAGGATTAAAATATCTTCTCCAGAAAAAAACTATGATGTAAAATTGCGTTGATTATTACACACTAAATTCAGATATAATTACAAAAGGAATGTGAACTTACCAAAGCTCCACTAGAGCAATGCATATCTTTCTAACAGTTTCAACAACAACAAGGTGTTTTGACACTACCCACTCAGAGACTGGTGCACTGAATGACACAGAATTTTTCAGCTCCGTGCGTGAAAATGGATTCTCACAATCACTGATTAAATTCTGAAACAGACAATTCAACTATTACATTACAATTATGACAAAAATGGTGAAAATGGTAGCAAAATTTAACACCACACAACATCTGATTGTAATTGATTCAACATCCAAAGTGAAGAGATTTATATATGTAACTACTTGTAAGCATGGTGTTTCATGTAGAATGACACAAGAACATAACAAACTATTTCAATAATTGTTTATTCTAGAAATGGTTTAAAGCAAATTGACATCACAACACTTAAACAGTTCTTCAGTATAGTTAACACCAATGAACACATCACATTTTGTAAATATTCTCTCAAGTAATGTTCTTCTTCTTGGTTCATAAATCTTTATAGTATCAGTCATATATCTTTGTAGAGTTATTCAATTAATTACAGAAATTCTCTTAAGAGATGTGAAAATAATCTTCAAATGTTTGTTAAGTATTGGCCAGAAACTCTATTTATTTCGAACATTATTTTATTTTTAGAGTTTGGTATTCATGCTTTATTGAGAGAATTACATAAGCATGTGTGTATCTCATCACTACAGTGATATGCATTTCCAGTCTTTGGCTGCAGCTACAGCTTTATGTCCTTACCTGGGTAGTGCTCAGATGTTTTTCAAAATACCTTTATGAGAATTAGCTACTGAAGCAATGTTGAGTTAAGCAATAATGAATTGACATTAAGAAAAGGAATACATTTTTCTCTGCTGGTTGTTTGGAGACACTTGTTTATGTCATTTGTGAGGTGACTATTGGTTGAAAGGATTAACACATTGTAGGTGGCGCCCAAGCTAGACTCATTCAGCTGTTGTCAGTCAGGTGGACAGTGCTAAAGTATTACTCGTGCAACACTAAAACTTTTCTAGCTACCATTGCACAACCTGTCATGTGTTGGTAACCATGTAAAATGAAGAAGGGAGGACCCCTGCATTGTGCTGCCACATAGTGAGTTGAGTTTTAACTATTTGTATGCAACCATCGAGTTTTGTATATCATGCTCTTTGTTGAGTAGAACACTCCTTTTGTCTGCTATCTGTGTTACTACCGAATGCTCGCACTCTTCATATTCTCGACATGGTGAATTTAGATGAGAGCACGGTTTTCAATGCCCTATTAGAGGAAATAGACAATTCTGGTTCAGAAGGAAAAAGCTGATTATCTGTAAGAAATATATCTACAAGGTTTTTTTTGTGAATACAAACAATATTTACTAAACAAAACTGTGTATCTACTAATTTTAATATTTAATTTTTTTTTAAATAGATGAAAGAGGCTTTTCATTGTTTTAAATGATACAACAAACTCATGGTTAAAGTCGGTTTATTAGAACGGTAGCAACAGCAGTGCTGCAATATGGGAATACCACAAAAAAACAGCTGTGAAGAGGTCCCTTATGAACAAATGGACTTAAGAATGTGATCAAGAAATTTGAAGAAGCAGGTGAGTTAGGTGGTGCAGCAAGGAGAGGGAGGCATGATCTTCCAGATCCACTGACCTAAATCCATGTGACTTTTGGTTGTAGGGATATTTGAAGGATCATGTCTATCAGGGGGTGTATCCAGACTCCTCTCAATCTGAAGGATAGAATATGACGACATATCGTCCACATTACAATAGATATGCTGCAGGCAACTGTCGACCTTACAGTGTTACGAATGTGGTATCTTTCTGACTCAGGAAAACATATCAAACATATGTAACTTGTTATCATATCCTAATAAGTCCACCAGAACCACTATTATCATGAGTCTGATCATTCCTCCCCTAGTACTGCACCCACACCGCTTTTCTATTGCATACAGCACCCTATTTCTGTCTGGTGGCAGAAAGTGAATTATAATTTTTTCATCGTACTCAAGAAGCAATATACCCACGAAATTTCAGTGTCTTGCGATGTACACAGCCCACACTACAGCACCCAGGACAATGCCTGTTTAATTATAACCATCCTATATGTTGAGGCACCTGCTGATAAATTTCCATTTCTTCTCAGTACCTCTCTCTGTTTTCTTCCCATGTTTCTTTCCATAGCACTACATCTCCACTCTTCAAAATCTGCTACATCCTGTTGGATGGTGTTTATAAAGATCAGGAGATCCAAGTCTATAAATGACACATAAAGAGTTTTATGCTATTCATGACATTTCACTTGCAGTTGTACTATGAAGATCATGCCCAACATGCTTCTGCTTGGCTAAATCCACAATGGGTTTCAGTCAAAATTTCTTCCATCAGTTATGAGACACAGTTTTATAATATCTAGATTATGATTTTTCCAGTAATTGCTAAATGCGATATTTAATGGTAACTTCCACAGTCTGCTCTGTCACCCATTTTGACTAACAAAGTTTTTTGATAATCTGGTAGGATCTGTTTAATGTTCCAGATATCAGTCACGAGGTCATGCATGTGACTGATTAAAGTATCCACATATTCGTTGAAGATTTCTTTGGGTATGTTGCCTGGACCACTTACTTTTTGTGTTTTAACTGCTGAATGGCCTACTGAACTTGTGGGAGAGTTGGAGGTAAGGAAAGATGTCCCTTAATCAGTACCCAGATGATAATGTCAAATACACGCTCATTAAGGTGAGAATCCATATTTAGTAGGTCATGCAAATTCACTACATGTTAACTGATACATTATCTCCAAGGAGCTGTATTCCACCCTTTGATCTCAGTGGGGTTATTCCACAAGTTGGTGGACCATATATAGCCTTAGTTGCTTCAAAAATGTTTGCATATTATTGCAGTCAGTAAGACGCTACATTTCCCTCACTGTAGATTTCCACTAGTCATTTTTTCACTCGCATGTTTTTCTTTGAATCGCAGAGTAATAGTAACAACAAGGAATAAACAGAAAACAGCTGTTGTCAATTTATGAAATGTACACTTAGAGTGACTCCTTCACAAGAGCAAATTTTGTCACAGATGTCTGATGTCTTACATGTTACTTTTTTTTTTTTTTTTTTTTTTTTTTTTTTTTTTAACATCAGCTAACATTTCTTCAAAGGAAAATAGGTATGTGTTGGATTTAAGCTTGACTACCAGCACATAAGTTTGCCAACAATTAATACCTTGTATTTGAGAACACCCATTTATCACTAGACATGCCGTAAATGTTTCTGGTCTACTGGTCACCACAAGCTTAGTTTTAACACTACTTACTCTTGAGAGGTTAGTGTCTTCTGGGTAGCCCCTCTTCTTTGAATCTCTAATCATAAACTATCTTGTTTATGTGCTGAAGGGCACAAAAATACACAATCACATTCACACAACTTAAATTTTGGACCATGGCCATCATCAGAAAAAGAAACACATACATTCACACAATCAGTCAGACAACTATACACACAAAACTACCATGTCCGGTCACTGCAGTGCCACAAGCATCTAGAATGAGAGTGAAGTGGGGAGTGGAGGGGGAGGGATGCTGGTTAAGGGTGGGGATGCAAAGTTTGAAGTTGCATGATGAATTGTAAAGGCTCTGATAGGCGGGAGTTTGAGATGCGGCTTTGAATACCGTGAAGGGAAGGGGTTGGGGAAAGGATAAAAGGGAGGTGTATAGGTGTGTGGGGATGGAGTGGGGGGGGGGGATTTAAAACAATAAAAATTATAAGCAAAAAATAAAAAAGTAATTAATTAAGGGGATATTGTAAGGGTTGGCACACAGTTGCAAGGAAGACATGAGAGATACAGAGTGGGGAAAGAAAAGGGGGAAGAGATGGATAATGTTAGGCATAGGATGTAGGGATGGTATTTATCCCCCTCCCCCCCCCCCCCCCCCCCACTCATTATCCTGTAACTCTCCAATTCAATTCATGCCTTCCTTGCAACTATGTGTTGCCCCTTGCAATATTACCTTAATTACTATTTAAAAATTTTTTCCTATTTTTATTTTTCCCTTACTATTTTTATCATTTCAAATCCCCACCAACTCCCTCCCACAATCCTCATCACCTCCCTTTTATCCTTTCCTGCATCAATGCTGCATCTCAAAAACTCACCTATCAGAGCCTTTACAATCCATCATGCATTGTGGAACTTTCCATGTCCACCCTTACCTGGCATCCTTACCCCTCCACTCACTACCACAGTCACTGTCTAGATGCTTGAGGTGCTGGAGTGGCCAGTCATGCTGGTTGTTTGTATATAGTTGTCTGATGATGGCCATGGCCAAAAAATTAAGCTGTGTAAATGTGATTGTCCTCTCTCTTTTTTTTTTTTTTTTTTTTTCCGTGCCTGTCAGCAGCTCAACGAGCCTCTTTAAGTGAGTTGCTATCCATCTTATATTACTGACATTCCAATCTGATTTTCTATTGTTATAAACTAGAGATTAATAAAATGCTCTCTTCATTCCTCCCCCACCCTCTCTTATCTATACTATCCAGGGCCTCTTTGACATCAATAAATTTCTTCCTTCTTGCAAATAAATAAGTAAATTTTATCAGGCCATTGTTTGGATTTTAGTTTTCTGCTTGACCTTTAGGATGTAATCCCTTGTTGAACGAAAGAATAAATGTTTTGATTTTCATGTTCCTTATGTTGAGCTTCAGTTTCCATTGGCTAACTGTCAAAACAAAAGATTCATCACATCTGCCTAATTATTTAATTTCTTCTTTAAACCTGTGAATTATTGCAGTAAAGAAGAACAGCTTCTTGTTCCTCTCCTATGACATTAATTATCTTAGATACCCTTGGTCTGTGAACTCAGAAAATTCCTATCCTCCAAGAATTGTACACTCCTGCTGACACTTCTCTGACAGCTTTTTGTTGCCTGGCAGTATCCTACAAATATTAATTTATGCAGCTTCATACCCCAATATATGTCATAGTGTTGAGAATATGAACCACTGCATTTCAGTCAAATATTATCAAGTGTGAGAAATAAGGCTTTCTCCTGTACCAAAATTCATATGGTGTTTTTTCTCCTAGTGTGGTGGCCAGAGAATTATTTGAGAGGTATGTAGCTGTAGACACAATTTCAGCCCACACAGCACTAATTTGTTAAGTGGACATTGTCCATCAAAGTTTTGAACTATGTTAGATTTGTATTCTCACCAATAATGTATTGCTGTAGACTGTATTGCACTGTCAGCTGGTGGATGTTACTTTCACAGTTCATCATTGACATACTCCTTTCAACTGTCAGATCACAATTTTATGATACTTCTACCTGCCTGCTTTTCCACCAAGCCCTGTAAGTTTTTAATTGCCCATATGACCTCAAACATTTTCTTCAAAATGTAGATGAACATGTAACTTGAAAAATCAAAAATAAAAGTGAGAAAATTATATTTTTTACTGACAGACACTGTGTTCATTGGACCAAAGAAATCTACACATAGATAAATACTCCACAAGCCATAATAAGGTGTATGTGTCAGAGGCTACCTCATTCCACTACTAGCCGTGTCCTTTCCTCTTCCACTCCCAAACAGAGCAACGGAAAACAACCATCTGTATGAGTCCTAATTTCTCTTATCATGTTGATCCTTACATGAAATGTAGAGCTGGCTCTTCAAATTTCCTGAATCATGTTCTTTATGTCTTCCCTCCAGACAATCCTATTAGAAGAAGAAGAAAAAGATAAAAAGGGACAAAAAAGCACAAGCTTTCAGAACACAGTACCTCCTTTAGGTGGGAGAGAAGGGAAGAAAAAAGGATGGGAAACAGAAGGGAAAGGTAATTCACGACCTAGGTCATGAGAGTGGTGTTTCCCTTCTGTTCCCATTCTTTTTTCTTCCCTTCTCTCCCACCTGAGGAAGGAACTGTATTCCGAAAGCTTGTCCTTTTTTGTCCCTTTTTATCTTTTTCTTCATTTGTGTCACTATTGGCGGTACAGCACAAAGGTAAGTACTGGTCAGCCAATCTCTCTCTTTTGAAAAATAATTTATCATCTCTGAGGAGAATTTCCATCATTAATCGAACATTAACTAGAAATGTTGTCCAAGTCATCTTGTAAATAACTAGTCACTCAATGACAGTACCTTCCTGTATACCACAGCATCATCAACAAACAGCTACAGATTGCTACTCAACCTGTCTGTCAGATCAATTATGTTTATGTATAATTTATACTCATAATAAACTCAAAATTTTGTGCCACATATAGGTGTGATATCAAAAAAATCAGTTCATGGAAAAAAAGGAGATACCATAACAAAGTTTTTTTTTTTTTTTTTTTTTAAAAAAAATCTACAACTGTTTGTCATTTAATATTCAAAACTTCCACACGAATTTTCACATGCTTTTCAGAGGTAACTTTTGCATATTGTGCAGTTAGATAGAGGCTTCATCAAATCAAAAGTGGTCCAGATAAAGCAAAGACATAATAATTTAAATGTTTATCTAACAGAAATCTCGTGTGTGTATTTGAACAGGCTAATCTACAAAAGTACTACAAGAAATTTCATGGGGTTTCATAGGTAAACAGAGTAGCTTGGGGGCAACATATAGGCTTCATTTAATCAAAATCCCATCAGATTAGGAACGTATATTGTAAACTGAAGTTTTAGAGGTATGCTATGCTTATAAGTACGACATAGTAAAGCAAGTAACCAACAAAAGCATTCAATTTTGTAGTGCACCAAAGAAAAAATTCTTGGCCCTTTTGAGTGAATTGTCTCTGTAACAGAAATATTTTGGTACAATATATCAGTGACAGTATTAAGTGCCACAATCTTATTTCTAGGAATAGAAACTAACGTTGAACAGCGAATTACTGATTTCACTTCTGTATTACAAACTTAACAACATTTCTTGGCTTCTTTCAAGAGGTTTAATTTGTGCTTAAAATAGACTGACAGTCCTTTGCTTTTATCAATAGGTTTCACTTATATTGATATTCTTTCAAGGACATTCAAATTTATGTAGTTTGCATTGTGATTTCAGTGTGTACTTATTAGATTTTCAATCTGTTCTGTTTATGAATAATCATGCCTAGAAAATGGTCAAGTCTTTCACACACGAGTGGCGACAAAAGTCAGGATTGTGAAGTCTCTTGGCTAGGACAAACGAGTTTATTGACAAAGTGATCTAACAAGGATTCAGTTTTATTGACTGATATCCAGACCCTTAATGGCAATGGTATGCAGAGGCCCTTGTTTAACATCCATTGTGAAGAAAGGGCATACAGCTAGCAGAGAATAACAGTGGTCCTACAACACTTCTCTTAGGGCACTCTTGACAATTCCCTTGTTATTGTTAAACACTCCAGTGAGGACAATATACCGGGTTCTGCTACTTATAAAGTATCTGAGCCCATTATATATGGGGACCTATGTCATACACTTGTGCCTTTGTTACGGTATCTGTCTACAGTGGGGCACCATGTCTAATATCTTTCAGAGTATGGAGTCTACCACAGTCCCTTTTTGTGTGGTTTGTAACATAAGTTTGCTGATTCAAAAAGAAGCCTGCTCAAATTCTGAGATAATTGCAGACAAAGAGGAGTCATATGGAAAACCACTTCTGAAGATTATTTGAATAAAATTTGAGATGTTATGCCTTGAACATGATATTAGATGAAAAGTCTCTGATCATACCACTGCAAAGAAGAGTCTTGAAGTAGGAAGAGACAGCTTTCAGTCTACAAATTTACACAAACTGGCTATGAAAGCTATGGGCCAACATTCATGTTATGGCCTTATGTATCAGAATGTAGTAAATACATGTGTTTTTGCTAGTTTTCAATGGCAGGCCTACTGTTTCCCTTGATATATAACTGTGATAACGTGCAGTGCCAATGTTTGAATGGCGCACCGCCCGTTACCAGAACTGGCCGCTGTGTGGCGCTAGCTGGACTATCGCGCTGCACCCTGCGGCCACGCAGCAGTTTGAGAGAGGCACCAGGCCAGCTGTGAACTTTGCCTCAGTTGCATTCTGAAAGTGCTCGCTAATGTAGTTGTGCCTCTGGATGATACCAATAGCTGGGACGGGAGTGGTCGTGTGTAGCAGTTGATTTTGTCGGACTCTGATGCTACGGTTCAGGATCCCGGCAATAATTTTAACTGGTGTAACGTGCATAGGTGTGTTATGATTCATAACACAATTGGCAACGAGGGTGGTGTTTGGATTGGTGTGCACTCCGTTGCGGACGGTGGTGGAAAATGTAGGACTGGGTCTGGCAGATATTCAGCGACCCCCATGGAGCCAAATCCTGCAGCAATCGCTATAGACTGTTGTTAAGTCTATGATTGTGTCAGGTCAGGTGGTGTGTCGTAGTTGCAGTTGGCTCCTCTGCTGGCGATCGATTCCAGTTCTGTGTCTCCCACTACAGCGTTTCTGCCTCCTTTTTCTGGCTTTGATGATTCTTTAGAAGATTGGGACTCTTATCCTTGCATTTGGGGTATCCGACCCAGCATTGTGTAAGGCTTTATTTCTTTGTGGGTCTCTCCTCACATTTATCAACTTTTGCGTCAACTAGCTTCCCTGCAGGAACCAACTGCTTTGTCTTTTGATGAGATGTGTCGTTTGTTGTCGGCCCATTAGCGCCCGTATATGCATGTTATTGCGGCGTGGGTTGAATTTTACAGGTCGCATAAGGAACTCACTCAGTCCTATCGGGCATGGGCCACAGAGCTGCATGGTGTTAGCCGTCAGTGTATGTTCATTATTCCGACCCACAAGGAGTCATATGTGGACAATATGGTTCGTGACGCAATTCTTCGGCTTGCTCCAGATAGGGAAGTACGCCAACACACCCTACAGCTGGAAGATCCTACCTTGACAGATATTTTAAATATTGCACAGTCTTTTGAAGTCTCACGGTCTGCAGGGGACTAAATTGAGACTTGGGGTGATGTCACTGCAGTTTCGCAGTCAGGATCGGCACCTTTGGATTGCGCAGACGCCACGTCGATACGGGAGCTTCCATTACTCTTCTCAATTATCTTACGTATGTACAGCTTGGCTCGCCTCCCCTGGCTGCCGTCAACCGTTCTTTGCGTGGCTACAGCCGCCAGCACATTCCTATCCTGTGTCAATTTACGGCGTCCACGGCGCATAAATCTGTCGTCAGGCCAATCACTTTTCTTGTTGTTGGTGACGCTGTGGCTGCTAACATTTTCGGCCTGGATACTTTTAATGTTTTTGTTTTACTATCGATGATTCTGTCAATCTCCTCTCGGATTCGGTCCCATTCCCGGAGGTGGATGCTCTTTGTCGGGATTTTTCTTCCTTGTTTTTGGGTGGACTGGGTTGTCCCGTGGACTTTACTGCCCACATTACTATGAAACCGACAGCACGCTCCAAGTTTTTTCATGTGCTCCAGGTGTCGGTGGGCCTGTGCGACCAACTTAAGGCTGAATTGGATCGCCAACAGGACTTGCAGGTCTTAACTCCCGTTTCTTCCAGTGAATGAGCTATGCCACTGGTTCTTGTAAAGAAACCTGGAGGGGGGGGGGGTCTTTACGTATCTGTGGGGATTTTAAAGTTATCAGCAATGCACAGTCTGTGATTGACTCATACCCCATGCCTCGTACAGATGAACTCCTTGCATTACTTTCAGGTTCACACTCTTTTTCTCACATAGATTTAGCGGAAGCCTATCTTCAGCTTCCTTTGGACAACGACACAAAACGTCTTTTGGTCGTCAATATTCCCTTTGGGTTATACCAATATCAGCTACTTCCTTTCGGAGTCGCTAGTGCCCCCGCTACTTTTCAGCGCTACTTACAGCAGCTCCTCCACCCGGTTCTGGGCTGTGTTAACTACTTAGACAGTATTGTTGTGACTAGAGCTTCACCCCACGAACATTTACAAAACCTCCGAGCACTTTTCTCTGTCCTCCAAGCAGCCGGTCTCTGCTGCAACCTACTCAAGTTTCATTTTTTCCAAACTTTTATTCCTTATTTGGGGTTTGAAGTGTCTTCAACGGGCATCCGCCCTTTACCGGATCGCATGGCCGCGGTACAGTCCCTGCAGCGTCCCACGTCTATTAAAGATGTACTGGTTTTCTTGCGCAACATTGCCTACTACCACCGTTTTTTTACAGGGGGCTGCCTCAGTGGCGCATTCCTTACATTGTCTGCTTCACAAGGGTGTTCCCTTTGCCTGGTCGTCTGAGTGTTAACGGACGTTTAGCACGTTAAAGCGCTTACTGATTTCTGCCCCTTGTTTAACGGCGTATGTTCCTGGGCAACATATGGTTCTGGCTACAGATGTGTCTCACCATGGCATTGGGACTGTTTTGGCCCAAAAGTATCTCGATGGATCAGAACAGCCTATGGCGTACGCATATAAGACGTTGATGGCTACTCAGCAATGATACCCTCAAATTGAAAAAGAGGTGTTAGTCATTGTGTATGCTTTGAAGATATTTCACATTTACTTGTATGGGGTCAAATTTCATCTTATTACTGATCATAAGCCCTTGGTTTCTCTATTTGACCCTACAGCGATGCTTCCTGACAAGGCAGCTCATAGATTGCAGCATTGGGCTCTCTTTCTTTTCTGTTATAATTACGAGATTCATTTCCGTCCGACAGCACAACATGCTAACGCGGACACATTATGGCACCTTCCGGCAGGTCCTGATCCTGACTTTGATAGAGAAGAACTTTTGTGCTTTTATTTGGATGAGGAAGCTCAGGCTACTGTTGATGGTTTCCTATTATGGCTCCAGTATTGGCCAAGGCGGTGTCGTCCGATCTGTGCCGCAGTGCTTCTTCACTACATTTGTATGGGTTGGCCAGACGTGCCTCTGCGTAGGGCTTCAGACCCCCTCCGTAACTATTATTTCTTCTGTTTTCAACTGTCTGAATGGGAAGGGGTTCCCCTTTTGGCTACAGATGGACAGTCTTCGCGGGTACTGATTCCAGCAGATCTCTGTTCAAAAGTGCTTCAGATGCTTCATAAAGGACACTGGGGAATTTCCCCACACGAAAATATTGTCTCGCCGGCATGTGTTTTGGCACCGCATCGATGGTGACATTACAAGGCTGGTGGTTAAGTGCTCGTTGTGCACTTCGCAACAGGCAGTGCCTAGGGCGTGTCTATCTTCTTGGCCACTACCACGACAACCGTGGGAATGGGTGCATATCGATTACGCGGGACCGTTCCTTAACTCTTATTGGTTTTTGTGGATGCTTATTCAATATTTCCATACATTTATCGTTGCCATACCACTGTCATGTCCACTGCTGTAACTATTCAATCACTGTCTAAAGTTTTTGCTTTGGAGGGGTTTCCGCACACGCTTGTTTCGAATAATGGCACCCCTTTCACTTCTTCTGTTTTTCAAGGTTTTTGTGCTCGTCTGGGCATTCGCCATATTACAACTCCTTCGTTTCATCCCCAGTCTAATGACGAAGTGGAATGGTTTGTGCATACTTTTAAAGCTCAAATGTGCAAATATATGACCTCTTGCTCTGTGGACAATGCCAGTATCCATTTCCTTAATGTCGTATCGATTCACCCCAGTGGGGGAAGGCAGCCCGGTAGAATTGCTTTATGGCAGGCAACCTTGAACTCTCTTTCATTTGTTGTTGCCTTCAACAACCGAGCAATCCCACATGACCATCAGGTCGTTATGTTCCGCGGTCACTCGTGTGGGCATGCGGGTTTGGCCGGCATCCTCATTGGCTGCTGGGTAAGGTGAAGACACGTCTCAGTCGCTGCCTCTGCACTGTGGACGCTGCTGTGGGCACTCTTTATCATCACTGGGATCAGTAGCGCTCACGACTCCCGGCAGATCCACAAGCGCCACCTCTACCTGCGCCTCCTCCAGGGCCTGTTTCACCGGCATGCTCCGTGCCGACATCTTCTGAGGAGCCGACTTCTGCACTGTGCACTTTGTCTGCCGTAGCTCCGGCGGCAGTACGGATGCCTTCCCCGGCACTGGCACCAGTCCCAGCAGTTTCATCCTCGGGCTCCAGGTCACCACCACCTTCGGCTTCCTTCCTCGAGCCTTCGGCGCCAGATGGTGGGGAGAGGGCCACCGCTTCCAAAGCTATGGACATCCAGACACCGGAAATGGATGTAAATCAACCTGTGAGTAATGAAACCGCTCCATTTTTATCTCCTGTGCTGGTGTCGGATGGCGTTGCTGCATCCCTGGTAATTGCGAACAATATATACAGAGGTACCAGCCACTCCTGGCAAGGGCGATCAGGACTATGTGGCAGTACCAGCCTAACGCTGGCTGCCAGAGATGGACAAGGTATCTCCCATGGATTTAGCCTGGTTGCATTTGTCATCCCTGGACATTACACTGTGAAGGGGGAGGAATGTGGTAATGCATGGCATGTATGCTTCAACGGCGCGTCATCCCTTACCAGGACTGGCCTTTGTGCGGCGCTGGCTGGACTATCGCGCTGCACTCTGCCGGCTGCACAGCAGTTTGAGAGAGGCACCAGGCCAGCCGTGAACTTTGCCTCAGTTACATTCTCACAGTGCTTGCTAATGTGGTTGTGCCTCTGGACGATACCAATAGCTGGGACAGGAGTGGTCATGTGTAGCAGTGGATTTGTCAGACTCGGATGGGACAGTTCAGGATCCTGGCAACAATTGGAACTGGTTTAACATACATAGGTGTGTTATGAGTCATAACAACAACTTTAACTTTATTTGAAGTAATAGACGACACACTTACACAATGCCCCAACAATTTTTTCGTCTTGTCCATCTTAGATGAACGCAACTTCTTAATTAAATGTCAAGTTCCCTCCTTACTTCTTTATTTATTTATTTACTTTCTCATCATTAAAATCATTTCACACCACTTGGTTACAATTTTCTAACTTACAGCAAATTCACAGCTAGGTTTCAGTTGTGAATGATGCCACACACTTCTGCTTCTATTATTTTACCAACAATATAGGAGGTCAGGTCAACACTTGTAGAAGTCTTTCTGTGGTGATGCTCTTTTGTGTATGCAGCAAGATTTCACTGTCCTGATATGGCATGATATTTCAACAGTCCAACTTGCTGCCATCTTCAGATGAGATCACTACTTCACACTCACACTGCAAATAGGTAACACCATATATGGCAGCTCCTTCATACCCAACGTACAATTTGCTGCATTTGTGTGAGAATTGGAAGAAGTTGTAACGTTTCTGCTATGTTGCACACTCCCTGCAAACCCATTACCAACATCACAAACACGAAATATTGGACACCTAAATAAGACTTTGCTAACGGACATGTAAAATATCAGATTTTCGCATTCAGCTTGAAATACTATTAACACTATTAGTAAAATACTTTTAAGAAATAGTATGCTGGTTTAAAGATAACTTTGGCTGTCCTTTTTTATGTAATTTTCAATTTTTATACTTTCATAAATAATAACTACAAACACTAAAAATGCATTGCACTTAGTTACGGAATATGCTGAGCCTATAAAGATACTTATTTGTATAAAAACAACACTCTTCATATTATAACTATTGCACCACATTATTACATATATACCTTTTGTTTAAATAAATTAGAGCAGACCATGTTTTATATATCACTGGATCCTAAATTAAATACTGATCATTTTTCACACACTAAAATTAATAATCTGTTTTGGTACTAAGAAACTACCTTCAAAATAGACAAAACTACTACAACCTTATACAAATCCGTATTTATAAAAATTTAAACCACAAATTGAAATACATTATAATTACAAGTCTTAAAAAAAAGACAATATGCTAATTACAACTTATTGACTTACCTACGTAAAAATCATATATAGAAACCTTAATTTAAGTAGGCCTAATACAGTAGAACCTCGTTTTTACGCTTTTCAAGGGACTTAAGTAAAATGGTGTAAAATGCAGGAAAATGTAAAATGCAGGAAATAATGTTTTAAGTGGTAAAAAATGCTTACTGCATGAGCCTTGCATTTTCGTAGTTTGTGATAGATGTACATAATAGGCATCTAAATACTCGCCAGGAAGTTTATTATACAATAAAGGTTATCCAAATTTTTACTATTTTAAGCGCCAGGTAAAACATAATTTTACGGGAAGTAGAATTTTTTGACGTAATTTCATTCATTATAGTCGAGGATGCCGCTACTTTAAGCGCCAGGCAGAACTGGTAATTTTATGGGAAGTAGAAATTTGACGTAATTCCATTCATCATAATCGAGGACGCCGCTATTTTAAGCGCCAGGCAAAGCTGGTAATCTTACGGAAAGTAGAAATTTCGACGTAATTTCATTTATTATAATCCAGGACGCCGCTATTTTTAGCGCCAAACAGAATTGGAAATTTTATGGGAAGTAGAAATTTTTGACGTAATTTCATTCATTATAATCGAGGACGCCACTGCTAGGCTATGTAACACATCAAAATTACCTGAACCACTTCGATATTGTTTGGACGCTGCTGCCAGGCTATGTAACACATCCCCAATATTACTGCCTTTTTCCGGAATTACGTAATTATTTACGTAGTAAAACTCAAAGTTCCGTTATTTTTGTATTTTTAGATGTTTCACACGACGATATTAGAGAATTTATTCGCGTTTTCGAGTACAAAAATATGCATAAGTATTTTTGTGACATTTGCATAGGATCGGCACCTCTCACTATTATCGCATTTTTGAGACTGTGGGTATTATGATACCCAACTTTGACAGATATCGTTCTTTATTAATCAGAAATATGTATCACAAAAACAATGCAACTCTTTATTCTCACGCCAACAAAGCAACTGGTTCTGATTGTTTGAGTAGATGCCAGCCGCTTTGGCAAAGAAGCTAGCGGAAAGAGGAACTGCACCGCCACAAATCGGCTTGTCGTAAGTCATCAACGAAAGGCGAAATATACGTTTGAATAAATGCAAAGTGTCAATAAACTCGACTGCGAATAATTTTTAAGCGCTATACTTTATGGGGAAAGTCATGCTAGCGTCAATTTATGTACATTACGTCATTTTTCTTCACGAAAATTCTTACAAAAAGCGTAAAACGCGGGACAAAAGTAAATATCTTAATGCAAAAATGAGGGCGAATTAACATTGTAAACATTGGAAATTTGATGGGACCGACAAAAAATGGTGTAAATGGCGGGAAAACGTAAAAACCGAGAATGTAAAAACGAGGTTTTACTGTATGTAAATTTATAAAGTCATGTTCACACTTGTTATTTATATGCCTAGTTTAAACAGAATTACAGTAACTGTGTACAACCAAGTTAACAAAATGTATTGTTATTATGAAAAGTAATTTCAGACAAAATTTATAACCTATTTTTAATCTTTGTTTAAAATATAAATAAAATTTACGGAATGTAGTTATTTTCATGTTTATGCGGTACTCCCTCAAATGTTTGGAGAGAGGCCATTTTGTGTTAGATTGTATCGGGCTGTGTTCCTGACAAGGTGTGGTTTGTCTGGTTGTCCGAAAATTTAATTGTGCAACATTCAATAATGATAATAAAACATGTATTCAGAAAAGTTTAAATAAGCAAGTTAAATCATTTAACATCGACCACCATTTCATTTAAGTGAATGTAGCTCCAAAGTAAAAGTGAATAAATGGACTTCAACCTCAACGCAGACCTGCCATCTCATCGAATCCAAGCTAAGTGTTTTTTTATATATGATGTGCACCTCACGATCCCCTGGCGTCCTGTTAATAGAACTTTGTCCTGCAATATGGACACAGTTCGTCTGGTTGCACCCAGGGATCGGCAACAGCAGGATTCGTGACAAAGTGTGTTCCGCAAAGCAAAGAACTACGGTGCAGCAGTAATAGAAATTAATGAAAGTGATGAATCACAAAGTAAGATAGAGGCCATCGGAAACAAGACTGTTGCTTTATATCTAATAAAATAGGATTCCACATCTTGCTTAAAGGAAAACATCTCTATTGATAAAGTCATTGGACAATCATATTTCAAGAGACTCCATAAGTATACAATCCCAGTAATGTGAAGCCAGAGCAATAATTTGTGTATCTTTGAATACCATATTATAGCCCTTACAGGAAAAATATCAGCGAAGGCACATTTTTTCATACTGTAGCAAATCTGTATGGCAGTAATGTTCATACATGGGTCATGAACCATAGATCAAAGGAAGTCTGACCAATAGAAGTCTTCTGACAATGACGGGGAATTTTATATGCTCCAAACTTCCTCAATCCCAAATCACCTATAGCAGATACCAGAAAACTCTAGTTTTTGTCAAAGGCAACAAGACACTTTTAGTATCAAATTTCCAGAAATTTCTTAATATTTTTAAAGAAATACTCTCCACAATATGTAAAAAAGCTACTGATTTACAAGTTTCATTGATTGACATGGTGCCCCAAATTGAAAAGCATGACTTATTTGATAAGCAGTATATCCATTTTGTCAGAAAAAAACCTTACGATATTCCTGTTCTTGCAACAAATTATCAGACTCTAAAATAAGTTACCTTGATCAGTGCACATACAACTCCCAGGAATTAATGGTGGATGGCAACTAGTAGCATTGAAGTAGCAGTCTATATGGGTAGGTTTGTATTCACACTGCATCCCAAAGTTACATTTTTGTATACTAAAAATATACAGAAACAGTAATTTGCCATATTTTTAAATTGCCACTGAAAATTTGGTGTGTGGATGAAGGCAATTACAATAATCTAAAAATTGGTTAAGAGCTTCCCTAGCATGTGGGCAACTAATAAAAGTATTATCCAGGTACCTCCAAGACGTGTGGGTTTCAGAGAAGAAATCTTCCATTTTAATTTATTCCATGTATATAGTGGTTAAGCCATAGTCACAAAAAAAGAACCTTATATTTATATAACGTAACTAGTTTCGATGATCTTTGTCATCATTATCAAACATAAGAATACTGCAAGAAATTGAGCATAAACTTGCAATATTCTTATGTTTGATAATGATGACAAAGATCATTGAAACTAGTTACGTTATATGAATATAAGGTTCATTTTTTGTAACTATGGCTTTACCACTATACATGTGGTATACAATAAAATATTAATTTGTCACACTCCTAGACAACAATGTCGAAGAAAATAAAGAAATCTTCCATTAAATGAATTGGAGGAAGAGGACTCCCCACAGTCACACCATCAGTTTGAAATGTTCCATGAAGTAAAAAAATGTCAATACCAATACATGGTGACATAGCTTAGAAATTTTGTTATCCAAAAGATGACCAATTAACAACAAGGGTACCTCTACATGTAATTGAGTAAAAAGCAAACTCACATCAAATTAGTAGGTCAAAAGATACACGGCGTAGATTCCAGATAATAAATAAAATTGGTCGAGTTGAATATATGATTTTCACATTTACCATCATGAGGGCTAAGAACAGAAGCAAGACATGGCAGAACTGTACAATGGAGTGTACATGGATTTCCAGGCTTATGAATCTTGGGTAAGCCATATCACCTGGGTGGTACTGCCTATTCCAGATAAAGTGTGGGGGTATGTTTTATTTTATTTATTTTAATCATGCTGTCCTTTGGCAAAGGACACTTCTTAATAAACTTCCTAAGCTCCATCTTCAGGCTTGCTCCATGGCCTAATAAAATCAATAGTAAGCAAATTCCTTAGTTTGGGAACAAAATTCATGCTTTTATCCAAAAAGGACACAACAGCATCATCCAATGTCTTTTCCATACTATTAGTAACGGTCAAGTAGTGTGTGATGACATCAGATATAGATGGGTGTAAGTGAAAACAGCAAAATTTGAAATACTATTTCTTATCAGTACTATTCTCCATTAATTTTGAATAGGCCGACAAAGCCAGTCTCAGGATGCAGAAGACAGATGACAGCTCCAAATGCAAAAAGTACAAATCTTTGGATATTTCATACAACTGCCAAAGTGCAGAACTAATTATCTTGTTTATTAAGGCAAAGCTAGTACGTATATCTTTTCAGCCATATTAGTACCCACAAAATAAGACATTTTAGCAAACTTCTGCTTCCATACTTGCACCCATGGAATGCTATATCCCACTTCAGTTCCCTAATGCATCACCTTTCTATCCAGAGTTAGAAAAGGAATAATTTGCTCAAGAGATCACCATCACTATAAAACAATAAAGAAGAGCTGCCCTCTTGCGAAAATTTAAGAGGCTGTATCCTCACCTTGTTATCACCTACAGTCCAGAAGCAACACAGTGGCACCATATTGCCTAATGCTGCAAAGACAGATTAGTCAATCACCAAGACAGCTGCCCTTCTAACTGCTAAAATGCCTGTTACTTCTGGATTACAATTTTTGCCACATAGATATTCCTGTTATGTTTTCTTAACACTCCTATAGCTTTAAGTGTTTAACTTCACAACATAGTCTTATAGACATCTTTAAGCAGTTCTGTTTAGTTCAAAGTGTTATTTCATGATTCTACCAACATCTGCACAAAACTTACAACATCTATTTGAAGTTAATAATGAAAACTCCAGGTTGTCATTAATAATATAGTAATAAAGACAGTTTACAACTCACTGCAAAGATGTGGCAACAAGCTGTGACATGCACATACAAAAGAGACACACACACAACAGTTTCAACTATTGGCCATGGCCTTCTTCAGAAGATAGAACATTCATGCAATCACACAGGCACACAGCACAGTCATACAACTGTCACCTCTGGCTCCCGCACTTCGAATTATGCTCTGCGGTGTGTAAATAGGGAAAGGGAGGAGGGGGGGGGAGATACGAAGGTTGCGTCATGGTGGTGGGGATGGGTACAGCACGGCCTAGATGGGAATAACAAGTTGCAGCTTAGGAATGGAGTGGGGAGGCAGGTG
This sequence comes from Locusta migratoria, assembly GCA_026315105.1. Taxonomy (NCBI): domain Eukaryota; kingdom Metazoa; phylum Arthropoda; class Insecta; order Orthoptera; family Acrididae; genus Locusta; species Locusta migratoria. The sequence goes on from CM048747.1 coordinate 45,024,478, forward strand.
AGGGGAGGAAAATAAAATAAATACAGATATAAAAGTAAAATGCATGGGCGCACGTGCACACCTACCCACCCACCCATGCGCGCACACACACACACACACACACACACACACACACACACACACACACACACACACAACCATTTAGCGTAGAGAGGTAGGAACTGTAAGGTGTGGAAGAAAGTGCAGTTTCCTAGATTGAGGTCTGGATGATTTCAAGATTGGAGAATGTACTGTAGGGATAACTCCCCCTCTGTGTGTGTGTGTGTGTGTGTGTGTGTGTGTGTGGGGCGCGCACGCGCAAGCGGCATACGCGTGTGTTGTGTACATGCATTTTATTTTTATATCTGTATTTATTTTATTTTCCTCTCCTCACCTGCCTCTCCACTCCATTCTTAAGCTGCATGTCATTAATGTAGGCCATGCTATACCCATCACCACCACCGTGACAACCTTCCTATCCCCCCTCCCCGCCCCTATTTACACACTGCAGAGCACGATTCAAAGTGCAGCAGCCGGAGGTGACTGTTCTATGACTATGTTGTGTGCCTGTGTGATTACGTGAATGTTCTGTATTCTGAAGTAGGCCATGGCCGATAGCTGAAACTGTTGTATGAGTGTGTCTTTTGTATGTGTCTATCACAGCTCATCACCACGTCTTTGCAGTGAGTTGTAAACTGTCCTTATTTCTATTTGAAAGTTACTTTGTTCAATTTTCTTTTATTTTTCTCTATACCTATGTCATTCTTTGGTGTTCTTATTTTTGTCAAAGCCGTTTCCTCTTTGTTCCCCTCTGAAAGATAGTGTTACATATGAGCATGTTGTTAGTTTCTTGCCAAATTCTGATTCTATCAATTCCACTAGGTAATTCCATGTTTCAATTCTGGTAGGTAATTCAATGTTTTCCGTTAATTAACTATCATTTGGTTTTATTTGTACTTATGGATTCAAGTCTTCCATTAAAGCTTTATTTTTATGTTCAAATGTTTGTAGAACTTATGGGACTTAACTACGGGGTCATCAGTCCCTAGGCTTACAAACTACTTATGAACTAGCTAAGACTAAGGACGGCACAAATATCCATGCCCGAGGGGGGATTCGAACCCCCCGACCGCAGTGGCCATACAGACCGTTACTGGAGCGCCTCAGTCCCCTCAGCCACCGCGGCCAGCCCATTAAAGCTATGGGAATTATTATTGTTTATCAGTTTCTATCACTCTTTGTTGAGGTCGTCTACATAAAAATTGCTGCACAAAATTTAAAGACTGTCAGTTAAGCTATTCTGTATTCAGATTCCTTCAATGTCTGTAATTTTGTTTTCAACTTCTTGTCTACAGTAAAGCCAACACCTCAATATCTTCTTTGAACTGATTATGGTTAAAAATATATTTCCAGGTTTCATTTCTATTTGGTCTTTTTTGTTACAGTTGTGATAACCTTACTGTATTCCCTTCTATCTCAATTGACCTATCTGTGGCTACTAAATGTACACTATTTACTGCCTGTCAATAAAATAAAACAGATGCAGTTACAATGTTAATGTAGCCCAGTTTAAAAAAAAGAATCAGTGGATGACTAATAGGTTGAAGCCACTGCAAAAGTTTCCTCATTTTACTATATCCAATACTCTTCGACCCAGGCCAGAACACTGATGACCCACGATCCTTGGATATCATTCATTGTAGAAGGAAGGTGGTTGTTGCATATCTTACCCAGTCACCAGAAAGAGAGAGAGAGAGAGAGAGAGAGAGAGAGAGAGAGAGAGAGAGAGAGAGAGAGATATGAATGACACTATACTCAAAACTTATTGCATCCCAATTCAGAGTAATTTTAGACATCATGTAAGTGTCCCTCGTTTGCCAATCCCTATAATAGGTCCACACAAACTGTGTCCATACTGCATGTCACAGTTTTATTAAGAGGATGTGGGGATGGTGAGGTTAACATTACAAAACAAAAACTACTTATCTTGTCTTAGATGCTTGTGTCTGATGGCCGGTCTGCATTGTAGTTGTAGTCCATTGATCCAGGGTCTTCCAGTTACATTCACTCTTTTAGTATAATTGAAATGGTGGTCGAGGTTGAATGATGAACTCTCATAGTTGTACTCCCTTTCTTAATAAATGTTTTATTGCCTTTTAAGAAATAATGTTCATGTTGCACAATCTTTTACGGACAACAAGATAAGCACATCTACTCAATAACACAGCCCAAACTATTCTAACTCAAAATGGCCTCTCTCCAAACATTTGAGAAAGTACCACATAAGCATGGAAAAAAAAAAAAAAAAAAAAAAAAAAACCACAGTATTTCGTAAATTTTATACACACATGTTAAACCAAGATAAAAAACAAGTTATATAATTTTGTCTGAGTCTGGTCTTTGCAACAATAATACATTTTGGTAATGTGGTTTTACACAGTTACATTAATTTTATTTAAACTAGGCATATAAATAACAAGTTAGGCTTACTCAAATTATGGGTTCTATTTATGATTTTTACGTAGGTAAGTCAATAGTTTGTAATTAAGTGTTTTGTGTTTTTGTTATTTAGGCTTGTAATTTTAATTTGTGGTTTAATTTTTAATAAATACAGATTTGTATAAAGTCGTCGTAGTTTTGTTAATTTCGACAATAGTTTCTTAGAACCAAATAGATTTATGAAATGGGTGGCACATTCAAAATAAGTATTTAATTTAGGATATAATGATTTATAAAGAATGGTTCACCCTAATTTATTTAAAATATGTAATAATGTCGTGCAATAGTTATAACATGTAATGCTGTTGTTTTTATAATAATATGTATCTTTATAGGATCAGCATATTCCATAACTATGTGTAATGCATTTTTGGTGTTTGTAGTTATTATTTACGAAAGTATCAAAGTTGAATATTACGTAAAGAAGACAGGCAAAGTTAAGTTTAGATCAACATACTATTTCTGAAGCGTGTTTTACTAATGGCATTTTAAACAGAGTGCGAAAATGTGATATTTTACAAGTCCGATGGTAAAGTTTTATTTAGGTGTCCAAATTGTTTATGTCTATAATGTTGGCAATGCCAAGCAACTCGCGATGTATGGGATGTGCAACATAGCAGAAACGTTACAATCAGACTAGGGTTACCCCAACCAAGACAAGGACGGTATTACATCATCAGTTTGATCATAACTTTGACAAAGAAATATCAAGTATTCATGAAATTTCTATGACATAAATCTTTGACATGTCACTAAAAAGGGGTATTACACTGTCATATTTTTTGTAATATTTCAAGATGGCGGACAATAAAAACTTGTTATGTGCTGCAATTGCTACTGCGACAAATACATTTTGTATGCATTTGAACGAAGATAAGTTGGGGGAAAAAAGAAAATGTACTTAGGTGAAGATGTGGGTTACATGTGGTGACAAGAAATACATTCAGAAAAATTTATTGTGGGGTTACAATGAGAATCAATTATAGACTCTCCTCTCCACATACACATTTTGCAGCATTTGCTGGTACATATTAAATAACACCCATGTAGTCACAAAAAAAGAAAAATATAGAAAAGAACCTACTGCTCCATCAAAGGCAGCACTACAAACAAGGAGGAAAGAAGATTAGAGCTTAAGATCTCAATATATTGAGCTCACTACAAATTAATGTGTGTTCAAATTGGGGAAAGATGTATCAGGAAATCTGCTGCAGTTTATTCAAAGAAATCAGACTGGCTTCTGAAACTCTAAGAAAAACTTACAAGCTCTGAGAGGGTTTTCATTACTCCTCTCATTCACATGGCACCCTTATCTTGAATACATAAAAAAGACAATCCATCAGTATCATTACAAGTCATTATTGTTGAGGCCTTCAGTCGGGGGATTGTTTTAACACAGCTCTCCAAACTACTCTATCTTGTGCAAGCCTCTACACCACAGATTAACTACTGCAACCCACATCCATTTGATCCTGCTCACTGTATCTGTCTCTATGTGATTCTTTTAACCCCCTCCCCCCTTCATTACTAAATGGATGATTCCTTGATATCTAAAATGTGTCCTATCAACTGATTCCTTCTTTTAGGAAAATCATGCCCCAAATTTCCTTTTTCTCTAATTCAGGTTGTCATCCTCACTAGTTATGTGATCTAACCATTCAATCTTCAGCATTCTTCCGAAGCACCATGTTTTTAAAGCTTATATCCTCGTCTTATTGAAACTGTTTAGTGTCCATGCTTCAGTCCTGTATAAGGCTACACTTCAGACAAATCCCTTTCTAACACTTAAATCGGTATTCTATGTTCACAAATTTCTCATCTCATAAATGATTTTCTTCTCATAACCATTTTACATTTTAACCCCTCTATTTTTACCAATATAAGTTATTCTACATTCCAAATAACAAAATTGATCTCCTACTTTTACTGTCTCCTTCCTTAATATAATTCCTCAGCATCAATGATTTAATTCAACTACATTACACTACTCTTGTTCATGTTTACATTATACTCTCCTTTCAAGGCACTGAACATTTGATTCAATTGTTCTTCCAGGTCCTTTGCTGTCTCCAACAAAGCTGCAATACAGAAGAAGTCCCTTATTCCAGCATCCAATAGTCCGGAACAGCTGATGGTCCGGCCCATAGCCCATAGTCCATCATTTTCAGTAATCTGGCACCGGGTCGGTCCAGAACGTGCCAGATTAATGGACTTTTACTGTACTATGAGTAAACTGCAAAGTACTGATTTCTTCTGCCTGGACTTCAATAATCTTTATACTTTTCTCTTTGCTTTTCTTCACAACTAGCTCAATGCACGGCTAGACTAATATTGGGGATCAGATGAAGTCCTATCTTACTCCCTTCCCAGCCACTACTTCCCTCTCATGCTCTTGGATTCCTATAGCTACTGTCAGATTTCTGTACAAGTTTTATACAACTTCTCAATCGCTGGATTTTACTCCCATTACCTTCAGAATTGGTACAGAATCCTTAACTCCTAACATGGTCAATGTTTCATATTAAGTCAGCTGCAGACAAAAAATACAAGCAATTTGTTAACTTCTTATAACTCAGATCAAAAGAAGTGTTTCTCCCACTTTGTCACCAGTGAATGACGTCTGCACTGATTCCTTGCTCAATATGGTGAGCATCTGCAACTGGTTAAAGCTATAACTTACACAGTTTAATAATCAATCCCGTAATATTCTATTACATCATTAGTAGTGTGTTGCTTGACAAAGTAGTGTCAATTACATATCTAAGTATAACGCTGCACAGAAATATGAAATGGAACGAGCAGGACAGTCATGGAGAAGGCGAATGGTCGACTTTGGTTTATTGGAGAATTTAAAGTAGGTGTGATTTGTTAGAAAACGAGAGTACATATAAAACACTTTTATGACCCCTTCTTGAGTATTGCTCAAGTGTTTGGGATCCCCAACAGATTGGTTTAAAGGAAGATATAGTAGCAGTTCAGAGGTGGGCAGCCAGGTTTGTAACTGGTAGATTCAATCAATATGTGAGTGTAAATGAAATGCTTTGGGAACTCAGATGGGAGTCACTGGAGGGGAGGCAAAGGCTGCTGACATACATTTCACATAAGGACCACAAAGATAAGATCAGAGAGATTAGGACTCGTATGGATTCATACAAACCTTCATTTTTCCCTCGCTCTATATGGGAGTGGAAAAGAAAGCAAGTAACCTTTAGTGGTACTGAGTACCCTACGCCATGCACCTTTTGGTGGATTTTAGAGTATGTATGTATATTTAGATGTACTACCACACATTCTAAGCAGCCTCTAAGGACCACATCCTAATTACACAATACCTCCTTGAAATAAACCAACTTAACTGCATCCTTCTATAGCAAAAACTATATTTCATTCCTTCCTAAAGTGTAAGTCTAACCACACAATTCCAAAACATGTTACCTGCCACAGCTTCCATATACCTTAGATAAATTTAAGGATAGCTTTAAAATCTGGTTCATAGTCCTTGTCATGTGGATACTCTTGCCTTTTCCTATTAGTGCAACTTTCCTGAATTGTGTAGATGGAAAAACATAGTTTGGTCTAGCAACTTTAATGATCTCAAAATTCAATAACAATTTTCTGCACTTACCTTTATCTCATGGTTCTGTTCCCTTTGTATTTTCTGTTCCACTCTTCCCCAGAAGCTGCTAATTTCTGGTCCCATGTCTTCCATGCATTGCACAGATGTGAACCTTCCTCAACAATGTTGTCTCAACTTCGTTTCTGATCTGTCCTGCCTTAAAGTTTCTTCCCTAGTACTTTTATATCCATATTTCTCCTATCCCTGGCAGGAATTAGATGAAGTGCCTCTGTCCCCCCTCCCCCCCCTCCCCACTCCCTGTTTCTACATCAAACGTTCAATTTCAACTTCATGCCAATCACATTTCACTTTAGAGGAAATTGACTGTAGTAATAGATGGTAGTATTACCTATGTGCTGTGTGAATGTGCCACAAAGAAGAATATAATTTCAGAAACTGAGCCACAATGTGTAACTTTTCCTTAACCATGTATCTACTACTCAGCACACTCTAAGCACAATGTTTTTATACCACTGCTTAATAACTACCATATATAACTGGAAAAAATTATACTAACAAGTGGCCAACCTTATCTTGGTATACATTGTGTTAAGTATCCATCACATGAACCTTACTTATGAATCAGCCTATTAGTGAAAAGTGTATCAAAATTCTTACAGTTGTATTTGAGATTAATGAAGAGACAGAAAAATGTAAGAGGGTGCTATAATTTATAATAAGTGGGGATGTAGATAAACCAATGTTGACTAATTTCAGACGAGCATATAAATTCCTTCAACAACTGTTCTTTCACAGACTGTAACACATTCATAACTTCTAAATACAGCAACCACTAATCTAATAAGAGGAAACTTGGTGACAGTTTACAACTGATCACTTACATTTGATCTTCGCTTGCACTCCAAAATTAAATGGAAAACAAATGAATGGTAAGACAGAAATAGGACGATAGCAGATTGAATAGCTGGTAGTACTAAGCAAATGTTTTAAACATGAACAGTCAACACAGTAACATATTTAAAATTCTAGTAAGTCTACTAACTACTGCTTGACTAACAGAATTATCAAAATGTGATAAAATTACCTCCAAGTATAACTGGGCTTCTTTTATCAATTTACTGTAGAGTGGTTTCACAAATTCGGAAAGAAGGCGTGCAAATCTGATAGCAACATTCTTCACATCGTCCACAGAGATACTGCAATCTGTTTTGCAACAAGAATAAACATAAGTAAATACTTTATTCGATTAATGATGAAAATTCTCCTCATAGATGATCAGAGAATCAGAAAAGAGGACAAAAAGGACAAGCTTTCGGAACACAGTTCCTTCGTCAGGTGGGAGAGAAGGGAAGAAGAAAGGATGGGAACAGAAGGAAAAGGTAGTTCATGACCTAGGTCATGAAGGTGGTGTTTCTGACGTCCACACTCCTGAAAAACCACCTTCATGACCTAGATCATGAACTACCTTTTCCTTCTGTTCCCATCCTTTCTTCTTCCATTCTCTCCCACCTGACGAAGGAACTGTGTTCCGAAAGCTTGTCCTTTTTGTCCTTTTTTCTGATTCTTCATTTGTGTTACTATCGGCGGTACAGCACAATGGTAAGTACTGGCCAGCCATTCTATCTCGTTTTTAACAATATTTAAGTAAATACTTTAGATTTTAAATATTTGCAACAGAAGAGAAATATCGATTTATTTATTTATTGTCCACTGTAACAGAAATTATTTGCAAAGTGTAGCCATATATAACTTTTTTAAAACACAGTATATTTGCTAGTTATGGAATTTTTGAAAGACAGAATAAGAGCACCAAAAAGAATAAGTTACTGATTCAAAGGAAAGCAAAAAATGCTCTAAATACTCTTTAAAGAACAATCTTGTGCAAGAAACTATTCAGAAATACCTACTGACTAACAGCAAAGATAGAATTCTTTGGCATTTTTGTTGTTGGCTAAATGTAGCTTTAGAAAAATTTGTGTTGAAGTATCTGAGACTGAATTACAATTACTCCATCATTAGGTGGAAACAATTTCCTTTGTATTATAATATGCCTGATGGTGTTTTACCTACTTTTCTTCCTGATGAAATCTTCCTTGATAATTTAAAAGACTGGTTCTAATCTGTGTGTTCCAATTTACGAGCCTGAAAGTCTCTTATCTTTTTCATTCTTCTTCTTCTTCTTCTTCTTCTTCTTCTTCTTCTTATTATTATTATTATTATTATTTCTTTACTGCATAAAACAGCTGAGGTCATAAGTGTCCAGTTAATAAGTAAACCTGAGACTAAATTGAATCTTCTAACATTTTCCCCAAACTACTATCCAGAACAATTTTCCAGAACTTTTTTTCAGACAACAAACACAAAGAAACTGTAGTTCTGCTTTTAACTGGTTGGTTTAGTCAGTTCAAAGGTCGGAGGAAGGCAGTGTCACACCACTTCCAAATAGGGCAGTGCCTAGCAAACCACTGTAGTGTTCCAAACAATCTGCAGTTGTGCCTTGAGAATGGAAGGGTGTCTCCTGTCGAAATATCGTCTTTGGTCGACTACATTACCTGGCAGTGTACCCATAAGTTGTTTGAAAATTCATTATAGCAGAGTGTTAACTGCTTTACCTATTTTTTACCATAGCTTATCAATTCGGTACAAAGTATGCTGATACCAAACTAATACATTTTGTTTTGAGAAACTCAAACATCCATTGCTTTTACAGAAGTTTCAGTTTCCCACGCATACACAAGAGACATATTCACCCAAAAATGGTGAACTCTTTTTGATGGGGAGCCTGGAAGGATATTCCTCTTCTGACACAATAAATCAGATAATTGAAATTCCTGGATGAGAGAGTAAATAAAATTTGGGACTGCTGATCTCCCACCCAAAGGGGGGAGGGAGGGGGGGTTGCAAGCCTGTAACGACCTTCCCCCCGGCTACTGGTACTTCTAAAAAAAAAATCTTTATTTTAAATGTCTAGTTCTTTAAAATTCCAAATACAAGGATAAGTTTACTTTAAACTCTCTTTTTTTTTTTGCTTCATCTGGTGTGAATTTGAGACCATTTTAATCTCTAAAAGGAGAAAAGTAATTTTTTAATACGCAGTAAAGAAATTAACAGCCATTAATTTCAATTTCATGTTCCAGAACTACTGGGTGGGTTTTGCGACCATTTGACCCTACTTTTCCCATTGTAGTAACTACTAAAGGAATTTTCAGAGTTTTCGAGTTCTGAGACATGCATACCAGATGATGATGTGCCTGTATTGTTAATATTGTGTTCACCATTGCAAACACTTATTCTTCTGCAGATTTATTTTCTATACTTTATTACCAAAATAGTCCATAACCATTTCTGCTGTCATAGCATGTCTGTTGATACCAATAGGTTCACAACCCATTGTTATATCACACACCAATTCAGTAAACAGAAGAAAAATATCACAAAGTTCTTACACTAATACGATTCCTTGAAGATCACTGACTTCTAAGAAGAATACATAAATGTTAAATTAGTAGTGTAAACAGTTTCATCGTATCATACATGGCGCACTTCATTTTATTTATTTAATACAACTAATAAAGGTTGCTGCTTTGAGTTTACAATATTGAAATTACAAATGGCATTCCATTAACAATTGGGATATTTAGAAAATGGTCACTTCCCTCACATGTCAACATGGATTTTAATGCCCACGAATTCAATTAGCTGCTGAGATAATTTTGTTACAGCGGTGTATTACGAACTTCAGCCACCCATTAATGGGATGAGAGTCGATTTTCATTACAGTCAAGAAATATAATGTAAAGAAATAATATTACCAACATTTTCAGCGGGGTATGCCATGCATACTCACTCAAATTTTGGGGTATGTTCAAGTGACCGAGTATACCCGTAGTCGGTGCCTATGCTGACATCTGCAACTAACTGCTTTGCAATGCATAGACAGCAAAGAGAATGGTTTTTTAACTACCACTCTCTTTTCCAGTTTAAATACCACACAAAAATTCGAAATGATGCCTAAAAGAATACACTTGCTGCTTTCCATTGGTGGGTACATATGTGTGACTAAATGGATGTGTGTGTGTGTGCAAGTAAACTGAAAAAGGAATATAAATTAATGAGAGCCTTTGTATTGTCTGATGTGTCAATCCACAATGTTTCAATCAGTTTCATGTGAGTGGTTACCTATACTTCTGTCAACTTTTAATATCCATTTTCTAGTAATATTTATTTAATGGAAAAAAGTTATCAGATCTAAGAAAAATAAACTATGTATAAAATTGATGGCACATTAACTACATTATAACAATACTGCTAAATTTTCTGGGCTTGTCGATTTGTTAATAAAACCCAATGTTTTGTCCTTATCTGTGGAGGACATTATCAAGGGGCATCATAGCTCTTTTGAGTGTCCGATACACACCCTGGCTCGTTACTGAGTGCAGCCGAATTTCTTTTATGTGTGCTCTCACGCAAAGGTGTAACGTCAGATGTTTTGGATAGGTATTTGCAATTTGCTGTTGCCGATTGCCATTGTCCAATGTTTGTATTAACCCCTAGTGGAAGAGTGTTACATTGCTTCTTTAACACCGGAATCCAAATTTCATTCAGTTTCACGCCATCCTCCATCTTACTGAAACTAATAGTGTGTTTTACAATTTCAATAGCCTCTCTCTGCAGTCTTTCATGATATCTGTTTGTGGCTGACAAAACCTGAGACTTATCAAAATATAAGGTGGTGATCTGGTTGAAACACATGTTCAGCAACAGCTGATCTATCAGTCTCTCCCCTTCCACTTACCCTTGTACTCTTCTAATCATTTTTTGACTGTTCTTTTTGTGGTACCCAACTAGACGTCTCCACAGCTACACAGAATCCTATGAACTCCTGCTTTTTCCTGCAGCTTGATAGCATCCTATGCTGATTTCATGTGAGCCTGTATCTTTCCAAGTAGATTTGTGTACCACATCAACATTCCATTTTGTCAAAATTTTAATGATGAGGTTGGTGACAGGCTTAATAAAAAGCAGGATGACTTTAGATTTCAAAGGAATCTTTTCATTGTTCTGAATTCTATGTGGTAGTCTCAAATCTCTACTTATCTCTGTGGACGAATAGCCATTCCTGAGAAAAGCTTTAGTAAGGAGTTTTAATTCTGAGCCTAGTAGTTCCACTTTGCAGATGTTCCTTGCTCTGTCCGCCAATGTCTTTATTATGAGCACTTTTGTTGAGGGTAGTGGTTTGAATCCTGGTGCACATAACAGTCTGTAAGTGTGGAATTTTTATAAGTTGTATGGCCCAATCCGTCATTCCTCTTTCTGAAAAATGACACATCAAGAAAATTCAGTTTTCCGCCTGCCTCCTTCGCCATGGTAAACTGAATTCTAGGATTAATCCCATTGAGGTGTCAAGGAAATGATCTAGTTCCTCCCTGCCATGTCGCTGTGATATACAAACCTACTCAGGAGGTACAGGATCACCTGAAATCAGCAAAGGCTCACAAACTGCTGGAAAAAGCAGGAATTTATAGGATTCGGTGTAGCTGTAGAGATGTATTCATGGGTACCACAAAAAGAACAATCAGAAAATGACTAGAAGAGCACAAGGGTAACTATAGAAGGGGAGATATTGATAGATCAGCTGTTACTGAACATGTATTTCAACCAGGAGATCACCTTATTCAATTTGATAATACTAAGGTTTTGGCAGCCATAAATGGATAATACGAAAGACTGTACAGAAAGGCTATAGAAATTGTAAAAACAACCCAACAATTTTAATCAGATGGAGAATAGCATGAAACTGAATGAAATCTGGATTCTGGTGTTGAAGAAGCAATGTAACAGTCTTCCACCGTGGGACGGTACTAATAATGGACAATGGCAATTGACAATAGTGCAATGCACACACCTATACAAAACATGATGTTACACCTCTGTGCGCGAGCACTTGTAAACGGAATTCGGCTGCAGTCAGTAACGAACCAGGATTTTTACCAAACATTGAAAAGAGCCACTATCACTCTTGAGATTGTTACCCCACAGATGAGAACGAAAAGTTGGGTTTTATTAACAAATTCACAAGACCACAATATAATAACCCAGTAAATTTCAGCAATATTGCCATTTCTGGCCATGAAAGTTTACATTTTACAATTAAATTATAGCAGCACACAAGTTTTTCCCTATGAATAAACTTTGCAGCTATGAGTAAAAATTTGAGCACAAACATGTATTTACTTCTAATAAGCACAAAGACCATACAGAACAATGAAAAGTCCAGGTTGGAATTCAACAATGTGATGAGGATATTTTGCAACTCAATGCAAAGACATTTGAAGAGCACCAACAGGGACATTACAGACACTCATACACACAACTTTAAGCTTTTGGTCACAGTCTTCCTCAGAAAGCGACAGACACACACTTATTTGTGGAATCACACAGACACACTTCATGAACACAAAACAGTCATCTCTAGCTGCTGCATTCCAAATGAAGCATCTGAGGTGACAGCTGCGTGCCAGTGAAGTGTGCCTATGTGATTGTATGAACGAAGGTGTGTCTCTGTTTCTGAAGAAGGCTGTGGCCAAAAGCTTCAAGTTATATATGTATGAATGTCTTTAATAAGTCTCTGTCACTGATCTTTGAACATCTCTGCAGTGAGTTGCAAAATATCATCATCATATCATTAAAGTCCAAATCACACAGTCATGATTTTAGGCCTAATTAGATGGTGTACATAGTAATAAAATTATAAGTGCATTTATATTACTGTACAAAAATTATATACATATATCAGTCTCCTACATACCTTAAGTGTCTCCTTTGACATGCAGTAAATAGAATATTATTGTTATCATTTAGCAAAATCTTGTTAACCATGAGCTGTCGTAGGAAAGTTAGCTAAGGGGTTCAATGAAGCTATTGTGACCCAGTTTAATTGAAGAGAATGCAGAAACATGGGATTGAGTCTGTTGCATTCTATTGCAAAGTATGTTCAGGGGACAGGAAACTATCTGGACAGTAAGGGAAAATTCGAGTCCTTTGAATAGAGCCACATAAAGAGACGGTTTCATCATTGGCTCAAACAATAGATTTTTCTTCCTACCACAATTATAAGAAATAAAGTTTTTAGCAACACACAGAAGCATGTCTCTGTGAGATTAAATAATGGCACTTTTATAACTGTAACTGTGTATAGGTTCCATTAGAAACTAATCAGCTATTAATAAACATCTCCTTGTTATGTAATCCAACAAATAGGGGGCAACAATTTATTATTTGTGAGGATTTTGAATTTCAATTTTCTGGGAGTGAAATAGAATGAATGACCTTTAAGTACTATTTGGTTCTTTTACTATGACATCTGTCATTGATTTTAACTGGGATTTTTGAGTCTCAGCTGCAGCTGCTGGGTATTGTAATCATACAGTGTGGACATATGAAAATTTCTCCCTGGGTAGGGATTCGAATCTGGAACCTCTGCCTATTACACAGTTGCTCTATGTCTCTGCACCATATCAGACACACAGCTTAACACACCTGAATGAACTACCCAACATGTATCCTGTGTGACCCAAACCCTCTTCCACCACTGTACTCCATGGCTTGCAGCAAGCTCTGTATTTCCACCAGAAGTTTGGTCCTCGTGTGCATCTGCACTGAAAAAAGCAGGAAACCTCAACAAGGTGGATTACAGTTAAAAATGGTGGCATCTGTTCATTTGAACAAGTCTACACTGGAATTCAAAACAGTCATCAAAAGTAATGTGTAATGTATTCAATTAGCGATTTAACAACTGCAAACTTCTGAGAGAGCCTAGAGCACTTTGTCTGGGATGAGGTGTTCCAGAAAACTGATGCTACTTTAATGTATACCTTATTTCATGATACACCAGTTAGTGTATTTGAAAACTGTTCACCCAGGAAAATAGCTAAAAGTGATTGTAAGAAAGTACATAAAAACCATCACTTGATAAAGGAATACGAAATCTTGTAATCAGAAAAGGAAATTGTGTGTAATAGCCCAAAATAAGTCAAATATTGTAAACTACTGTGCTACAATAATGTGAGATCAGTAACTTTAAAGAACAAATAAAATAAAGATATATTAACTATGACTAAATGAGCACAAGAAGTATAGTCACAACATCTATGAACAATTCTGGATTATAAATTAATGAACAAACTCAGTAATAACCATTGTCAAAGATGCAGGATGGCAACATGTGGACTCTCAGCTTGCAAACACTATTCTGTTGGGTCAGCCGGCACTCTTACAGCCATGTACAGTTCCAACACTGTGTCCTAACGATTGCAGTTGAGCACTAGTGCCAACTGACTTACATTGTCTTACTGCCTGTTCAATATGGGTCCTGATTGGTGGCCAGTAGGCTGAATGGCAGAACTGGAGTATACGTGGCTAGAGTTGAGAACAATGTGGCACACACCATTCTCTACAACGCCTCTTTAGGCACTTGCTAGTGGCATCCCTTCTGAACCTCTTTAATAATGCTGCACAACACAGATACTTGACTTATCAGTAATAATAGGAAATGTCTGCAATGTGGTAAGCAAGGCCTCATCCATTTCTAAAAAGAAAAACCACAACTGGTTCTTCCCAACCACATTCATTAGATGGACCCATTAGCAATTGTGACATGGCATTAGCATTTATCATGCTGGTTCAAAACTGGACGTCATAAAAATAATTTTTGATGAATAATGACTAATGCTGGATCCCCCGAGCTGTCTTATCAGGAATTTCATTGTAGGATTAAGCAATGACACCAATGGATTATGATCCACACAAGACTAATGGAAACTTCTTTAACGTATCCACAATGGCCAGCACCTCTTTCTATACCTGAGAATAATTCTTTTGGGCAGGTGAGAGGATCTCCAATCCAAATGCAACTGGTTGTTCCAGTCCATCAGAATGCTTATGAGAGTGTGACACCCATTCCATATTATGATGCATCATAGACAAGATTAACATAGATGTAGAGCAGGACAGTGGCAGGTCTACAGATCACGCACTTAAATGTGGCCCTTGAGTGGAGAATGTTGGGAGCTGAGGCTTGCATTCAGCTCATAGCACACTGCCTAATAGAACAAGCCCCTCCTCTTTCTCCCAGTGTCGCCAACTTACGGCATTTAGCTTACAGGTTTTAAAAGAAACAACATGTAAGAGGTTAAAGCATCACAGATACAACACGAAATTGTCACTTTAATGTTTGAGTAATAGAAAACTGGAATGTATATCTATGAAATATCAATATTTTAAAGGGTCTTATTAAGCGAGTGTAGTGGAAGGCGTTATGTAAAAGTTTTTTTAAGACAGAAAGATTTAGAGAAAAAAGCCACACACTCCTATGTGTGTGTGTGTGTGTGTGTGTGTGTGTGTGTGTGTGTGTGTGTGTTTTCCCATCTGGGAACTAGCCCTTCAGCATATTATCTCTTCCCGTTGCCCACCTGGTCTTAACCTCCGCTAAATTTGAATTCCCGCCCGCCATCTTTAACATCTTTGCCTCGGTTCTCTGGACAGAGCCTCTGCCTCTAGTGGCATCTCTGTCTAACGTCTTTGGTTTGTATAGTATGTCTGCCTAGGTGTGTTTGCTTCTGTGTAAATGTATGGGTGTGTGTGTGCGTATTTGTTCACCTTCCTTTTCTTCCCCCAAGGTAAGTCTTTCCTCTCCCGGGATTGGAATGGCTCCTTACCCACTCCCTTAAAACCGTCGTCATTTCCTTTTCCCTCTTCTTCCCTTCTGCCTGAAGAAGCAACTGGGTTGCGAAAACTTGCATGTGTGTGTGTGTGTGTGTGTGTGTGTTCATTTATTTATTTGTGATGCTGTCACACCTGTGCTCCTTCGCCTGGTGAGTAATCTTCGTCTATTTTTTATGTATATATTTATCCTTATACACAGTCCAACTTGGACAGTTCATTGTTAAAGTAATAGAAAGAAACAAGAAAATAACAAGTTCAATTAAATCTGAGCATCTGACACAACAGTTTAAAAATAAAACTTGCAGGTGGAAAAATTACAAAAAAGTTTTGAGGTAAATATTGGTCAAGCAGATTTTTTGAACACATTTTACCTCGATTGTTTCTACCTTGAGAGTCACATAGTTTTTTCAGTTCCTTCACAGTGGCCAAACTGTTTTTGCTCATTACCAATCCAAACACTGCTATCCAGTGCCGCATCAGACATGTAAAAATATCATCCAAAGAAAATGGTGGCTTCACACAAATAACATCCATCCATGTCTCACCATATGCACTTTCCATTTCTTGTAGAATAATCTGAAAAAAAAAAAAAAAAAAATATTACACATGTAAGCAAGGAGGTAGTTCAGTTGTTCAGGTGCTATATATACGAAATAGATAGAGAGAGAGAGAGAGAATACACACAAAACCTATTCCAAAACAGAATTGCTGTCCAGAACACACACACACAAAATTGTACACTCCCTTTTTTTCTGTATGATTGATCCTTTGTATTACATTTCCACCACCTATCTTTTACTTCCCCAAGTATGAAACAAATAGTTTTAAAAGTTAGAATAGTTTACTTTTATGCCTACTGGCAATACTAAACAACTGAGGCAACGTACTGATAAGAAATCCCACTTGATACAAATCTATTCCAATACACACTATTCATCAATGAATGTAAAGAAAAGAAGAAGACCGAGGTTTCGTGCCCCGTTAACATACTCATTAGTGATACATCATGATCTCTGAGATAATATTTTTTTAAGGCTAAGGAAGGAAATAAACCATGACTTTTGAAAGCAACCATTCAGGCATTTGCCTGGAGCGGTTTAGAGAAACCGTGCAAAACCTAAATCATGGAGGGTGGAGGCAGGTTTCAACTGCCATCATCCTGAAGGCAAGTCCAATGTTACCTCAGAGCCACCTCACTTGATAATGAATGAAAAGAAATGTGGAGGGTATTTGAAATATACTGTAAATCCCATAATATTATGAAATCACATTGAAAATTTTAAATTTTTCTTTTGTTTATGTGTTATATACACAAAACATGACAGATGCCATATCGTATTCCAGTTGGTGTATGCAAGACAGAAATTAACTGCAGCTGTATTTTACAAAGAATAGTGTGAAGGAAGAAAGGTTAGAAGAAATAACAGCATTTGACACTTATATTTGCAATTTCTATTTTGCAATATGTAACTGACTCTGGCTATACAAATTCTTCTCCTTGCGTCATTCCATCAACACCCGATGTAGGTATAAAGCGTCGGTTTGTTTACTGTCAAGAACAAAAAGATTTTTTAACATAAAATATTTTGTGCTCAGTTGATAGAGTAGTCCCAAATTAGTCTAGTGTGATACTGGGTTTATATAAACATATCAACAGAGACAGTATAACACGGCAATTAACCAGTACTCCAGAAGCGGTTGTATAGCGCTTCCATAAGGCAGTAGCAGATGGTGCGAGTCGTGGCGCCACACACGATGGGGCAACGGACAAGGCAGACGGTGCCAACACATGTTTACCGATACGATAAGTTAATGAAATAAATCGCAATTTGCGATCACTTACAGCTTCACTGTACTAGGTTTAGATGTAATACCAATGTGCGGCGAATGAAAATTCGTGCCCCGCTAGAATTCGAACGTGTCTGCCTAGTAAGCAGGAGATCCCTGGTTCGAATCCCAGCTGGGCACAAATTTTCATTCACCACACATTGGTATTACATCTAAACCTAGTACAGTGAAGCCATAAGTGATCGCAAATTGTGATTTATTTCATTAAAAATGAATGCTGTAACGTCGTCAAAAATATGTAATTGGATACGATAAGTGCTGTACGACAGTGTAGATTGCAGTGGGCGTATCTCAGTTTTCTTTCAGCCATGCCGCACTGCACGATACAACATGCACACACCTTCAGAAGTAACAGACATGATTTTGCTAATGGGTAAGTGTTGCTAGTGTTAACTAGTACAAGCACCCTGTTTAATTCTTGTTACTCTAATACAAAGTATCTTTCTAACGCGATTCCGTACTACGAATTGTAGGGATGTGTAATGAAGTTGCCAAGGAGGCAGCTAGGATGTACACTGAGAAGTATCCTGAATGAGAAGGAAGGCATCCCTCTGCAGACACGTTGTGGGCTGTAGTAAAACGAGCTCGAGACAATGAGGATTTGCGCCTGATGAAACACCAGCGAAGCAGGCCCGTGTGAAGTCTTAATAATGCGATAATGTTGGATATGGTACATGCAAATCCAAACAGCAGTACAAGGACGCTCGATAAACTTATAAATCTCACATAGTACAGTGCATCACATTTTGAAAGACACAAAAATGCAGCAATACCACCAGCAAATGCTCCAAAGACTTTCAGTGGATGACAATGCCAACAGGCTAATGTTTTGTGAATTGACATTAAGTAAGTAAGTATTAACCTGCCTTAACTGGCACAGTTCACCAAAACTTCATAGATATAGGTATTACACTATGACAAGCATCATTGGCTCAATATTAGTCGGCACGATACTATTCTTTCACTGCATATAAATTTCCACTTATACTCACAACCAATGACACAGTACTCCGTCATGCCTACACCATGGCCCACTAGTAACTAGTACATTCTACCTCCACGCGACTTTGTGCCTGAACTCTACAAATTAGCAGACTACTGGCTGAATGTCAGCATCCAATGAAAATCACTTTTGAAAACACAACCTAATTATTATTAACCTAGTCTGTTTAATAATTATATTGCCACGAGAGACCACGTACACCAACTGTCGGCGTGTTGCAGGGGATAGCGTCACGGACTGAGGTACTGAAAGTCGCCGGTTCAATCCCGCCCACCGGCAAAAATTTATTTCTTTGTAATTAACAATTCCAGAATGTTCTAAATCCTTCTTATGTTCACTTGTAAATTCTACTTGTTTCTTATGTTAACTGTTCTTCTAATTTCTGGTAAATTCTGTCTGTGTATAAATAGCAGAGCTCTCTGCCTGAGAGGCAGTTAGTACTGCGTGTATGTCGAGTTCGTAATAAACCAGCTTTCAGTATAAGTGCTGTTTTCAGTTGCCTTCGAAGTCTAGCCTGCTTCCATTTCAATGCGACATTGTTTGGCGCCGGGTATCGTGTAAAACAGCTGCATCATTGTGGCTCCGATTAGGCAACGTAAAAGTCGTCACTTACACAGACTAGGACCGGAATACAGGGGATATACTGAGTACATCCTTCCGAAAGTCCGTATCATCAGAAGAACAATGGACACAAAACCATCGGTAAACCAGCTTCACATAAGACACTCGTCTGGGTTCTCTGGAGACGCTGGACAGGATCCCAACAAATGGCTTAAAGGGTTCGACCGAGTCGCCAAGTACAACAGGTGGGATCATACAATGTGCTTGGCCAACATTTATTTCTACCTGGACGGAACAGCCCAGTAATGGTTTGAGAACAATGAAGAAAAGAAGAACGACTGGGAAACGTTCCAGAAGGAACTCAAGAAGACGTTTGATGACCACCAGCGACAAATCCGCTCGGCAGAAGAACAACTGAAGAACCAGGCCCAAAGACATGGTGAGCCGACAGTCATACATCCAGAATGTTTTGGCCCTGTGTAACATAGTCAATCCAAATATGACTGAGGCCAACAAAATAACGCACCTGATGAAGGGTATAGCAGAAGACGTGTACCAAGCCCTTCTGATAAAAGCCATTGGTACAACAGAAGAGTTCATCAAGTGGTGCCAGCGTATTGAAAAGATACAACAAAGGAGGGTTGGACGCAAGAAGTATGACAGACTCCCCAATGTAGTCCCTATGGCCGTTGTGGAAGACCAGCATGTCTTCGCTTCTCTCATACAACAAATTGTGAGAGAAGAATTACAATAATTTATGGCAAACGGGACTGTTAGACCGAGTGAGCATCAGATGGTAAGCTCTATAAGTCATGAGGGAGCCGACATGGCTGAGGAAGAGGTATTTCACAAATTAGCTCCTGTCTGCCCTGTCAATCGCAACTGTCATGAAGAATCGCGTCGCCCTGCTATGACTTACGCTGCAGCCGCCAAACGGCAGCCAACGCGACCACAACCAACTCCCCAGTAACTATGATGCCCCGCAGGAGAACAGACGTCTGGGTGACAGAAGACAACACACCACCGTGTTTCCACTGGACATGTCGTACACTACTGCAGAGAGAGGAGGCGAGCATTCGACGATTATTTTGCCGAAAGACATCAGCCGTCAGAGAAGTTCTATTCCAGGCAGTCACCTGATGATGAATTCAGTCGAGCTATCCGAAGAAGCACATCCTGGACGAGATCACTCCCTGTCACAATGCTGCCGTTCACCGTCGCCGTACAGAGGTACCAACCACTCCCCTAGCCGCCGCGCCCAGGAAAACTAAGCGAGGCGACCATCTACGGAGGTGAGGCCGCCGTAGATGAAAATCCTCCATGGATGACAGTCGCTAAGATGTGGGGGAATCTCATTGACATCATAATCAGCGGCCAACCTGTCCGGGCACTGGTTGATTCAGGAGCTTCTTTCTCTGTACTGTCGGATAATTACCGCCACACACTAAAGAAGACAATGTTCTGTGATATGGGAGCAACTGTGCTGGAAGTCACAAATCGAAAGTACGTCCAGCCAGCAGGAACTTGTGTCTCAAGAATAACCATCAACAACAGGACCCAGCCGTTTGAATTTGTCATGTTAACAGAATGTAGTCACAATGTCATCCTCAGATGGGACTTACTTCAGGCATCCCAAGCTATCATTGACTGTGGAAGATATGAGTTGCAAATTGAGGAAGTCGTTCCGACGGGTACACATAATACAGAATTTTTTAGCTAAATTGTTTGCTGGTGACATGTGACGATCCCGCCGTTGACAATGACAAGAGTTTCAGTCACAAACACAGATGAGCAATTAAACTGTGAAGTGCTTGTTGATAGTTAAAAGATTATCAGGCTCATCTAAGAAATTTACATACCAGCGGCTATCATAAGCATTACCGGAGGTCGAGGAGATATTTGGATCACAAATTGTCATGAGCAGTCGCAACTTATTCCCAAGGAAATGTGTATTGGAACAGCTGAATCAATCCAGGACAGTGAGCTCAACGTCATCAACGAAGACCCATGCCCTGCTGTTAGTACAGACAACATGCTGGAGGAAACAAACGTGGAACTGCCAATAGGGTCTGGACTGACCAAGGAACAACGCCAGCGGGTGTTAGGTATACTACGCCAATTTTCGGGTGCATTTACACCTCAGCATTGAAAAAGTCAGACAAAACAGCCCACGATACTGGGGATCATCCGCCGATTAGCCAGCGTTCGTCTAGTGTGTCGCCAGCTGAAAGACGGATAATTCGGGAGGAAGTAGAGAAGATGTTGCACGACAACATTATTTAACATTCAGAGAGTCCTTGGTTGTCTCCAGTGCTCCTCGTAAAGAAGAAGGATGGCATGTGGCGATTCTGTGTTGACTATCAACGGCTGAACAACATCACAAAGAAAGATGTCTACCCACTGCCGCGCATTGATGACACCTTAGACTGCTTGAAAGGAGCTACTTCTGAAATATGGACATGCAGACAGGTTACTGGCAAATCGAGGTTGACAAAGCTGACAGGGAGAAGACGGCTTTTATTATACCTATGAATTAAAAGTAATGCCATTTGGATTATGTAATGCTCCAGCCATATTCAAATGCATGATGGACAACTTGCTTTGACACCTTAAGTGAACGACGTGACTTTGCTATTTAGATGACATTGTCGTTTTCTGGAAAACATTTGACAAACATATGAGTCGCCTGGCAACTGTGTTGAAGTGTGTTCAGGCTGCAGGACTCCAGCTCAATCCAAAAAAGTGCCTCTTTGTCTCCAAAGAGAGAAAAATCCTCAACGGAGATGGTGTCCGTCCTGATCCCCAGATAAAGTAAGGGCAGTCACAGAATTTCCAACTCCTCAGCACATTCGTGATGTGAGAAGTTTACTCGGGCTGTGCTCATACTACCATTGATTCATAAAAGGATTTTGTAACAAGGCACTTCCATTACAAGAACTTCTGCAGGGAGACACCAAGTTTTACTGGGACGGGCACTTAAGGAGGCTCTAACTTCCGCATCAGTGCTACCCTTGTACGACAAGAATGCGGAAACAGAACTTCACACAGACACCAATGGTTATGGGATTGCTTGTACAAGTTGAAAAGGTGATAGCCTATGCATCAAGAGTACTCTCAAAGGCTGAAATAAACTATTCTACAACTGAGAAAGAATGTCTCGCAGTTATCTGGGCTATCAACAATTTCCGGCCGTATTTATTCGGCAAACCATTCACCATCATGGCAGACCACCATTATATGTGTTAGTTGACTAGCTTGAAGGATCCATCAGGTCGACTAGCAAGATGTGCACTAAGACTCCAAGAGTACAATGTCACAGTGGTATTCAAGAATGGGTGCAAACACAAGGATGCCGACTGCCTTTCGAGGAATCCATTAGTGGAACACAACAGCATTAATGAAATTTCAGCCCTCACTGAATTAGATGTTACAGCTGAACAGAGGGAAGATCCGGCACTATTAAAAACCATAGAGGCCTTGGAGAATGGAGAACCGACCAATGGAGAGTTCCAACTTATAAACTGAACATTGTATAAGAGCAACTACGATCCACTGGACCCCAAATGGCTACTGGTCGTTCCAGCTCATCTCCAGCCAGCTATTCTCAAATATTTGCATGATGTTCCTCCAATATTTGGTCATCTGGGATTTGTGAAGACCATAGACAGAATCAGACGCAGGTATTACTGGAAAGGTCTCTACTGATCTGTCAAGCACTATGCGAGTCACTGTAAAGAGTACCAGTGACAGAAGCATGTGACGCAATTACCTCCAGGGCATCTCATACCGATTCCACCCACAGCAGCTCCATTCCACTGAGTTGGGATCTATCTTTTAGGGAGGTTGCCGAAGTCAACAACCGGTAACCGATGGATAATAGTGTGCATTGACTACCTCACATGCTACGCTATTATCAAACCTATGTCGACTGTAGAAGCTTCAGAGATCGCAAAATTCCTTTTAGAAGTCATTATTTTGAAGCATGGGGCACCACGTGTCATGATATCTGATCATGGAAAAGTATTCCAGTCAAAACTAATATCAGAGGTAATGTCATGGTGCGACATTGTCCACAGAATGACAACTGCATATCATCCTCAGACAAATGGTCTTACAGAATGTTTTAACAATACGTTAGCAGATATGCTGTCGATGAATGTCAATGTTGAGCAGAAGGATTGGGATACAATACTGCCAGTGGTGGCATTTGCTTATAATATCGCAAGACAAGACACCACAGGTTTTACGCTATTTTTCCTGCTCCATGGACGTGAATCTAATGCAAGAATGGATACGCTGTTTCCGTTCCAACCGGACGACACTCAGGATGACTATGTCAAACAGCTCATCACCAGGGTCGAAGAAGCAAGACAGCTGATTCGCATACGGACACAGAACGCCCAGGAGAAGGACCATCAGCGGTATAATTACAAGCACCGACCTGTTGTGTAAGGCTTTACAATAGTCACACGTAACGCCATCTATAATTATCGTGCAGAATTATTAACAAGGCACTTATGTACATTTATTTATCAGCAATATCAGTTTGTTTGTAATAGTAGGTATTTTCAGTTCCCAGGTTATATTCAAATTTATTCTTTGTTTTATCCTTTACACAATATATATTTATTTATTACTGTTTAGTTTTTAAGTTGATAACTGTAATAACACAATGTCGAAGAAGTGTTATACTACGTATGTCGATCTAAGTGGAGACATTTGTTATCTCTTCCCATTCTGTATCTAAACATTGTCACCTCTTTGACACAGGGGTAAATACTCTGAAGATGGCCTAATAAGGTGAAAACCGGTTAAGTAAACAAAAATAAACTTTTAGAACACACACAAAATTGTGTTTTTTTTTTTTTTTTTTTTTTTTTTTTTTTTTTTTTTTTTTAATTTATTTAATTGTGTGTGTATTTGTGTGTCTGTTATTTGTGTCTATCTGCAGCTCAACTTTCGTGTTTATGGTGAGTTGTTCCCTATATACACATAATTATTAACATTCCTTCCTGGACCTTCCATTGTTGTTAATTTAATATCTGGTGTGTGTGTGTGTGTGTGTGTGTGTGTGTGACAGTTTCTTAAAGAGAATTGGTTACGTTCATTTTCGTCCTAGTACCCGAGTCTCAATTGATCCAGATTAGGGGCATTCTATTGCAGTTTCAACAAGCTGAAGTTTGGACTAGCTGACCAAAGATTCTCGTTGCTTGTAACATTAATTTTCAGGCTCTATTAATGGCAGTGGTAGATAAAAATCATGCACAATAACAGAAAATTAATTGCACAGTACAACAGCATGATACAAATTTACTGAACACAAGAATTAAACTAACCTGCTGCCCAACAGTGTAAATCAGCAGTGTGCTAAAACAAAATTTTACTGAAGCATTAAAAAGTTTTGTCAATAGCAGTAAAACAAATTCTGAGGACTTAAAGAGTGGATGAGGACTGTCAAATGCTCTTGAATTTGGCTGTCATTGCACCATGAAAGATAAGAAATCACAGTACCTCATTAACTAATACCATTCCTCCATTATCAAAACAGTTGGGCCCTCTCACTCTGAGGTTTAAGTAAACTGACTTTTCTTGTTTAAGCATACCCATCTATCCCTATCTCCTCCCCAAAGGAGGAGCTGAGTAACTGTGAAAGCTAGGACTGTGTTATTTATTTCGATATGTGCCCAGGTCGGTAGGGAGTTATGATGATCCACTCCCTCAAGGAAATTTGTGACCAGCAATTCTGTATCATTACTTTAAACGCTTCTCAAGAATTTGGATTCAGATATAGGCACTTCATACCACCTTGTACTTAGTAAACCATAATATTCTAATATTATATTTAATCGCTTAATCTTGTGAAAACTCTGCGCAGAAATGTACTTAAAATTGTCAGGCGGACAAGAGGATGGAGGAGAAAGGGTATATAAGGGAAAGTGGATTTGGGTTACCACAAACTAGACTACAAAGTAAAGATGGAGTGAAGGGTGATGACAGATGACAAAAATATTGCAAGATAAGTACTGAGTGTGATGTTACATGGGGTATAGAGAATAAGAAGAGGTGTAGGGGTGTCAAGATTACCCCCCCCCCCTCGATTTATTGCAGAATATTCTTCTATATTTTTAAAATTCTGAATATCTCTCCATTGATTTCTTATTTTGATATAGATGTTAAAAGTTTAAACATAGAATACTTGCATGATGTATATTAAAGAACTCTGACAAATTACTTTCAGATGTTTTGAAAAAAATTGAAATGTGGTAGGTAGTTAGTTGTCTTTTGCTGTTTGAATAAGACGTGTAATTTGTAAAAGTTTGTACGAAAGATTTTTTTTTTTAAGTGCAGTAAATACAGTTCTTTTAAACTTGGTTAGTGAAAATAATGTTATTTATTTAATGTGTTATGCAGTAATGGCCTTAAAATTCACGAATTGTCAACCCTGACATAAGGACATATCTGTAAGAGGAGTTATCAAAAATGACAAACTATTTGAACAATTTGAAATGTTCCATTGATGACAAACTTAAACTTATCCTTATATAGATATTTAGCAATATTCTGCAATATCCGGAAATATATGAATAACATTTTATTTATTGGCATCATCATCATCATCATCATCATCAATTTTTATTTCAAAAATACAAAAAATTATAGTATATGAGCCATGACAGTTGCAAACCAAACAAGATAAATTCTGTATTTATTCTGCAGAAATCTCCTTCACTTCCCCTCTCAAAGATGTAAAAAAGTAGGTTGAAAAAACTGAAACCATCATTTAAAGCATTTATGGATTTAGAGAAGGGGCTTTAAAAAAATTGACTCAAATCCACAAGAAATTCTAAAGATAACAGAAAAAAATTAGTGAAACAAATGGTTACCTACAATTTTCACATAAATCAGATAGCAGTTAGAATTGACAGACAAAGATAAAAAGAAATATTTGAAGAGAAATTAAACGAATTATAGCTTACCCCCCATATTATCCAATATGTATATTGAACAATTACAAAAGGGAAGCACATGGAATTTGAGAAGAAGCTGAAAGTTTAGAGAGAAGAGAGAAAATCCGAAGGGTATGGAAGTGATATCATAATTCAGTCAGGAGGGCAATGGCCTTAACAAAACATTGAATGGCAGGGATAGTGTCACGAAAATAAAAGGGCCACATTCATAAAAGTTAAAATATAAAACAGTAATGTAGTGTAGCAGAACAAAATCAGGCACTGTTCAGGAGATCTAGTGTATATTTAGAAGTGTTCTGGAAGTATCTGTCCAGAGTGTAGCCTTGCATAGAATTTAAACACAAGAAGAAAAAGGATGCTTTTGATACGTGAAGCCGAAACCCTAGACCATCCATATAGCACAACCAATCACAGAGGGATCTTACCTGTGTAGAAGACCACAAAGAATGACTTGTCCAATCCACTTACCCAGCACTTCCTATACTAGCCCCATCAAAGGCTTATCCTATCTCATCAGAGGCTGGGACACCAGTGAAAGCAGCCAGCTCGGCTGCAATCAACATTGGCAGGACTACCAAACAGCTGCTGCCAAATTGTGGCTAAGAGTAAAATATACAGATTATTGTAATGAGCTCAATTTCAATAGCTACTTGCCGTATCAATTATCCCCTCCACCACACACTTTTCTGAACTGCACAACACACAAGCATTTTGGCTTAACCATCAGTAATCGACTGAATCTACTGTCTCCCTCCCCCAATCTACACCAGCTTCTAATTTCTGCCTTTATCCAACCTGTCTGGCACTTTTCCCACTTCTGTGCTCCTCTCCTCCTCCCTGAATCATCCTCCCTGTATTCTACCCATTTACTAACTTCTTCATGCCTTATAACGCAACGTGGAGTGTAGGTATTTCTGCTTCTATCCTTGCTTTGCATCATTCCTCTTTGCACTCCCTCCCCTCCTCTTCTAACATTTCTTCCCATACTCACTCACTGTTGAAATGTGAATTGAGCCATAGTAGCAGCGATGGCAGAATGGCCGTGTGCAATGAGGCGTCATGTTGCGGTGCACGCAGCCGTTCACTATCGGAGGTTCAAGTCCTCCCTCGGGCATAGGTGTTTGTGTTGTCCTTAGGATATTTTAACTTAGTTTAAGTAGTTTGTAAACAAGGGACTAGTAACCAAGCATTTAAGACCGATAGATTTACAAACATTTTAACATTTTGAACCACAGCAGCCGAAGATGGCTATCATATGTGTGAGTAGTGCCAGTGTAATTGTGTGTGTGATTCCTTTTTCTGACAAAAGCTGTGGCTGAAAATTTAAAGTTTTGTGAGTGTGTCATTTCTATGTTCCTATCTGTGAATCACCAATTGTATTGATGATGAGTTCCAACATCCTCATTATAATATTGCTAACTGAACATGACCTTTGCAATGTTACATGATTCCAGTTATTTTTTAAGGCATATGATGGCACTGAGTTTTAAATTCACCCTTATCTATACACCATCACTAACCACAAACACACAACTAAACAATATGACAAGATATCATAGTTACTGGAATAGCAGAGCTACAAATCTTATATAATAGGCATGGTAACTGCCAAAGAGGCATTCAGCCTAATACCTCATTAGGCTGGATAAAAAATGGAAAACAATTTTAGATGATGTACGTATAGACTGCCACGAATTTATCTCAAGTAAATTCTAGCAGAGAATCTTGCTGCAGCCATGTCTGCCCAACGTGGTGTAGTGATTTAATTCATGATCTTCCAAAATGTAGGGGCTTAGTTTTGTTTCTTACCTCCTGTTGAAATATTTAATACTCACAAGTTCCAAAGTTCCAAGAAATACATTTTTAATGATTGTTCTACATTGAAAACAATGAATAAATAGTAACATTCATGAATGTAAGGTAGTTTAGTTATGTGTGTACCTACAATGTGTTCATTTAATACACATACTATAAGTAATCAGTGATCACTAGCAACACTGTTTTCAATTTTGGTGGCTATGATATAATGCCATTTCAAAACAGATAGATAAACAAAAGAGAGAGAGAGAGAGAGAGAGAGAGAGAGAGAGAGAGAGAGAGAGAGAGAGAGAGAGAGAGATATCAATTAAAATTTCAGAACGATATCTGTAACATGTAAGTTGTAACCGACAGAAAAAATATTACCTTTGAAAGTACTTCTTTTGCACAGTGCATGAGATTTGTTATTAAAACTTGAACTCTTGAAACAGGTTCCTCAAATGCTGATTCTTCTGAACCTGAAAGAAAACACAAACTTGCAAAAATATTTTATGCTATTACATGAAAACAAAGGATAATATAATCTAAAAGTATCACATATTGTCTTTATTCTTTACTGATGTGTCATAATATATGTAGTCTCACAGATCTGCCCCACTCAACCCCCTCCCTGTCTCTCTCTACAAGTCATAGGATGGTAATATGGCACCAAATGGACCTGTAAGTGTAAATTGTGCCAATGTAAGTGACAAAAATGAAATCAAAAGTAGTAGTAACTGTAAGCTGTTTTACAGAAACTAGAGGAAAGGTATCCATTGCAAATTTACAAATGGAGGCCTCATGACAACTGTTGCAAAATAAACTTATAATTGGTAACTGCGGACTACTCATAGACGTGTGAAATCTGTGTGACAGAAATGTGTAAAAATAAGATTATAAATAATATTAGAAGCAAGGACACTGTACTCCAAGTATTGCAAGGTGATATCAAAGTGTTACAAAAGAAATGTGCTTCACTGGAACACAAATGTAAAATTCTGGGGAACAGCTATAATAGTTGTTTAAGAGTAAATGAAAATATCTGTAAATTTCTGAGTCTTTCAGTTCCTGTGTAACAATGAAACATGTTAAAGTAGAAGACACCATAAAGGGTATTACAGAAAAAAATAGTGTAACAATACTGGTAATAGAACAGAAACATCATTCTACAAATATTGGTAACCAAAATGCAATGAATAAAAAGTGTGTACCTGGTGATGTGATACAAAACATGTAGAAACAGACCTCCAAAAACTAACTCAGAATCTAAAACGATCAGTGCTACAGCCACACAAAAACAATTGCACAATATAAAAATGTTTGGAGACAGCCATGCATGCAATATTGCCACCCAGGTCTTAGACAATGTTAAGGAGAACATTAGTGTGTCATCTGTAGTTAAACCTGGAGTGAAATACACAAATGTGGCATGTCATATTGGAAAACAATACGCAAGTGCTACTAAAAGTGTCTATGGAGGGGAACATTTCTGATATATTTCCTATCACTTTTACCTGGTCCTATTCCAAATCCCATGCCACTTTCCTCAATGTTGACCTCTATCCATGCAATGGCCAGCTTCACACATACATTCACATCAAACCCACTAACAAACAACAGTACCTCCAATATGACAGCTGCCATCCATTCTATATCAAACGGCCCCTTCCCTGCAGCTCCAGTCCTGAATCCCTGAACCAGTACACCAATAAACTGATAACAGCTTTCACATCCTGCAGCTACCCTCCTGATCTGGTATAGAAGCAAATTGCCACGGCCACTTCCTCATCCCCACAAACCCAGAACCTTCCACAGAAGAACTCCAAAAGTACCCCTCGTCACCAGATACTTTCCAGGACTGATCGGAGTCTGAATGTGGTTCTCTAGCAGGGATACAAATTCATTAAATCCTGTCCTGAAATGAGATCCATCCTTCATGACATCCCTCCCACTCCACCAAGAGTGTCTTTCCACTGCCTCCAAACCATCTTCCCTACCCTCCGGCTCCTACCCATGTAACTGCCCCCGGTGCAAAACCTACCCTATGCACCCACCCTTCCCCACCAGTTATTCCTGTAAGCCGGAAATTGTAAACGATTAAGGGCAGAGCTACTTGCTGTGACATTACAGATACAGGGGAAGCTGATTGTTTCCATCTGAAAGGCAGGTTTTTTTTCAGGCTGTTGGGTTCTCCAACTAGCCAGCTAACAGTTTAGACCTAGTGAATGGAATACAGGTAGTTAGGATTTTCCTAATCTGCTTGGAAACCGGAAATGACGCTCTTGGCTGAGTGAGGGCGGCTCTCCCAGATTGCAACTCGTATACAATATAGCCACACACACTGTCTGGATACTTCCCACCGACACCAACCTTTCAGAACTCCAGAAATGGGAACTTGCCCTTCAACAAATTTTCTCTTCTCATTGCCCACCAGGTCTCAACCTCCATAAATTTCAATTTCCCGCCCACCATTCAACATCATCTTTGCCTCTGTTCTGTGGACAGAACCTCTGCCTTGACTGGCATCTCTGTCCAACTTCTTTGCTTTCTGGTGTGTGTGTGTGTGTGTGTGTGTGTGTGTGTGTGTGTGTGTGTGTGTACACACCTGCCCTTTCCCCTAAGGCAAGTCCTTCCACTTCCTCTTTTTTGAAGAAGCAACCTAGGGTTGTGAAAGCTCAGCATTTGTGTGTGTGTGTGTGTGTGTGTTGTGGTTACCCCCCCCCCCCCCCTTTTCTGGTTTCCTGTTCTAGAGTAAAACGCTTACAAGTAATGGAAAGTCCAGGTTAGACTTAATAATATAGTAATAAGGACAATTTACAACTAACCGCAAAGATGTGGTGAGAGGCTGCAACAGGCACACACGTACAACACTTTCAGCTATCGCCCTTGGCCTTCTTCAGAAAATACAACATTCATACAACCACACACGCACACAACACAGTCATACAATCATCACCTCCGGCTGCCGCACTTCGAATCACACTCCGCTGTGTGTAAATCGGAGAGGGGAGGGAAGAGGGGATATGAAGGTTGCGTCACGGTGATGGAAATGGGTAGAGCACAACCTAGCTGGCTGATTGTTATTTGAGTTCTGAACTTCACGCACCATAAATATAGATAAATTCTGATACCCGTGCGGTCTCCTTGTTAGTAGTAATATCCTGTTGACTTTAATGAAAGCCAGGTCGCAAAAAAAATATACACCTCTTGGCCACAATTATTCTAACATAATTAAGCCTAAAAACAGATTTTTAGCTGTTGTTACTTTCATATTTTTAGATTTTTGGGTTATGCATGACCTTTAAATTATTATGTATTAGTAGCTTGTCATCATCAATTAAATGATATGAGTTAAGTTGGTGAGTTGAAAAATCACTGTCTATTAACGTAATTTTGGAAAATATTTCAAAACAAAATACAGGTATTTGTGTAATTTCAATGGTAAATTACACTTTTTCATTTTATAAAACACAATGCTGTAGTGGTCACTGGAGGGCTGATGGGTCGTCAGGTGGTTTGGATCCTGCCTTGTGAGTGGGTATGTCATGTCCAAGTTGTCACCAGTGCCTCCTGACTGGTTGTATGTACCAGGGACCCAGTATTTTAATTTGTTGCTACATGCCAACAGTTTTATGGACTCATTAAATGCATCTGATGATGAGAGTCACATAGGACTCAAAACTTGGGTAGTGGATAGAAATATTTTTTTTAATTAACAGCTGATGCAAATTATTAAAGATTCAGTGCTTAAGTTGCTGTCGAGTATCTCATAAATGTTAATGTTCACTTGCTCCCATACCAGTTTGGCATCAAATTTGAGCTTTGTTTCCCATGTGCCCCTCTCTCTCACTCTCTCCATCCCTCACACCTCTGGTTATGAGACAACCAATTATTGAACTCTTTAGAAGTCCTACATACTGAGAGTAAAATTTTTTGTGGAACACAGTTATTGATAGAGCCTGAAAACCAAATTATGAATAATTCAGCACCGAGCCATGCATTTTTCAGTTAGCTCTATAAGTATAAGGAATGGCACTATGAAGCTTCAGACAAAAATATAAAGCATACATTTGAAGAAAAATGGTCTAAATCAAAATGTAATTCCAGACTATATAAAAATCGTTGTGAATACCTTAGCATCTGCAGCAAGGAAAACAGCACTAATGTGGATAAAACAAGAAATTCTATTAATGGTGGAAATTCTCCACAGAGATTCTAAAATATTTTTGAGAAGAGATAGATTGGCTGACCAGTACTTACCTTAGTTCTGTACATTGACAGTTACTCAAAAATGGAAATGAAAATAGGACACAAATTTTCAGGAATATTTTCCTTCATCAGATACGAGATTAAGTAAGAGAAGGGAAACGGAAGGAAGAAGTGAAAGGTTATTAAATAAGAGACATTCTTATAAGATCAAAATGCCATTTTGATTTAGGTATGCCTACAAAGATGGCAGTTATGATCATGTTCACGCTATTTGACAAGAACAACCTGTGTGTGAAATTCAGTCTCTCTTTATAGCTTGAAATTACTTCTGGTTCATCAAAAGTATGATACACAGTACATTTATACATATTGCAAAAACTACTTATATGATAGCATGTAACCTAGAATCAGATATGTATGTTAATGGCAACTCCAATCACAATTATAAGAAAATTAAATAATATTTATTTTTATACTTACTGAAAGTATGGGTCTTAGGTGTTTCTGTCTCATTTTTACTCTGTTTACTCAATCTGTCTAAGTAATTCTTTAAATCACTTTTGCCAACTGCATCAATACCATTTACCAGACATTTATTTTGTAAATTCTTGTCATCAGTTAGCAGGACCTGAGAAATGAAATAAAATGTAGTACTAGAGTGGTAAGAATTTACTATTACTTATCCGATGTTCTAATTAGATCCATAACAACAGTGCACAGTGTAACTTTCCAATGGTGTAAATGAGCAGGATGAACTGTAGGTAAATAATCTGAGCCTGCTGATTGAATGGCAAATCAGTAATGAACAAAGGAATGATTTAATATGACATGCTGACACCTGGCCTGAATTTGTTTCATAAAAAGAATACATGACAACACAGTCCTCACCAAGCAGGTGAAAGAATGCACATCTCTGGCAGAGCTAGAGCAGACTTCACATGTGGATCTCAATTGGTGCATAGCTTTGCCAGTCAGCACATCAATAAACAATTAACATGACAACCCTAATGAAATTTGTGAAGTGAATTACACTTTTACATTGGTAGTTTCTGTGCAAACAGTTCACAATGGAAATTCCCTCAAAGTTACAGCTGCAAATTTGTAGTTAGTAATTCCTTTTGAAATAACATAAATTTTAACAACATAGATAAAACTAAATGAAAGTTTTTCTTTTGAATGACGACAGTGGATGAAAATTTAAGATGTGCAAGTGTGCTTGTGTTTTCTATGTGCCTTTTGCAGATCAGCAATCGTCTTTACAGTAATTTGCAACATATCCTCATTATATTGTTGAATTAATATTCAATGTGCCTGATAAAAGAATATGCCTTCCTGCAGTAACTCAGTTGTCCCATGTGGAATTCAAGTAATATTTTCAATCTTACAAAGATGAAATATGAAGTTTGTGAGATGCAATTAATATCACCTAGTTTTTCAGGTAATCTAAAAGGGAATTTAAATGAAAATGAGTCAAAAGATGAAAAGTAAGTTAACTCTGATTATTTCACAGTAATGACTATAACCGAAGAATGGCAATAAATGGAGACCTAAGTGTCATTCTAATTTTAAAAAATCCACTGCACCTATAATGAAAATTTATTAAAAAAGCACAAATGGTTTCATGCCCTGCACTCACATCATCATAAATGTGTTAAAACATTATTCGAGGGGTATCATAATCTTTTAAAATCCCCAGTTACTAAAATTTCTCTCATAAAATAAATAGAGATGGTGCTGCCTACAACTATCAGAAACAAAAGGAGGCACAGGCAGAACCAAAAGCACTGCAGAGGAATGGGGGCAGCACCATGCCTGAGCATTCTGCACTTAGATGATGATAAAGAACTGAAATATATTCAGAATAAAAAGGAAGGAAGGAAGATTACAGTTTAATTATCCATCGACATCATGTCATTAGAGATGGAGCACACGCTCTGATTGTTTGTGTCAGGGGTGGGGAAGGGAAATGCCCCACTGTGTCGATTTGTAATGACCGTGTCCCATGTCTCCTAATTCCTGCCCAATGCATTGTCGGCTGGTGTTGCATGATTGGCGGTGTCTGGACTTTGATGATAACTGTTATTCGTCAATACTCCAATTTGCTACTACTCTTGCTCTTAATGGAAAGCTTGCCTTATATTTTTGGGAAACTTAAATTCTTTCAATATTTTTTGTCTTTATTGACTGCGCTTGATATTACCACAGTCTAATGAATTTTTGCTTTCTTCGGATTAAATTCTTCCAATGAAAATATTGATATTTCTTTATATAATTTAAAAACTGAACTCTCATGTTAAGCTTTTCATCATATCCTCATGATTTTTCTTGTTACTATTTACTGTCCTGTTTTGTTCTATCACTGTAACACCGATGTATTTTATTAACAATATCTTTTCCATTGGCATCAAAATCTTTTTAAAATTTTCTTGTTTTTCTTCATTTTTTGAAGTAACAGTTGCCATGCCCATAGCCATGTTCCATTCAACCAACATACTCAGTCTTTTATAATTCGCTACTACTCACCCCACCCATCCCCCACCCCTTACATACAACCAAAGCATTTAATAGGCTATTCTCTTTCTATCAAGACCTTCACACCTTTCCCCATCTGCATCCTGCAAGCCCACCTCTCCTCATGCTGCCTGCTCACCATTACCATCAATTACAGAGCATAATCAGTAGCAGTCAGTGCATGGCTGCCAGAGGCAGAGGATATATGCAAGTGAGTTGTGCTTGCGAGAATATGTGTGTGTTTGTGAGTGAGAGAGAGAGAGAGAGAGAGAGAGAGAGAGAGAGAGAGAGAGAGAGAGAGAGAGAGATACTATTGGTCTGGATGTGCATACACACAATACTGAGTTGCACCTACTCCGACACTAGGTTCATATGCATGTTGTTGGACTTGGTTTGTGGCACACAAGCAGTATTACTAGGCTGCTGCCAAAGATTTGTAGACAAGCGGTTGCACCACCGCACTGATAAGGACTGACGTTATATAAGTAGTTGTGACTTCTGGTCAACCTAGCTAGCAGTCTGGATCAGGTTGCTGCACAGGCAATTACATTAAATGGCTCAAAGGATGACACTTTACTTCCATCAGAGGAGGCACTTCATCCTGCTGTATCCAGGTCTATTGATAATGTCATTTCTATTGGTGATACCTGTAAGAGGAATAATGTAAAACGTCATGGAATAGGGTCACAAGCAATACTTGGCGGGCCTCCTCTTTTTGTTAGAGCAACTTTGAATTTTACTATAGAGAAGAATTGTAGGAATGGGGCAAGAAGTGAATGGCTTACTGTAGCTATTGCGTATGTTAGCTCTTTCACTAACATTTGTGCTGAAAGGCAAATTGTGGAGCAGTCTTTACATTGTGTGTCTACAACTCTGCACTAAAAACAAGTACAATTAGGGTAAACCAGACAAGATACACATGTATGAGACCTTTATCTGAGATGCACAGTTTACAGTAATACGTAATACTACACCGAAATAAAATAACTATTAGGTATTACCACTCTGTGTCCCAGTCTTATTTGTTGTAGGCAGCACTGAAGAATACTGTTGTCTGGATTGCATAAACCACTAAGTGCATCAGGCCCTGCATCAGACACAGTCTGTCCTGTAAGTATGGGAAAAAAGTTAGTTACTTTTTTCTATGTAAAAGTTTTAAAAGGAAATGAATGCATTGATACCTTAGTTTCTCCACAGTTTTCCGGCGATGAAAGCCCAATATACTAAAAACAACTAATGAAAATACTATCAACATCCATAAATCAATAAAAATAATGATCAAAATAATTTGGAGAATTGAGGACATCTTATCTATCTATTGTTAGAAAGCTTGCCACTAACATGAAAAGAATGAGATAATTATGAATGATAAAACATGCAAAATTATATAAAGCTTGTAGTGTAACATTGTACACTACTGGTTCCTAGCTCAACCCAAGATATTCAAACGGTTTATTATATAATGGGTTTAGCACTTTGTGAGCAAATACTGCCAGACAGAATTTATTTCCACAGGTTTTGGCATGGGAATAGGAACTCACTTGTACAGAATAAAGAAACTGCATAGTGCCAAGGAAGTAAGAAGACTAACACCTGTGATTCATTATCATTTGTTTTATACACAGTCATTATGGTAATTATTATTGACTAAGATTCCATCTGATATACATCAGAACTGTTAATATCCCTTCAATGTATTAGTTATGAATGGAATAAAGTTCTGTATGATCTGAAAGAAGAGTTAATACTTTATCAGTAGAATTGAAAAGTAAATTTCCAGGTGTTCTAATGGTTATATGAAGATATCTTCAGAGAAGAATCTGATTTATAAAAATTATTTCTTTAGTACAAGGCACGCATTAGCCAGACCTTGTAGAAGGAACCAATAAACTTCTGTATATTCACATCTGAGAATTAATCATATGGAAGAATATTGTACTGTCAGAACATAGAAGAAAGACACGGTAACAGTACAAGATGTCACCCTCAATGACAGGACTTGAACCTAAGAAGAAAGAGACAACATGGAAATTGGAGGCAACCGTGGAAACGAAAAGTATTAAAGATTTGTTACTGAAGTCCGGTATTGAAATCGAATCATATCAATTAGTTGCTTATGGTTACCGAAATCAACAATGATCAAATTGTCGACTTCAAAGACCAGAACGACGATTATAAACATTGGAAAGACGAGAAAAACACTCCACCAGAATGAGAATAGACAGCCATTGCTGTTTATAGTCGATGCTTCAACCAGCCGACAAGACACGGGACTACAAGTTCGACATGGCCGCCTCACAATGATAGGTATAGCAGCTGAGCCAAACCTGCCGGTCTGGTGTGAACTGTAATCCTGTGGTGAGCATAACACAGTCTTATTACATATAGTGTTAAACTCTAATTGTTGAGGCAGATATTGATAATTGTGTAGTAAATAGAATGCCGTGAGCCAGAATTTTAAATAGACCAGAAATGTCACACATGGAGGACATTTCCCCTGCTTTATTAAAACTTTTCCAACAAATGTCAGATAAATGAATTAAAGAAAAAGATCACTGACCAGTTATCAGACAAATTCAATGAACAATCTGATAAGTTTAATTCCTTGTCAAAAGAATTAAGGAAAATTGCTACTGACCAAAATATAAAATTATAACCTTTCAATGTTAAGTTAGACAAGCATATTAATGACTGTCAGGAAAACTATACTAAAATTATACAGGATGTTAGTACCTTAAGGGAATTAGTTGTTCCTAGAGAAGAAATAATAGAACTCTCCAATCAAATTGTACAAAATAAATTTGAAAAGGAAAGGGCAGTTCTGAAAGAGCAAATATCACAAAATTTCAAGGGACCACAAGAGTTAGTACAATCATTGAAAGGGGAAGTTAACTAAAAAATTTTCATTGTTAGACCAAGATATAGTCTACATGTAGTAGAATCTAAGTTTTAGACGGCAAATCTCTCTTTGAAATGTCACAAATTAACAAAAGGTTTATCTTACCTGAGGAAAAATTTGATACCTTGGAAAAGTTTCAAAATATTACAGATGTAAATTTATCCTTGAGTGATACAGTTGACTGGGAACACAAAGTTGAAGTTCTTATTAACAAAAAATTTAATGAGATCAATAGTAACGGTTTACAAGGGGTAGAAGATAAAAGTTCCGATTCAGAATTAGCAAGCCATCAATTTGATAAGCTATGGGCTGAACTGGAACGTACAAAGGCAGAATTAAATTCTAAAAAGTTTACCAACCCAAACAGCAACCAGGCCAGTTCACATCAGAATTCTCATGGGAATGGTTTAAATTTTACTACAGGGATAAATTTATCGAAACAATTACCTAAATTTTTCTCTAGGATGTCACCAAATACATGGTCAGATTCTCAAAAAATAGATTTTGTGGTATTATTTAGTG
This sequence comes from Locusta migratoria, assembly GCA_026315105.1. NCBI lineage: Eukaryota > Metazoa > Arthropoda > Insecta > Orthoptera > Acrididae > Locusta > Locusta migratoria. Next base: position 45,062,574 of record CM048747.1, read on the forward strand.
GGAGAAGCATCAGATTGGGGTAATGTCCATGATAATTTTAAGAACAAAATACAAGGAACAGTATTGGTCAGATCCTCTCCAGGGGACACCACCTTGACAAAGCACTGTCCGTGGGGGTGGAGAGGTTTGCGTATCCGTGTGAAGCAGAGGGCCATACCAAAGGTAGAGAACCTACTGCCGGAAAGGCCTCAGCTGATGGATCAGACGAAGCGTGTCCCACAACGTCCCATCTTCCTTATCCTCTCCCAGTCCTTTCCCAATTCCTTTCCCAACCCAAGGTGTGATGCGATCCGTGCCGAGGGGTGCGTGGCACATGGGTGGATGTGTCTCGAACGGAGCCTCAGGCATACCGGGCGACCTCCCTGAGTAAGTAGCCTTGCACCGCGCAGCGTTATCGTGGTGTGGACCATATAAATCCCCAAATCTCATGGGACTAAGATGAACACAGAGAAAAAAATTATTTTAAAAGAATCCGAGGGGCAATCTGAGACCTCAGATACTCAGAAATTGGGATCAGGACCGATGGGGTGCACTCCTACTTCTCAGTCAGGGTCTAGACCTGAGCAAGAAGTGGGAACTGTAACAGAGAAGTTGGACCAGATTAGGATTAAGGCATTGTCTGGAGCTCAGAGGAGGAAACTTCTCAAGGAACAGAAGCAAAAGGAAGGAAAAGAATGGCTTCCTAAACATAAATGGAGGGAATCAAAAGGGCTTGAGCCCAAGACCCCCAAAAAGAAACTGCCTCAGTGTAGCAGTACAGAAATTTTTTGGAGTGCATCATGACTTCTGGACGATAGCAAAACGAGAGTATATTGCATACAACTTAGGTTGACGAAATTGTTTTGTTTATGTAAATGGTATATTTATACCTAGTAATTTTTATTGTTGCATGTTTTCACGTGAACGCACTGGAGCAGCGGGACTTAACCACAGTAAGATGGCGTACGCTTCCCTGGACATACTAACAGCGTGGAAGCAAAGAATAAACGGGTCGCCCGCGGAGCATAGAAGCGTGTTACAAAAAAAAAAAAAGAAACTCTATGTAAAGGAAAAAAAATGAAGGTGTCGGTAGGTCAAGGTTTTGCTACCAAAAAGTAATGTCGATTATTATAAAGAAAAAGTAAAACAGCCATCTAAATGTGATTTACATGATGAATTGGTGCATTCTGGAGAGCCGAACGGCGAATTAACGGAAAAGGCAGCCACTTTAAGATGAGATATCAAGGGTAAAGTGCCGTAATTTAATGCTTATCGAATTCTTGTTGCATGCTGGAATGCGCCAGTTAGTAATTTATGCGGTATCTTATGTGGTTTTATTCCACGAGTAATTAATTAATCAGTAATAGAACATATCCTTCGTCTTATTTTTACGAGAATTTACTCGTAAATCAAGGAAGTATCTGGTCATGAAAGTTATATTTCATGCATATGGTTGAATTTCTTTTGTTATCAGTTTGATGGTCCACAGAATAACTTCTCTTAGCCAGGTGTATAATTACGATCTATTCGTAATGGAATTTAATAGTTACCCTGTATAAAACAGTGGTAAGTTGATTTTATTAAAATTTTTGGACATAGCAGATAGTCTGATTTTTGTAGTTGGGAGTTAGTGTGGATGGTAGATACTGTCGGAGGCTGCGTGTTGTCCGAAGTATCGTGAGTGTGACGGAGTTCCACTCATATTTATTATTGATAAGTTGGATCTATACTGCTTATGGTCCATATTTGAAAAAATAATGCGTGGAAATAGTATGATTCACCGGCTAAGAGCAAGAAGGGCAATTAAATGTAAAGCTACTTTCATGACCAATACAAAGCTTTTCTTATTAAAGTGAAAGGTTGTTTTTGTTTATTAGATGCCGCATAAGGTCTACAGAACAAAATAACAGTGATTATTCTATTCGAAGTAATTACGGTACTCCATTTGGGTAGTAACTAAAGTAAAACCTTACCTATTGACGACTACATTCATTGTTTTTCCATAGGCTGTTATTAAAGATCAACAGGCAGACTCTATGGGTTGTGGGAAACCAGACCTTTTGAATGATTAATTTCGCCCACACCTGAAAAACGGCCCTCGCCTTTATTTTGTAATTTTAATTATGAGAGGTGTCCGGAAAGTGGTGGTGGCACTGTAGGTTATTTTTTGTTTTTGTTGTAAAAAGATAGCATAACCAGTGAGGATAGGTATTTGCAAATTTAGAGTCTGGCCAGGATTTGTATTGAAAAAATATAAGACTTTTCTTTTAAATAAATCGATCCCTGTGGTCTAATTGAAAGTAAACTTGCAGTGTAACTTATTGTAGTAGTTTACAAATAATTGACCTACGATCGCTAATGCTACGTGGAAGTATCATTAGCGAGCCTAATTTGTAAAAGTAATATTTCTTGTCTATATTAAAAGTTTATTATTATTTGTTACTGCGATCGAGCAGTATTACTGGTCGACCGCAGCAACAATAAAGTGTGTCGAATTTCAGAATTTTTCAACTTTATTAGTATATATTACTCTTTGAAGATAACGACTAAATGAACTATGTTCGAATGATTAGTCACAATTTTTCTGGACACACGCTGCGACCAAAAAAGGCCCACTGAACTGGTTTCTTCTGATTATATATTTTGTTTATCAGATGCGTTGACTTTTATTTGGGTGGCGCAGCGATTTATATCTATGTGTTCACTGAAACGAAAGACTATCGGGATGGCGACACAGGGCTGAAAACTTTACCACCTAAGTCGAGCAACACCTTAAGTAAATATTACTCCACTCAGCAAGGGTAACGGTGTATTCGACCTTGGTAATAAAAAAAAAAAAAAAAAAAAAAAAAAAAATATTTTCTCCCGATTGTTACAGCGGAACAGAGATTGTAGGCGTTCAGAGACTTGTACCACTGAACACTGAGGACAATACAAAATGTTTTTTTTATTAACATGAACTGAGAATCTATGGTAGTGAACTTTATCCTATGATTTCTAGTACAGGTCACGACGAACTGCTACATATTTGTCGACCCTGTGTGTCCAGGATTGTGAGAATCGAACGAACATAAGAGATATTTTTTAATTTTAATTTTTGGTTATTTAGGCAGGTATAGTATAACTATACATCCAGTTCTAATAAATTTTGTTTAAGAGGGGTGTGTGTTTAAGGCGAAGAATTGAGACTATTAACGGCTAGTGAACCATCCTGAGTGCGAGTGAGCTGACAATTCTTAGGACTGTGAGCACAGAGAGCAACAGAGAGAGACAAATTGGGGTAGAGTGCTGCTAAACTAATCCAAGGGCAACACTTTATCTTTCAAGACTACGAGAACTCATGTGCTATTTATCGATTTTATGAGTAGACTGAGGTAAAAACAAGGTACGAGGTTTAGTGATAAGATTTTTTTTTGTGTGTAATTGTTTTATAAATTATAGAGAAGGTCACATATAATAGTGAATGTTTATGGTGTATTAGCGTATCTAGTTGTGTGTAAACTTGGAAGGTACTGACTACAGAAGTGGTTTTTTTTTTAGACTGAGGTAGAGTGTAATAAGATTATTTTTTTATTGTATTGGGGTGTATATTAATTAATATCACCATGAATGAGGAAAGTTTAAGAGTGTTATTGGAGAGGCTTGATAGTTTAAAAGATGATATTTTGGAACAGAAGGGTGATCTTTCAAAGCAGATTCAAGAATCTAAGAATGAATGTAAAGCGGGTTACGAAAGATTAGATAAACGTTTAGCAGAGAGTGAGTCTAGGCATGATGAAGCTTTGGAGAAGGTAACGGAGGAGTTAAGGATGAGTCGAAATGAAATGAGGGCTAGGCTTGGAGTAATTGACAGAGATATAGAAGCTATCAAGAAGGTACAAGAAGATGTTACTGAGAGTTATGTTAAACTAGATTCGAGATTGGGACAGGTAGAATGTACATTGAATGATTTGGGAGTGCTGTCTGACGTTGGAGGAAGGTTTAAAGAAATGAAACAAGCCGAGTATGATGGGTTATTAAAATATATGGACAAAAAAATACATGAGAAGACCGAAGTAGTCTATGAAACAGTTGTTAAAGAGGTGAAGGAAGAAATGAGTGAATGTAATTCGAAGTTGAAATCGCAGGTTCAGGCGTTAAGTAAGGAAGTAAAGGAAAATATTTTTCCAGTGCAGAGGTGGTTATCGGAACGGTTAAGAGATGTTGAATTGAAAGATGGTAAAGAGGTGACAGATTCTTCTGTGAACACTGATCAAGAGGAGGTAAATTGGTTGGGAGCTCAGGTTAGTTCTCATCAAATAACCCCAGTTAAAACTAAGAGAGATATGGGAGTTCAAGGAGATGTACATAGTCATGAGGTATGTTATGTGGTATCACCAGATAAGAGTAAAGATGTTAGATATTGTAGGGAGATAAACAAGTATGACTTAGCAGAGGAAATAAAAATTGGAATGAAAACAGGTGGTCAGCAGTTCCCAAAGTTTAAACCAAAGGGGGAAGTACATCCTGTAATTTTTTCTTAAGGCTTTTGAGGATTCACTTCCAAGTAGCTAGGATGAAGAAAGAAAAGTAAGATTCATCATAGGACAACTTGAAGGAGATGCTAGTCAGTGGGCTATACTGAATCGTCATAGGTTTAAAACAGTGGAGGCATTTTCTACAGCTTTTAAAGCAAAGTTTTGGTCAGAGGAAGAACAGAGAAAGTTAAGAATTGATTTGTTTAGTCCAGTAGCTTATAGTGAAAAGTGGGGAGGATGTAGGAATTTTATGGAGTATCATTTAAATCAAGCTTTATTTTTAGATAAGTCTGTTGGGGAAGAACATTTAATGGAAGTTCTAATTTCTAAGTTACCTAATAGAATGAAGGAGTTGTTAGCAGGGAGAGACTGGTCGAAGGTGCAGGAGACTTTGGAATATATAGGGCAACTTGACCATGTGAATAAGGGAGAAAACACAAAAGTGAAGACTGCATGTTGTGTAAATATAAATGATAATGTTGATGGTGATAAATGTGTCAATAATGGCAATTTTAGACATCAGAATGGAAGACAAGAGAAATGGAATAATCATAGAGGTGGTTACAGAGGATGTTGCAATAGTAATGGTAGAGGATATTATGATAACAGTAGAAGAGTCAGAGGAAATGGAAATGGACAGGTTAAAATGGGTAGAGTTCATGAAGGGTCTACAGGAGATTCTGGCAACAATAGTAATAAGGGTAGTACTTCAGAAGTGAAATCAGAGGTACTGGAAAAAAAGGTAGGATCAAAGGAAATGGATCCAAAGAATTATAATCCGTTGACTAGTAACTCAAGTAATGAACAAAGATTTAAGACGGCATTTCTTAGATACCAAGGAGATTTACCAATAGAGGAGGAATTACTTTTGGAAAAGGAGGAAAAGGAAAGTAACATATCAACTTTAGTAGTTAAGGGAGATGTATGTGGACAAACTATGGAATTTTTATTAGATACAGGTAGTCAAGTGAGCTTATTGGCAAAAGAAGTATGGGAGAAAAACAAACATGTGTGGCAATGCCCCACATTCCCTGTTACCAATGTACAAGTAATTGGTTTGACAGGTTCAAAAGGGAGAAAGGTAGAAGAAGAGGTACTGTTAACATTTAAATTAGGAGGAATTACGATACAGCAGTCAATGCTAGTTGTATCCAATATCAATTTACCTATATTGTTAGGTTTGGATTGGTTTGTGAGCAAGAAGGTTATGCTTGATTTTCTAGATAATAAAATGAGGTTATTGGTAGATGATAGATTGGTGTGGATTAACATCAATCAAAGTGATAGTTGTGAAGGTATGAAGGATAGGATAGATTCATGGCAAGTACAATTAGATACACGTAATTTGTCTGTATGTTATTCAGAGAATTTACAAGAGGTTAGTTGTGAGGAACGGTCGGACTGGTCAGAACAAGTAAGGAATAGGTGTCAGGAAGCCAGTAGTTTGACTGATATTGAGAAGGAGGATTTAGAGAAGGTTTTATTAAAATATGAACAGCTCTTTGATAATAAACCTGGTACCATTAAGGATTATGAATGTAGGTTAAAGATTAAAGAACATGTACCATTTTTCAGACCACCCTATCCCATAGCACTTAGTATGAGAGAAGCCGTACGTAAAGAAATAAATCGTATGGTGGAATGGGGTATAATTGAGCGTTCAACTAGTGCTTATGGAAACCCCATCGTGGCGGTGAAGAAACCCAATGGGGATATCAGGTTGGTGTTGGATGCTAGAACTGTAAATAAAATTATTGAAATTGAGAGAGATAGGCCATTACCAATGGAGGAGATCTTAGCAAGGTTTGAAAATGTGAAATACATGAGTTCTGTCGATCTTACTTCGGGGTACTGGCAAATAAAGCTTGCAGAAGAGTCAAGACCATATACAGCTTTCTTATTTGAGGGAAAATGTTATCAATTTAAGGTTCTGCCTTTTGGGCTTAACATATCTGTATCAGAATTTATACGGGCATTAGATTCAGCAATAGGACCCGGATTGTTAGAAAAGGTTTTTATATATGTTGATGATATCATGGTGGTGACAAAGTCGTGGTCAGAGCATTTATCGTTGTTGGAAGATCTGTTTGAACGGTTGTTAGAGAAAGGAATAACTTTAAAATTTGGGAAGGCTCAATTTGGATGTAGTGAAATGAAGTTTCTTGGACATGTAATAAATCAAGAGGGAATCAAACCCACTGAGAATAAGTTAAAAGCAATTAGGGATTGTCCCACTCCAAGGAACAAGAAACAATTGAAATCAGCTATAGGGTTGATTAATTTCTATCGACGGTTTATTCCGCCTGAGAGTATGAATTGCATTCATTTGAATAATTTATTAAAAGCAAGAACTGTATGGGCATGGACAGGAGACTGTCAGAAGGAATGGGAATCTTTGAAGCAGGCAATGGATAATCCTAGAATTTTAGGTCATCCAAACTTAGACAAGGAATTTTGTATAGCAGTTGATGCATCAGGATATGGAATTGGGTGTCACCTGTTTCAGGAATATAGGAAAGGAAATGATATAGAAGTAGTTACCCTCGGATTTGCAAGTAGAATGTTAAACCCATGTGAACGAAATTATTCAACTACGGAGAAAGAGACATTAGCAGTTGTGTGGTCTGTGAAGAAATTTAGGTATTTGATTTATGGTAGGAAAGTGATTGTATACACAGATCATAGAGCTTTGTCATTCCTTATGACAAGTAAATTGCTTCATAAACGGCTGATTCGGTGGGCGTTAGCCTTACAGGAACATGATATTGAGATTAAATATATTAAGGGATCTGAGAATACGATACCTGACGCTTTATCTAGATTACCAGTAGGTTTTGAAGAAGAGGGATTGAGTATTGATTTAGATCAGAATTTTAAGGTTTATCCAGTAATGGTAAAGACAGCGAATAAAGAGCTAAGGAAAGTGTTTAGAAACATTGGTGTGGAACAGAGAGAAGATCCATGGATAAGGAAAGTCTTAGATAGATTGGAGAATCCTAATCATGTGAGGAATGGTTGGAGAAGACAGTGGGTATTGTATAATAATGTGCTTTTCCATAAATCAATTAAAGATGTGGTTAGATGGCGTGTGTGTGTGCCCAGCAAGTATTTGAGAGAACTAACTTGGTACATACATAAATTATTTGGACATTATGGAGCAGAAAAATGTTTAATGCATATGACAAAATTTTATTACTGTAAGGGTATGTCCCGGGTAGTAAAACAAGAGTTACGAGGTTGCTTGGTGTGTCAGCAAACCAAACCTGTTAACTATGGAATAAGAACCCAGTTGTATCCTATAGTACCAAAGAATATGTGGGATATCTGTGCTATGGATATAATGGGACCTCTTCCGAAGGGTGCTGGAGGAGTGAGGTTTATATTTGTTATATTGGAATTATGGTCGAAGTTTGTCAAATTTTATTCCATTTGTGTGGCCAATAGTAAAACAATTATCAAAATTTTAAGTAAAGATTATTTCCCGCTGGTTGGAAAACCTCGGAGAATAATATCCGATAATGGAAACCTTTTTACATCACATGAATTTAAGGATTTTTTTGGCTGAGAATAACATACAACATCTTCTAATCGCCTATTACCACCCTCAGGCAAATCCTTCGGAAAGGGTAATGAGAGAAATAGGTAGATTAGCCAGAACCTATTGTTACAGGAGACATACATCTTGGCCCCAGTATGTTAGTTATTTTGAAAATATTATGAATGAGATACCACATGGTAGCACTGGATTTTCTCCAAAGGAATTGATTAAACAACAACTAAAGTGTGATAAGTTAGTGGAATATGTTAATTTTCCTCCAAAGGGAATAGATTTTGAAAATAATCTGTTTAAGTTTACGGATGTAAATTTACATAAAAAGGCTCAAGCGAGAATTAGAAAATGTTCAGTTAATGGAAAGCAAGATCAATTAAGAGAAGGTGATTATGTCCTGATAAGAACTCATTATAAGAGTAGCAAATTAAATAAAAGGATGAAAAAATTTGAACATTTATATGAAGGACCTTACGTAGTTAAAGAGGTAATCCATCCCACAACGGTGATTGTGAAGAGACCGAATTCTGACCAAGTATTAGGAAAATATAATATTAAGGATGTGAAAATATATTATCCAGTGAAGAGTAGTTTTTGTAAGTTAGATTCTGATAGCGTGTTAAAGAATATGAAGATATTATTTACTGATATGGATGAAACACAAATTCAAGATAGAAAGAACACAACAATGAAAAAGGAAGATAATTTACAATGTACATTTAATGTAATTAATAACAATATGAATCAGGAGATGTATTATTATTGGAAGGCTAGTAAAAATTTGGTAGATTGTGCGACATGCTGTGATATTAAGGACTAAAATGGCATTGTGAAAAAGAAAAAATAAAGATATCATAGGCAAAATGGGCATGAGAACACAAATTATATGTATATATGTATAGTTGAAATACTATAGTAATGTTTTGATAGTGTCAGACTGTTAGAAACTGAGAGTTCATTTCTTTGTACTTAAGTGTAAGATTTTTTATGGAATTGACTGCAGTGATGTTTTTAATTTAGAGTAAATCTTTTCATGTATAGGAAATACTGATTACTTTTAGCAAACTTGGTCAAGAATCAAGTAAAGAATTTCTTTATATCATAAAAACACAGTGTTTCCTGTCAACCTAAGTTGATGCTAAGGGGAGGGCACTGTAGCAGTACAGAAATTTTTTGGAGTGCATCATGACTTCTGGACGATAGCAAAACGAGAGTATATTGCATACAACTTAGGTTGACGAAATTGTTTTGTTTATGTAAATGGTATATTTATACCTAGTAATTTTTATTGTTGCATGTTTTCACGTGAACACACTGGAGCAGCAGGACTTAACCACAGTAAGATGGCGTACGCTTCCCTGGACATACTAACAGCGTGGAAGCAAAGAATAAACGGGTCGCCCGCGGAGCATAGAAGCGTGTTACAAAAAAAAAAGAAACTCTATGTAAAGGAAAAAAAATGAAGGTGTCGGTAGGTCAAGGTTTTGCTACCAAAAAGTAATGTCGATTATTATAAAGAAAAAGTAAAACAGCCATCTAAATGTGATTTACATGATGAATTGGTGCATTCTGGAGAGCCGAACGGCGAATTAACGGAAAAGGCAGCCACTTTAAGATGAGATATCAAGGGTAAAGTGCCGTAATTTAATGCTTATCGAATTCTTGTTGCATGCTGGAATGCGCCAGTTAGTAATTTATGCGGTATCTTATGTGGTTTTATTCCACGAGTAATTAATTAATCAGTAATAGAACATATCCTTCGTCTTGTTTTTACGAGAATTTACTCGTAAATCAAGGAAGTATCTGGTCATGAAAGTTATATTTCATGCATATGGTTGAATTTCTTTTGTTATCAGTTTGATGGGCCACAGAATAACTTCTCTTAGCCAGGTGTATAATTACGATCTATTCGTAATGGAATTTAATAGTTACCCTGTATAAAACAGTGGTAAGTTGATTTTATTAAAATTTTTGGACATAGCAGATAGTCTGATTTTTGTAGTTGGGAGTTAGTGTGGATGGTAGATACTGTTGGAGGCTGCGTGTTGTCCGAAGTATCGTGAGTGTGACGGAGTTCCACTCATATTTATTATTGATAAGTTGGATCTATACTGCTTATGGTCCATATTTGAAAAAATAATGCGTGGAAATAGTATGATTCACCGGCTAAGAGCAAGAAGGGCAATTAAATGTAAAGCTACTTTCATGACCAATACAAAGCTTTTCTTATTAAAGTGAAAGGTTGTTTTTGTTTATTAGATGCCGCATAAGGTCTACAGAACAAAATAACAGTGATTATTCTATTCGAAGTAATTACGGTACTCCATTTGGGTAGTAACTAAAGTAAAACCTTACCTATTGACGACTACATTCATTGTTTTTCCATAGGCTGTTATTAAAGATCAACAGGCAGACTCTATGGGTTGTGGGAAACCAGACCTTTTGAATGATTAATTTCGCCCACACCTGAAAAACGGCCCTCGCCTTTATTTTGTAATTTTAATTATGAGAGGTGTCCGGAAAGTGGTGGTGGCACTGTAGGTTATTTTTTGTTTTTGTTGTAAAAAGATAGCATAACCAGTGAGGATAGGTATTTGCAAATTTAGAGTCTGGCCAGGATTTGTATTGAAAAAATATAAGACTTTTCTTTTAAATAAATCGATCCCTGTGGTCTAATTGAAAGTAAACTTGCAGTGTAACTTATTGTAGTAGTTTACAAATAATTGACCTACGATCGCTAATGCTACGTGGAAGTATCATTAGCGAGCCTAATTTGTAAAAGTAATATTTCTTGTCTATATTAAAAGTTTATTATTATTTGTTACTGCGATCGAGCAGTATTACTGGTCGACCGCAGCAACAATAAAGTGTGTCGAATTTCAGAATTTTTCAACTTTATTAGTATATATTACTCTTTGAAGATAACGACTAAATGAACTATGTTCGAATGATTAGTCACAATTTTTCTGGACACACGCTGCGACCAAAAAAGGCCCACTGAACTGGTTTCTTCTGATTATATATTTTGTTTATCAGATGCGTTGACTTTTATTTGGGTGGCGCAGCGATTTATATCTATGTGTTCGCTGAAACGAAAGACTATCGGGATGGCGACACAGGGCTGAAAACTTTACCACCTAAGTCGAGCAACACCTTAAGTAAATATTACTCCACTCAGCAAGGGTAACGGTGTATTCGACCTTGGTAATAAAAAAAAAAAAAAAAAAAAAAAAAAAAATATTTTCTCCCGATTGTTACAGCGGAACAGAGATTGTAGGCGTTCAGAGACTTGTACCACTGAACACTGAGGACAATACAAAATGTTTTTTTTATTAACTTGAACTGGGAATCTATGGTAGTGAACTTTATCCTATGATTTCTAGTACAGGTCACGACGAACTGCTACATCAGGTCGAAGGGGATACACAGACCCCCTCGACGTCAAAGACAGGTGGCAAGAGGGTTACGGAGGAATCTAGGGCTCCCTCCTCTCTGGACAGGCATTATCCAAAAAGGCAGAGGCAGGAAATACGGAAACAGACCTATAGTACTGCAGTCTCGGTCTTTAGAATGGCGGTTGTCCAAGGATACCCACTGGTGAGCTCGTGCAGATGGCCCTCTTTGAAGAGATTGGGGGGGACGCTGGTCCAGGACCCAAATTCAGGAGGGTCTATCTAGATAGCAGTGCCCTCATTTTTGTCTGCAATGGGGAGCACTCAGCAGAATGGCTTAATGACAAGGTGCCCATGATATCCCCATGGGAGGATGCGAAGCTGCTGATCAAGACAGCAACCGAACTCCTGAAGACTCTGTCCGAGAAAACAAGGGTCCAGAACCCCAAAGTCTCAACTGAGGATTGGAGGGTAATTAACCAAAAGATGGTTTTGGAAGGACAAACCCTGGTGGTGGAGGTCGGGGAGAAATCCCTGAAGGTAATGCAAGAGCAAGGCCTGAAACTGTTTTTAGGGTTCTCGTAGGTCGCCGTCAGGGTAATCAAAGACCTTAAAGGCAATAATGGCAGCAAGATGGGGACTGGAAGTGCTGCAGATAAACCTGCAGCACAGTAAAGCGGCCACTGCTGCCCTGAGCCGTCGCCTGGGGAGACAGGAGGTGGACGTGGCCCTGATACAAGAACCCTATTTATACAAAGGGGGTGTATCGGGCCTCGGTGGTACTGGAAGTAAGCTGATTTATGCTAGAAATCTAAAAAACTCCAGAACATGCATTTATGTTAGAAATGGAATACCTTTCATACCAATGATGGATTTTTGCTCCAGGGACTTGGTGACCATCAGGATGCAGCAATGTGAGGAAGGTATCAAGAGGGAAATTGTTTTGGCCTCAGCATACCTTCCTTACGAAGACAGCTCTCCTCCTCCTTTGGAAGTGAGGAGACTGACGGAAGCCTGCCACCGGCAAGGTGGCGAACTGTTGGTGGGATGTGATGCCAATGCCCACAATCTATCGTGGGGCAGCAAGGACACAAACAGTAGAGGTGAGCATCTTCTTGAATTTCTCCTATCTAACAACTTGGAGATCCTGAATAGGGGTGATGAACCTACATTCAGGAATAGTAGAAGGGAAGTAGTAATTGACATAACTTTTGGTTCCATGATGATGGGAAGTTATGTCAAACAGTGGCATGTGGTCCTGCAGCCATCCTCATCAGATCAAATGTATATTAAATTCAAGGTTGAAATGGGGACCAGACAGACCATGACCTATAGGAAACCCAGGAAAATGGACTGGGAGACATATAGGAGAGACCTTGACTTCAGCCTACCGGAAATTAAAACTTCGATAAGGAATCCAGCAGAGTTTGAGGAAGTAGCAGAGGCCGTAACCTCTGCTACAGTGACCTCATACCAGGAAAACTGCTCAATCACCAAGAAGTGCACAAATAGGAATGTGCCTTGGTGGAATAATAACCTGGAAATGCAAAGGAAACAGGTACGAAGACTGTTTAACCTTGCGAGGCACAAAGGACAATAGGCAAAATATCGTGAGGCTCTTTTCAATTACAACCTTGCCATCAGACGGGCAAAGGAGACATCCTGGAAGGTATTCTGTGAGGCTGCTCAAGTGAGACTTCATAAAATCCTCTCTAGGGTACCAACTAATCCAGGAGGAACATTGAGGAAGGAGGATGGGGAGTATACAAAGACAGCACATGAAATGCTGGAACTGCTCCTCAAGAATTACTTTCCTCAACATACTATGGGGGATAACTCAGACCAGAATGCGATTCCTGAGAGACAACAGTTCTCAGGTATCCGAAAAGAGGACTGGGATCTGGCCAAGGAGTGTGTCAATTTCGGTAAGGTCCGATGGGCGGTGGGAACATTTCAACCGTTCAAGTCACCTGACCCCAATGCAATCTTTCCAGCTCTCCTGCAACAAGTGGGAGAAAATCTTATTAGATTCCTATGCAGATTATTCAGGGTTAGCCTAGCAGCAGGAATCATTCCCAATGCCTGGGGGGCAGTGAAGGTTGTCTTTATTCCAAAGCCAGGGAGAATTGATCATACCAAGGCCAAGGATATGAGACCAATCAGCCTGTCCCCCTTCATTCTTAAGACATTGGAAAAGCTGGTTAATGTGCATGTTGGAGAAAGGAGGTTAACTAGGGCTCCTCTACATTCAAACCAACATGCATATCAACCAGGTAAATCATGTGAGACAGCTCTCCACCAACTTGTTGGGAAGGTGGAGAAAGCACTACACTTTCAGGAAATAGCCCTCTGTATCTTCCTGGACATCGAGGGGGCTTTTAGCAACACGACTTTCGATTCCATGGTTAGGGCAGCAGAGGTGCATGATGTAGGGACCACTATATGTAGGTGGACTAGGGCCATGCTCAGTGGAAGAAAGGTAGAGGCTACCATGACGAATGAAAAAATGGTAATCAACACCACTAGGGGTTGCCCACAAGGAGGAGTTCTTTTCCCTTTATTGTGGAATTTAGTGGTGAATGATCTCATTGGACAATTAAACTCTAGGCAGTACTTTTGCGAAGGATACGCAGATGATCTTGTCATAGTAATACTTGGCAAATTTTCTGACACAGTGAGGAATATGGCACAAGGGGCATTGGACATTGTGCAAGACTGGTGCAGAAAACAGGATCTGGGGGTTAGTCCTAAGACGACTTGTTGTACCATTCACAAGGAAACATATCCAACACTCAAGTTGGAATCTAAAGCTTTTCAATGAAGCGCTACCTGTGAAGGGGACAGTGAAATATCTAGGGGTTACTCTAGATGAGAAACTGACATGGACCCCTCACATTAGGAATATTTGCTCCAAGGCAAAAGGTACTCTTGGGAGTAGCAGGAGAGCTTGTGGCAAAAATTGGGGCCTCAGGCCCAAGGGTATGCTCTGGATATACACCACAGTGATTAGACCCAGGATCACCTATGGGGCGGTCGTGTGGTGGAAGAAGGTAGAACAGCAGGTTGCTGCTAAGGAGCTTGGTAAGGTGCAGAGACTAGCCTGCTTAGCCATAACAGGCGGAATTAGCAGCACACAAACTGCTGGGATGGAAACCAAGCTGGATATGTCCCCATTACACATTTGGGTCGAGATGGAGGCAGCAGCTGGTGCATACAGACTCAATACTGGTAACAACTGCAATTCTTTGGGATATACAGAATCACACACTAAAATAGTGAGTGAGGTAAATATAGGAAAGGTTGGGGAAATGCCAGCCAACTATATTATAACCCCATACTGCTTCAACAAGCCTTTCAGTATAACAATTGGAAGTAGGGAGCAGTGGGAGAAAATAGTTCGACACCGTATGGGGGATATTGTCTGGTGCGCTGACGGGTCAAAATCAGACCAAGGCATTGGGGCCGGGGTATACGGGGTGCAGCCAAGACTGGACGGCGTCATCTCTATAGGGAAACTGGTCTCAGTATTCCAGGCCGAAATCACTGCCATCAGGGCATGTGTGGAGGAGAATTTGCGTAGCTGCTACAAAGATCGTAGCATCTATATCTATTCAGACAGCCACGCAGCCCTGAGATCACTGGCAGCTCCTGCAACAAGGTCTAAAATTGTTGCAGAATGTCACAGGGTGCTGGTGGAGCTAGGGGACAGCAATAGAGTAAACCTATTGTGGGTCCCTGGCCACTCAGGGATCAGTGGCAACAAATATTTCAACAGATTAGCCAGGATGGGGGCAGAGACTCCTTTTATTGGACCGGAACCTGTCCTGACAATCACCAAGGCAATGATCAAATTGGAGCTACGTAACTGGCTAAGAAGACAGCATGTAGAATATTGGACCAAAGTCTACCAACAAAAACATGGCAAGGTAATGATGCCAAAGCCATGTTTTAAAAGAAGCTCTGCAATCCTGGGCCTGAGCAGGAGAGAGATTAGACTCATGATTGGATTACTGACAGGCCATGGGAATTTCAAAAATCACCTACATACAATGGGAATAACAGAAGAGGACCCTCAATGTAGGATCTGTGATGATGGTGATGAAACTGCATCACATCTCATCTTTGAATGAATTGCAATGGAGAGTAAAAGGCACAGAACATTTGGGACAACCAGACCCGAAGAAATTGTGTCTAATAAAGAACTGGTAAAGGGACTCCTTGCACTGTTCAAGGGCATTGGTTGGCTTTACTAGATATACAGGGAGCGATACCGCACAATAAACTTAGTTTCGGTGTGGGCAGTGGCGGGTTGGACCAAGACTGTTTCGGCTTCCGTGCAAAAATCAAATCAAATCAATTGGTCAGATACTACTCAGGAAAACCTTAAATTTTAACTATCTGTTCCTAAAACTTATAATAAGAGTTTAGATAGTATTAAACAATATACCCAGGATTATCTTATGAAAGCCAAATTCCTAGATAAACCTAGAGATGAAGAATATTTAGTTAACATTTTAGTGAGGCGGCTTCCTATTTATGCACAGCATGGAATCAGGTATAAAGGATGGAAAAAATATTAAGGAACTTTTAGATGATCCAGAAGGAATAGATTCTTTCAACAAAGATGGGGATAGTAAATATAATTCTAATAAGGAACAAACACAGAAGCAAGTTTTTCTCTGTGAGGTTCATCATCAACAATAACAGGCCAAAAACTTTAATAAGAAGTATAAGAACGGAAAACTCTTTAACAAAAATAATTCCTATAGTCATAATAAAACTAATTCAGTGCAAAGTTCCACAGAAACTGAAAATAATAACTGTTTTCATTAAAGTAAAATGGTAGAAAATATATCGATGGAAAACATGGGACATCTTGGGAAGTGGGTCCATTTGAAGATGTAATACATTAATTTCAGACCCACAAGTCAATTTCCAAAGCTATTTTATGCACAAACTACCCACCAAGGATTGGTTACTTCAAGAAGAAATATCTAGTAACTCTTGCATTAGGAAACCTGTGATAAATGGTCGTGTATTCAACTTGCCAGCAGAAATTTGAGTAGACAGCGGTAGTGAAATTTCCATCATATCTCACCAATTATACAAAGAAATATCAAAATACCATTCACTTCTTACGTTACCTGTTAGTGGCATAAATGTTTTAGGTATTATTGGTATAAAAAGTTAACCAGTAAGAATAGAGACACAGAGCTCTGTAAAACCTGATGATGTAGTGTGTACATTAGCTTTATTGGTGATACCAAAAATTAATATTGGTATTTTGTTCGGTGTCGATTGGTTACAAAAATATGAAGTCATACTCAACTTCAAGTGTAATGTTGTTATGTGCAAGGTTAATGACAAAGAATTTTGTTTACCATTTAGTATCAACTACACAAACGACATTATCAAATGAAACACCTGACATGTATACAATAGACGAAATTAAGCTCAAAGCTTATGAATCTCTTTTACTTTCAGAATATCAGAAAGAAAGTTTATTTAATATCCTCAATAAGTATAAAGAAGTCTTTTCTAATAAACCAGGGAATCTAGGAGGTTATGTTTGTTCTTTTAAGATGAAAGATACAAAACCATTTTACTGCAGACCATATCCAATACCTTTGAGTATTCAGAAAACGGTAAAAGAGGAAATTTTTAAGATGCTTCACAATGGAATTATTGAAAGAAGTAACAGTGCTTTTAACAATCCATTGGCTGTAGTTAAAAAATCATTGAGAGGAGTACGCGCAGTTTTAGATGCTCGTACCTTGAACAAACACATCAAAACTGAACGAGATACACCTGTCAGTTTAGATGACCTATTAACAAAATTTGAAAGGGCCAAGTTTTTTAGTTCAGTCGATCTAACTTCAGTATGTCATCAGGGTCTTATAAATGAAGATCCAAGAAAAAATATACCTTTTATTTTTTAAGGTAACGCTTACCAATATAAAGTATTACCATTTGGTCTGAATATCTTGGTGTCAGTATTTATCAGAGCTTTAGATGCTGCCTTAGGTAGATAAGTACTACAGCAATTAATCATTTACATCGATGATATTTTATTAATATCTGAAACTTGGGAAGATCACTGTCAGTTGAAGGACCCTTATTCAGGCATTGACAAAGGATTATATAATGTGAAAGCCATAAAACCTTATAAAATTCCCTTAGGGGAATTGACATCTGTGTCAGTTTGACGGAGGTTTCGTGAGGTTTTTCTCCCTCTTTCCACAACGCACGTAGATCTAGGTAGAGAGACTTTCCAGTTACCAAATTTATTTTTGCTCTCCATTTTGTCTGACTACAACCCCAGTGATTACCCTGAGGAATAACACCCTACACTTTTACAAACTTACACAGGTGTCCAGTCACACACACACATTTTAGACACAAATCTTACATATTCACACTTATAATACAACAGCACATAAGATTACACACACACATACATAGATTTTGGTTCAAGTAATAGTTATAGGGATGTAGTGCACAGGAAAACATATATGATAGAACAGAATACTCCTAGTACTATATGGATGAGAACTGGTGGAATTGGTATGCTGGGTTCCTTTACTCAGTGTACACTCGTTTCAGGTGTCGGGAAGAAGTAATAAGGATAATTATGGTTGCACATTCATAAAGTAAGAAGGTAAAATAGAGAAATATGTTTGGGTAAGGGACAGAAGAGGTCTAAATGGAAAGTGAAGTAGGTAGAATGGAGTTGTCTTAAGTGAACGAAGAGGTGAAGTGAATGGTTGTTCTGGGTTATTAGTAGGGTAAGCAGACCCAAGAAAGAGCTGCTATCCTATGTCAGGGGCCTAAAACAGGGTGGCCACCAAATCTTCGTTTTCAAATTCAAGGTTTTTTCCAGGTTTTCCAGGTTTAAAATAATTATTTTCCAGGTTTTCACGAAACTTAATTCTGCTCAAAGGGGTTAGCAAATAACTATATGGAAAGAAACTAGTGATCTAGTGACTAGTGTCATCCAAGTTGAACCATGTCATTCTGTGATATACACCAAGCAATAGCGAAATCAGGATTTGTGTTGGAGAGGGGGCAAGAGCTCATAAAAATTGTGGCATTGTACCTCAAACTGATCTAAAAAGAACCAGCTCATATTATGAGGTTTTCCTCACGGTTTTGGGGGATCTGCAGCCCCATAGACCTCCCTCCTCCCACCCCAGATTCGACCCTGACACAATATATAGTACAGGGTGTAAATTTTAAGTTGACAAACCAGAATTAAATAATAATAATAATAAAATGAAATAAAAATAAACAGTATATATTTAACAATAATTGTCACCATTATGAATCGACGGCAGAGGCTTAGGAAATGATACTATACTTGAACTTTTTCCACCGTTTGGGAGCGGTGTAAAATTTTAAATGGAAACTCACTGATTCAGATTCTACAGACCAAATCATGTATAGTTTTTCCTTTCAATTGGCAACATATTGCACTGTAATGATAAGAATTATTTGCCATACTGCTGAAGAAATGTACCACCCAGAAAAGAAAATAAAGGTTAATCGTACTGATGATGCTTCAGAACCCAACCAAATGATACCAGATGTACATTTCTTCCCGGCTAGTTCAATTAAGTGTTTCTTCGGCAATTCATAAATGGTATTCAGACGAGGGCAATCTGGACTAAGGGATCACTTTGGAAGACTGCCGTGACCACTGCGGGGAGAGGGAGGGATCACTTTGGGGATCATTTGGTAGCGTTCTGAAGCATCATGAATAAGGTTTTCATTTATTTTATTTCCTGTATTGTACATTTCTCCACCAGTATGGCATGTATTTCTTACTATTACAGCGCCATCTGTCGTAAAAGAAAAATCAACCAGTCCATACATGATGTGGGCCTTAGAATCCGAATCTGCAATAAAAAATCGGGGTTCCCATTTAAAATTTTACACTTAACACTCTCCCCTCCCCCCGCCCCCCTCCACACACACACACACACACACACACACACACACACACACACACACACACAAACGGTGGAAACGATTTAGGTTGAGTATTATTTTCTAAGCATCTGCCATCCGAACATGCTGGTGAAAACCATTTTCCGAGTTATTCCGGTTTGTCAACTTCAAATTTACACACCTTCAGGATATGAACAAACTTTTCACCTCTTTCAAGTTTTCATTTAGATTGTTCCCAATGATGGTTTTCAGTTTCCGGAGCCCATACAGTCAAATAAGTTTTCCCAGGAAAACTCTAGCTAAAAGATCAATGAATATTAATCACCCAGCATGCGTAATAATGCACAATGTTGTGGGCGAGTTCTTGAACTTCGAGAAGATGAAATGGGGAATGCAAAAACATATCTGGTGTAACAGCTGTGTGGTGTTTGCATTCAAATGTCATCTGGTGAAATAACACTCAACAGCAGATTTTAATGAAAACATATTTTGTTTTAATGAATTTGTTTCATTTTTTAAATTCTTGTAGTACTAAACAGACAGCAAAATATATATTGTGGGAAGCAACGGACTTCCGTTTGCTTATGGAAAGTTTGTGTTTCTTGCTTCTTGCGTGGCTGTTCAAAGCACTGGTCCCCATTGTAGAAATATTTATGATTGTGTTGCACCAAGAGCATAATGCATTAGTTTGTGATTTCAGATCACACGTAACCCACGGATACACTGTCTCGTATGAGCTCTGATACCGAGTTATACTCTGTTTTGTCATGACGGACGAACACTTCGCTCTAAAACACGTTGAATTGCTTCATTTGTACGGGCACAGGTAAGGTCGATTCACGCTTGGATTCAATCTATTATTCTCTGCAATGATTGTTTCACTCTGTTCCATCTCAGAAAGATGTAGATGGCGTTAGTATCGAAAAATATTTAACGATATTTTGAATGTATTGTTGTAAGACAGCTGTTAAAGCAATAAATTACAATTAAAAGAAATTGCCTTTTCGCAAAAGTCGCGTACCGTATTACAGAGTTATACTTACAGCTTTTTCGAGGACAATTAGCATGTCAAAAAGTCGCAATCAACAATGTTAGAACTGTATTTCATATGGGCCCGGCTAGCGCTCACTACGTGGCGTTGCGTGTACGTACGCTTTTTGAAAACCCAGTAACATATACCGAGGGAATAATCTTTTGTGTTGACCATAAAATAAATAATTAATGCTGTTCCTGCTCTATGGTTGACAGGTTCTCGATGTACCCTTGTCTGCTAAGTAAATTAATTTTCCCCTTATAGTTACCGCGACTCCTCATTGGCGCTAGCCGGGCCCGCATGAAAAACAGTTCAGTCATCAACAATACGTGCATGAAGACTGTGTTTACTATTTATATATTACCAATGTTACGTCAGTCACAGAAATCGTCTATAATTATTACTAACGAACATGGGCGCCGACTTTAGAAAATCTTGGGGTGATCAGTGGTGTACCCAGGTATTTGTAAACTAAAAATAAATAAATACAAAGCAAAGCCAAAAACGTATACAGAACATACACGCTATCGATTCCATATCACCGTCAGTATCACGATTATAAGTCGAAGTCCTTCCATTTTAACGATTTTCACTCACAAGACATCAACCCTTTTAACCCAAAATTTTATTGATTTATTAACAAAAATATTGGATTAATGTATATTTGACAGAATTTTTTATTATTTTTAGTTTTTGGAAGGAAATTTGGGATGACTGCAGATGGCATCAGTGTGCAGGATATGTTTCCTTTATCGTAATTAATGACATTTTCTAACTGTTGACTACTAATTTAGACAATGAACAATTATTTAGTAACACAGTTTGTAAATTATTTTGTTTCCTTTACCTTGATACAATTATTTGAAAGTAATGTTGCATTTACTCCAACTTAGACATGAAGCAACGATATTTATTTTGACAATGCATTTTAGCCTAATGCTTTTTGTTTCCTCGAGGTAATGGTAGACAATCTAGTCCCAATGAATTATTGGAGCTGTAATGTTATTTACAATCTTTGAACAAATGGTTGTGGCTAGACGGACAAATAAAGACGAGGGGAGGGAAAGGGTTAAGACGTAATTCCATGCACAGGTGACACAGGTCAAAAAAAGCAGAATCTAAGATCCGACTACTACGTTCAATTGTTTACAAATTGTTGAAGTCTAAAAATTCAAATTCAGAAAAAAAATCTATCACTAGCTGGTACCTTTCGAGAATTTTGTAGAACTGCCAAGTAAAACACAAAGACCTTCGCAAGTTCTTATGAGGACTGTCTGTTTACAGAAAGTTTTGGCTAGAAGGGATAGGGCAGTCTTCGCAGCAGGTATTTCGGCTCACTCGTAACGTATGTGGTTGTCAAAAGGTTATCTCAAAAGGTGTAAACATTTTCAATGTATCGTACCAAACCCACTTCATTTCTAGTTATTTAATGCAATTAAAGGTTGCCGCCTTCAGTTTACAATATTGACTTAACAAGCGGAATACCATTAACATTCGGACTATTTAGAAAACGGTCTTTAATGACTACGAATTCAATTACCTGTTTAAAACAACATTTTTAGAGTGGTGACTTACAAAAGCCAGTCGGCCACCAATGGGATGAGAGGGACGATTTTAATTACAGTCAAGAAATATAACGTAAGGAAAAACTGATACCAAAATTTCTCAGTGGGGTATGCTTAGCATACCCTCAGTCGGCGTATATGCTAACGAAGCATCACAATACCAACTTTTACGGAGTTTATAGTTAAAATAAACAAAATGCTTCCGTGAAGAGATTTTTCAATACCAAATCAGACAGTTGGGATCTGTGTGAATGAGTATCACTGGGGGGGGGGGGCGTCAATTACAAAAATTGCTAAAATTTAGTACAAATAAATATCGCCTTTCATTGTAGCTGCAATTTCGTAGTAGCGCCTTACGATAACATCGTGTCTCTTCGACGTACATCGCGATGAATTGAGACGCGTGGTTGAACAACACTTCCAGAAAAATACAGAAATAGATAGCGGAATACGTAACATATAATTATAAAATTTTTTAAACCGCCCAGAAATATATTTGAAAATGTTTTTGTACACAAAAATGAAGCAATGAATATTATTTAACCCGCGGGCACTACCTATCTGAGCATTTTGCTCACCGTAATTTTAAAACGACTGGCATTTTGTTACTTTTAAATTTTAAACTTTGAGGTTTTTTCTTACTAAAACTACAGTGATTACTTATTTACACTTATTAAGTACATTTCGAATTGGTCGTGTAATCTGAGCAATAGGCTATACACGCGAACGATTGTTTAACTCTTAAAGCCGCGAGATCTCATGGATTAAAAATCCCGGTTTCTGGCTGAAATTCAAGGTTTTTTCCCGGTTTTCCCCGGTTTTTTCAAATTCAAGGCTTTTTCCCGGTTTTCCCGGTTTCAAGGTTCGGTGGCCACCCTGTAAAAGAGATGACCTGATTGATCCACGAGGGTGTACGGTCAAGGAAAGACTTGCTGTCACTTAGGGAGTAGACAAGATAGACTTCCTACTCTGAATTTTTTTAACCTCAAGTTCCCAGTTAGAGATGTTGCCCAAGAGAAATTTGAACATCTCTAGAGAAAAAAAAAATTATAGTGCTTATTTCTTATCCTGAACAAGGTATCAGTAATATTTCAGAGAGGAAAAACTTTAAGAAAAAAATAAATAATTAAAAACAATAATAATAATTTAGATTATAACCTAAATTTAAATGAAGGTACTCATCCATTAAAGTATAAATTTCCTGATAGACTTGAATACTATATTGAACATCAAATAAGTACCAATTAATGACTCATTCTAAAACTACTTACCTTATTGTTATGTATAAAAGATTGTACTTATAATGTAAATAACGTACTGGGAGGTTTCACAGTAAGCAATTTGATATCTTGTGTCTGAGTGGGGGGATCTGTAGTGTAACACTGTACACTACTGGTTCCTAGCTCAATCCAAGGTATTCAAATGGTTTATTATATAAGGGGGTTTGGCACTTTTTGAGCAAATATTGCCAGATGGAATTTAGTAGTAAGAAAGTAAGCTGTCCCTAATAAAAAATGAAATATAAAAAATAAATAAATAAAGGTACAGAGAAACTTTATAGGTAGCAGGTATAGCAATGTTTTAGCTATCAATATTGTGGGATCAACTTCCTGTAACATTGCAGACTGCTGACTGAATGTAACCAGCATTTTACTGTCATCCTCATTTCTTCATAGCTTTCAAAATGCTGGTCAAAAGACATGGATTTCTCGACATAAAAAAAAAAAAAATAAAAAAAAAAATAAAAAAAAATTTAAAAAAATCCTGTGGCAAGATCAGGACTGTCTGCTGGATACTCAAAAATCTCCCATCCAAACTTCTACAAAACAGTTGCTGTGCACCAATACATATCGGACCCAGCATTGTTATGGAGAAGCACAACATGTGCAGTAAGCACTCCACACCACTTATTCTGAATAGGTTGTCATAGTTTATGCACTATTTCACAATAACAATCAAAATTCACTATTTCACCTATGCGCAGAATGTCAACGAACAGAATGTCCTTTCTGCCCCAGGACACTGTGCACACCACTTCCTGCACCAACACAGCTTATTTGAATTTTGTCTTGACCAGAGTTCCATTGTGACGCAAATGCATTGACTGCTGCTTGATTTATAGGGTAAAGTGAGAAAACCACATCACATTTCCTATGATGATCTTGTTGAAGAATTTAACCATCATCATGATAACACTGCAGTACAAAGCACAGCTTGTATTGAGCTTTTTGGCACCCACTGCTCTCTTCATCATGATCACTTTAACAAGCTTAGGAAAAAAGCCAATACCACTGACACACCATTTGTTTGGTCATGATTTTCTGTCTGTAGACCTAACAGAGCTGACGAATTCTGATGGGTGCTATCTTTCGTGCATTAAGGGAACTTTATCACTGACTGAAATTAACAGGCAGAGAGAGAACGTATAAGACGGGTCGTTCAAGTAATTGATGCCCAAGTACGAGCATCAGGCATGACCTGTCCAGCCACCATTTGATTATCATGTCAAAGATCTGTTAAGCATGCACAAATATCCTAGCTAAAGACATCCACTTTAAAGGAAACAACATTGGGAAAAGTGTAAAAGCCTGTTTCTACTGTATAATAACAATTTTGTGTGGCTCAGTGGCCTGGTGCAAGTCTTTCAGTTGAACACCACATCGGTGACTTGCTCATCCCTAACCTAGCCCAGTTATACAACCATTGAAAGGGGACCTACTGTTTAACATTGAATACGAACCATGTGTCTTTTCTGGTAACTCCTCCTATCTCTGTGAGTGAAGGCTATGTTAATATGATTTCTGACAAATCCATGGTCCAACCATGATTCGATTCCATGAGCTCTTTAATACCAGTCAAGCACTTTACCGACAGACTACAGGGTTTCACTTGTACAATACAATAACCAGTAATGATGGCACAAGCACATTCACCGAATTCCATGCAATTGAAAAGTTTAAAATTTTCAAAGGAATCTAACAATGAACTGCTTCAAGCCAAAAAATATGAATTTTGAAGAAATGCAACTTGTAGACACCTATCTTAACTGGCAACCAACATATAAGACATATCCATTTTTGGACATATTTTTGTAGGAAAGAAAGTGCATCTTAGAAGCCAGAAATATGGTATGTTGCACTGGATTTCAGATTTTTCTAGATGGCTCATCACCCCTACTGTGGCATGTGAAAAATCATTGAACTTTTAACATCTTGTATCATTTGTCACATGCAATATCATACATGAGAGTATGTGGTGTGATGTGATGTGATACATGACATCAAACCATACTGTGTGCCATTATATACTGAAAATACATCATTATGTAACAAAATGAAGCACATCGTGCTTGATGTTGTGGTGTTCAGTTCAAAGACTGGTTTGATGCAGCTCTCCACACTACTCTGTCCTGTGCAAGACTCATCTGAGAATACGTATGGCAACCTACATAATTTTGAATCTGCTTACTGTATTTGTCCCTCTGTCTCCCTTTACAATTTTTACCCCACACACTTCCTCCTAATGCTAAGTTGACAATTCCTTGATGACTCAGAATGTGTCCAACCAACCTATCCCTTCTCTTAGCATATGACACAAACTCCTTTTCTCCCCAATTCTGTTAGGCACCTCCTCATTAGTTATGTGATCTAACACATCTAATATTCATCATTCGTCTGTAGCACCATATTTCGAAAGCTTCTATCATCTTTTTGTCAAAACTCTTTATCGTCCACACTTCACCCCCATACAATTCTACACTCCAGACAAATGCTTTCAGAAAGGACTTCCTAATATTTAAACTAAATTGGATGTCAACAAATTTCGCTTTGTCAGAAACGCTTTACTTCCCGTAGCCATTATGCATTTTATGTCTTCTTTACTTTGGTCATCAGAAGTTATCTTGCTACCAAATAATAAAACTTATCTACTACTTAGATTGTCTCATTACCTAATCTAATTCCTTTCTAACTCCACATCCCATTACATTTGTTTTACTCTTGTTAATGTCCATCTTATACCTTCCTTTCAAGACTGTCCATTCCGTTTAATTGCTCTTCCAGGTCTAGTGCTGTATGAATTAATATGTCACTTTGTATTTCCCCCCCCCCCCCCCTCATGTTGTAGCATGTCATATGACATACCATATCATGTAATATTATAAATCAGCATAAGTAAAGCAGCTTATCCCACTTTGGGCTAGTGGTCACCTTAACCAGCACTTCCTATTGCAGTCCCTTTTCAGGCGGATCTCATTCCATCAGATGCCAGGTTACCTGTGAAAGCAGCCATGTGATGTACCCCAACTGTGCTGCAATCACTGCACAATCTTTTACACTTGTATGCCAACAAAACCAGCTCTACACCAGGATGAATGTGCATTGGAAAACTGGCAAAAAGCAAGATGAACCAGTCTGTGGCACAGCATGCACCTGAAAAAAACTAGATTTTAATGACTGCTTTACAACCCAGGCCACCTGGATTCTTGTCTCTTTAATACCTTCTAAGGTCCTGCAACTACCCTAGCCTCAACCCAAGATAATTTATTATTCCTACACCGCATACCCAAAAGTCCTCTCCTTCCCCACTCATTATCTTACATCTCCTTCCAATCTGTGTATCTTCCAACTGTGCATCGCCTTTTTTGTATTTTCTTTTTCTTTTATATTTAAATAGCACTTAATTTTATTTTTATTGTTTTATATTCCACCTTCCCCACCCACACAAACTTATACCTCCTCTTTTATAACCTCCTTTACCTTCACTTTAAGACATTCAAAGCTGCATCTCACATTCCTCACATTCCCATCCCACCCTTGCTTTGCATCATCCCCCTCCACTCCTCTCTTCCCTCACTGTCAAGATACTTGTTGCACAGGAGCAGATGGTAGTCTTGTGTGTATAGTTATGTCTGAGTCAGTGTGTGAATATATGTTTCTTTTTCTGGGTACGGCCAGGGCAGAAATTGTAAGTTGTGGGATTGTGATTTTCTATTTTACATGCCTGTCAGCAGCTCAGTGATCATCTTTATGGTGAGTTGTTATCTATCCTTCATTACTGACATTCCAATCTGGATTTTCTTTTATTCATTCATTCATTTTTTGAATGCCTATCAATGATTAAAGCTTCTGCTCCTCAGTATGTAGTCTCCCTTTTCCCTGTAGTATTTGTTTACCTGATATTTCACGCTATTGTGGAAAATACTGATAAACAGCAATCATCCCCCAATCTAGATAACCAGTCAAAGCAATAGAACAAAATTATACAGTCACAAATGAAGCACTGAAAGACAGGCACTGTGTAGTGCAGTGGCTAAAGTGTTGGACACTGATTCAAAGAGCCCTGGGTTTGAGATCCACCCTGTCTGCACATTTTAATTTGAATATACAGTTAAGAAATAATGTTCCAGAAATTTTTGTTAGTTTTTTATGTAAACCACCAGCCACAGGCAGTTCATTCTGTGTTTTTTACTTGTGCTGAGTTTAAAATAGTGCTCTTTAATCAACTAGCTACATCCTACAACACAGCTATGTAACAATATTGTACCCAGACCACTGTTCAGTAAGAAGGCTATTCAATGTTGTACTGCAATGTCAATACAGTAGAGAATCAATTATCAGTCATCTGGATGACTGGTCCTCCGGACATCCATTAATTAAAATTATTTTAAATATTTCTAAACACCTTGCACGAGTTTTCAAAGTTTTAAATTTCCCACATGTGAGGTTTCGAAGTATTCAATTTATGCGCGTGATGTTTTAACTTTCACCGTGTGTAGCACTCGTTGCAGTTCAGGGTTTAGTCGCTCGGAGTGCCCGTAATCTCTCCTGTCACAACAAAAGTTTGATATTTCATCATTCAACACTCTTATGTTTGTTGGCTAAGTTGTGATATTTGTGATAAATTTGTTGATAAATTAACCTGTTGTATGTGATGTTAACTAAACATAAATGTGTAGCTTTGTCAATTACAGAAAAACTTAAAATATTGGAAGAGCTGGATCGCGGTGTAAGTTGGGCTGTTTAGTGTGGCAGTACAATGTTGGCTCATCTATGATTTCAGACATTCAAAAGCAATGTCATCTACCAAAGACTATGTTTCCAAACTAGCCAGTGAAGAAGGGAGTACAAAAAGAAAATCAATGAAATCAGCAGAGAATCAGGAGCTGGACTTGATAGTGTATACTTGGTTTATGCAAATTAGAAGTCAAAGGACAACCAATTAACGGACCGATCATTTGTGAAAAAGCACTGCAACTAAACCTAATGTTGAATGGTGATCCGAATTTCAAAGCTACAACTGGCTGGCTTCAACGCTTTAAATCCAAGCACGGGATAAGGGAGCTAGACATACAAGGTGAGAGACTGTTGCTGATGTAGCATCTGCCGAGAATTTTAAGACATTTTAAATTTAGCAAAGCCGGTGTTTTTGAACCAGAGAACATTTATAATGCAGACAAAACAAGTCTCAACTGGAAAAAAGCCGCCAACCAAGTATCTTGTTTCCAAAAGGGAAATTTCAGCACCAGGGTACAAAGGCAGCAATGCCCGCATTACAGCCATGGTTTGCACTAACTCTACTGGCAATCGCAGACTGCCACTGCTCATTATTGAGAAAGCAAAACAGTCTAGATGTTTTAGGGGCATAAGCAAGCTCTCTGTTGTATACAAAAACAAACAAAAAACTCCTGGATGGAAACAGATTTTCATGACTGGTATGAGAATATTTTTACCAAGTGAAAACAACAACAACAACAACAACCAAAGACAGATTCATCTGGTAAAATGCTCTTTCTCGTAGTTAATGCACCAGCTCACCCATCAGATGTTTTGAGCTCACATGATGGCAAGTTCAATGAGTTCTTTCTACCACCAATGGATCAGAGTGTGATAGAAACATTTAAACATTTCTACAGAAAGCAATTACTTCAAATGCTGCTTCTAAATATGGAGAATAGTGAAGAAACTGTGCTAAGCAGTTACGAGAAAAAGAATTTAAAAGACGCCATCTACATGGCGGTGGATGCTTGGGTGTCTGTAAAAGACACTATACTTGAAAAAGCATGGAATAAGCTGTGTCCTAAAACACAAGAAAAGGGTTATACTGATCCAGACGACCCTCAAGAGCCACAAGAAAGTTATGATCCAGATGAAATAAGAGAAATCATCAAAGAAGCACCAGGCTTTCAGAAGTCTGACAATGCCGATATAGATGATTGTTTAAATTGCGACATCAACAATCCTGAATATCAGATTCTTTCTGATGAAGAATTTGTGCATCAGATAAAGGATGAAAATCAGGAAACAGGAGAGGTAGAGGAGAATGGAGAAGAAAATGAAGTAGAAGACGATGTTCCAACCCACAATAAAGCATTTACCTGTTTGCAAAAAGCTTTGAGGTGGCTTGAGCGTCAAGCTGAGTGTGACACCATTCAGATTTTGTCCTTATAACAACTAAGAGATTTAGTTGCGAAACAATGTGTTAGTAGTCTTAAGGAAAAGAAGGAATAAAAAGAGAAATAGTCAATTCTTTTGTCAGCATCTTTTAAACCTACAGTGCTGTAATTTCCATAAAAAAAAAGTGTTCTGCAAATTCTATTTGCTGTTCCTTGTTTAAGGAATCCTTTGTTTACAGTATTCATATTAATAGAAGAGTTGAGTTACACTATATTATTCATATTACAGTATGAAGAAGGCTACAATCGAGTCCAAATCAGTTAACCTGATTTTCAATTGTCCGGACACTGCTGAGCATTAATTAGTCCGAATAATCGATGCTCTACTGTATAACTAAAGTTTGAATTGCTCATGAATGAAACGTATCTCATGCTAAAGGTTATATGTGTATGGAGTGATAAAAAATTATTCATCTAGCATGTCTCAAGTTAGCAATGATGGTTCTCCAAGTAGTTACAAATTGATCTAAGGCTACCTTATTTCTCATCATTTGGTTGTGACTAGCATATGAAGACATAGGCGGAAAAAGATGAATGTAACTTTTTACCATTACAGAGAAAAATGATTTTCAAAATTTGAAACCATTTTGTGTGAACATTTATTAAATAATTCAAATGTGTTTGTGGTTTACATAAAGTTTGCAAATTAGGAGTATAATTTACTCATTTGTAGCTAGTACTATGTAATAACAACAACAACAACAATGAAGACTTTTTTTTAACTTATGCACATTTAGAAGCTGGAAAAATGATGAATGTTTATGTTTGTAGAAACATTTCATATTCATTGCACTAATTATTTTTTACGTTACTGTGCTTTATATCTTAAGGAAGTAATAGAATACTTTCTTCATGTACTAATTCACCTCTTTTTACCCGAATTTTGTTATGTGTATGAATGATTACGAAGATCAGACTCGGATTGATCCTTATGACTTCATCTTTATTTGATGAAATGGATTTTTATTACCCCAGATAAATGCAATTTTTCAGCGTTCCTATCGGATAACTCATTAAAATGCTTTATAACAGTCAGCCTTTCACTTTCATTAATTTTTTCAAAACATTTAAATCTACTACACTCACAGTTTTTTCCCAGTTTCATGCATGTGGTTTCTCATCATCTTAGCACCATCTGATACTCGACCATACTTCAGTCTTTTTTTTTTATTAACTTAGCATTCTCATTCGGATCCATTGTAGAAACCGAAATAATAACTAACTCATTCAAGAACACTAAACGTAATCCAAGTGGCTCTCCAACCTATTGTCATTTTAAACAATTGAAGTAATAACAATAGAAACAACAATGGAAATACTTTAAACTGATATCCAGCACTATAACATTGCAAGAACAACATGAAATTCAAACAGATGGTAAACACTCATCGTTATTTTGTAAAACTACGTGACAATCACCATTACTCCTGCTGCGTATGATTCTAAATTTGTGTATAACTGCTGACATTCAACACTTTTTGAGGAAACAAATACACCTGAAGAAAATATGGACCTCAGGCCATATAATAGAAGCATAAACAAAATTTTGAAAAACGTCACATTCTTCGTCGTCCCCCCCCCCCCTCCCCATGTCTTCATATGTTAATCACTGTTCAACCACAATATATGGCCAACTTTATTCGTTAGTATGCAATCATTTCAAAAGTAATTTTCCTTTCAGATTGTCAAAAAAGTCAATAAGACTTCAGTATACAGAAAAACATTTTCTTTCTTTTTGTGAAGGGGGAAAAAATAAAATAAAAAAGTAACAATAATAAAAAAAATAATGTCATGTGGATGACCCCCCCCCCTTTCCCAAATAGCTGTACACATTACTAATGTGATAGAGACAATTGTGTTACCTATAACTCTAGGATGTTTGGTTGAAAAACACTTATGCAGGAATTTAATGGCCTTCTGAGCTTGTACTGCTGTTGACTTGCTCTTTGTCACATCTCTCCTGTCCTTTAGAATATCCAATTCATGAAGGACCATCCATGGAATGATGAAAACGGGGTACCCAATTCCTGTCACAAAAATGGAATAAATCAGTACATTATAAGATACATTAAAATATTCATTTACTGGCTGAAATAGTCAAATTACTTGAATAATTATTTAACGAATGATTCAATATTTAATATTTTATTTGCACACTATTTATTAAGTCTATAGGCAACAGTTTTACTAAAGTTGTTGACTATAACCGTTACGAATTTGAGGTTCTCATTTGTGCATTTCAATAACATGTCAGCACCAGTTGCAATTTTATTTTAATTTTAATTACCATGACTAGTTTTGGTTCCCACTGTCTTTTTCCAGTGATATATTTCAGGCATCCTGAGAGAAGGCATAACAACTTTAATCATGGTTTCTAAAATGAATACACAAGAGCATCAGGTGCTGGCATTTTATTAAAAATGGATTCTAAATCAACAAGTTTGAAAATTTTCTGTTGTGAATGTTTTATAATGAGACATGACACAAGAACAGTGTTTTTCACCCATTTCAAATATGTGACCCCTTCCAAGTAAAAATATTCTGTCGACCCACGCTTCCCTTACATTCTCATGAATCTTAACAAAACTATGTTATCTCAAAGGAAAGAAATTTCATCTTATTTTGCTACAGCTTTCTTTTAAATTGTTGGATGATGTTTTGTGTACTTTTCTGAATGGAACACATGCAATTTTTATATGTTTCCAACAGACAAATATATTTTGCTTAACAAGTGTTTCACATTTCAGACAAGACTCAGAAGCAGATTATGCTGATCAAAAATGATCCACTGTATAGGCAATTTGTAAAGTTCGTTTTCGAAATTTTCAGAATTACTTCTTGCATCATGTTTATTTTTACCTAATGAGTGGTTCCCGAAAGCAGTTTTTAGGCTTTGTGCTTATTCGTCAATGCACTGCATTATAAAACACTATGATCTATTCCATTCATAATTAATGTTACACAAGGAACTCCGTAATTTTAACATTACATTTCACTTAGGCATATGTTTTTTCATTACTGTACCCCTAGTTATTTTATGGTGTAAGTACTTGCTCCTGTGATGTCGACAACCCCCCGTCCGCCGAACAACACTTTGCAATGCCCTTGGGGGTCGCGACCCACAGGTTGAAAAACACTGCATTAGATCATGTGTTAGTTGGCTTCCAGTTCTCCAAATCACAAAAATTATGCAGTGTTATAACTTAAATTCTACTTTTGAAACACTGGAAAATATATTTATAGAATAAACTAATATTCTGCAAAGTAACACAATACAATAAAAGAAGTTTTGGTTTAAATAGAAGCAAATAGGTCAAGAAAAGTCCCCACCAGCTGACACACAACAGCCAAAACTATGCACAAAGAAAAGAAAAATGTAACTACAAGAGAAACCTGCATTAATGTTGGACAAAAGTCAGAAAAAATAAATCCTTTTAAGCTAAATCTTGGCACTTTGGTGTTGACACCTGTAATGTTACTAAGTCTAATTGTATTTATAGTAACTGTATACTTGTAGCTGTCATTATGTCAGTAGTGATAAAAAAAATTGTACTGACATGTTTTACGGCCCACTTTAGATTTGTAGTTTTATAAGTTTTTGCAAACATTTGGACCAAAATAATAATCTAAATAATAAAAAAATTAATTAATAAGAGTGTCTGAAACCCTTTTATGAAAAAGAATTTTAGGTAGTGGCAGGCTCCGAACCAATGACCTTCAGGATCACAGTCCAACACATAGCCCACTACACTACAGCTAACAGTTAAGAGTTGTGTTCTTTAATCTCATACTATTGATGGCCGTTGTTAACTGATGCTAATATGGCATTTGTAGACACTAGATTATCATTTATCGTATGAAGAATGATGTGTTTTTGTTAATTCTTCAATGCGCCATTGCTTTGAAATGACAACGTGTAAGTTGCAATAAGAAAATCATAAAATATACAATGCAAGATGGCGTATGCCACAGAGTTCTGGGTGAGGAATGTAACATGACATCTGCGAACGGCTGGCTTTCGTTAATTCAATGAAAGGTGTCAAAACTCCGTTATTTTTGCAAATATCTCTCAAACGATACGAGATATGAAAAAAAAACATAAGCGAACAAAGTTATAGAGAATTTTCTGCTCTACAAATTCGTTTATTCAATTTTCACGTCAAATGAACAGTTTATTTGCAATTAAAATTACATTACAAACGGATTTTTTTCATTTTAACTAATGTATTTCTTGTCTGAAATATTTCAAAAAGCGAGATTTTGGTCTCTGGTAGCCAACAATTACGACTGTAAAATTTGGTGCTGATCGGTTGAAAGGTTCAACCTAAAAAGTGGAAACACATTACAGACAGACAGACATCATCAAATCACCATTATTTTTGCAAATATCTCGATGCAAGATATATGAAAAAAAAAAAAAAAAAAAAAAAAAAAAAAAACCTATAATAGAGAAAAGTTGCAGAGAATTTTTCCTTCTACCAATCAAGCTATTCAGTTTGAACAGTTCATTTGCAATTGCAATTATATTACAAACGGCTTTTTTTAATATTACTTCCGCATTTTTTGTCCAAATATTTGAAAAAGGGAGGTTCTGCTCTCTGGCAGCCTAAAATACTGTCTGCAAAATTTGGTGCTGATCGGTTGAACGGTTCGTCTGAAAACCAGGGAACACATTATGGACAGACAGACATCCCAAGATCAACGTTATTTTTGCAAATATCTCTGTAATGATACGAGATATGAAAAAAACAAAAGAGAGCTAAGTTGTAGAGAATTTTCTCCTCTAAAAATTTGGTTATTCAATTTTTGTGTCAGATGAATGGTTAAGCCGTTATTTTCATTTAAATTTCGAGCTGTCCAAAGATGATTGCAAAGGCCCACTTTTAGTGTTACTACCATAACCTAAAGTGGGCCAGTACAGGTATGGATTAAAGGACATTACTGTATATTATAATTACTAATGCAAAAATACATTGAGCAATAAACATACATCAAGTACCTGTTAAGCAAAGAGTATGGAACAGTTTGAAAAAATTACAAAGAATGACCATTTACAAGAATTCTAAATCATTAGCTATCAAAACAATAAAATTATAATACTTGTGATCATCCTAAGAAAGCTACACTAATTTTGCCAGAAATGCAGTATTTCACCTGTGTTGAGCCCAATTACTCCAAATGTTCAAATGTTTGTAAAGTCTATGGGACTTAACGACGGGGTCATCAGTCCCTGTCACGGTCTGCACGGCCACTACGGTCGAGGGTTTGAATCCCCCCCCCCCCCCTCGGGCTTGGATATTTGTGCCGTCCTTAGTATAAGGTAGTTGATAAGTAGTTAGTTAAGTCCCATAAGCTTAACAAACATTTGAACATTTTCATCAGTCCCTAAACTTACAAACTACTTATGAACTAACTAAGACTAAGGACGGCACAAATATCCATGCCCGAGGGGGGATTCGAACCCCCAACCGTAGTGGCCATGCAGACCGTGACTGGAGCGCCTCAGTCCACTCGGCCACCGCGGCCAGCCCCAATTACTCCAAGTGGCTCTTAGTACCCATACTATTCACATCTTCATATAATACTACATACTGCATAAATATAGAAGATAACTTTAGGTTGATTTTAACTAAAGCGGTGGACAGAGGAATGGGCAGCTGGCTCTTAACATGCTGTTGCCAGTTTGTGAGTGAAAAGCACCTCTATTATTCACTTTCATGTCAAGTCAATTATGTTTTCGCGATGGAAATTG
This sequence comes from Locusta migratoria, assembly GCA_026315105.1. Lineage (NCBI taxonomy): Eukaryota > Metazoa > Arthropoda > Insecta > Orthoptera > Acrididae > Locusta > Locusta migratoria. The sequence continues at coordinate 45,097,762 of CM048747.1, forward strand.
TCTTTGACTATGTCGTCATTTATATTATTCTACAAGTGTACATTATCTGAATGAATAAAGATTAACCTGTGCCTTTAAAAGCTACACATTCGGACATGTGTACATTATTTAGATAATGCTCAATGAACAGTTAGATTATGTAATTAATATGTTTTTTCATTTTTTTTGTTACAAGAGAGCGTTCATATTTTGCTATTTAAAAATGACAAAATGCTGATTGTTTAAAAATTAACCGTGAATAAAATGTTTGTAGCGTGAGTGCCCGCGAGTTAAATGCATTGCTATTCAATTACTTATATGAAGTCTCTAGTCAGTAAAATTATAACAAATATAAGATATTATTATTTTTATATGAAGTGGTAATATAGGTGAATCAGTCAAAAAAATGCACAAAAGAGTAAAATGGATCACTATAAATTACAACACCAATGACAATGCTTACTGATCTATATGATAAATTCTAAATGCACTGACATTACCTATGAGATAGTAGAAATCTAGATTTACAATAAAACCAAATTACTACTCAGCCGTTTGGCATAAATACTTACTTTGTTTCTCAAGCTATTGTACAGGTGCTAAGCTTACCAGTTCACTTTGGAGTTAAATCTGATATAAATGGGTTTCGGTTGCGAGTCACTACAAATAGTAAAAAATATTTGTTCAAAGAATGATACTTTTAGAAATAAAATTATTACTTATGAAAGAAACACTGCACAATAAACTGGTCGAATAGTGTTAAATTTCTTAGATGTCCCATCGCAACTGTCTTTACTTGTGTCAGTCTCATCACATTTTTCTTAATCCTCTTCTTTGCTGCCCTCATCATCAGCAGTTGTTGTACACTTTTTAATTTAGTCAAACTGTTAATACCGTTCAGAGAAACAAGTGCTGCATGGAAAATAACACACCATGTCGCTACTGATGCTCGACTCGCTTTCGAAGTAGGCAACTATGAGCGCCCAGCATTGCTACGCGACAATAGACCTAAGTGCGGCATCAGAGCGTGAACAGCCACCCGCCTATACCTCTGTCCACTGCTATAATTTAGAAGTGTAAAGGAGACCACTCTAAATAGTAGATTGGTGACACTCATAATAGCACATAAAAAAGTAAAAAATGGCTATCTTTCTGGAAATATCCTTCATAGATATCTCTCTCTCTCTCTCTCTCTCTCTCTCTCTCTCTCTCTCTCTCTCTCTCAAAACACACACACACACACGCACACACACAAACACAAACACGGTCATACATAATTCCAGCTGGATGCACGATGCACAACTGTGAATCAGCAAGAGGACTACATTGGGGTGTGAGTTGTGTTGGCTGGTGTGTGTGTGTGAGAGAGAGAGAGAGAGAGAGAGAGAGAGAGAGAGAGAGAGAGAGAGAGAGAGAGAGAGAGAGAGAGTTGGGATGCAGTAATAGGTGTTGAGGATGGGTATCTAACTACGCAGAGGGGTGGGTATAGGAGCGCAGGCTAGGCATATGATGCATGAGTGTTGTTGCCACTGGTGAGTGGCAATTAGTGAAGGTGGCGTGGATATGTGATCTGGGAGTGGCAGGACAGAGGAAGTGGAGGGTGTTAGGAAAGTGTATTACTGAAAATTGATACCATGAGGGATAATACAGAAGTGATTGATGTGTGGCATAGATATATCTCATCAGTGAAGTTACAAGAAGCTGGTAGTGGATGAAAGTATCCAGATGGTCTTGATTGTGAAGCTGACTTTGAAACTGACCATATTTTGCACAGATGCATGTTATATCACAGGATACTTCTTTACCTTCCTGAAGTAAAGTGATGTTCTGTCATCCAACCAACCTCCACAGTGTCCTATTTCATTCAAATGTCACTCCCATTTCCAACAATTTACAGCAGGAATCATATCCCTGTAGAAGACCTAGATCTAAGACCAGCCCAATCCACCTATTCAGCACTTTCTCCTCCACACAAAATTATCCTACTCCATTGGATGCAAGGCCACATGTGAAAGCAGTCGTCTCATGTTAACTCTGTTGCAATCACGGCACATCTTTGTATGTTGATATGAAAATCAATTAGTTGTCCACCAGAATAAATAGCAATCTCAAAACTGTAGCCAAGAACAAAGTTTAAATAGCTTTTCACAACCTGGGTCATCAGGGTCCTCCTCTTTACAACCAGCCTTACTGCACTATGCAGATGGGACTTAACCATTAAGCATATAAATATTGTTCAAACGAGATAGAATGGCTGACCAGTACTTACCTTTGTCCTGTACCGCCGATAGTAACACAAATGAAGAAACAGAAAAAAAGGGGACAAAAAGGACAAGCTTTTGGAACACTGTTCCTTCATCAAGGGGGAGAGAAGGGAAGAAGAAAGGATGGGAACGGAAGGGAAAGGTAATTCATGACCTAGGTCATGAAGGTGGTGTTTCGGGAGTGTGAATGTCATAGATACTGCACTTTTTTCCAATCACTAGGAACTTTGCCCTGAATTAAAAGTTCGCGATAAATGATAGCTAAGTAAGGGGCCTATGCTGCAGATTACTTTTGTAAAACCGAACTGGTATTCCATTGAGGCCAGAAGACTTTTCTGTATTTAGCTCTCTCAGCTGCTTCTCTAGACTGGAAATACCTATCACTATGTCCTCCATTTCGGAATGATGGTACATTTGTGCGGTCCTCCTGTGTGAAAAGATTTCTTAAAGGTTAAATTTAGAACTTCAGCTTTCTGTTTGCTTTCTTCTATTACTGCCCCGGAATGATCAACGATTGACGAGTGACTGGATAGTGAGCTTTGACCTGCTTGTCGATTTTACATATGACCAGATTTTTTTTGGGTTCTTGGAAAGATCTTTTGCTAAGGTATAACTGTGGTAATTATTGTACGCTTCGCGCATCAATCTTTTTATAGACGCACAAATCTCTACTAACTTTTTCCTGTCATCATTTGCGTGTTCTTTTTTTGAACCAAGAGTGCAACAGTCTTTGCTTTCTCAGTAGCTGTCTAACATTATTATTATACCATGGTGGAACTTTCCATCCTTAATCAACTTTACAGGCACATATTTCTCTAACCCTTTATGTACAATGCACTTAAATTTAGTCCACAATTCCTCTACATTCATAGTACCAGAACTAAATGAAGCACATTCATTTTCTAAGTGCGATCCTAACAATTGCTTATCGGCTCTTCCCAACAAAAACACGCTCCTAGCCTTCTTGATTGGTTTATAAACTTTGGTCACCATTTATGCTATGACGATATCATGATCACTAATTGCTGTCTCTACACAGACATCGTTAATAAGGTCAGGCCTGTTCGTAGCTACAAGGTCCAAAATATATCCATTGCGCGTGGGTTGCCGGTTTGACTGCCCAAGACAGTTTTCGGAGAACGTGTCCAAAAGTAGCTCACAAAACTGCTTGTATGTACCGCCTGAAAGGTAACTAGAAAGGTCCCAATCTATACCCTTAAGGTTAAAGTTTCCCCTGACTAATATTACATGGCCCGGATACCTACGCACTACCTGGTGTAGACTTTCTTTGAATAACTCTAAAACTGCTACAGCAGCACTGCGGGGCTGATAAAAAACACCCAACTATTAACTTCTTTTAGACCTGTTATATGTGCCCAGATAACTTCACAATTACTTTCAACCTTGATCTCAGTAGAAACAATATATTTGTCCACAGCGATGAACACTCTTCCTCAGGTTGTATCCGATCTATCTTTCCGCTATACATTTCACGCCTCGCTAAATATTTCTGAACTTGCCACATCATGATTTAGCCAGCTTTCTGTGCCTAAAACTATCTGAGCACAATAATTTCCATGCAGTGCGGCAAATTCGGGAACTTCGTTTATAATACTTTGAAAGTTCACAGTTAATATTTTACAGCCGAGTTTCTTAACCGAACACAGCCTGAATTTGCTGTCTGAATGTTGACAGGTGAGTGCTCATCAGAGTTAGCGCCTAGCCTTAAAAAAAGAAAAAAAAAAAAACCATGTGCACTCCACAAGTACTCTGCTACCCGAGTAGCCACTTTCCTAGCGTAGTGCACCCCTGATCTATCTACGGACATTCTACAAGTCCCCACACGATAACGCAGATCAAGAACACTGCAGCCATGACTGTCACAGAGTTGGTGAAGCCTCTGGTTCAGACCCTCCACTCGGCTCCAAACCAAAGGACCCACCATCAACCCTGGGAACAATGCTACAAACAGACAGCTCTGCTTGCACCCCACATGCAAGGCCAGCAGCCTTCACCAATTCCGCCAGCCGCCCATAGGAACTGAGAATGTCCTCAGAACCAAAGCGACTAGCATCATTGGTGCCAACGTGAGCCACAACTTGCAGTCGAGGGCACCCGGCACCCTCGATAGCCGCCAGCAAGGCTGCCAAAACATCTCGGATGAGGCCCCTCAGCAGACATACCGAGTGCACATTGGACTTCTTTTTGGTCTTGACGCTATCTGCCTAAGGTGCTCCAACACACGCCTAACACTGGAGCTCCCAACAACTAATAATCCCCTCCCCCCGTGCACCTGCTCGGACCCTGCTAAAGGAGTGGCCACACATCCACTCACAGGACTAACGGGCGTGGACGGACAGCCAGCCTCCACATTGGCTTTCTGCCTCAAGCGACGCCAACACCATTCAACCCGCCACTATCCTGCAGAGAGGGTGGCTCTATCATGTACGGTACACCTGAAGGTGCCCCAGTAGCAGGAACAGAGGGCAAAGCATGAGACACCTGAGGTGTTCCACTCAATGCACCAGACTCTCCACCCTAAGACAGCAGCCTGAAGACGGCTGACTGTACTCAATAGCATGCTCTGCTGTTCGCAAACTGTTGCCAACTCCTGTGTCCGCACACAGCAGGCACACATCCTATCCATCCTATTGAAAACTGTAGAAAGTAGAAAACTAAATAATCAACTTTTAACTAGTCTAGTACTTTAACAAAGGCGGCTGGCAGATGATTGTACTGTGGTTAGTGGTTACTGCACTGTCAAAACAACGAAACTGAGTCCAGTAGTTTTCAAAATAAAACAAGAAAATCTATGGAATACACTGTTATCAAACACGCGGGAATAGAAGCTTTCTTAAAGCAGAACACGAAATAAGGAAGTGAAAATAAGACACTTAAATCACGCAGCTTGCAGCAGACGAGAACTATACACATGGTATTTATCAAAATACATGAGAATAAACTGTTAAAACCATAGCACAAACGAATCTGCCAGGTAGGTGAGAAGAAACCTCTTAGCAACAGAAGCAGTAATGAAAATTAAGAAATTAACTGGCAATGAAATTTCACGCCATTAAATTATGATACATAGCGCTCTGGATGATGAGGCAGCAACAACAGCTGGCACAGGACTGACTGATAACTAGCTGTAGTAAAAGGTCTCATACCAATTTCGGGCATGGATTTGCTTCAAGTGCTTTTAGCAAATTGCCAATGGACATTGTGTGTGATCTAGACTCTGTTCCTGACACTATTGCCAGTTATTTCCTGTCTGCATTAGACACACTAGATATATCATACAGTCAGAAAGCAGGACAGACAGAAAATACGCCACAGCAGTTTAGGGATAACCTCATTGGTTTTAACAACAACAATTTCAATGGCAATGTTCAAAATGATCAAAACCTTTATATCAATCAAAATAACAATTGTAAGAATCCAGGTAATGGCAATGAAAGGCAAAAAAGGTAACAGGAACAAGTGGAATAAAAACAACAACAATCAAGGTTGGCAGCCTTACAGTCAGCAACTAAACGGTTTGTGAAATTTCAATGGCTGTGGACCGAATTTCAGTCCTAATCAGGGTAACAGTTACAATTCACTGCTACATTTCTACAGTAACAGTGGTAATTTTCAGCAAGGGCAAAACGCAGGAAACAATTTTGGCTATTCTGGACAGAGAAACAGGAAAGCTAGAAACAGACAGTTTAGCAATTTTAATCATAATTTTCAGCCACAAAATGAAGGTTTCAATCCAGTTAACTACTCTAATTTGGAAAATGTGCAACCTTAAGTACAAATTGTTGAGGTAGTTGACGAGAGCACTAAAACGCCAACATAGACACAACATATGAATCAGAAAAGCACCAATCAGTCTGATATAATGAAGATATAATAATGGAAAGTCCAGGTTGGAATAAATAATATAGTGAGGGCAGTTTACAACTCACCGCAAAGACGTGGCGACGAGCTGCGACAGGCACATACAAAAGACACACACATACAACACATTCAGCTATCGGCCATGGCCTTCTTCAGAAAATAGAGCACTCACGCAATCACACAGGCACACAACACAGTCATACAACCATCACCTCCGACTGCCACACTTCGAATCACGCTCTGCAGCGAATCGGGGACGGGAGGGGAGGGGAGGGGGAGGGGATAGAAAGGTTACGTCACGGTGGTGGGGATGGGTTAGATGGGAATAACGAGATGCAGCTTAGGAATGGAGTGGGGAGGCAGGTGAGCGGAGAAAATAAAATAAAATAAAGTAAAATAACACACACACACACTTATATATATGTGTGGGTGTGTGTGTTTTTGTTTACCCTCTTTTTTTCCCCCCAAGGTAAGTCTTTCCTGTCCCGGGATTGGAATGACTCCTTATCCACTCCCTTGAAACCCTCATAATTTCCTTTTCCCTCTCCTTCCCTTCTGCCTGACGAAGCAGCTAGGCTGCGAAAGCTTGTATGTGTGTCTGTGTGTGATTTTATTTATTTTATTTGTTTCTATCGACGAGCCGGTCCTTTTGGTAAGTCATCTGTTTTCTATTTTTATTTTTGTTTATCCCACCGGGAAAGTTTCCCTCTATAAAGGACCGGCTCATCGAGAGAAACAAATAAAATCACAAACAAACACACATACAAGCTTTCGCCACCACTGGCAGCTTCTTCAGGAAAAAGAGGAAAAAAGGGGAGGAAAAGGGAAGGATATGGGTTTTAAGGAAGTGGAAAAGGAGTCATTCCAATCCCAGGAGTGGAAGGACTTACCTTAGGGGGGAAAAAAGGAAGGTAAACAAATACACACACACTCAGACATATCGAAACGCAAACACACCTAGACAGACATTTGTGAAAAGCAAAGAAGTTGGACAGAGATACCAATTGAGGCAGAAGCTCTGTCCACAGAACCCAGGCAAAGATGCTAAAGATAGTGGGCGGGAATTTGAGTTAGCGGAGATTGAGACCAGGTGGGCAACGGGAGGAAAGAATAAGCTGAAGGGCAAGTTCCCATCTCCGGAGTTCTGAAAGGTTGGTGTCGGTGGAAGTATCCAGATAACCCGGACGGTGTAACACTGCGCCAAGATGTGCTGGCCGTGCACCAAGGCATGTTTAGCCACAGGGTGATCCTCATTACCAACAAACACTGTCTGCCTGTGACCGTTCATGCGAATGGACAGTTTGTTGCTGGTCATTCCCACATAGAACGCTTCACAGTGCAGGCATGTTAGTTGGTAAATCACGTGGGTGCTATCGCAAGTGGCTCTGCCCTTGATCGTGTACACCTTCCGGGTTACTGGACTGGAGTAAGTGGTGGTGGAAGGGTGCATAGGGCAGGTTTTACAACGGGGGCGGTTGCATGGGTAGGAGCCAGAGGGTAGGGAAGGTGGTTTGGGGGTTTCATAGGGATGGACTAGGAGGTTACGAAGGTTAGGTGGGCGGCGGAAAGACACTCTCGGAGAAGTGGGGAGGATGTCATTAAGGATGGATCTCATTTCAGGGCAGGATTTAAGGAAGTCGTATCCCTGCTGGAGAGCCACATTCAGAGTCCGCTCCAGTCCCGGAAAGTATCCGGTGACAAAAGGGGCACTTCTGGGATTCTTCGGTGGAAGGTTCTGGATTTGGAGGAATGAGGAGGTGGCTCTGGTAATTTGCTTCTGAACCAGATCAGGAGGATAGCTGCGGGATGTGAAGGCTGTTATTAGGTTATTGGTGTACTGGTTCAGGGATTCGGGACTGGAGCAGACTCTTTTGCCACGAAGACCTAAGCTGTAGGGAAGGGAACGTTTGATATGGAATGGATGGCAGCTGTCATAATGGAGGTACTGTTGTTTGTTGGTAGGTTTGATGTGGACAGATGTGTGAAGTTGGCCGTTGGACAGATGGAGGTCGACATCAAGGAAAGTGGCATGGGATTTGGAGTAGGACCAGGTGAATTTGATGGGACCAAAGGAGTTGAGGTTGGAGAGGAAATTCTGGAGTTCTTCTTCACTGTTGGTCCAGATCATGAAGATGTCATCAATGAATCTGTACCAAACTTTGGGTTGACAGGCTTGGGTTTCCAGGAAGGCTTCCTCTAAGCGTCCCATAAATAAGTTTGCATACGAGGGGGCCATCCTGGTTCCCATGGCTGTTCCCTTTAGTTGTTGGTATGTCCGGCCCTCAAAGGTGAAGAAGTTGTGGGTTAGGATGAAGCTGGCTAGGGTATTAAGGAAAGAGGTTTTAGGTAGGGAAGTGGGTGGTCGGCGTGAAAGGAAATACTCCATCGCAGCGAGGCCCTGGGCATGTGGGATATTTGTGTATAAGGAGGTGGCATCAATGGTTACAAGGATGGTTTCAGGAGGTAACAGGCTGGGTAAGGATTTCAGGCGATCGAGGAAGTGGTTGGTGTCTTTGATGAAGGATGGGAGACCGCACATGATGGGTTGAAGGTGTTGGTCTATGTAGGCAGAGATTCGTTCTGTGGGGGCTTGGTAACCGGCCACAATTGGCCGGCCTGGATGATTAGGTTTGTGAATCTTAGGAAGTAGGTAGAAGGTAGGGGTGCGGGGTGTCAGTGGGGTCATGAGTTTGATGGACTCGGGTGAAAGGTTTTGTAGGGGGCCTAAGGATCTGAGAATTCCCTGAATCTCTGCCTGGACATCAGGAATGGGGTCTTCTTGACAGACTTTGTAGGTAGTATTGTCTGAAAGCTGGCGCAGTCCCTCAGCCACATACTCCCGCCGATCAAGTACCACGGTCGTGGATCCCTTGTCGGTAGGGAGAATGACGATGGAATGGTCAGCCTTCAGATCACAGATAGCTCGGGATTCAGCTGCGGTAATGTTGGGAGTAGGATTAAGGTTTTTCAGGAAGGACTGAGAGGCAAGGTTGGAAGTAAGGAATTCCTGGAAGGTTTGAAGGGGGTGATTTTGAGGGATATATATATATATAATGCATGCACACTGCAAGTACACAAGACCGCATACACACACACACACACACACACACACACACACACACACACACACACACATTTATATATATATATATATATATATATATATATATATATATATATATATATATATATAAAACGATTATTAAGACGAAAAATTCCTAGCAGGAAATATAAAATATAAAAAATAGACGAAGATTACTCACCAGGCGAAGGAGCACAGGTGTGACACCATCACAAATAAATAAATGAATACACACACACACACAATCGCAAGCTTTCGCAACCCAGTTGCGTCTTCAGGCAGTAGGGAAGGAGAGGGAAAAGGAAATGATGAGGGTTTTAAGGAAGGGGGTAAGGAGCCATTCCAATCCCGGGAGAGGAAAGACTTACCTTGGGGGAAAAAAAGGAGGGTAAACAAATGCACACATGCCCACACATTCACACAGACACAAGTACACCTAGGCAGACATACTGTCAGACAGTATGTCTGCCTAGGTGTACTTGTGTCTGTGTGAATGTGTGGGCATGTGTGCATTTGTTTACCCTCCTTTTTTTCCCCCAAGGTAAGTCTTTCCTCTCCCGGGATTGGAATGGCTCCTTACCCCCTTCCTTAAAACCCTCATCATTTCCTTTTCCCTCTCCTTCCCTACTGCCTGAAGACGCAACTGGGTTGCGAAAGCTTGCGATTGTGTGTGTGTGTGTATTCATTTATTTATTTGTGATGCTGTCACACCTGTGCTCCTTCGCCTGGTGAGTAATCTTCGTCTATTTTATATATATATATATATATATATATATATATATATATATATATATATATATATATATATATATGTTTGGATGTGGATATGTGTGAGTGTGTGTGTATTTGTTTACCTTCCTTTTTGTCCCCTAAGGTAAGTCCTTCCACTCCTGGGATTGGAATGGCTCCTTTTCCACTTCCTTAAAACCCGTATCCTTCCCTTTCTCCTCTCCTTCCTCCCTCTTTTTCCCGAAGAAGCCACCACTGGTGGCGAAAGCTCGAATGGTTGTGTGTTTTTGTGTGTGTTTAGTGTTCCTATCGACCAGCCTGTACTTTAGGTAAGTCAAAAATCTTTATTTTATACCATTTATATATATATATATATATATATATATATATACAAACACACAATCACACATTCACACACCACTCAAAATAGGTGAGGTTTGGGATAGAGAGGTAGGAACTGTAAGGTATGGAAATATATATATATATAGGGAAGTTATTGTAGGTTGAGGCCTGGTTGATTTCGGGATCGGAGAATGTATTGTAGGGATAACTCCCATCTGTGCAGTTCAGAAAAGCTGGTGGTGGATGGGAGGATCCAGATGGCCCGGGTTGTGAAGCAGCCATTGAAATCAAGCATGTGCTCTGCTGCATGCTGTGCCACAGGGTGGTCCACCTTGTTTTTGGCCACAGTTTGGCGGTGGCCATTCATCCTAATGGACAGCTGGTTGGTGGTCATGCCAATATAGAAAGCTGTACAGTGCTTGCAGCACAGTTGGTAAATTACGTGGCTGCTTTCACAAGTGGCCCGGCCTCTGATAGGGTAGGATAAGCCTGTGACAGGACTGGAATACGAAGTGCTGGGTGGGTGGATTGGACAGGTCTTGCAGCGGGGTCTTCCACAAGGATATGATCCCTGTGGCAGTGAGCTGGGTTTCGGGGTGGCATAAGGATGAACTAGGATGTTGTGAAGGTTGGGAGGGCGACGGAACACCACTTTAGGAGGGGTGGGAAGGATCTTTGGCAGGATGTCTCTCATTTCAGGGCACAAGGATAGAAAATCAAAACCTTGGCGAAGGATGGAATTTAGTTGTTCGAGACCAGGGTAGTACTGGGTGACAAGGGGAGCGCTCTTTTGTGGATGGTTACTGGTGTTAGGAAGAGGATTTGGGGTGTGTGAGGATATGGCACGGGAGATTTGTTTGCGGACTAGGTCTGTGGGGTAGTTTCTGTTTGTGAAGGCCTTTGTGAGACCTTCAGCATATTCAGAAAGGGAATTCTTGTCACTGCAGATATGCCGTCCACGGGTGGCTAGGCTGTAAGGGAGGGATTTTTTGACGTGGAAGGGATGGCAACTGTCAAAATGTAGGTACTGTTGGTGGTTGGTAGGTTTAATATGGACGGAAGTGTGAATGGAGCCATCAGTGAGGTGGAGGTTGACATCCAGGAATGTGGCATGGTTGGTTGAGGAAGACCAGGTGAAGTGGATGGGAGAGAAGGAATTGAGGTTCTGAAGAAAGGAGGATAGGGTGTCCTGGCCCTGAGTCCAGATCATGAAAATATCATCAATGAACCGGAACCAGGCCAGAGGCTTGAGGTTTTGGGATGCTAGGAAGGATTCCTCCAGACGGCCCATGAACAGGTTGGCATATGAGGGTGCCATGCGGGTGCCCATGGCTGTGCCTTGGATTTGATGGTAAACTTTCCCCTCAAAGGAAAAGTAGTTGTTAAGTAGGATGAAATTGGTAAGGGTTATGAGGAATGAGGTATCAGGCTTGCGTTCAGAGGGACGTTGGGAGAGGTAGTGTTCCAGAGCGGCAAGGCCATGGGCATGTGGGATGTTGGTGTATAGGGAGGTGGCATCCACTGTGACAAGTAAAGATCCAGGAGGCAAAGGGGTGGGAATGGTGGAGAGTCGGTGAAGGAAGTGGTTGGTATCCTTGATGTGGGAAGGTAGATTTTGAACAATAGGTTGGAGGTGTTGGTCAACTAGGGCTGAAATTCGTTCGGTAGGAGCACAGTAACCAGCCACAATAGGGCGTTCAGGATTATTAGGTTTGTGAATTTTGGGGAGCATGTAAAAGGTGGGTGTGCGGGGTGTTGCTGGGGTGAGGAGGGAGATGGATTCAGGGGAGAGTTTCTGGGAGGGGCCATAGGATTTTAGTAGGGATTGGAGATCTTGTTGGACTTTGGGGATGGGGTCAATCTGGCACAACTTGTAGGTGGAGGAGTCAGAGAGTTGGCGGAGCCCTTCTGCCAGGTAGTCACTGTGATCCATAACTACAGTGGTGGAACCTTTATCAGCAGGGAGGATGATGATGTCAGGATTAGTTTTAAGGTTTTGGATGGCTCTTCTTTCTTCTGCTGAAAGGTTTGAGTTCTTGGGAAGGGACTTGGGAAAGGATGGTGAGGACAAGTTGGAGGTGAGAAACTCTTGGAGGGTAACCAGAGGGTGGTTAGGTGGGAGTGCAGGGGGATCTTTGTTGGATGGTGGTATGAATTGGGACAGGCATCCAACAAAGATCCCCCTGCACTCCCACCTAACCACCCTCTGGTTACCCTCCAAGAGTTTCTCACCTCCAACTTGTCCTCACCATCCTTTCCCAAGTCCCTTCCCAAGAACTCAAACCTTTCAGCAGAAGAAAGAAGAGCCATCCAAAACCTTAAAACTAATCCTGACATCATCATCCTCCCTGCTGATAAAGGTTCCACCACTGTAGTTATGGATCACAGTGACTACCTGGCAGAAGGGCTCCGCCAACTCTCTGACTCCTCCACCTACAAGTTGTGCCAGATTGACCCCATCCCCAAAGTCCAACAAGATCTCCAATCCCTACTAAAATCCTATGGCCCCTCCCAGAAACTCTCCCCTGAATCCATCTCCCTCCTCACCCCAGCAACACCCCGCACACCCACCTTTTACATGCTCCCCAAAATTCACAAACCTAATAATCCTGAACGCCCTATTGTGGCTGGTTACTGTGCTCCTACCGAACGAATTTCAGCCCTAGTTGACCAACACCTCCAACCTATTGTTCAAAATCTACCTTCCCACATCAAGGATACCAACCACTTCCTTCACGACTCTCCACCATTCCCACCCCTTTGCCTCCTGGATCTTTACTTGTCACAGTGGATGCCACCTCCCTATACACCAACATCCCACATGCCCATGGCCTTGCCGCTCTGGAACACTACCTCTCCCAACGTCCCTCTGAACGCAAGCCTGATACCTCATTCCTCATAACCCTTACCAATTTCATCCTACTTAACAACTACTTTTCCTTTGAGGGGAAAGTTTACCATCAAATCCAAGGCACAGCCATGGGCACCCGCATGGCACCCTCATATGCCAACCTGTTCATGGGCCGTCTGGAGGAATCCTTCCTAGCATCCCAAAACCTCAAGCCTCTGGCCTGGTTCCGGTTCATTGATGATATTTTCATGATCTGGACTCAGGGCCAGGACACCCTATCCTCCTTTCTTCAGAACCTCAATTCCTTCTCTCCCATCCACTTCACCTGGTCTTCCTCAACCAACCATGCCACATTCCTGGATGTCAACCTCCACCTCACTGATGGCTCCATTCACACTTCCGTCCATATTAAACCTACCAACCACCAACAGTACCTACATTTTGACAGTTGCCATCCCTTCCACGTCAAAAAATCCCTCCCTTACAGCCTAGCCACCCGTGGACGGCATATCTGCAGTGACAAGAATTCCCTTTCTGAATATGCTGAAGGTCTCACAAAGGCCTTCACAAACAGAAACTACCCCACAGACCTAGTCCGCAAACAAATCTCCCGTGCCATATCCTCACACGCCCCAAATCCTCTTCCTAACACCAGTAACCATCCACAAAAGAGCGCTCCCCTTGTCACCCAGTACTACCCTGGTCTCGAACAACTAAATTCCATCCTTCGCCAAGGTTTTGATTTTCTATCCTTGTGCCCTGAAATGAGAGACATCCTGCCAAAGATCCTTCCCACCCCTCCTAAAGTGGTGTTCCGTCGCCCTCCCAACCTTCACAACATCCTAGTTCATCCTTATGCCACCCCGAAACCCAGCTCACTGCCACAGGGATCATATCCTTGTGGAAGACCCCGCTGCAAGACCTGTCCAAACCACCCACCCAGCACTTCCTATTCCAGTCCTGTCACAGGCTTATCCTACCCTATCAGAGGCCGGGCCACTTGTGAAAGCAGCCACGTAATTTACCAACTGTGCTGCAAGCACTGTACAGCTTTCTATATTGGCATGACCACCAACCAGCTGTCCATTAGGATGAATGGCCACCGCCAAACTGTGGCCAAAAACAAGGTGGACCACCCTGTGGCACAGCATGCAGAAGAGCACATGCTTGATTTCAATGGCTGCTTCACAACCCGGGCTATCTGGATCCTCCCATCCACCACCAGCTTTTCTGAACTGCACAGATGGGAGTTATCCCTACAGTACATTCTCCGATCCCGAAATCAACCAGGCCTCAACCTACAATAACTTCCCTATATATATATATTTTTCCATACCTTACAGTTCCTACCTCTCTATCCCAAACCTCACCTATTTTGAGTGGTGTGTGAATGTGTGATTGTGTGTATATATATATATAATATATAATATATAATATATATATATATATATATATATATATATATATATATATATATATATATATATATATATATATGTGTGTGTGTGTGTGTGTGTGTGTGTGTGTGTGTGTGTGTATGCGGTCTTGTGTACTTGCAGTGTGCATGCATTTTTATATATATATATATGTTATTTTACTTTATTTTATTTTCTCCGCTCACCCGCCTCCCCACTCCATTCCTAAGCTGCATCTCGTTATTCCCATCTAACCCATCCCCACCACCGTGACGTAACCCTTCTATCCCCTCCCCCTCCCCTCCCCTCCCGTCCCCGATTCGCTGCAGAGCGTGATTCGAAGTGTGGCAGTCGGAGGTGATGGTTGTATGACTGTGTTGTGTGCCTGTGTGATTGCGTGAGTGCTCTATTTTCTGAAGAAGGCCATGGCCGATAGCTGAATGTGTTGTATGTGTGTGTCTTTTGTATGTGCCTGTCGCAGCTCGTCGCCACGTCTTTGCGGTGAGTTGTAAACTGCCCTCACTATGATATAATGAAGATGTAGATTTAAGTGAAGAGTTATGCAGCAATGAGAATGACGCTATCCAAAGATCATCCAGATGAAGTAGTACAAGCTTTGATAAATTTAAGAACTGGTACCTACAGTACTTGATACAGGTGCAAATGTAAACATCATATCGGCTGATTTATTTAAAGAACTAATGAAATCTATGGATGTACAAATCTTAACAGTTCAAAATTGCAAAATTCTAATGGCAGCAAAAGGAAAATGCAAACTGATCAGGTGGCAAGCATTTTTACCAGTCAATTTAGGTGAATATTTTAGAATGTGCCTTCTTGGCAGTAGAAAATCTCATAATCAACTGTTTACTTGGAATGGAATTCTTTGGGAAGTAAAACATTAAGCTTGACATAAGAAAGGGTAAGTGTATTGTGCAAGTAGCTCAGCAAATTGTTACCTTAGACTTGGTAAAGGGCACAACCAATCCAGCTCTGAAAACATGCGGGGCACAGTCCAGTGCACTTAAAGCAACGTCTTGCAGTGAACATGTGAAAATACAAACATGGAACCTCTGCGCATGCACCTGTGTGCATTACATGACCATAAGGTGTGTGCAACACTGCCAGTGTGTATGATGCATACGTGTCACATACGCCATCAGTACAAACGACACATAGCTTGTACTGTTGAGGACATTTGCAAGTAAACACAGACGGAGCAAGAAAATATCAGGATGATCATAATTTTTATGTAAATATTTTATGTAAAAAAATTTTATGTAAAAAAATTTTATGTAAATATTAGATTTCAGTTAACTTTTAAGTCAACGGAACACCTATACTGAAGCAAAATTTTGTTGTGGTGAGCAACAGTAAATATCTTTTTGCAAGTATAAGGTTTAATAGAATTAAGAATTTTTTCTTAGAAGTAAGATGTTTTCACATGTGAATACAGTAAAACTACAAAATTTGGACTATTACTGGTATTGAGTACATCCTAAACATAAAGTGTCTGATGTATATAGTGTAAATATTTCTTACTTTATGGAATAAGTAATTAGAGTAAGACTGATTGCTCAGTGCACCACTTGTTCTCTCTCGGTGCTTGTTAGGGATGAATAGAAGGACCCCTCTCACCTTTTATCCCGATAAGACAACTGCAACCAAACTCTTGTCTTGTGCAGAAAAGCGATGCATTAGTCCTCAATTTAACAGAACACTCACAGAAGTGCATAATGTACCAGCAATGATTATGTGAGTTATATAAATGATGTAAAAAGAAAAAAAAGGTAAAGCAATCAACAATCCAAAGATTGGTTTGAACACAACAATGCTCTACTAGGCATGGTCCTTATGGAGGAGGGATGCCATTGCCTTCCTCCGACCTTTGAACTGACTTACCCAGCCAGTTACAGGGGCTGCTACAGTTTAACGTGGGTTTCGAACCACGGTGCTTCTCAATGTTTTTCACATCAGCGACACTTCCAGAGGTGAAAGAAGTGGAAAGTGACAGATAAAAATCCTAGGGTCCAGCGAGGATCAAATCCAACCTTTGGATATCTAGTCTGGCAGGGTACCACTGTGCTACCGACAACACTTTCAACTATCGGCCATGGCCTTCTTCAGAATAACTGTACATTCGAGTAAACTCAATAAGAAATACGTCGAATAAGTTAGATTAGAAGCCCATGAGACCCCACAATACTTTTATTTCTTGTAATGCAACCACATAAAAAAATCGCAAGAACAAAGGAACAGAGTACGAACTGGTGCAGTGAAAATTCACGAAAAGGAGACTCGTGTGTGAATTTCAGTGTAGTGTTACGAAAACTGAAGGGACGACGACACTAAAACTGAGCATAGTGTGTGAACATGGAACTGAGCGGGTGAAGGCGCACAGAAGGGCACGACAATGCGAGATGTAATTTGCGGTGCAAGTGTTATGAGATAAACAAGGAGAGAACCTGTGAATTAATAAAAAGGGGCTTGAACTTACCTGGACTGAATGCCCATTGCACCATACAACTGTTGCCCATTTCACTATCCATTTTGCCCTTAGGGAGGTGTTGCAGGCTCGACCCACAATCGGCTACAGGTAAACAGATGCTGCGGAAATCAGTGAACAGTTTTGCACTCCTCAGATTTCAGCCAGTTGCTGTGGCAATGCAATTGCTGGATTCACAGCAGCAATACACCAGAAAACTTCCAAGCACTACCAAACAATACCTTCCATACCTAGCACGACCACAATGTAGCTTCCCCACACCATAACACGCAGACAAAAGAGAGGGCCAACAACAAAGTGTAAAAAAATATTTAAAATAATGGACCAATAATACTTGGGGGAAAAAAAGAGGAGAAGGAAAGCCTTTTTAAAATACTGTATCAAAGAAAAGTAAGGAGTAGTTAATGGAATGCAAGAAAAGAAGTACATCTCAAGTCGATACATATGTATATAAAGATTGCTTGACTTACTCAAAACACAGGCTCACTGATAGACACAAAAAATACAAATAAAAATGCACACAAACACAAGCTTTCGCAACCATTGGTAGCTTCTACAGGAAAATAGGAAGGAAGGAGGAGAGAAAAGGAAAGATATGGATTTTAAGGAAGTGAAAAAGGGGTCATTCCAATCACAGGAGTGGAAGAACTTACCTTAAGGGAAAAAAAGGAAAGGCAAACAAGCGCACCCACAAACATACACACGGAAACACATCAAGGTAGACATTTGTAGAAAGCACCACAGAAAGGCACACACAACAGAATACAACTAAGTGAATTGCTTTTGGCCATTCTGGCCTTTGTCAGATGGCAAAACTAACACTCTCTCTCTCTCTCTCTCTCTCTCTCTCTCTCTCTCTCTCTCTCTCTCTCTCTCTCTCTCTCTCTCCTCTCTCTCATATATATGTATATACACACATAAAAAATAGAAAACAGATGACTTACCCAAAAGGACCGGCTCGTTGATAGACACAAATAAAAATAAAAATCACACTCAAAACACACTTACTAGCTTTCACCACCACTGGCAGCTTCTTCAGGAAAAAGAGGGGAAAAAGGGGAGGAGAAAGGGAAGGATTTGGGTTTTAAGGAAGTGAAAAAGGGGTCATTCCAATCCCAGGAGTGGAAAGACTTACCTCAGGGGACAAAAAGGAAGGTAGACAAATACACACACACACACACTCATACATATCCAAACACAAACATACCTAGACAGACATTTGTAAAAAGCAAAGAAGTTCGACAGAGGTACCACTTGAGGCGCAGGCTCTGTCCGGAGAACCGAGGCAAAGTTGTTAAAGATGATGGGCGGGAATTTGAATTTAGCAGATGTTGAGACCAGGTGGGCAACAGAAAGAAAGAATATGCGGAAGGGGAAGTTCCCATCTCTGGAGTTATGAAAGGTTGGTGTTGGTGGGAAGTATCCAGATAACCCAGACAGTGTAACACTGTGCCAAGATGTGCTGGCCATGCACCAAGGCATGTTTAGCCACAGGGTGATCCTCATTACCAACAAACACTGTCTGCCTGTGACCGTTCATGCGAATGGACAATTTGTTGCTGGTCATTCCCACATAGAATGCTTCACAGTGCAGGTATGTCAGTTGATAAATCACATGGATGCTATCGCAAGTGGCTCTGCCCTTGATCGTGTACACCTTCCAGGTTACGGGACTGGAATAAGTGGTGGTGGAAGGGTGCATAGGGCAGGTTTTACAACAGGGGTGGTTGCATTGGTATGAGCCACAGGGTAGGGAAGGTGGTTAGGGGATTTCATAGGGATGGACTAGGAGGTTACGGAGATTAGGTGGGCGGCGGAAAGACACACTCAGTGGAGTGGGAAGGATGTCATGAAGGATAGATCTCATTTCAGGGCAGGATTTAAGGAAGTCGAATCCTTGCTGGAGAGCTACATTCAGAGTCCACTCCAGTCCCAGAAAGTATTCGGTGACAAAAGGGGCACTTTTGGGGTTCTTCGGTGGAAGGTTCTGAATTTGGGAGGATGAGGAATGAGGAAGTAGCTCTGGCAATTTGCTTCTGTACCAGATCAGGAGGATAGCTGCGGGATGTGAAAGCTGCTGTTAGGTTATTGGTGCACTGGTTCTGGGATTCAGGACTGGAGCAAGCTCGTTTGCCACGAAGACCTAAGCTGTAGGGAAGGAAACGTTTGATGTGGAATGGATGGCAGCTGTCATAGTGGAGGCACCGTTGTTTATTGGTTGATTTGATGTGGACGGATGTGTGAAGTTGGCCGTTGGACAGATGGAGGTCGACATCGAGGAAAGTGGCATGGGATTTGGAATAGGACCATGTGAATTTGATAGGACCAAAGGAGTTGAGGATGGAGAAGAAATTCTGGAGTTCTTCTTCACTGTGAGTCCAGATCATGAAGATATCAGAAATAAGTTTGCGTATGAGGGAGCCATCCTGTTTCCATGGCTGTTCATTTTAGTTGTTGGTATGTCTGGCTCTCAAAGGTGGAGAATTTGTGGGTTAAGATGAAACTGGCTAGGGTAATAAGGAAAGAGGTTTTAGGTAGGGTTGCAGGTGGTCGGCGTGAAAGGAAGAACTCCACCGCAGCGAGGCCCTGGGCGTGCAGAATGTTTGTGTATAAGAAAGTAGCAGCAACAGTTACAAGGATGGTTTCCGGAGGTAACAGGTTGGGTAAGGATTTCAGGCGGTCAAGAAAGTGGTTGGCGTCTTTGATGAAGGATGGGAGACCGCACATAATGGGTTGAAGGTGTTTGGTTGAAGGTATTTGTCGTTGGCAGCCCTGCACTAGGCGAGACGCGGCAGCTGCGTGCTCTCGGAAAAGATAAGTAATTTAGATTGTAATAAGACTTAGTTTTACACCGATAAGTAATTAAATACATTTATTAGAGTCCTTCCTAGCTTACAATTATAGGTTTCACGTTCCCTTGCGTAGTTTTTCATTAATCGCGAAAAGTCCATTCAGCAGTGTTTACAGCCGTAGGTTTCATTTACGTTCTTGCACAGCAAATCTAAATAAACTCGTTTATTAGTTCTTTTGCCTTTATTACAAGTTAAGTACATCATATCCCTTCATTGCTTCTCACTTATTATTCACGTAGAGTTGATTAAAATTTTATTTGCTGTCCCAGAAACTTAGCATTTAATTTGTTTACATTCAGAGACTAGGCCTAATTTTCAAAGTACAGACTTAGCGTTAACACGTAATAGAAGTTGCTTTTACATCACTGTACGACTAGTATTTACATATATTAGTGCCCTATTCAACTTTAGTGCTCCTTTATATCTGTATCTAATTTAATTTTTCCATTTTCATCTAGCTTAATACAGGAAACAACCATGAGTGCTAAGTGTTTGAGCTGCCATATGAAAGTTAGTTCAGGGGTTCTATGCAGCTGCTGTGAAAGTTGGTTCCACTGGGGAGAATGTAGTGGTGTGGGTATTGGGGAAGCAAAGGACACTCTTCCTTTCTTGTGCAGGGTTTGTTCAAGGGATAAGAAAATAGAGGAACAGGAGGGGAAAATCAGAGCCCTTCAGGCTGAATTAGACAGTGTTAGAGAAGAACTGTTGAGGTTAAGGGGGGAGGAGGGTAACCAGAGGTGGGAAGTGGTAGCAGGGAACAGTGGCCTCAGTAAGAGTACAGAGTGTGACAGTTTTTTCATTGGCACAAACAATAGGTTTGCCTTGCTGCCACAGTGTAATGAGGAAGAGCCTCCAGTAGATGTAGGTGTAATTAAGGAGCAACAGAATTCCATTAGGAAACCAAAGGTTTCAAAAAAAGTAGAAAATAGGAGGAAAGTTCTGTTGCTAGGTAGCAGCCACGGGAGAGGTGTGGGCCAAATTGTGCAGGAAAAATTAGGTGACAGGTACCAGGTCACAAACTTTTTCAAGCCCAGTGCAAATCTTAGCCAGGTAGTACAGGATTTAGATTCATTCTGCAAAGGGTTTACTAAGGAAGATCATGTTGTGATTGTGGGTGGTGCGGGAAACAGTATAGATAGGGATCAGGGCTACATTATTGAGTGTGACCTGGTGAAAATAGCTACTGCAGCAAACCATACGAATGTTCGCATGGTGCCTGCCTTCATGCGGTATGATCAGCCTCAGTTGAACAGCTCTGTAAGGAGAGTCAACATGGAGTTAGATCAGCTGCATAGGGCGGCCACTCTGTCGGACATTGGCTTGGTCCCTGTTGATGCTATTGATAGGTGGGACTTTACTAGGCATGGCCTGCACCTCAATAGGAAAGGGAAAACTGGCTGGGTTGATAGGAAAATCTATAAGGGGGGACACTGCAACTCTTGGGAGTACCTCTTTTTTAGGATAAGTTCAGTCTCCAATGATAAGCCCAGACAGGCAGGTAATAAAGCTGTTAAAATATCCCAAGATTCTAACAATAGTAAATTAAAAAATAATGTTTGTATTTTTCATCAAAATATTGGGGGTTTAAAGAATAAAGTAGATGAGCTCCTGATTTGTTTAGAAACTATAGAAGCTGACAATGTAACAGATATACTATGCCTGTCTGAGCATCACATTGTCACTGATATGAATAAAGTAAATATTAGTGGGTATAAACTAGCAGCACATGTAAGTAGAGAGAAGAAGGTGTGGAGAGGAGTTGCCATTTATGTCAAAAGTTGTCACAGTGTAAAAAATTTAGAAACAAAAAACTTTTGTATAGAGCAACATATAGAAGCATGTGCCTATGAGCTTAAACTGAAGGGTGGTTCTTTTATAATTGTCACAGTGTATAGGCCCCCCTCAGGAATCTTTCATTTATTCCTTGAATACTAGGATGCCTTGTTGTGCTGTCTGTCACATAGGGGGAAGCAAATTATTGTATGTGGGGATTTCAATGTTGACTCACTGCAAGAGTGTAATGAGAAGAATGACCTAGAAGTCTTACTCTACTCGGTTCTTTCAATTTGACATCTGTTATTGATTTTCCTACTCGGGTAGTAAAGAACAGCAGCACATTGATAGACCATTTTTTTATAGACCAAGATAGGTTTAACAACATTAGTGCATGTCCTGTTGAGAATGGTCTTTCTGATCATGGTGCACAGCTAGTTACATTATATGATATAGCTCCTTTCAGTAATTTGAATCAGTCCTCCAAAGTTGTTTGTACAATTAATGATACGACAATTAGAAATTTCATGGAAAGTCTTCAGCAGTTAGATTGGGATGAAGTGTACAAGGAACCTGATGCTAATTTAAAATACAACTTATTTCATAATACTTTTGTAAGGGTATTTGATAACTGTTTCCCCAAGAAATTAGTCAAATTTAATTGTAAGGAACCAAGCAAAAAACCATGGCTCACCAAAGGTATAAAAATATCTTGTAACCGGAAAAGGGAGCTGTATCTGACAGCAAGAAAGAGTAGTGACCCAGAAATATTCAACTATTATAAAAACTACTGTTCTGTATTAAGGAAAGTTATTAAAAAATCCAAAAGCATGTGCATAATGCCTGAGATTAGTACATCCAAGAATAAAATTAAAACAATCTGGAACATTATAACAAGGGAGGCAGGGCAACCAAGAACACAGGAAGACAGCATTACCATCAAAGTGAATGAAAAAATTACAAACAAAAAGTCAGAAGTTGAAAACACTTTTAATAATTATTTTTTAAATGTTGTGGAGAATATAGGATCCAAATGTTCATTAGAAGAAGCTAGGCAGTTAATGGAACAGGGAATACCTAGACAGTTTGATACAATGGAAATCCCACCCACCTCTCAATCTGAAATTAGAAAATTAATAAACTCTCTCAAGAGTGAAAGCTCTCATGGCATTGATGGCATATCCAGCAGGGTATTAAAAGCTTGTTCCCAAGAAATATGTAGGATTCTTAGCCACATTTGTAATAGCTCACTGGAGCAGGGTATTTTCCCTGATAGACTGAAATATGCTATTGTCAAACCACTTCATAAAAAAGGTGATACATTGGATGTCAACAACTACCGCCCAATCTCACTACTGACCACTCTTTCAAAAATTCTTGAAAACGTAATGTATTCCGTAGTAGCTTCATATATTAATAAAAATAAAGTTCTAACAAAATGTCAGTTTGGTTTCCAGAAAGGCTTTTCAACAGAAAATGCATTACATATCTTCACTAATGAAATATTAAATGCTCTGGATAACCGTAAATCACCCGTTGGGATTTTTTGTGATCTATCAAAGGCCTTTGATTGTGTTAACCGTGGAATTCTTCTAGATAAGCTTAAGTATTGTGGTATGAGTGGGAAAGTGCACAAATGGTTTAAATCATACCTAACTGGAAGAGTTCAGAAAGTTGATATAAGTAATTCACATAATATACAAAGAACAGCTGAGTCCTCAAACTGGGGAACTATCAAGCATGGGGTGCCACAGGGTTCGGTACTGGGACCTTTGCTGTTTTTAATATATATTAATGATTTGCCTTTCTACATTCATAAAGATGCCAAGCTAGTTCTCTTTGCTGATGATACAAGTATCGCTATCACTCCCGAATCACAGGAATTAACTGATGAAATTGTCAATGAAGTATTTCAGAGAATTATTAGGTGGTTCTCTATAAATGGACACTCTTTAAATTTTGAAAAAACACAGTATATTCAGTTTCACACAATAAATGGCATCACACCATTAATCAATATTGACTTCAACCAGAAATCTATAGCTAAGGTAGAATATTCAAAATTTTTAGGTTTATGCATTGATGAGGGGTTGAATTGGAAAAAACACATTGAATATCTGCTGAAACATTAGAGCTCAGCTACTTATGCTATTAGGGTGATTGCAAACTTTGGTGATGTACAACTCAGTAAACTAGCATACTATGCCTATTTTCATTCTCTGCTTTCTTATGGCATCATATTCTGGGGTAATTCATCATTTAGTAAGAAAGTATTCATTGCCCAAAAGTGGGTCATCAGAATAATTGCTGGAGCCCACCCAAGATCATCCTGCAGACATTTATTTAAGTATCTAGGCATCTTCACAGTAGCTTCACAATATATATATTCACATATGAAATTTGCTATTAACAATCCAACTGAATTCAAATGTAACAGCAGTGTGCATAGCTACAACATTAGGAGAAAGGGTGACCTACACTATTCAAGGTTAAATTTAGCTCTGTCACAGAAAGGGGTTAATTATTCTGCCACAAAAGTCTTTGGCCTCTTACCAAGTAGTATCAAAATTCTGACAGATAGCCAACTAGCATTTAAAAATAAATTAAGAGAATTTCTGAATGGCAATTGCTTCTACACATTAGATGAATTTCTAGATAAAAGTTAGTACTTTAGGGAAAAAAAATTTAAAAAAATAAAATAAAAAAATAATAAAAATAATAAATAAAAAAAATGATGTTGTTGTGGTCTTCAGTCCGGAGACTGGTTTTATGCAGCTCTCCACAATACCCTGTCCTGAGCAAGCCTCTTCATCTCCACATACGAACGGCAACCTACATCTGTCTGAATCTGCTTACTGTATCCAAATCTTGGTCTTCCTCTGCGATTTTTACCCCACACACTTCCCTCCAACGCTAAATTCATAATTCCTTGATGTCTAAGAATGTGTCCTACCTATCTATCCATTCTTTTAGTCAAGGTATGCCAGAAATTCCTTTTCTCCCCAATTCTGTTCGGCACCTCCTCATTAGTTACGCGATCCACCCACCTAATCTTCAGCATTCTTCTGTAGCACCATATTTCAAAAGCCTCAATCCTGTTCCTGTCCGCTCTGTTTATCGTCCATGTCTCACTCCCATACAAAGCAACACTCCATACAAATGCCTTCAGAAAGGACTTCCTTTGGCTTAAATCAATATTCGATGTTAACAAATTTCTCTTTTTCAAGAACGCTTTTCTACCCATTGCCATTCTGCATTTTATACCCTCTGTACAGCGACCATCATTTGTTATATATATGTTATAAAAAATAAAAAATTAATAAAAAAAATAATAAATTAATAAAAAATTAAATAAATTAAAAAATTAATTAAAAAATAATAAAATATTCAAAAATTGAGTGTCATGTAATATTATGTATTGACACATTTCATTTAACTGACACGTTCCGCATCATTAGGAAGTGTCATATTCATGACCTATGGAACAAGTATTAATCTAATCTAATCTAGGCAGAGCTTCGTTATGTGGGGGCTTGGTAACCTGCCACAATGGGTCAGCCCAGTTGATTAGGTTTGTGAATCTTAGGAAGTAGGTAGATGGTAGGGGTGCCTGGTGTCAGTGGGGTGATGAGTTTGATGGACTCAGGTGAAAGGTTGTGTAGGGGGCCTAAGGATCTGAGGATTCCTTTAAGTTCTGCCTGACGTCAGGGATGGGATTGTCTTGACAATCTTTGTAGGTAGTGTTGTCTGAAAGCTGACACAGTCCCTCAGCCACATACTCCTGCCGATCAAGTACCACGCTCATGGATGCCTTGTCAGCTGGGAGAATGATGATGGAATGGTCAGCCTTCGAATCACGTATAGGTTGGGATTCAGCTGCGCTGTAATGTTGGGAGTAGGATTAAGGTTTCCCAGGAAAGACTGAGAGGCAAGGTTAGAAGTAAGGAATTCCTGGGAGGTTTGAAGAGGGTGATTTTGAGGAAGAGGGGGTGGATCTCGCTGTGACGGAGGACGTAACTGTTCCACGCGAGGTTGAATTTGAATGATGTCTTGGGGAGCTGGATCATTAGAAGTAGGATTATTTTTCTTCATGCCAAGCAGCCCTTGTAGTCTTTGCTGGAGATATCAGTTTGCATGGACTTGATGACTGTCTTAAGTAGTGCTGGAGGAAATTGACAGCATGAATGCTCCAGGGTCATCTGTTATGAAGTGTAAGCTTTCAGGGATAATTTACAGCAGGGAAATAGAAATAAGTCTGTCAGTGCCAAATCTAGAGAATAAGGAGGGTGCGGAATCACAGTGATCTTTCGTCTAGTGAAACAGTAGAACATGTGGACTGCAGTGTGCAAACGGCCATTGTCGTGCAGGAAATTCCATTGTCCACTCTGGTACAGTTCTGGCCGAATCCACTGGATACATTGCAGTAGTCATTTCCAAACTCCCTCATAGACTTCCGCATTGACATTATGACACTTGAGTATAAATTCATGCTCCATGTTACAGTGACCCTGTTAACTGGGTCGCAATGTGTACCACCACATCACTGAAGGGCTTTGCACAAAGGGGCATTTGCTGTCATGTCCCTCAATGTGTATGGGAGGGCACCTCATCCTCGGCAATGAAGTTTGTAAAATATGGGAACACTCATCGAACATTTCAGAGGCACCTTGTATATGCGACAACACATTTACATAGTTTCTTGTACGTGTTTTATTTTTATGACATCTCAAATAGAGCACCCTCTGTAGCTCTATAATGTAACTAAACCATGCTTGATACACATCTACTCATTTCTCCAATGAAAATGTTTGTAAATCTTATGGGACTTAACTACGGGGTCATCAGTCCCTAAACTTACAAACTACTTATGAACTGCTTACGAACTAGGACGGCACAAATATCCATGCCCGAGGGGGGATTCAAACCCCCGACCGTAGTGGCCGTGCAGACCGTGACTGAAGTGCCTCAGTCACCTCGGCCACCGCGGCCGGCCGTTTTTCTCCAATGAAATGATGGTTACCTCTTTCTGTTTATAAGATACAGAACAAAAAAAGTAGTGATACAAACCTTCTATGTTTGTATTACAAAGTCTGTCAATGGACTGACAATTAGACACAAGGACATTGGTGTCTAAAATAATGTACAGATTGGACTTTGTATCAGGAAATGAAGATGGTATTATTTCACAAATCATTTCTTCAATTTCTTCGGGGTTCACACCACCTGCTTTATGAATTTCTTCTCTTAATTCTTGAACCTAAAAGAGAAACTTACAATCATATTTCTGCATAAAAGTAATAAGTAAATTTCATAAAATTTCACATAAAAAGATGATGAAAAATAATCAACTTCACTAAGCTAACATAATGAAAGAAGGTTATATATGTGGAAGAGAGCTGAAGGCACTGGAAGATATCAGTTTGATTTTGTAATGGCAAAAAAGAGCTTTTGGAAGCAGATCTTAAACTGTATGATACTTCTACCAGTGAGACACCATGGAAGTCCCTAAGAATCCTCTGGATACAGCTAATACCAAATACTTCGAAGAGCAGCAGCCAATTGTGGTTTGTCCATGAGTGCAGAATCAAAGGCACACAGCCTGCAATTCATGGCATCCAATAGATACTACATGGGGTACAAATCTGGGCTCCAGTATAGTCACTTCAGCCTGTGGACCTCACCTATGTTTTAGAACCTTTCCCAGGTAGTGTGGGATGATGTTGCAGCACATTATCATCTTGAAACACTAAAGAACCATCAGGGTGCAATGTGTCCGTACAACCAATATTTAATACACTTTTTCTTGTAGGCCCCAAGCTTGTCGCACAGCCTCGCAACAGATGGAAATTTAACAACTTTTTCTACATTTTATCTAAATATGAATACCAATTTGAAATACCAATATAAATCTTCAAAACTGTATTTATTATGTCTTCTTATACAATCTGTTTAATCTCAGTCATATCTCTATATATAAAAGGAAGTGTCCCGATTGATTGACTGACTGACTCACTCACTGAACCACTGAAGATAGAAACTTGAAATTTGTGGAGGGTGTTGATCTTACTCTGTAGGCATCATTTAAGAAGCAATTTTTTGATATTCCGTCCGTAAGGGGGTCAAATAGGGGATGAAACAGTTTTTGAAAATACGTAGCTAATTAGGAAATTTTCAAGCTAGAACTACAATTTCGGATTTTAATTCAGGGTTCGAATTTACAAGACACATGTTTCGTCATTTTTTGAAAATCAACAAATAAGGGGGTAAAATAGGTGAAGCAAAAAATTGATTTCCAAAAATATGTTGCTGTTAACTCAAATTTCGAGCTATAACTACAAAACTTAGGATATGGACTCTTGATCAGGATTAAAAAGACACGTGTTTTGGTATTTTTGGAAATTCAACAACTAAGGGGGTAAAAGAGGGGATCAAAAATTCTTTTCGAAAACACATTGTTGTCAAGACAATTTTGAAGTTATAGCTACAAAAGTTGGTATTTGTATTCTTCATAGAATTTAAAATATACGTGTTTCGGTATTTTTGGAAATTCAACCATTAAGGGGGTTAAATTGGAGAGGGGATGTTTTTCGAAAATCTTTTGCTAGTAAGGCAATTTTGAAGCTACAACCACAAAAATTGGAATATGTTTTCTGGGTCAGGATTAAGAAGACACGTGTTTTGGTATTTTCAGAAATTTAATCAATTAGGTGGTGAAATAGAGGATGAGACATTTTTTGAAAATAGGTTGCTACTAAGCCAATTTTGAACCCAGAATTACAAAAAATGATATTTGCATACTTGGTTGGAAATTCCGATGTGGACTCTCGGTCAGGATTCAAAAAACGCGTGTTTCAGTGTTTGTAAAAATTCAACAACTAAGAGGGTCAAACAGAGGATCAAAAATTCTTTTTGAAAATACGTTACTATTGGGACGATTTTCAGGCTAGAGCTACGGAAATTAATATTTGGCCTATTGATCAATTGGAAAAGAAAGTATTTAGGTTAACTTAGATTTCAAGCTATAACTACGATACTTAAGATATGAATTCTTCATCAGGATTAAAAAGAAACAACTGGTGCAGAGCAACCAGCCTATGCATGCGAAGCAGCAGGGGTTCAGCTAGTATATGTATATGTTCTCAGTTCTGTAACTTGGCACCAACTAAAACAAATTAACATTCTTTTTCCCTTATTTATTCTTTTTCTTCAAATCATCAGTGCTCCACAGAACTCAGTACAGCATTACAGTTTCCTTGCAACTCTCTGTGTGACATCACACATTTTCGTGGCTGCACGAAGCCCAAAAGAACACCTCGGAGAAGGAAAATTTGAAAAAAAATAAGAACAGAAAAAATACAACAGAATTCCTTACACTAAAAATGAAAGAAACAAAACTTATTAAAATTTCCTCCTGCCTAACACTTATTTGACTTGTACTTGTTTGTTTAGTGGTTTAAATGTAAGGTTCCTTTTTTTGAAAGACCAAATTTCAAAAATTTGTCTGTACCGTTACAAGGGTAAGGAGAAAAACGGGTGGAGAAGACCTCTGAGGAAGGCAACATGTTTAAACATTTGCAAAGTTAAGGAACGAAACACTACGAGGACAAGATACGGACTATCGAAAGTTCCTTCCAGATGAATTGGGGAATCCCTTTACAAACCAGAAACTACACCCCAAACCATAACAGATGATTCTGATTCATGTGGTCTGTGCCACACACTACTGCTCAAATTGACATTGTGCGGTTGATTTGTACAACTATAGCATGTTCTGCCATTGTTTCAGTGTCCCCCCTGTCATTGCTGACAAATTCTAGCCATCATGGCCAATCATTTTCTATTAACAGTTGTAACGTTTCTGAATGTTGTACATCCCATATGTCCCGAGTATACATTCAGCACTGCCAACATTATTGACGAAACCAATGGAAGCCTTAAGTAAAAGTCTACCACCAGACGTGTAATTTGTAATATTCTCACACTCCGTTTAAACTACTATGGTTTACCTACATTTACAGTTAAATCTGAAAAGTTTCTATAAGAAACTTCTTAACCTTTTGCATTTCGCCCCAAAGGCGAGTCATTCTGCTCCTGGGATTGGAATTACTTCTTACCCACTCCCTTAAAACCTGCATCCTTTCCTTTTTCCCTTCTCTACCTAGCTCTTTTCTGATGGAGCAACCAACAGTTGCAAAAGCTCAGTTTGTGTTTGTTTGTGTGTGTGTGTGTGTGTGTGTGTGTGTGTTTGTTTTAATTTATGTGTGTCAACAGCCTGGTGCCTTTTTGCTTGGTAAGTCAAACCTTCTACATTTTGTACCATTAACTGTGTTTTTATGTAATATTCGATTAATGATGAAAATTCTCCTCAGAGATAATAAATATTGTTGAAATGAGATAGAATGGCTGGCCAGTACTTACCATTGTGCTGTACCGCCGATAGTAACACAAAATGAAAAAAACAGAAAAAAAGGGGACAAAGGGACAAGCTTTCGGAACAGAGTTCCTTCGTCAGGTGGGAGAGAAGGGAAGAATAAAGGATGGGAACAGAAGGGAAAGGTGGTTCACGACCTAGGTCATGAAGGTGGTGTTAATATTTTGCAACCATGACTTATTAAACTGATGGTTCTGTAGTTTTCACACCTGTCTGCACCTGCCTTCTTAGGGATGGGGATTATAACATTTTTCTTAAAGTCTGAGGGTACTCCGCCTGTCTCATACATCTTACACACCAGGTGAAACAGGTCTGTCATGGCTGGTTCTCCCAGAGACTTCAGTAGCTCTGAGGGAATATCATCTACTCCAGGAGCCTTGTTTCGACTTAGGTCTTTCAGGGCTCTGTCAAATTCTTCTCTCAGTACAGTATCTCCTATTTCATCTTCATCTACATCCTCTTCCCTTCCTACAATATTGTCTGTAAGTTCATTTCCTTTGTAGAGCCCCTCTATATACTCTTTCCATCTTTCAGCTTCCCTTCTTTCCAGAGACCTTGTTTCCCATCTGAGTTCTTTATATTCATACAGCTGCTTTTCTTGTCTCCAAATGTCTCTCTTATTTTTCTGTAGGCAGTATCCATTTCCCCTCTATTTATACATTCTTCTACTGACTTGCATTTGCTTTCTAGCCACTCCTGCTTAGCCATTTTGCACTTCCTATCAATCTCATTTCTTAGTCGTCTGTACTCCATCTTGCCTGTCCCATTTACTGAATTTTTATATTTCCTCCTTTCATCAATTACATTTAATATTTCATATAAAAAATAGACGAAGATTACTCACCAGGCGAAGGAGCACAGGTGTAACAGCATCACAAATAAATAAATGAATACACACACACACACACACACACACACACACACACACACACACACACACACACAAATGCAAGCTTTCGCAACCCAGTCTTCAGGCAGAAGGGAAGGAGAGGGAAAAGGAAATGATGAGGGTTTTAAGGAAGGGGGTAAGGAGCCATTCCAATCCCGGGAGAGGAAAGACTTACCTTGGGGGAAAAAATGGAGGGTAAACAAATGCACACATACCCACACATTCACACAGACACAAGTATACCTAGGCAGACATACTGTAGAAACATTTAATATTTCCTGTGATATCCAAAGATTTTTTTTTATCTTGCCTTTATACCTATTTTGTCCTCTGCTGCCTTCACTATTTCATCTCTCAATGTTACCCATTCCTCTTCTACTGTTTTATTTCACCCCCTTTCTGTCAATTGTTGCCTAAAGCTCCCTTTGAAATTCTTAATAACTTCGGGTTCCCTCAATTTATCCCAGTCCCATCTTCTTATTTTCGTACCTTTCTGCAGTTTTTTTCAGTTTCAGCCTACAGTTCATGACCAATACGTTATGGTCAAAGTCTATACCTGCCCCTGGGTATGTCTTACAGTTTAAAACCTGGTTCCAAAATCTGTCTTACCATTATAAAATCTATCTGGTACCTTCCGGTGTCTCCTGGTCTCTTCCACGTATAGAACCTTCTTTCGTGATTCTTAAACCAGGTGTTTGTTATAAGTAAATTATGTTCCGTGCAAAGTTCTACCAGGCAGCTACCTCTTTCATTTCCTTTGCCCAGACCATATTCACCTACTATCTTCCCTTCTCTTCGTTTTCCTACTACCGAATTCCAGCCTCCCATAAAAATTAAGTTTTCCTCTCACTTAATTGTCTGAATAATTTCCATTACTCCTCATACATTTCTTCGATCTCCTCATCATCGGCTGAGCTAGTTGGCATATAAACCTGTACTACTGTGGTTGGTGTTGGCTTCATATCTATCTTGACAATGATAATGAGATCACTGTGCTGCTCATAGTAGTTTACCCATGTCCCTATTTTCTTATTCATTATCAGACCTACTCCTGTAATATCCCCAACTGATTTTGTATTTATAATACTGTACTCACTTGACAAGAAATCCTGTTCCTGTTTCCACTGAACTTCACTAATCCCCACTATATCTAATTTAAACCTATTGATTTCCCTTTTTAAATTTTCTAACTTCCCAAGCCGATTAAGCGATCTGACATTCCACGCTCCGATCCGTAGAATGCCAGTATTGTCTGTTCTGATGATCACATCCTCCTGAGTAGTCCTCTCCCGGAGATCCGAATGGGGGACTATTTTACCTCCTGAATATTTTACTCCAGAGGATGCAATCATCATATGTTCATACAGTAGAGCTGCATGTCCTCGGGAAAAGTAACGGCTGTAGTTTCCCTTGCTTTCAGCCGTTCACAGTAACTTTGTGGCAAAGCCACATTAGCTGATGTTACAGGGCCACCTGAGTCAATCATCCAGGCTGCTCCCCCTCTTCAGGAACCACATGTTTGTCTGGCCTCTCCACAGATACCCCTCCACTATGGCTGCACCTACGGTATAGCTATCTGTATTGTTGAGGCACGCAAGCCACCCCATCTCGGCAATGTCTGTGGTTCATTTGAGTGGCATCTTAATACCTAGGAATAATTCTTCCATTTTAAATAAATTCTGTCCTCCCCCCAAACTTAGGGGGCATGCAACTCATAGTAATGTTTCGCAATCTCTCAGCTTTCTAACTAATTTTCTTGCCACGTATTTCATGCCTTTCAGTTTTTAATTAACACCTCCACCCAGTGAAATGTTCTCTGCCCTACTCTAGATAAAACAACACAGGTTACACTTACTTGCACTAGCAATGATACAGAGAGAGGTGAAATGTGTGCAATTTCTGTGGTTAGTGATGACATCAAAGAAGCGTTACTAAATCCTGTGATAATTTAAGAAATGTTTTTCTTATTCACATCTTTGATACATTATACTCACATCCATTAGCATTTGTTCTTCTATTTTCAAAAACTCTGCTTCATCATTTATTTTGTGTGAGTCATGTACTACAACATAAACTGGTTCCTTAGGCTGCACATTCTTGTTCTGGTTTCCTTGCACATTCTTGTTCTGGTTTCCTTGCACATTCTTGTTCTGGTTTCCTTGCACATTCTTTTTCTGTTCTTTATTCAACTGGTATTGTAAAGCTTTCAACCGATTAGCAGCTACATTCTTCTTAGAAGGTGCAGCTGTGGAAATACAACATAGCTGAGCAGAAATAAATGATCTAAAGACTGAACCAAGCATTTTATATGTATGTATATCCTGACAAAATATTAAAAAAGATTTTTATATGACATGAATGTACAGCAAACAAAAATTACAATAAAATGGTAAAGCAGACATGATCACATTATACATGAAGCCACAGGCTATAAACAAGCATGCATTAAACATAAATAGAATTCTGTCCATCCACATCAACCGTAGATTTGTGGTTAAAAAAAAAGTTTGTGCCATATTGCATAATAGAAATATTTAATTCCTACTAGGTTCAGGCAGTTAGTGTCATTTTTCAAAGAAATATGGGCCACCTTACTGTTTAGTTCAGGTGTGGTCTAAGGACACTTACAACTTGCTTTATCCACTTACACTGTAGGACACTAAGTGGCAAAACTAGTAAAAGATTTCTATTGTGCAATTGGATGTCAGTTTTTTTATTAACAATGTAACAAACACACAACAAATTTTGAACACAGAATGAAGGTTGATTAAAAAAAAATTGACCTTGGGTATAATATCAACTTTGTTTACTGTCAGACTGTAAATACTTCTTCTTGTATCCTTAATTGTTAAACAGCTTCGCTAAATGTTTGCTCCTAGCAGTCACAAAGAAATAGAAGGACATAAGAAAGACAAATTATTCTAATAGCTGGGGGAAAAAAATAGAGGGGGGAGGGAACAGCACTTTAATTACCCAACCCGCCATGGAGTTTCTTAATACAACTTAGTGTACCAAATACAGATGTTGACAATGATGTTTTACTATTTCAGAGGCTTCTGTTTTGCCAGGAGTTCTATCACCATATCCTGGACATGATCGCTTTCCAGCATAACACCACCATTCACCATCACCTTACAGAGATACCAGCCGCTTGCCTAGCCACCGTGTTTATTAAAACTAGGTGAGGCGACCTTCTACAGAGGTCAATTCAGGAGCTTCCTCCTCTGTATTGTTGAATGATTACCTCCACAAACTACAGAGGACAATGTTCTGTGGTACAACAGCAACTGTGCTGCAGGTCTCGACTGGAAAATATGGCAGGAACAAGTGTCACAAGAATAACTATCAACAGGATGCAGCCATTTGAATTTGGAATTGTAGCCATAGCACCATCCTTTGATAGAACCTTCTTCAGGCATATCAGGCTGCCATTGACTGTGGAAGATCTGAACTACAAACTGAGGAAGCTATCCCAATGAGTACAAGTAGCATGTACTCCCTTGGGACGTTGTTTGCTCTCGAGAATGTTGAGATCTCAACACTGACAAAGAGAAGAAGCCCAGTCAGCAACCGAGATGACAAGTTGAAACGCAAAGTCCTTGTCAGTCAGAAAAAGCTGATCAGTATAACAAAGGAAATCTACATACCAGCGACTATCATAGACATTGCAGGTGGTTGAGGAAAGCTTTGGATCACTAATTTTCATGAGCAATTGCAACTCATCCCTAAATAAATGTGTACAGGAACAGCTGAACCAGTCCAGGATGGTGAGCTCAATGTCATTGATGAAGTCTCATGCTCTGCTATTACTGCTGATTACGCACTAGAGAAAACTACTATTGAATTGCATATAGGACCCGGTCTGTCCCAAGAACAACATCTGCAGGTTTTAGCCATACATCACAAATTTTCAAGTGCATGCAGGGCCAGGCAGGTGAAGAGTCAGATGAAACTGCCCATGATAAAACACCATATCAAGACTGGAGATCATCCACCAATTAGCCAGCATTAGTATAGAATGGCGCCAGCTGAAATATGGATAATTCAAGAAGAAGACGATGTTATACAATGACATTCAACCTTCAGAGTCCTTGGTTTTCTCTGATGGCCCTCGTTAAGAAGGATGGCACATGGTATTTCTGTGCCGAGTATCAGCATAACAACAGATGTCTACCCACTGCCACGCATTGTCGACACCTTAAGACTGCTTGAAAGGAGATACATGCTTCTCAACCATGGACATGCAGACAGGTTACTGATAAATCAAGGTTGACAAAGCTGACAGGGAGAAGACTGCTCTTATTACACCTGACAGCCTCTATAAATTCAAAGTCATGCCATTTTGACTATTTAATGCTCTGGTCATGTCTGAACACGATAGACAACTTGCTTCGACATATTAAATGGACAACATGTCTTTGTTATCCGGATGGCATTATTGTTTTCTCAACAGTATTTGCGGATCTTCTAAGCCAAATGTTAACTGTGTTCAGACTGCAGGACTCCACCTCAGCCAAAAGAAGTGCCTCTTCATTGCCAATGAAATACAAATCTTGGGGCACCTAGTCAACAGAGATGGTATCCGTCCTGATCTGGATAAAGTAAGGGCAGTCACAGAATTTCCATCCCCTCAGGACATTCAATATGTGAGAAGTTTTCTCAGGCTGTGCTCATACTACCTGCATTTCAAAAACCCTTCTTTTTGGAAGGCAATCTGATAAAAAGTTTCATAACAAGGCATGGTGATTGCAAGGACTTCTGCAGGGAAACACAAAGTTTTACTGGAATGAGACGGAAACTTAAGAAGACTCTAACTTCCTCACCACTTCTAAGCTTGTGCAACAAGAATGCGGGAACCAAACTTCACACTGATACTAGGGGTTATGGGATTGTTGTAGTGCTTGTGCAAGGTGCTGAAAAGGTGATAGCCAATAAATCAAGAGCATTTTCAAAGTCCGAGATTATCCACTCTACTACTGAGAAGGAATGTCTCACAGTTATCTGGGCTATCAACAAGTTCTAGTCACATTGCCACGAGACACCACGTAAACCGAATGCCGGTGTGGCGCAGCGGATAGCGTCACCGACTGCGGTACTGAAGGTCGCCTGTTCAATCCAGTCCACCACCAAAAATTTATTTCTTTGTAGATAACAATTTCAGAATGTTCTACATCTTTCTTATGTTCACTTGTAAATTCTACTTGTTTCTTATGTTAACTGTTCTTCTAATTTCTGGTACATTTGTCTGTGTATAAATAACAGAGCACTCTGCCTGAGAGGCAGTCAGTGCTGCGTGTATGTTAAGTTCATAAGACACCTGCTTTCAGCGTAAATGCTGTGTTCAGTTGCCTTCAAAGTCAAGCCTGCTTCCATTTCAACACGACATTGTTTGGTGGAGGCGCCGGGTATTCCTGTGCAATAGCTGCTTCACAGTAGCTCCGATTAGGTAACGTAAAAAGCGTCGCTTACACGGACTACAACCGGAATACAAGGGATATACCGAGTACATCCTTCCGAAAGTCCATATCATCAGAAGGACCAGGATGGACATGAAACCAGCAGTAAGCCAGCTGCACATCAGACACCCGTCGGTGTTCTCTGGAGATGCTGGACAAGACCCCAACAAATGGCTTAAAGGATTCAACCGAGTCGCCAAGTACAACAGGTGGGATCATACAATGTGCTTGGCCAACGTTTATTTCTACCTGGACGGAACAGCCCAGCAATGGTTTGAGAACAACGAAGACAAGCTGAATGACTGGGAAACGTTCCAGGCAGAACTGAAGAAGACGTTTGGAGACCGCCAGCGACAACTCCACTTGGCAGAAGAACAACTAAAGAACCGGGCCCAACAACTACATGGTGAGCCAACACAGTCTTACATACAGAATGTTTTGGACCTGTATAATATAGTCAATCTGAATATGACTGAGGCCGACAAAAACATGCACCTGATGAAGGGTATTGCAGAAAGACATGTACCAAGCTCTTCTGATAAAAGACGTTGCTAAGACGGAAGAGTTCATCAAGTGGTGCTAGCACATTGAAGAGATGCAACAAAGGAGGGTTGGACGAAAGAAGTATGACAGACTCCCGAATGTAGTTCCTATGGCCGTTGTGGAAGACCAGCATGACTTCGCTTCTCTCATACGACAAATTGTGAGAGAAGAATTACAACAGTGCATGGCAGACGGGACTGTTAGACCAAGTGAGCAGCAGATTATGGCCATGGATGTAAGCCCTGTAAGACACGAGGGAGCCGATGTCGCTGAGGAAGAGATATTTCAGACATTAGCTCCTGTCTGCCCCGTCAATCGCACCCAATGTGGAGAATGGCGTCACCCTGTTATGACTTAAAGTGCAGCCGCCAAACAGCAGCGTATAAACCGGCCAACGTGGCCACAACCAACTCCCCCAGTAACTATGACGCCCCGCAGAACAACAGTCTGGAATACAGAAGACAACACACCACTGTGTTTCCACTGTGGGCGACCTGAACATGATGAACGCTACTGCAGAGAAAGAAGGTGAGTATTTGATGTTTATTTTTCCGCAAGACGTCGGCCATCAGAGCCGTTCTATCCCAGGCAATCACCTATCGATGAGTTCAGTCGACCTATGGGAAAAAGCCCATCACCGTACCCTGCACAAGGTCGCTCCCTGATGCACTGCTGCCGTTCACCGTTGCCGTACAGAGGTATGAGGCGCTCCCCTAGCAGCCGCGCCCAGGAAAACTAAGCAAGGCAACCATCTACGGAGGTGAGGCTGCTGCAGATAAAAATCCACCATGGATGGCAGTCGCTAAAATGTCGGGAAATCTCATTGACGTCATAATCGACGGCCAACCTATCCAGGCACTTGTTGATTCAGCAGCTTCTTTCTCTGAATTGTCAGAATATTACCGCTGCACACTAAAGAAGACAATGTTCTGTGATACGGGGGCAACTGTGCTGAAGGTTGCAAATGGAAAGTACATCCAGCCAACAGGAACTTGTGTTGCAAGAATAACCATCAACAACAGGACCCAGCCATTTGAATTTGTCGTTTTATCAGTATGTAGTCATAATGTCATCATTGGATGGGACTTCCTTCAAGCATCCCAAGCTATCATTGACTGTGGAAGATATGATCTGCAAATTGAAGAAGTTGTTCCGACGGATACACATAATACAGAATTATTTGGGAAGTTATTTGCTGTTGACAATGTGACGATACCGCCATTGACAATGAGAACAGTTGCAGTCACAAACACTGATGAGTGGTTAAACTATGAAGTAGTTGTTGATAGCAAAAAGTTTATCAGGCTCACAAAAGAAATTTACATACCAGGGGCTATCATAAGCATTACCGATGGTCAAGATTTGGATCACTATCCCCAAAGGAATATGTATCGGGACAGTTGAACCAATCCAGGAAGGTGAGCTCAACGTCATCAATGAAGACCCATAGGGCCTCGACTGACCAAGGAGCAATGCCAGTGAGTGTTAGTTACACTACGCCAATTTTTGGGGGTGAATTCACACCTCAGCAGGGGAAAAGTCGGATGAAATGGCCCATGATCAGGCTTTGTATCAACACTGGGGATCATCCACCAATTAGCCAGCATTCGTAGAGAGTGTTGCCAGCTGAAAGCCGGATAATTCGCAAGGAAGTGGAGAAGATGTTGCACGATGGCATTATTCAACCTTCTGAGAGTCCTTGGTCATCTCCGGTGGACCTTGTAAAAGAAGAAGGATGGCACGTGGCGATTCTGTTTCAAGTACCGGTGGCTGAACAAAATCACAAAGAAAGATGTCTACCCACTGCCAAGCGTTGACGACACCTTAGACTGCTTGAAAGGAGCTACATACTTCTCAACTATGGACATGCAGACAGGTTACTGGCAAATCGAGGCTGACGAAGCTGACAAGGAGAAGCTGGCTATTATTACATCTGACGCCCTCTATGAATTCAAAGTAATGCCATTTGGATTATGTAATGCTCCGGCCACATTCAAACGCATGATGGACAACTTCCTTCGACACCTTAATTGGACTGTGTGTCTTTGCTATGTAGCTGGCACTGAGTACACAAGACAAGAGTACTCTCAAAGTCCGAGATAAACTACTCTACAATTGAGAAGGAATGTCTCGCAGTTATCTGGCCTATCAACAAGTTCCAGCCGTATTTATTCGGCAAAACATTCACCATCGTGACAAACCATCATTCTTTATGATGACGTAGTAATTTGAAGGATCCATCAGGTTGACTAGAAAGATCGGCACTAAGACTACAAGAGTACGACGTCATAGTGGTATTCAAGAATGGGTGCAAACACAAGGATGCCGTCTGCCTTTTGAGGAATCCATTAGTGGAACAATAGCATGAATGAAATTTCAGCTCTCACTGAATTAGCTGACGTTACAGCTGAACAGCGGGAAGATCCAGCACAATTAAAAATCAGAGGTCTTGGACTAAGAAGAACCGACCAACGGAGCGTTCCAACTTATAAACAGGACATTGTATATGAGCAACTATATGCTGTTGATGTTGAGCAGAAGGATTGGGACACAATACTGCCAATCATGACATTTGCTTATAATACCGCAAGACAAGACACCACTGGCTTCACGCCGTTTTTCCTGCTCCATGGCCATGAAGCTGAGACGACAATGGATACGCTGTTCCCGTTCCAGCCAGACAACACTCAGGATGACTAAGTGAAACAGCTCATCACCAGGGTCGAAGAAGCAAGACAGCTGGCTCGCATACTGACACTGGATGCCCAGGAGAAGGACCGTCAACAGTGTAACGACAAGCACCGACCTGTTGTGTACAGCCCATGGTATCTGGTATCGATTTTTACCCCTGTACAGAAGGTTGGACGGTCAGAAAAGTTATTGAAGCGATACTTTGGTACGTATTGTGTCACACGCCGCCTGTCAGACATCACATACGAAGTTGAGGATTATGAGCTGTCGTCGAAATGACAAAAACGAAGAGACATTGTTCACAACCTGCGCATGAAGCCTTACTACAATCCTGAAGAGCAGGTAGGCGATAATGGCTTCTTGTTCAAGAAATCTAAGGATGGTGGTAAAGATACTGACAAAGCCAAGACAGGAATGTCTGTTGTCGATAATCGTGGAGAAGGAAAGGATTCTCTTGAAATGCCATACAGAGGACCCATTACAAGGTCAAGATCCAGGACTTTGCAGCTGGCTCCACAGGGAACATAACAGCGGGTCACTGTTTTTCTAGGAGAGGGAGCAATGCCGCGACACACCACGTAAACCAACTGCCGGCATGGCGCAGGGGATAGCATCACCGACTGCGGTGCTGAAGGTCACCGGTTCAATCCCGCGCTCTGCCAAAAATTTATTTCTTTGTAATTACCAATTCCAGAATGTTCTACATCTTTCTTATGTTACTGTCTTTCTAATTTTTGGTACTTTCTGTCTGTATGTAAATAACAGAGCTCTGCCTGAGAGGCAGTCACTGCTGAGTGTATGTTGAGTTCGTAATAAACCTGCTTTCAGTGTAAGTGCTGTGCTCAGTTGCCTTCGAAGTCAACCTGCTTCCATTTCATTGTGACAATATTTCTTCAGCAAATCATTCACCATTGTGACAGACCACCACTCTTTATGTTGGCTGAATAGCTTAAAATATCCATCAGGTCGACATGCAAGATGTACAGGCAGACCACCATTCTTTATGTTGGTTGACTTGTTTAAAAGATGCATCAGGTCGACTAGTAAGATGGGCACTAAGGGATCTTATAAATTCCCGCCAATGTGGCCAATCCTACATTGGTCAAACTACTCGCACAGTACAAGAAAGATGCGTGGAGCATGAGCACCACACACATTTGATTTGATTTTCTCAGGGAAGCCAAAACAGTCTTGGTCCAACCCGCCACTGCCCGCATCAAAACTAAGTTTATTGTGCGGTATCGCTCCCTGTATGTCTAGTAAAGCCAACCAATGCCCTTGAACAGTGCAAGGAGTTCCTTTACCAGTTCTTTATTAGACAATTTCTTCGGGTCTGGTTGTCCCAAATGTTCTGTGCCTTTTACTCTCCATTGCAATGCATTCAAAGATGAGATGTGATGCAGTTTCATCACCATCATCACAGATCCTACATTGAGGGTCCTCTTCTGTTATTCCCATTGTATGTAGGTGATTTTTGAAATTCCCATGGCCTGTCAGTAATCCAATCATGAGTCTAATCTCTCTCCTGTTCAGGCCCAGGATTGCAGAGCTTCTTTTAAAACATGGCTTTGGCATCATTACCTTGCCATGTTTTTGTTGGTAGACTTTGGTCCAATATTCTACATGCTGTCTTCTTAGCCAGTTACGTAGCTCCAATTTGATCATTGCCTTGGTGATTGTCAGGACAGGTTCCGGTCCAATAAAAGGAGTCTCTGCCCCCATCCTGGCTCTTCTGTTGAAATATTTGTTGCCACTAATCCCTGAGTGGCCAGGGACCCACAATACGTTTACTCTATTGCTTTCCCCTAGCTCCACCAGAACCCTGTGACATTCTGCAACAATTTTAGACCTTGTTGCAGGAGCTGCCAGTGATCTCAGGGCTGCATGGCTGTCTGAATAGATATAGATGCTACAATCTTTGTAGCACCTACGCAAATTCTCCTCCACACACGCCCTGATGTCAGTGATTTCGACCTGGAATACTGAGGCCAGTTTTCCTATAGAGATGACACCCTCCAGTCTTGGCTGCACCCGGTATACCCCGGTCCCAACGCCTTGGTCTGATTTTGACCCGTCAATGAACCAGACAATATCCCCCGTACGGCGTCTAACTACTTTCTCCCACTGGTCCTAAACATATGTTATCCTCCCCTCCTCCACTATCCTCATCTCACTTACTCATAAGTCACTCCATCTTCTTCCCTCCTCTTCTTGTCTATATGTGTGTGTGTGTGTGTGGTGTGTGTGTGTGTGTGTGTGTGTGCGTGTGCGCGTGTGCGCAAGCAGCCACATTGACTATGTTGGTGTCCCTATGCAACCTACGTCTTTGAGCCCCTTTACCCTTTTCCAACATCCTAAAATATATTTTTCTACCACAAACAATCTTATTCATAATCAGACTGTTTTTCACTAAATTACGAAGGTATGCCATTACACTATTCAATAAAAATTGAAACTAATTAAAGGAAGATAGCATTTTTGTTAAACAGTTTTTAAAGTACAATAAGTTTTAATATTAACTCTTCTACGTTTTTTTAGGTACATATTCATTTAAAACATATTGAAAGTTGACCTTGCTCAATCCATGAATGAGCAGTAAATATTATGTAAAGTTAACGTTAATTTTTTTTTATGTTCTCAAACAATAATGTAGCACTCTTATGCAAATTCGTAAGTTTTGTAACACAGATCACATAAAGACTTTTTAAATTTAATTCAAGGTTGCAAAATTCAGAAATCACAATTACAAAATAAAATGAAAACTAAACAACTGAAAGTGTACCTAAAGTCTTGTTTATGATACAACATATGTACCCAACAAATCGGCGACTCTTCTAACGCTCTTCGTCATGTGAATGAGTACTGCCAACCTTTTGAAAGTTATGTGGTGATAGAATAAATTAAAATGTGCCATGCAGTTCTCTAATTAGTTCACATAAAAAAAATCTATGTAAAAAATAAATAAATAAATAAATAAAAGGTAGTAATATTGTCATTGAGGGTTTGCTGCATACAAATGATTCATATTTAATAAGAAACATTTAGAAGAAAGAGAAAAAATAAAAGAATAAAAGTAAATTTTTAAAAAACGCTTTGGGCAGGGTATCCCTAGGTGATGCAAGGCCCTTAGGCAGCTGCCTTATGGATAATCCACCCGTGTGTTTCTTTTAAACCCTCCCCCCCCCCCCTCTGTATTATTATTCTCTTTGGTTTGCTATTGTCATCACCCTTTACATCACGGCCTAGGTTGTAAGTAACCTCCCTACCTGATGTAATTACTTCTGAAAGCTTGTGTCTAAATTTATTTCCATCTTTTTTGTGTGACAATTAGATGTATTGAACTGAGGTAAGTACTGACCAGCCACTCTATCTCAGAGACAAGCCTGCAAAGCCATCTTTCTCTTTCCTCCTGTGACAAGAGCACAGTGTATGAAACATGTGCAGATGCCAGCTGGGATAATTCCAGATATGGAAGTGATGTATGTGTATATAATGCCTGTTCTAGTATGTCAGCATGGAGCACAAACCATGATGGATACAGCGGAGCACATGGATGTCTGATACAAGAAGAGACAAAGAGAATTGAACATGATTGAATCATTAAATAAACTGTATCTTTGAAAGTATTCATCATATCAAAGTGATCATACACTCAAATTGCACCTCTTCTCCAGGCTCAATGATGGGACTATTTACAAAATAACTTGATTATTAAGTTGCAAGAGAGATTTTAATTGAAGGGTTACTCGTAATCAGCATATCTTTTGAACAAATACAGAAACACTAACACCACGGCAGTATGTGTGGGCAGCAGAGACAATGAATAACACACATTATTTAGATGTTAAGATTATTTATTTTTATGGTATGTTTGTTTACTCTTATGTGAAATTTTCATAGTTTTGTCCACATTTGGAACTGTAGTGAAGATGTTTAGATTCCATAACCATCAATAAAAATAGGAGTACAAACACTATTAAACATATCATTCATATCTGTACCACAAATAATAAGGGTACCATGAGAATTTATAATTCTCACCCATGCATCTAAAAAGGTAAAGCAGTCAACAATCCGAAGATTGGTTTGAACACCACAGTGCGTTACTAGGCATGGTCCTGTTTGGAGATGGTATGTCGTTGCCTTCCTCCGACCTTTGAACTGACTTACCCAGCCAGTTATAGGGGGACCTACAGTTTAACGTGGTGCTACTCGGTGTTTTTCACATGAGCAATACTGCCAGAGGTGAAAGAAGTGGAAAGTGACAGATAAAAATCCTAGGACCTGGCAGGGATCGAACCCGCGACCTTTGGATTTGTAGTCTGGCACTCTACCACTGTGCAACCGATTACACCCCATGCATCTATAAATGTGAAATGGTTTAACTTTTATTTGTGGCACACTTGTGTCATAAAAATATTGTCATATATGTTTTAATTTAGAATTTTAGCATGAAAAAACTGAATTTTAAATAAAAAATTTACATGTAAACTGGCGATTGCTTAAAGCTATTAGGTGATGTCAATTTGCACACTTTTTGTACAGGGGTGCTGAGATATGCAGAAGGGAAGTGTATTTCTGATGGGGGAGACAGGTGCCATATATGACTGAACTCTTTAAACGGGAACACACTTGAATGACTCTTGAGTGGACTATCTGTTTGGAAAGTTTAGGAAGACATTTTGTGAGTTCTGTAGTGACAGGGCCATTAGTTTAGATTTGTGTCATTTCCAGGGAGACTTAGAAATATTAGGGTGTAGTTTCAACTTAAAATATTTTTGGGCAATGTGAATTTCGTCTCTGGCACAGCAGTGGGGACTTTGTTTTAATTTCACTAGGGTAATTCAGGGCTGTGAAAACAGTAAGGTGGTTTTCCAGCTAACTATATTTTGTTTACGTAGTGACTTGTCTTCAGTACATTGGGGGTCATACTAGTATTAATGCATCTTAGGGACTTGATAGCCAGTCTATTAATGTGTATCAAAAGATTAATAAACTGTTTTACTTTAAATTATAAATCAAATGTAGCTGGGCACTTGATTTATAGGAGAACCTACATGCCAACTAGCAATTATTACAGTGCTGATAAGTCATTAGTCCTTATTTCTATTTTGTATATTTATCACATTTAAATCAATGACAGCTTTTATTTATTTATTTATTTATTTATTTA
Organism: Locusta migratoria; assembly: GCA_026315105.1. Taxonomy (NCBI): domain Eukaryota; kingdom Metazoa; phylum Arthropoda; class Insecta; order Orthoptera; family Acrididae; genus Locusta; species Locusta migratoria. The sequence goes on from CM048747.1 coordinate 45,142,620, forward strand.
TTTATTTATTTATTTATTTTTATTATTATTATTATTATTTTTTTTTTTTTTTTTTTTTTTTTTTTTTTTTGGGGACTTAACTACGGGTCATCAGTCCATAAACTTACAAACTACTTATGAACTGCTTACGAACTAGGACGGCACAAATATCCATGCCCGAGGGGGAATTCGAACCCCCGACCGTAGTGGCCGTGCAGACTGTGACTGGAGCGCCTCAGTCTCCTCGGCCACCGCGGCCGGCCAATGACAGCTCAGGAAGATTTAGTCTACCCCTAAAGAGAGGCAAAGATAGACATAAACAACATATATATATATATATATATATATATATATATATATATATATATATATATATATATATATATATATATATATATACACACATACATAAAGGGAGGATAGACACTGCACTCTCCCCCTCTTAGTATTCTCATACTGAGGTCGCAAATTCTTGTTTCTATATGCGCAACGTGTAAGTTTATCACTAATCCTTCTATTTATCAATCAAACTTTCCACTGCAACTTCGCTGCTACCCTCAGTCATTATAAAGTATTAGAATAAATTTAAACATATTACATATAGAATCAAAGTAAGAAGCAAAATCTGCTACAATAATTGTGTACCAGTTGTGAGTGATATCAGGGATTGACAATAAAGAATGAGATAAAATGCAGGTACAAAATTTGAAGAGCAAATAAAAAATCAAATTATAATTTTATCCTTCAATGCTGAGTTTCAAAGTTATTACCTTGTTGAGGTGAAAGTCGTTTACATCGTTTGGTACCAGCACTGTATGTGGGAGATGCACGATTCCTGACAGAAACACCCATATTTGCTGCAACTTTACCTCCTGTAAAAATAGTAATTATAACAGCAATAAGAATCAATAAGAATACATAACAAAATATCACTCTGAAAGAAATATTAATTGAGACAGTATGACTTTGGGAATGTAATCACCAAACTTTTCTACAGTAGTTATAGTTTTTGTTGTTGTTGTTCTCATCAGTCCTGAGACACTATCCAGAGCAAGTCTCATCATCTCCTGATAACGGCAACCCACATCCATAAGAATCTGCTTACTATATTTGTCTCTCTGTCTCCCTCTGTGATTCTCCACACACTTCCCTGCAATGCTGGAATTTATTATTCCTTCATGTCTACAGTACCACCCATAATATGGTCATTTTGAACCAGTACAAAGTCCCATCCAAGATAGGAAAAGTTGTTTTATTTGCACTACATTTTCAGCAAAGGTGCATCTTTCAATATAATAAGGACAGTTTACAACTCACCGTAAAGATGTAATAACGAGCTGCAACACATAAGAAGACACACACATACAACACTCAAGCCATCGGCCATAGCCTTGTTTAGAAAGTAGAACATTCACGCAATCACACAACATAGTCACACAACTGCCACATCCGACTGCCGCACTCCGAATCATGCTCAGTGATGTGGAAATAGGGGAGGTGGAGGGGGGACAGGAAGGATGCGTTACGGTGGTAGGGATGGATACAGCATGGACTTACAGAGGATGCACGATTAGATGTGTGGAATAAGATGCAGCTTAGGAATGGAGTGCGGAGGCAAGTCAGTGGATTAAAGCAAAACATAGCAAATCAAAACAAATGATTGCATGCATGCACACTAGGGATGATACGGAGGTTTAATTCCAAAAGTTCAGAACTTCTGTTTCATTTTGCTCCTTTGTTTCCAATTTCGGTTTCGATAAATTTTAAACGGAAGTTATATTGAAGCTTGACGTATAGTGGAAGGGACGGACGGAGTGGCAGTCAGCGTGTACAATGCTTTTCTTGTCCAAGACAGTCTAGATTAAATTTTCAGACTTTTGTTTCATCAGTAATGACACCTAGGATTAACGCTGGAATTTCAATTTTGCACTGGTTTACCAGGGCCAGCTAGAAATTCTGCACACATGCAGTTCTGTTGCACATGTGCAACTTCCGTGTCCAAGTGTGAACCCGAAACCGTCAGCGCTCACTTAGTGAGTCTATGCGCAGATGTCACTTCTCTCGCTTTACCCAATATACTGACTACAGTGTTCTAGTGTGCATTTGGTACACGTGTCTAATCACATCTGACAAACATGCTGTTTTGGACAGTTTTTCCCTATTGAAGAATTTACTTAAAGATTACAATAGAGAAAAACGTATACCAATCAGTAACAATCCTTTGTTATGGTGGATGGTGAATACAGATTACACACACACACACACACACACACACACACACACACACACACACACATCGTAGGTTGAGGCCTGGATAATTTCGGGATCGGAGAATGAAAGTATAAGTCCCATCTGTGCAGTTCAGAAAAGCTATTGGTTGGTGGGAGGATCCAGATGGCCCAGGTGGTGAAGCAGCCATTGAAATTAAGCACATGCTTCCACTGCATGCTGTACCACAGGTTGGTCCACCTTGTTTGGTGGTGGCCATTCATCCTAAGGGACAGCTGGTTAGTGGTCATGCCAATATAGAAAGCTGTGCAGTGATTGCATCACAGTTGGTAAATTACATGGCTGCTTTCATAGGTGGCCTGGTGTCTAATTGGGTAGGATAAGCCTGTGTTGGGACTGGAATAGGTGGATGTGGGGTGGATTGAACAGATTTTACAGCAGGGTCTGTCACAGGCAGAGGATCCCTGTGGCAGGGGGCTGGGGTTCGGGATGGCATAGGATGTTATGGAGGTTGGGAGGGCGATGTAACACCGCTTTAGGAGGGGCGGAAAGGATCTTGTGCAAAATGTGTCTTATTTCTGGGCATAAAGACAGAAAATCAAAACCTTGGTGAAGGATGCAACTTAGTTATTTGAGTCCAAGGTAGTACTGGGTAACAAGGGGGGCACTCTTTTGTTTATGGTTACTGGTGGTAGAGACAGGATGTGGGTGTGTCAGGATATGGCACGGGAGATATGTTTGTGCTCTATTTTTTGAAGATGGCCATGTCCGATAACTGAAGTGTTGTGTGTGTGTGTGTGTGTGTGTGTGTGTGTGTGTGTGTGAAGTTGTCACTTCTTTGCAATGAGTTGTAAACTGTCTTATATAGTTAATTCCAACCTGAACTTCCCATTATTAAAGTGTGTAACAGGATTTCATGAGTGTCCTACCTCATACTGCAACTGTGAGATTATGGAAACTGGGAGTAGTAATTATCTTCATGTGATGTATTTTGGGCTATTGCAATCACATATCTCATATGTGACATACTCTTCATATAAAGAATATCGTAAAGTCCAAAAAAGAATTATATTCATACATTCCCCTTAAGAAGAACACTAAAAACACAAAAATCTAGCTTATATATAGTCTACTCGCTTTGTCAATGACAACATTAATGAATGTGTTATCAGAGAAACATTGACACACACCGTACTAGAAATAAAGCAAACATTGATATTCCAAGACACAGGCTGGCAAACAATCCACACTACAATATGAAACAGTTCTTTGTAATGGCTGATACTACACTACCAAAAAGATACTTAATTTGTGCATTTATTGTGAATATTATAATTAATGTATTATAACTAATGTACCACATGTAACTATGTAAGACTAGTTTGAACAATAATTGTACACACACACACACACACACACACACACACACACACACACACACACACACATTTTTATAAATGTATACAGATTATTGTACCTTCAGCAGTTAAAAATCGTTCATACTGCTTAGTAGTAATACTATCTGTGGGCAATATGGCCTTCCTATCAGCAATTGATGTATTTGCAGCTCTGGGACTTCCTGTAAAAAAAAAAGGTTATTATACAAATATGTGTGGTAATGAAAATAACAAATACTGCACACAATCATAGTATGCAATAAACATAAGTCGTATATGATACAGATTGGAGACATACAATTTAGACACAAATTTGAAAGAAATGTCATACTGTCCATAGAGATTAGATGACTGAGTATCTTCTTTTAGTATGTGATATAATCACAGGTGCATTTCATAACAACATAACCAGTTTTGGCCAGTCATAAGTCATCTTCAGACAGTCAGTAGATAAGAACAGGTCACTCTATAATTAATATATGGCAGCATATAAATTTGTTTAAAGATCAACAAGTCCACTACAGCTTTGATGATTAATCAAAACTGTATATGTAAGAAGAGTTGAAAATTACTAATATATTCCGAATATGACAAGAAAAAAATAATCTTGATATAAAAGTGAGCTACAGGACCTACAGAAACAATTTTCTTAGTCTTCAACATTATATACAGGTATGCAGGGACAGCAGCATGCAGAAAATGTGCAGAGTACACACAGTTAAAATGAACAGTTTTTATGTCGAAATATATAAACAAACATTTTCCAAATCCTTGAACAAGAAACAAGCTGAAGTTATGTTATTTATATCTAAGAAATGGCCTGATAAATAGAAATCACAGAAACAGAGAATTTGAACGAACTTACATTTTGATTATGGTAAAAATTTACGAGTGCCTAATATTCCATGAAAATGTTTATTATAAAGACAATTATCTGCATTTACATTCAATGTCCATGTATACTCCCTTTCTCAAAGTGTATTTTATATATATCTGCAACACAAAGGGAAAATGGAAGTAATGATTTTTGCACCTTGCTTCACCACTATATCTGCAAGTTCCAATACAACCCAACTGAATATAAAATTGCAACACATTTAATGGGCAACAGATGAATTTCACCACATTTTGGTTCATATATAATTAGGTGAATGTTAATGGAGATTAAAAGAATTGGAGTCTGTCAAAGATACCCTTCCCTACATAGAGGAGGGGAGGGGATGGGAGGTTAGGGGGGAGGTATAGATATGGGGAGAGGAGGGGAAATAGTAGGGGGCAGGTTGAGAACAAAGGTGAGGAGAGAAGGTTCTGTCCTGCCTGGAAAAGCAAAAAGGCACTGATAGGTGGGACTTGAGAAGAAGCTTGGAGCACAGTACACACACTATTTTCTGAAAAGAAAAAGAAAGAAAGAAAACACAACACCTTGGCAGACTAGAGATGGGAAGTTCATATTCACAGTATACACTTATAAAACAATGAAAATTCCAGGGAGGATTCAACAATATTTTTGAGAAGGGTAGGTTGCTTACCACAGAGACGTCAGATGAGTTACAGAAAGGCACAAATAACAGATAACAACATTACAGTTTTTGGCCGTTTAAGCCTTCATTCTTTAGACACACACACACACACACACACACACACACACACACACACACACACACACACACACACACACAGAGACATGACCGCCGTCTCCGGCCACTGTGGCTGATCTAGATCTTCGTGGATGAAATGACTTATGGTTATTTCAATAATTAAAGAGACAGGAATTGAATTTTCCTTGTAGAGTTTTGAAGTTTGGTTCATAATTTCAGAAGAGGAGAGGCTAATTTGTATGCTATTAAAAGTATGCGTAATTTTTTTTATTTTTTATTTATTTATTTATTTATTTATTTTTTTAATTGAGCTGAATGAAAACTGTTCAAGCGGTGTTTACAATAAATATGTACAGTATTGTTTTAGAAATTACTTTAGTAAAAGTGATGATTGTTTGTGATGGGCAGCATTGTGTGATTGGTATTGTGAGTGTATTTGGACCAAGAGTGGGATTTGATGCATCAGTGTAACAAAGACACTGTTTTGCACATTTTATGGTAGCAGCTGACCATGTTTGCAAAATTTATGCAGAAATATTTGGACACTATGTTAATCACTCAGAGTCAAAAAAGCATTACTGATAAAGTACTTCTCCTCCTTTCTGATTGTGTAATAAATAAAAAAAAAAAATAAGGTTGTGTGATTGATCACGAGTTGATGCTATCAATATGTTCAATATCTACAATGCCTACATTGGACAGTAATATGAAAAGAAGTAATTGTATTACAAGATGACATTCTCGACTTAATTTATTGATCATGTCTGCTCCAAGTTATACTAAAGAAATAATAGGAAAGGGTAAAAATCTATATATTTTGCCATGAATTATCTATGAAACTAATATAATTCCCGCAAAAGGAGAATAACTCCATAATTTTTTGGAAAACAAAATAGTGAAATTTTTTTATTGTGAAGATAATAGGTTTATAAGCTACATAATGATGAATAAAATTGCTGATATTTAACATCAAAGTGACAGGCTGTATGTTTATGTAAAGAAAATTAAAATTTATGTAACATTATAAAAGGATAAGACTATTTCGTATCAAGACTATAAACAAAACTGCGGCTTGGTTTGAGGTAAGTAGGAAGATATAGCAATTTTTTATTTTTATTTGTTTATTTATTATTGGCTCAGAGATCTAATAATTTTGAGTGTTTTGCCTGTGAGAGTTTACTACATATTAAATATTACGTTAAACTGTTCAATATTTTCTGAAAGGAATCCAGCTTATGTGATGATAAAAACAGTACCTTTAAATACCAAGATCAATAAACATATATTATTATTATTTGAATTTTGTATGGGCGGTTGCCAAATTATACCAATAATCCTGGTAGGTGACAATGCACACTCTGCTGCAGAGTGAAAGTTTCATTCTGGAAACACTGTAATTTACTGAAATTATTAGGCTGTCAGATGCACAAATATTCATTAGTGCTGTTATCATTCATTCCGAGTTTTCTTTTCAATAAGTCACTGGGGTGGTGACAACAGGGCCTACACTTTTACTAATTAAAGTGCAGTAAGTGAATCATTTGCTTTACAGCATTCACATAAAGTGAAAACAATTAATTTTACCTATATTGATTAATTTTAAATATCATTTTTTCCCAGAATATTCAGAATTTTCTGAAGATTAGTTTTTGTCAGGTTGGTTAATTCAGCCAAAGTCAAACAGGTTGTTGCATGATCTGGTGAATCAGGCCAAAAAGCTAACATTCTGTGACCTCAAGAAGGCACAGATTCATCCGGCAACATGTGGTAGTGCATTGTCTTGCTGAACAATAGCCCCTGAAGTGTCATGCATAAAGGATATGGCTACAGGTCCCAAGATGTCATTCACACAGGTCAAACTGATCACAGTGGCCTGGACACACACCAAATGTGATTTGTAGTTGTGCGCAGAAGTGCCCCAGACCGTAAGACCTAGAGTTTATTGCAACCCCTATTTCAAACAAACAGGATCTGATTGCATAGTTTTGCAGCAAGTTTTACTGATAAAATTCTCTTGGGCTTCCAGCTGCACCAGGTGGTTTGAGATCCACAAGCTTTTGTTCAAGATCTCCTCCGCCATTGTCAAGTGGCAATTGTCAAATAATTGCTGCTACCATCATTATATATGAGGTATGTCCACAAAGTAATTTCTGTTTGGTTATATAAAACAAACGTGTACCACTGGTGTATCCAGGGGGGGGGGGGGGCTGTCGGGCTGCAGCCCCCCCCCCCCCCGCCCAGACCATACTGACTGTACCCCCCTCCAGAGCATCCTCGAATCCCCCCCCCCCGACCCTCCACCAAGCCACCGGACAATACTTACAGAAAAATAGTTACTGTACAAAAATCGACAACTGTTATACTACTATTCTAAATTATTCTTCAGAAGAGACATATTGGCTGGCCAGTACTTGCCTTAATGCTGTACCGCCGATAGTCACACAAAGAAGAAAAAGGATGAAAAATATCACTATCTGATGAAGAAACCCTCCTCCGAAACCTAGTACTATTTTTTCATGATTTTTCTTTGTGTGACTATCGGCAGTACAGCATTAAGGTAATATCAGCCGTAATTGAAAATGCTGCCGCATGTGATTCATTTTCTAAATGCAAAGTCAAACTGCAAAAAATTCATTGGCAAAATGCAAGGTTTACGGACATAATGCTATGAGTGATTCAATGGTTAGCCAATCTATCTCTTTGGGAGAATAATTTATCATCTCTGTGGAGAATTTCCATCAGTAATATAAACTACTATTCTACATAGCTTCCAAAATTTCATAGGAACTTGTCATAGTGTGACAAGTATTTGTATGCCTTCTTCATAGAAGGTTGGCACCTGTGTATCCATCCATGTGGCAAAATGTTCTTTCACCATTGCTGAAGTGTTGACCACCAAGGACAGATTGTTTAAGAAGAGATCAAAGTCGCTAGGAGCGTGGTCCAGACTGTACAGAGGATGCTCAAACACATCCCAGTGAAATTCCCATAACAGTTGTTTGATCACATTCACCATGTGAGGTCATTTTCTGTGACCTGTGGCTTACAAGCTCCTGATATTCAAGGTTGCAAAAGAGAAACCCAGTGTATGTTTCAGTGTCCAATACCAGTTGAGACATTCCTGGTTCTGAGGCCTGTGTAGAAAGTCCAGTTTTGCAGGTATTTGTTTCGTCATCAGGCATGGGTGAGTGATAGAATGGGAAATATTAAAATGCAAACATAGGTAATTTACACTCGAAGATGAGGGGAATCAATTGCTTGTAAATCTATGGGACTTAATTACTGCTGTTATCAGTCCCTAGGCTTACAAACTACTTAAAATGAGACTAATCTAAAGACAGACAGACTCATCCATGCCCGAGGAAGGACTTGAACCTCTGACTGGAAGCAACCAAACACTCCGCAGCCATTCTACCACAGTGATTATGGGAATAACTAAATGGGATAGCATCAATAGTTTTATTTTTCTGCTATTCCCAACCTGAAGGGAAGTACAGGCCAAAATAAAGCAATACAAACATGAATTAACAGTAAATTTGATACAAGTTGCCAGTCTAGCCTGTATTGCTGGAGTGGCCGGACATGATAGTAGTGTGTGTATAGCTGTCTGAGTGATTGCGTGAATGTATGGGGTTTTTATTTTTTATTTATTTTTTCCCCGTCCTGACGAAGGCCACTGTGATAACACACTACCTAGACACGTAGCACAGTATAACACAGGGTGTTGAACAACATGACCCAAAGTCATATTCAAGTGATGATGTGCATAACATTTATAACTTGCCACTATGATGTTGGTTCATCTGAAGTATATTTCTTAACATGCCCAGACTAGTAAGATTGGATAGTGACTCTTTAATGAGTCAAAACTAGTTATATAAAAGCAATAAGCAATCTATGGCAACAAAGATCTTATAAAAGGATTCATAACTATTACATACAAGATAATAAATAAATGATCATTCCAAATTAAGGGGATTTTTTTCAATATCAAATACTTTAGGGCATTTCAATCTCACAATGACAAAAAAGACATCCTTCGGCCACAATGTACAATATTTCTCAAAATTGCAGAATAATATTGATAGAATCCAGTTTTCCACACATCTGTAGAAAAAATTATATTCTAATAATGGAAAGTCTAGGTTGGAATTAACAATATAGTAATAAGGACAGTTTACAACTTACTGCTAAGATGTGGCAACAAACTGTGAGACAGACACATAGAAAAAAAAAGTAAAGACACACACATAGAACACCTTCAGCAATCGGCCATGGCCTTCTTCAGAAAACAGAACATTCATGCAATCTCACAGGCACGTAACACAGTCATACAACTGCCATCTCTGGCAACTGCACTTCGAATCATGCTCTGGCAGTGCAGCAGTCGGAGGTGATGGTCTTATGACTGTGTTATGTGCCTGTGTGATTGAATGTTCCATTTTCTGAAGAAGGCCATGGTTGATAGCCAAAAATGTTGTATATGTGTGTCTTTATGTGCCTGTCACAGTTCGTTACCACATCTCTGAGGTGAGCTGTAAACTGTCAAAATTTATATTGTCCTTTAGAGACTTTTATGAGGGGTTCTTACCTTGATTGGGTAAAAGTCGTTCACTCTGCTTATTACTAATACTCTGGGTGGGAGAGATGACTTTCCCATCCGGAACAGGTATATTTGCAACCTTGGGACTTCCTGTTGAATAACAGAAAACGAAAAAAAGATGAAGGGTGTGATATTAATAAAGAATAGAACTGACACAAAAAAGATGGGTGGCCATACAGCAAGTGATTGTTTATTACAGTTTGGCTAATAAAAAGAGTAACAATGAAGAAAACAATGAATAGCTTTTGATAGAGAGAGAGAGAGAGAGAGAGAGAGAGAGAGAGAGAGAGAGAGAGAGAGAGAGAGAATTGAGATATGCAATGTAAGTGGAGTATAATTAAAAATTTTCATCATTCTTAATATTTTGATGAAGTTTTCAAACTGGCCCAGCAGGTGATACTGTGAAGTTTGGTAGTGATCCATCAAGATAGTTATTAATAAATACAGTAACACCTCATTTTTACGTTTTCGATTTTTAGGTTTTCCCGCCATTTACACCATTTTTTTTGTCGGTCCCGTCAAATTTCCTATGTTTAAAATGTTAATTCGCCCTCGTTTTTGCATTAACATATTTACACTTTTCCTGCGTTTTACACTCTTTGAAAGAATGTTCGTGAAGAAAAATGACGTCGTGTACATAAATTGACGCTAGTATGGCTCTCCCCATAAAGTACAGTGCTTAAAAATTATTTGCAGTCTAGTTTCTTGACATTTTGCATTTATTCAAATGTATATATTTTGCGTTTCGTTGTTGACTTACGACGTGGCGATTTAGTTCCTCTTTCCACCAGCTTCTTTGGCCTGGTGTGTACTCAGACAAACAGAACTGTTTGTTGATGATAGAATAACGCTGATTTGTGGCGGTGTAGTTCCTCTTTCCACTAGCGTCTTTGCCAGAGCTGTTGGCGTGTACTCAAACAATCAGAACCAGTTCCTTTGTTGAAGTGAGAATAAAGAGTTGCATTGTTTTTGTGATACATATTTTTGATTAATAAAGAACATTATCTGTCAAAGCTGTGTATCATAATACCCACAACCTCAAAAAAGCGATAATACTGTGAGATGCCAATCCTATGCAAACGTCACAAAAATACTTATGCATATGTTTGCACTCGAGAACGTGAATTATTTCTTTAATATTGTCATGTGAAACATTGAAAAATACAAAAAGAACAGAACTTTACGAGTTTTATTACGTAAATAATTAATGCCAGTAAAAGACAGTAATTTGGAAGATGTGTTACATAGCCTGGCAGCGGCGTCCAAACGATATCTATCTTAGTGGTTTAGGTAATTTTGAAGCTGTGTTACATAGCATGGCGTCTTCAATTATAATGAATGAAATTATGTCAAAAATTTCTACTTCCCATAAAATTACCAGTTTGTCTGGTGCTTAAAATAGTAAATATTTGGATAACGTATATTGTATAATAAACTTCCTGGCAAGTATTTAGATGCCTATTATGTACATATATCACAAACTATGAAAATGCAAGGCTGATCCAGTAAGCATATTTTACCATTTAAAACATTATTTCCTGCATTTTACACCATTTCACTGAAGTCCCTTGAAAAGCGTAAAAACGAGGTTCTACTGTATGTAAATGTTTACAGGGTTCTCCAATGTTATTCAGTTTGTACATTGAGCAACCCATGAAGAAGAGCAAGGAGAAATTTGGAAAAAGAATTGAAGTTCAGGGCAAAGAAATAGAAACATCATGTGTTGGTGATGACATTGTAATTCTATCAGAGACAGCAAAGGACCTATAAGAGCAATTGAACAAAATGGACAGCATATTGAAAGGAGTGTCTAAGATGGACATTAATTAGAGCAAAACAAGGGTAATAAAATGCAGTCCAAGAAAATCAAGAGATTCTGAAGGAATTAGATTAGGTAACAAAATAATAAAGTTGTCAGCCATGGATAAAGGGCAACAGGCAGATTGGGCTTTTCTCAATTTCAAAAAGGTATTTGACACGGTGCCGCACTGCAGACTGCTAATGAAGATACGAGCATATGGAATAGGTTCACAGATTCATGATTGGCTGGAAGACTTCCTAAGTAATAGAAGCCAGTATTTTGTTGTCGACAGCAATTGTTCATCAGAGTCGAGTATATCATCAGGCATGCCACAGGGGAGTGTGATAGGACCACTATTATTTTCTATCGATATTTATGATCTGACGGACAGAGTAACTTTTAATTTGCGGCTGTTTGCTGATGATTCTGGGGTGTATGGGAGGGTGTCGTCATTAATTGACTGTAATAGCATACAGGATGACTTAGACAAAATTTCTAGTTGGTGCGACGAATGCAGGTAGCTATAAATGTAGGAAAATGTAAGGTGATGCGCATGAGTAGGAAAAACAATCCCATAATGTTTGAATACAGCATTAGTAGTGAGCTTCTTGATGCAGCCACATCGGCAAATATCTGGGCATAACATTGCAGAGCGATATGAAATGGAACAAACATGTAAGCACAATTATGAGTAAGGCAGACAGCCAACTTCGGTTTATTGCGAGAATTTTGGGAAGATGTATTTCATCTGTAAAGGAGACCACATATAAAATGCTTTTACGACACGGTCTTGAGTATTGCTCAAGTGTTTGAGACTTGCAATAGATCAGTTTAAAGGAAGACATAGAAGCAGTTGAAAGGTGAGCAGCTAGATTCATTACTGGTAGGTTCGACCAATGTGCAAGTGCCACAGAAATGATGGGAATCGCTGGTGGAAAGATGACATTGTTTTCCAGAAATGCTGTTAAGGAAATTTAGAGGGCTGGAATTTGAAGCCAACTGTAGAACGATATTGCTGCCACCTACTTACATTTCACATAAAGCTCACAAAGACAAGAGAAATTAGGGCTCAACAGAGGCATATAGACATTCTTTTTTTCCCTTGTTCCAATTGGGAGTGGAATAGGAAAGGAAATTACCAGTAGTGGTACAGTGCACCCTCCACCACGCACCTTACTGAGTGTTGCAGAGTACATATGTAGATGTAAAAAAGGTAAAGCAGTCAACAATCCGAAGATTGGTTTGAACACCACAATGCATGGTCCTGTTTGGAGGTGGTATGCCGTTGCCTTCCTCCGACCTTCGAACTGACTTACCCAGCAAGTTATAGGGGGGTCTACAGTTTAATGTGGGTTCTGAACCACGGTGCTACTCGGTATTTTTCATATGAGCAATACCGCCAGAGGTGAAAGAAGTGGAAAGTGACAGATAAAAATCCTAGGACCTGACGGGGATCGAACCCACGACCTTTGGATTTGTAGTCTGGCACTATCACTGTGCTACGGAGCCGTGTATATATATCAAATCCGTCCTGCCCCCCACCCTCCTGTCCCCTCCTACCCCATTACCATAGAGTGCTACTCTAAATACAGCAGTCAGAGATGATGGTTGTCTGGTGGTATAAAGAATAACAAAGGCTAACTGCTGAAAGCTAAGTTGCATGTATGGGAAGTGCCTTTTTTTATATGCCTGCCATGGCTTGACATACGTTATTTGTGGTGAGTTGCAAACTATCTTCATTATATTATTCAATTTGACTGTGTGATTATTTTCTTGCATGATGAAAATACTATCAATAACATGTAGTCATGTTTCGATACAATACAAATTACAAAGTTTACAAAGTACTTACGTTTCTCAGGCGCAGGAGTTGTAGAGACATTGTTATTTTTTCTTGGTGAGAGAGTTTTCTGTTTTTCCAGTTTCTTTTTTAACTGAACTAACCGCTGTTCTGCTGCGCCAGCAATGGAACCAGTTTTTTTAGCTGAAAAATTAAACTCTTTTAGTTATGTTCTATACCTTATACTAAATATAAAAAATTACACTTACAGAGAACGAGTTTTAGTGTCTTGGTTACAACATTTGTTCAAGGTATTACCTAAATTAAATTTAAAAAGCCATTATTTTGAATTTCTATAATTCTCACTATACCAAATAAAATAATTATGATTCAATTTTTGCTGACTGGTAAGACTAACAAGCACAAAATGCTAACAAAATCACCATGCTTATTATTGCACAATATATATCATTAGTTTGTTTGTGTTTTAATGTATATAATATGCAGACAGAAGCACTGATTGAAATTTTGTACCTTGGCTGGGATTCAAACTGAGTCTCCCAGTAACAGTTACACTATCCTGACACAGCAGATTTGCACAGCTGTTCGGATTTACTCTGGCGCACAAGCTCCTCAGTTCAAATTCTCATCTCTGTCTCACGCTACACAATGTTCCCTTTAAACTCAACATCACGAAGGCTTTCCAAATCTTATGGTATAGCACCCTGTAGTGTTATTGCCATTTGGGGCAAATGTTACACTCTCCCTCTAATTTATGAAGAAAAGATAATCAAAACAATTTACTTACTAGAATAATGCTATATAGGAGTTGGTGAAGCAAATACAGTGATAAGTTTTCCTTCGATACTTGCAGAAAAAATGGCACAGAATGACTGTAAATCCAGATGCACTAAATTATTTGAGTAGCCCTGTTACAAACATGGCCAACTCCATTTCTTAAACTTTTTCAGGAGAGGCAAAAAACTGCTTTGCACATTTATGACCTCTCTTTCGAGTTGGTTATTTTTGTACAGTTTCTTAGCAGCATCATAATCACACTGACATTACTATTTTCATATGATCTTGCATAGTTAAGTAGGAAATGACTGTTGAAATATGGAGCTAGTCATGGTTGTACCAGGGAATGAATTTGGCTATGCATGTAACTAACATTAACTAAACTCTGCACTGTTCTAACACTGTAAAACCCTTGGTTTTGTTAAATGTTATAATAGGTACATTACACAAATCCAATTTTATTGATGAACATGAGATTACTTTCTGGTAATTCTTTCAGCAATCAGTCGTAAAAAAATACATATTTTTATTTGTTCGCAAATCTAGATTTCGACCACTGTGTGGTCATTATCAATGCTTAAAACTAATTAAAATACTTAAAACATCTTGACCTCCATGTTGGAGGTTGCGATCGTACTCCAACATTGAGGTCGAGATGTTTTAAGTATCTTAATTTGTTTTAAGCATTGATAATGACCACACAGTGGTCGAAATCTAGATTTGCGAACAAATAAAAATATGTAATTTTTTATGACTGATTGCTGAAAGAATTACCAGAAATCAAATACAGTCATGGAGCACCAATTCCAACATATAATCAAGCCTGCTGAAATTACTTTATTAACAATATAAATGTAAGAAGAAGTTCTGTTAGCCTACACATTTCATAATAGTGTTCAGTTCCTAAAATTATACAACCACTTCCACATCATCATAATCAGCCTCACTAATCCGAATGAGGCAGTCAAAGTGATAAGCTTCTGAGGGTACTTTCTGTTTGGTTGTCATTTTCATCAATGATCTTCTGAAACCGTATTAGTTTCTCATGTTTGTTCCATTGCTCCATGTAATGTTTTAGAAGTAACTTTCAGACATCTTGTACATTCACGGGTTTTACTCTGATGCTAGGTACTACTTCCATAGGATTTATGTCTTTCGGCTTTTGCCTTTGTTCATAACTAATAAAGGCTGTGCAACTTCCCACTGTCAACTCAAATGTCCCATAAACACCTGTGCCAGTCACGTAACTAAATCAAATCGTATGAATGGTAGGTGTGGAGGCAGTCGATTTTGTTACAAATGTAGGAAGGAGTTGCACGTTTTTGTAATGTAGGTTGAATTTCTACTACTGAATTAATACTATTCAGGTTGATTTTGAAATAAACAAACCCTGTTATCATATTGCCACTCACTAACTAACTGCCGACATGGCGCAAGAGAGAGCGTCACCGATTGCGGTGCTGAAGGTTGCCGGTTCAATCCTGTCCACTGGCAAAAATTTATTTCTCTGTAATTAACATTTCCAGAATGTTCTACATGTTTCTTATCACTTAGGTGCCGATGCCCGTAAAAATACGGGCGTGCGCAACCTGCCCGAAAGTCTGGCGCCCGTAATTTTACAGGTGCGAGTTCTCATTCTTCCCCTTCACTCCTTTGTGTGTTCTTACGGCTCCCACTTGTTTGGGAGGTGCTGCATGGACTGTAGTTCGACTATTTGTCACTAGATGGTGCAAGCATGCTGGGGAAGGGTGTGCTTCCCTTGTTTTTATCGGGTTTTGTGAGCGGCGAGATTTTTCGCCACGAGGTCTCAGTTGTGTCGACGTGGTGAAGCATGGCTTGACGGACGATGAAATTGCTCGTGAGTTATATCGTGATTTCGAAGAAAGTGATGTTGATTTGTCATAGGAAGATACTGTTGATGACTCTGATGATGATGTGGACTATGTTCAAGAAGAGGTTTCTGGCAGTTCAGGTAAAGAATTCCTACAACAAAACATGTATAATTTTTATTCAGATTTTCACTGAAAAACGTTGTGTGTAATTATGATTTTATTTGCAAATACTACTCGTCTGATAGATTCAGAAGAAGAGAGCAGCTGTCCAAGCTCTTCAGCAGCAAGTGATCTCGCCAATATTGCACCTGAAGAACGAGCAAGTCCGACGGCGAGGGGGAAACAGAGACCTGCGTGTCGCACAGATTCTGAGGAAGGTTGGACGACTACTGATCATGCACCAGATATCAGTCTATTCTCAGGACAATCCGGAATATTCAATGTTGTCAGTTTAGACCAGAACAGTGCACCTGTAGAATTTTTTTCATATTTCCTGACATAGTATGATGAAACAGATAAAGGAACAAACTAATCTGTATACTCAAATGCATAAGAAAGTTACGAACCAGGAATTCCCTTTCACCCACCTGCTCGTTATCAAAGTGAAAAGGTGTTACACTTGTGAAAATAAGGAAGTTTCTGGCAATTGTAGTCCATATGTGTGTAAGTGTGAGGCCACGTATATGAGAGTACTGGTCCAAGAACCCTGTTGTACCGTGTAAGGTTTCTTTCTATTTTGAGAAACTTTCACATTAGCGATAATTCCTTAACTAAGAGGAAAGGAGAAACTGGCTACAACCCATTGCACAAGGCGAGACCTCTCCTCGATAACGTGAGTGCTAATTTCGAGCGTGCATATACACCATCTCAATACATTACAATAGATGAAGGCATGTGTAAATATCAAGGTCGTGTGTATTTCAAACAGTACATGCCGCAAAAACCAAATAAATACGGTATGAAACTGTACATGTTATCTGAATCTGACACCGGATACATCTGGAATTTCTCTGTTTATGCAGGTGAAAGGTCTGACACAGTGACACTGGTAAAGACATTGCTCGCAAATCTATCAGGAAGAGGCTACACTTTGTTTACAGACAGATTCTACACAAGTCCAATACTTGCTTCAGAACTGGAAGTTGCGAAAACTGCTCTTGTGGGAACAACAAGAAAATCTCGTGCTATAAAAGATCCGAACCTTCAGCGAGGTGAACTTATTTTCATGCGTAAAGGAAATATGTTAGTACTGTGTTGGAAGGACAAAAGAAATGTGCATATGGTAAGTACAAGGCACAATGCTGAGATGGTCACTTTCACTGATAAGCGAGGAAGAGAGAAGTCAAAGCCAGCCTGTGTAGTGGACTACAATAAAAACAAGTTTGGTGTCATACGGCACATTTGAACATCGAACTGTGAAGTGGTGGAGAAAATTGGCATTCCACGTAATACTAATGGCCTGCATATTATACAATAAGGTTACTGGAAAATGCCTCACAACATCTCAATTCATGACAGTTATCTGTGCAGAGCTTGCACAAATGAAATATCTTGAACCCCAACCCGGTCCGTCTGGACTCTCAAGACCATCAACTGGAAATAATTTCCTGGAAAATATTGAGACAAAAGTAGGTAAGAAACAGAAAACAAAAACAGTGTGTAGTGTGTTCCCTGAGAGGAAAAAAACTGGCTGGAAAAGTGTGGCGAAAAGACACAAGCAAATGCCGTGCTTCAAACTTTACCACTCAAAGAGCAAAATTGCATTCTAAATCAGTTATAAGAGGTTACTGTAAATAAGTCATACTGTATGCATCATAATTACAATTTCTGTATAAAATAAATATAAATTCCTTCTAGAAAATTCAGTGAATATACCTTTGACCAATTTTTCCTTTTTTCAAAAACTATGTTATAATAATAACGCTTGTCAAACGTATGTATTAATTAAAGAGAAATGTATTATATATGGTTTTAAACAAGAAAGTCTAGGTTTTGCAATAAAAGTAATTTTATTGCTATAACCGAAACCTTTCAGGACTTTTAATGGATTAAAATATGATAAAATCGGCCAGGCTTTCTGGTAGATACCTGCGCGCAATGGTTCAGGTCCCAAAGTGTTATGTTCACTTGTAATTTCTACTCGTTTCTTATGTTAACTTTTCTTCTAATTTCTGGTACATTCTGTCTGTCTGTCTGTGTGTATAAATAGCAGACCACTCTGCCTGAGAGGCAGTCAGTGCTGCGTGTACGTTTCGGTTCGCAATAAACCTGCTTTCAGTAAAAGTGCAGTGTTCAGTCGACAACCCTGCTTTCAAAGTCAAGCCTGCTTCCATTGCAATGCAACATCATTTGGTGGAGGCACCGGGTATCCTGTACAACAGCTGCATCGCCGTGGCTCTGATAAGGCAACGTAAAAGCCGTCGCTTACAAGGACTAGAACAGGGATACAAGGGATATACCGAGTACATCCTTCCGAAAGTTCGTAGTGTTAGGAGAACCATGGACACGAAACCAGTGGTAAGCCAGCTGCACATCAGACACCCGTCCGTGTTCTCTGGAGATGCTGGACAGGACCCCAATAAGTGGCTAAAAGGGTTCGACCGAGTCGCCAAGTAAAACAGGTGGGATCATACAATGTGCTTGGCCAACGTTTATTTCTACCTGGACAGAATAGCCCAGGAATGGTTTAGAAACAATGAAGAGAAGCCGAATGACTGGGAAACGTTCCAGACGGAACTTAAGAAGACTTTTGGAGACCACCAGCGACAAATCCGCTCGGCGGAAGAAAAACTAAAGAACCAGACTCAATGACATGTTGGGCCGACACAGTCATACATACAGAATGTTTTGGCCTTGTGTAACATAATCAATCGAAATATGACTGAGGACAACAAAATCATGCACCTGATAAAGGGTTTGCAAAGACATGTACCAAGCCCATCTGATAAGAGACTTCACTACGATGGAAGAGTTCATCAAGTGGTGCCAGCGGATTGAAGAGATGCAACAAAGGAGGGTTGGATGAAATAAGTATTACAGACTCCCCAATGTAGTTCCTATGGCCATTGTGGAAGACCAGCATGACTTTGCTTCTCTCATACGACAAATTGTGAGAGAAGAATTACAACAGTGCATGGCAGACGGGACTATTAGACCGAGTGAGCATCAGATTATGGCCATGGACGTAAGCCCTGTAAGTGATGAGGGAGCCGACACCGCTGAGGAAGAGGTATTTTACACATTAGGTCGTATCTCCCCCGCCAGTCGCGCTCGAAGTGAAGAATGGCATCGCCCTGCTATGACTTACGGTGCAGCTGCCAAACAGCAGCCCATGAACCGAACGATGCCAGGAACTATGACGCCCGCAGAAGAACAGTCTGGAATACAGAAGACAACACACCACTGTGGGCACCCTAGACATGTCGTACGCTACTGCAGGGAGAGATGGCGAGTATTTGACAGTTATTTTGCCACAAGACGTCAGCCATCAGAGCAGTTCTATTCCAGGCAGACACCTGCTGATGAATTCAGTCGATGTATCCGAAGAAGCCCATCACCGTATCCTGGACGAGATCACTCCCCGTCGCGATGCTGCCGTTCACCTTCACCGTACAGGGGTACCAACCGCTCCCCTAGCCGCCGCGCCCAGGAAAACTAAGCAAGGCGACCATCTATGGAGGTGAGGCCGCCATAGATGAAAATCCTCCATGGACGACAGTCACCAAGATTTGGGGGAATCTCATCGACGTCATAATCGGCAGCCAACATGTCTGGGCACTGGTTGATTCAGGAGCTTCTTTCACTGTATTGTTGGATAATTACCACCGCACACTACAGAACACAATGTTCTGTGATATGGGGCAAATGTGCTGAAGGTTGCAAACGGAAAGTATGTGCAGCCAGTAGGAACATGTGTCACAAGAATAACCATCGACAATAGGACCCAACCATTTGAATTTGTCGTTTTAACAGAATGTAGTCATCATGTCATCCTCAGATGGGACTTCCTTCAGGTGTCCCAAACTATCATTGACAGTGGAAGATCTGAGCTGCAAATTGAGAAAGTCGTTCAGACATGTACACGTAATACAGAAAATTTTCTGGGAAGTTATTTGCCGTCGACAATGTGACGATTCCGCCATTGACAATGAGAAGAATTGCAGTCACAAACACAGATGACTGGTTAAACTATGAAGTGCTTGTTGATAGTAAAAAGTTTATCAGGCTCATCAAAGAAATGTACATACCTGCGGCTATCATAAGCATTACCGGTGGTCGAGGAGAGATTTGGATCACTAGTTGTGATGAGCAGTCACAACTTATCTCTAAAGGAATGTGTATGGGGACAGCTGAACCAATCCAGGATGGTGAGCTCAACGTCTTCAATGAAGACCCATGCTCTGCTATTAGTACAGACAACACGCTGAAGGAAACAACCGTGAAACTGCCAATAGAGCCCGAATTGACCAAGGAACAACGCCAGTGGGTGTTGGCTATACAATGCCAATTTTCGAGTGCATTTGCAGCTCCGCAGGGGAAAAGTGAGATGAAACGGCCCATTATAAAGCATTGTATCAATACTGGTGATCTTCCACCAATTAGCCAGCATTCGCATAGTGTGTCGCCAGCTGAAAGACGGATAATTCAGGAGGAAGTAGAGAAGATGTTGCACGACGACATTATTCAATCTGCAGAGAGTCCCTGGTTGTCTCTGGTGGTCCTCGTGAAGAAGAAGAATGGTGTTTCTGAGTGGTGGTTGAACAAAATCACAAAGAATTTTTTTTTTTTTTTTTTTTTTTTTGGTGGTTTTAGGGCCCACAACTGCTAAGGTCATTAGCGACCAGACAAGAACAGAGATTCGCTAGATCTCAAAAAATTGGTAACTGCCAGTTAGAAGTTCAAGAGAAGGCTAAAAACAAAAGATACAAAACAATTAAAAGGGTTAAATAGCCTTTGATAAATTAGCCAAATTGATAAAACGCAAAAACTCAAGCAGCTGCCCGTGTGTCATCAGCTAAAACTTCCTCCAGAGTAGACGGAAAGTGAAGGGCTACACGGAGATGATTAAAACTAACACAAGACAGTAAAACATGTTGCACCATCAGCAATTCACCGCAGGAGCACAGCGGTGCAGGATCGGCGGTTAGCAAATGACGGTGGCTGAAATGGCAGTGACCGATCCACAACTGGCCAGGATGACCTCCTCCCGCAGAGAGGGGCGTGAGGAAGTCCTCCAAGCGGTCGGGATCGGTTTTACAGTTCTCAATTTATTGTCGTACAGTGAGAACCACGCACTGTGCCAGGACAACATGATACTCCGGCGAAGAGCCCGTTGAACATCGTCCGATGGGACACAAAAGGTAGCCATGCGAGGCAAGAGCTGCTGCCTTGGCTGCTATGTCGGCGGTCTCATTCCTGGGCACACCCACGTGGCCAGGGACCCACAGGAAAGAAACTTGACAGCTCTCATCTGCTAGCAACTGGAGGGAGCGTTGGATCCGATACACGAGACGATGGTTCGAGAAAGAGTCCTTAAGACTCTGCAGGGCCCTAAGGGACTCCGAACATATGGCATAAAAAAGTTGGCAGTGGCGGCAGGTATACATAACGGCCTGGTGGAGGGCAAAAAGCTCAGCGGTGAAATTCGAGCACCGGTCAGGGAGCTTGTATTGGAAACGGTTGACCCCGACGACGAAGGCAGATCCGACACCATCAGTGCTCTTGGAACCATCAGCGTAAATAAATATGGCATTATCGAACCGCGAATGTTGTTCGACAAGCCTTGAGCTGTATACCAAATCCGGAGTGCTCTCCTTGGGGAGCGAACTAAGTTCAAGGTGAGTGTGAACCTGGGCCTGATGCCACGGTGGCAATGGGCTGTCGCTCAACCAAAAGGTGGAAGGAAGGGTAAAATCGAGCCACTGTAGCAGGCGGCGAAACCGAACTCCAGGTGGAAGCAAGGCTATCGCAGACAACTGATATTGGCGATCCAGTGAGTCGTCAAAAAAATAATCAGTAAGATGGATGGTTGGGCATCGACCGCAAACGGCATGCGTACCGACACAAGAGTATGTCACGCCGGGTGGTCAAGGGTAACACAACAGCCTCGGCATACAGACTTTCAACAGGGCTGGTATAAAATGCACCGGTCACCAGACGTAATCCCCGATGGTGAATTGAGTTGAGACGGCTGAGAATCGACGGCCGTGCAGAAGGGTATACAAGGCTTCCGTAGTCGAGTTTCGACTGAACAATGGCCTGGTAAAGGTGAAGCAGGACGGTACGATCCGCTCTCCATGACGTGCCACTGAGGACACGAAGAACATTAAGGGATCGGACTCAATGGGCAGCCAGGTAGGACACGTGTGTGAACCAGCAAAGTTTCCGATCCAACATGAGTCCCAAGAATTTCGTTGTATCCACGAAAGGGAGAGCAACGGGGCTGAGATGTAGGGATGGTGGAAGAAATTCCTTGTATCTCCAGAAGTTTATACACACCGTTTTCTCAGTGGAGAATCTGAAGCCGTTCGCGATGCTCCAGGAATATAGACAGTCAAGACAGTGTTGAAGACAACCTTCCAAGAGACACATCCACTGGGCGCTGCAATAAATTGCAAAATCATCTACAAAAAGGGATCCGGAAACCTTGGCTGAAAGGCAGTCTACGATCGGATTGATTGCAATGGCAAAGAGTACCACACTCAAGACGGAGCCCTGCGGTACGCCATTCTCCTGGCGAAAGGTATCTGACAAAACAGAGCTCACCCGTACCCGGAACTTGCGATCCGCCAAAAACGCTTGAATGAAAAGAGGGAGGCGGCCCCGAAGGCCCCATGTGTGTAATGTGCGGAGAATGCCCGCTCTCCAACAGGTATCATATGCCTTCTCCAAGTCGAAGAACACCGCTACTGTTTGACACTTCTTTAGAAAGTTATTCATAATAAAGGTCAACAAGGTAACGAGGTGATCAGCAGCAGAGCGGTGTCGACGAAAACCGCATTGACATTTGTTAGGAGGCGGCGAGATTCGAGGAGCCAGACCAACCGAGCATTAACCATGCGTTCCATTACCTTACAGACGCAGCTCGTCAGAGAAATAGGGCGATAGCTGGAAGGAAGATGTTTGCCCTTCCCTGGTTTGGGGATGGGGACAACAATGGCTTCACGCCAACTTGTGGGAACATGACCTTCAGTCCATATGCGGTTATAGGTGCAAACTAGGAAACACTTGCCCGCACGAGAGAGGTTTTTCAGCATCTCAATATGGATGAAATCGGGGCTGGGAGCAGAAGATCGGGTGATCCTGCATGGTGAAGGAGACATTATAAGTTTCACGATTAAAAGAGTGGAAAGAAGGCGGTTGTGCCTCCTCTGTCTGTTTGCGAGGGAGCAAGGCAGGGTGGTAATGGGCAGAGCTCGAAACCTCCGCAAAGGAATGGCCCAGTGCGTTGGAAACATTAACAAGTTCCACAAGGACTGCGTTCCCGACGGTCAGGCCAGAGATCGGGGAGTGGACCTTGATGCCGGATAAACGGCGTAGGCCACCCCAAACAACCGTGGAGGGAGTAAAACATTTAAAACAACTAGTAAAAGCAGTCCAGCAAGCTTTTTTGCTGTCGTTTATAACTTTACGACATTGCGCTCGCAGTCATTTATAATTTATACAATTCTCCAACGTCGGGTGGCAGTGGAAGGTGCGTAAAGCACGTCGCCGGGCTCTAAGAGCGTCGCAGCAGGCTGCAGTCCACCAAGGGACCGGGACACGACGTGGAGAAGAGGATGTACGAGGTACGGAATGTTCGGCAGCTGTGAGAATAACCTGTGTGAGGTATTCGACCTGACTGTCACAGTTGGGGAAATTCTGATCATGAAAAACAGCCATGGAAGAATAAAGCCCCCAGTCAGCTTTAGAAATGTTCCAACTGGTGGGACGAGGAGATGGGGAATGATGCAGGAAGTGGATGACACAAGGGAAATGGTCACTGGAGTACGTGTCAGAAAGTGCATACCTCTCAAACCGACCGGCAAGCTGAGGAGTGCATATCGCAAGGTCTATATGGGAATAGGTGTGTGCCATGTCGGAAAGGAAGGTCAGTGCACCAGTGTTGAGGCAGACAAGATTGAGGTGTTGGAGAAGGTCCACTAAGAGGGAGCCTCTCGGACAAGGTGCCGGAGAGCCCCATAGGGGGTGGTGGGCATTAAAGTCGCCTACCAACACGAAAGGTGAAGGGAGCTGGTCAACGAGGTGTAGCACATCTGCCCTAGTAAGGGCAGATGATGATGGCGAATAGATATTACAGAGGCAAAAGGAAAAGGTGTATAGAGTGATGCGGACGGCAACTGCCTGTAGGCGAGTATGCAATGAAATGGGATGGTGATAGACGTCGTCCCGAATGAGCATCAGAACCCCTCCATGGGCTGGGGTACCTTCCACAGGTGGCAGGTCGAAACACACAGATGTGTAGTCGGGTAAGTCTGCATGATCACTTGGACGTAACTTAGTTTCCTGGAGACAAACTAGAAGCGGGCAGTGCAATCGAAGGAGTAGTGGACCAACCAGACAGCAGCAGTCTGAGCATGCAGAAATTGCTCCCGCCCACCCACCCTTATTATAAGATTTTTGGGGGAAGATATTTTGTTATGTGTTTTGTGGACCTTTTTTGTTGCAGAGAGCGTCCTCTTTCATATTGCATTTGTGTTTTGTTATAAGTTACTGTATGCGCGGCGCCTAATCGGTCAGAATGGCCACTACCCCGAACCCAAACTTAATGGAAATTATTCAGTTACAGACAGCGCAAATCACGCAACTACTCCAAGCGGTGGCGCAGTTGACGGCAGCTAACCAACAATAGCCGTCGCTTCAGCCGCCTACATCTACGGCCCCACCGCTTCCTACCTTTTACCAGTACGATGAACGTGAGGAAGAATGGAGCGACTATTTGGCTCAATTTCAAGAACTCGTGGCGGCTCATCAACTTACAGGTCAGACCGTAAAACATTTCTTCCTCTCCGTGGTGGGCACTCAAAACTTCGTATTACTGCAGAAACTTTTCCCCCCACGCATCTCCTTGTGATCTAGAATTTGATCAAATAGTAGATGTACTGAACGCTCATTACGAGAGAAAAGTTCTCGTAGCTGCTGCGCGGTACCGATTTTTCAGCCTTAAAAAGTTACCGCAGCAGTAACACCAGGAATGGATTACGGAATTGAAGGGCTTAACCCGCAAATGTAAATTTACTTGCTCTTGTGGACTTCCTTATAGTGACGTGATGTTTTTGAGAGATGCAATTACGCAGAACATTCAGGACCTCGGAATTAGGGCAGGCAGCAATTCTTAAACAGTCTGACCCCTCATTAGACAGTGTACTGCAGCTTATTGAAGCACATGATACCTTTGACTTAGCAGATGTAGAAATGCAAAGCCACAGTGTTAATTCGGTGCACCGTAATGGACGCTTTCGTAGTCATAGTTCTCAGTCTAGCACTAGTGATTACTTTTCTCCCGGCCATGCTCAACAGACAGTGTACAGCAGCCAGTGTAAAAGTGCAACACAAAGGTCACTCCGTCGTGTTAGAAACAGTACTTTGAATAACAGGCACCAAAGTTCATTTCAGAAAAATGTACATAAATCTTGCCCCGATAGTGTATCTTTTCTCAAGCGTGTGCATTGCCCTAGTTGCAACGCAACCTGTTATCAATGTGGCACATCAGGACATGTACAGTCTGTGTGTATGCAAATTAAAAACTCAAAGAACGGTACCGTTAGAAACAGTGCTTCACAGAGTGCGAGAACAGTTCATTCTGTAAATGTGATACACGCTGTGGACTTTGATAGTGCTTCTATTGATTCTCACATGCAAGACGGTTCTGCGCCTACGGCAAAACTATGTAGTGAGCCACGTCGCAAGCGCCGACAAGCGAGTGCAACTGTGCAACAGAAAAGGGTTCGGAACAAGCAAAATGACTATGTACAGTGAAATCCTGCAGTGAAACTAGTGCCTTCTGCAACTGCTGATTGTGCTCAGTACTGTGTAGCTAGTGACAGTAGACCTGATGTAGCTACTCAAAGTAATTTTAGTGCAGCAGCCTCGCATTGCGTGGACGCCGATCCGGCGGTAGTGCCATTTAGTGACAGTGTTGTTAATCCGCTGTGTGCCGATTCTGCACCGCTTACTTCCATACGCAGCCCGTGCATGCGCAAGGCCAGCAAACAAACTGTAGTAGACGTTGCCCACATTCGCGCACCTGTCGAGCGCCACAAGCAAAAACTTTTTGTGACTATCAATAGAAAATAAGACTGTGAAATTTCAGCTCGACACTGGTTCCGCTGTCACATTAATGAATAAAGACACTTATGAATTTCTGGGTTCGCCAAAATTGTCGCCGTCTCAACAAGTGCTAACAGCATATACAGGTCAAAATATTCCCGTGCTAGGAACGTGTAGCCTGCCCGCCTCTTTTCAAGGTGTAACAAAAACAGTTTCTTTTGTAGTTCTTCAGGCCAAATCTACACAGAACATTTTTGGACTAGATGCATTTGACTTGTTTGGGTTATCGATTCAAAGAGATGTGCTTCAAATTTCGTCAGTTGTGCCTCAGGGCAAAATAAATGCATTGTGTGAAAAATATAGTGACTTGTTTTCGCCGGAACTAGTTTGTGTAATTTTTTTTTTTTTTTTTTTTTTTTGCGACGAGGATTGGATTCAGCATATCGCCATTGCACCTTTTCACCCACAGTCCAATGGTGAAGCAGAACATTTCGTTCGAACATTCAAGTCTCACATGGAAAAGATGAAAGGTCAGTACTGCAGGCAGCAAATTTTCCTGTCTACGTATTGGTGCATGCCACGTGACGGCCCATCTCCTGCTGAGCTGCTACTGCCGCCGTCACCGCACTCTCCTTCACCTGCTGCAGCCTCCCACGCACCGAGTCGGTTCGTATGGCGCTTCGCGTTTTCAGGTTTCGACGCCGGTGCTGTACAGGGTGTTTGCTGGGAAGAAAACGTGGATGCCGGGCACCCTTCAGCGCGTGCTCAGTCGCAATATGTTTGTTGTACGTTCTTCCACAGGGTCGGAGTTGCGGCGCCACGCAAACCAACTGCGCCTGCACAGGCCTCGCAATCCTGTCTCGGGTTTCTTGATTCCAGACCGAGTTCACCGCCAGGGTGCACAGCCATATAGCTCGCTCCGGGTCCAGCTTCCCCGGACTACGAGATCATCCTGATGGACGTCGACACGCCTCCGACGCAGTCGTCGCCGCCGCTGTCGCCGCCTCAGATGACAGCATCACCGAGAAGGACTCCGGGACCGTGCGGGCCGCCCCCGGCTTGGGCCACGCACCTCAGAAGAAGATGACCTGCTCCCTCTGGGCGGAGGCGTGCACCCTTCCCCTAGTTTTGGTGGATTTCCCGGGGGATCGCAAGGTAGATGCCAGGGCACGGACGGCGTCTCGATCCCAGCCTCTGCTACAACGCCCGTCCCACCAGTAACGCCGCCGCCCAGGCCCTCCTCCCAGTGCCGTTGCCGTGGCCCTCAGCCCTACACCATGGCGGCGCGGCAGTTTGGGGGGGAGGGGTGTGGTGTCACACAAGTCTAAAGTGCACGCCACCTACTTTCGCCGCGCGCCGCCATGCACGCACGGCGCGGCGTTCTTACGACATCAGCCACGAGTGCCCTCTGCTACAACTCCGCTCGTGGCCACCACTGAACGACATCATTCACTTGGAACTGAGATAGGAACCAGTTACTTGAGAATCAGATAGGCACCAGTTAAGACTTGGCTATTGGATAGGCACTAAAAATCATTAGTAGGCAGGCCTCTATCTAATCTATGTATCAGCATTCTGCAGTCAAGAACTATGTAAAAGTTAAGTATTACTAAGTCTCTAAAAAATATATATCTCGTTCTAATTTACTCTAGTGTTTCTAGTTTCTGCTGTCCCACTGGCTGGTAACCACCTACCTGCACAAGCATGCATCCTTTATTCCTGTGTCGGTCTCTTTCTACTCGGCCACTGACACCTACGACGGAAACGAGACGCAAAAGCGGCGACGAGGCTGGGACACAAAAGTTTTAAAGGGGGAATAATTTTTTTTTTAACAAAGCTTTGCCTTTGAAAATGCAAAGTCTAAATGTGAAAGGCATAAACAAATTGTTGGGTGTGATCAAAATATTTATATTATTTTCAAATGCATCCAAATGACCACTGGAGTCTAAGGCAGACAGTAAGGTCTATAAACATAGTTTTGCCTTTCTGGAATCTTAAGTCACAAAGTGTGAAATTAATCATGAGTTCCTTCAATTCCCCTAACTCTAAACTGTCTTTAGCCAGTATGACTTCTACCAGTTTTCCATTTGTCTGGAAATAATTATTGGTAGTACTTTGCAACCATTAGATATACAACTGATAATTCTGTAATATTCACACCTGCTTTCTTTGGAACTGGAATTATTTTATGTGAGACTCAGCATTCTTACAAAATAAATGTTGCTTCATTAAGTTTTGGGAATGCAGCCACATAAAATTAACTAGTTCTAATAATTCGGCTGCATAACATTCAGCTCTTGCTCCATATTTTTAAGCCCACACTTCCAGCCCATGCACGTGTGGCCATGGGTAACACTCACCATATAGGTTGACTGTTGACACAGAAGTTATCTGACTACATTTTGTTTGTATCTACATTTACACAGATAGTTTGCAAGTCACACTGAAATGCGTGGAAGAGGGTTCATAGAGCCACTTTTATGATATGTCTCTGTAATTCCATTGTCTAATAGCTCGCTCAAAATAAAACACCTAAATTTTTCAGTTTTCTCTTATATTATTGTGATGATCATGTCTCCCTACGTAGTTGGGTACCAACAAAATATGTTCACATTCCAAAGAAAAAGCTGGCAAAAGAAATTTTGCAAATAGATCTTGTCGCAACAAATAACGCCTTTCTTTCAATGATTTCCACCCCAACTCGTGCATAATTTCCATGACACTCTCTCCCTTATATCATGATAACAAAAGACCAGCTGCCCTTCTCTGAACTTTCTCTAAATCATCTATCAATCCCACCTGGTTTGGATCCCACAATGCATAGCCATACTCTAAAATAGGATCACAAGTCTAATAATAATAATAATAATAATAATAATAATAATAATAATAATAATATAGTTTTCTATTCTGGTCATGGAACAAGTCAATACATGAAGTTTAACACAAGAATGGTAATAGTCCTATGCACACAAAACTCTTAAGACTAAGTGAAAAGAATCAATAAAGAATAAAAAATTAGCTTAATTGCTTAATTTTTGTAGGAGTTCCTCGACAGAATAGAAGGAGTGAACCATGAGGTAAAGTGAGATGTGAAAGTGTGTGGGTTAGTGCTAAGATTCTGTAGTTCTTGTGGCAGCTTATTGAAATCAGATGGTGCAGAATACTGCACACCTTTCTGTACAAGTATCAAGGTGCTGTGATGCAAATGTAGATTCGACTTCTGTCTAGTATTTACCAAGTGAAAACTACTAACTCATGGGAATAAGCTGATATTATTAACAACAAACAACATTAAAGAAAAAACATATTGTGACACCAATGTCAAAATTCCCAGACTACTGAAAAGGGGTCGACATGATGTTCGTGAACTTATACCACATATTGCTCGAACCGCCCATTGCTGAGCCAAAAATATCCTTTTTGTTTCAGTCGAGCTACCCCAAAAAATAACGCCATACATCATAAGTGAGTGAAAATAAGCATAGTAGATACTTTTAGTGTTGAAAAATCACTTATTTCAGATATTGTTCTAATGGTAAATATAGCAGAATTTAGTTTTGGAACAAGATCCAGAACATGGGCTTTCAATTTTTCAGTCTCACTTATCATATGCCCATTATGTGTAATTAAAATGTCAGCTTTCGTCAAATTATGTGTTAGAAATTGTAAAAATTGAGTTTTATTGTGATTTATCAACTTGTTACCTACAAGCCATGATCTTATCTCTTGAACTGCATTGTTCGATACAGCATCAACATTACAAACAACATCCTTCACTACCAAGCTGGTATCATCAGTAAACAAAAATATTTTACAATCACCTGTTATACTCTAAGGCATATCATTTATATAAATAAGAAACAGCAATGGTCCCAAAACAGACCCCTGGGGCACCCCACACTTAATTGTGCTCTATTGGGATTTTAGGTCATAGCCATTTTCTACACTGCGGAGAATTACCTTCTGTTTTCTGTTATTAAGGTAAGAGGTGAACCAGTTATGAGCTACTCCCCGTATTCCATAATGTTCCAACTTCTGTAACAATATTTTGTGATCAACACAATCAAATGCTTTTGTTAAATCAAAGAAGATGCCTAATGTCTGCAGCCTCTTATTTAACCCATCAAGTGCCTCACAGAGAAACAAAAATATAATAATGGAAAGTCCAGGTTGGAATAAATAATATAATGAGGACAGTTACAACTCACCGCAAAGACGTGGCGACGAGATGCGACAGGCACATACAAAAGACACACACATACAACACATTCAGCTATCGGCCATGGCCTTCTTCAGAAATAGAGCACTCACGCAATCACACAGGCACACAACACAGTCATACAACCATCACCTCCGACTGCCACACTTCGAATCCAGTGTGGCAGTCGGAGGTGATGGTTGTATGACTGTGTTGTGTGCCTGTGTGATTGCGTGAGTGCTCTATTTCTGAAGAAGGCCATGGCCGATAGCTGAATGTGTTGTATGTGTGTGTCTTTTGTATGTGCCTGTCGCATCTCGTCGCCACGTCTTTGCGGTGAGTTGTAACTGTCCTCATTATATTATTTAAACAAAAATATAGCATTTTCAGTCGTTAAACCACTTCTAAAACCAAACTGTACGTTTGACAGGAAATTATGTGAACTGAAATGATCAATTAATCTTCAATATATAGTCTTTTCAGTAACTTTAGGAAAAACTGATGGCATAGAAATAGGTCTATAGTTATCTGCATTATCCCTTTCTCCTTTTTTATAAAGTGGTTGCACTACTGAGTACTTTAATCTGTCAGGAAACTGACCATTTTGAAAGGAAATATTGCAAATATGGCTTAGTACTGGGCTAACATATGGAGAACAGTACTTTAGAATTCTGCTAGATACCCCATCATATCCACAACAGTCCTTAGTGATTTAATTATTGTCTCTATCTCCCCTATGGAAGTATCATGGAGGACCATTTCAGGTAACAGCCTCAGAAAGGCATTTTCTAAAAATGTTATATGATTACCTGTAGAAACTAGGGTTCTGTTTAGTTCACCTACTATGTTCAGAAAGTGATTACAGAATACAGCAGAGAGCGCCCCTCTAATAATGAAGAATGAACAAAAATATTGTCAATGGTAGAACTGCTACTGCCTTGCACTCTCGTTGGAAAAACAATGTTTGCATCAGGTTATAGGAATTAAATAGATCTAACAGTTGACTTTTTCTTGAGCTATGACTTACACAATTAACATTGAAATCTCCACACATAACTAAATTTTTGTACTTCCTATAAAGTGAACCCAGAACCAATTCCAGCTTGGGCAGAAACATATTAAAGTCTGAGTCAAGGGACTTATAAATAACAACAATTACTAGTTTAGTTTCATTAACATTAACAACTCCTGCACAACATTCAAATATCTTTTCTGTGCAGAGTTTTGAAAAACTGATTGACTCCGATGAAAAACAGTTTTTAACATACATGGCCACTTCTCCACACTGCAAGGAACTCCTAGAGAAGAAGGCAGCTAACCTGTATCCTGGCAAAGGAAGTCTCACTTAAAAAGTGCTCTGAAGTACCAATAATGTCAGAGTCAATATCAATAAACAGTTCATTAACTTTACCTCTGATACCCTGTATATTTTGATGAAAAATAGTAATTCTCTTATTGCTTAGATTCTTAAACTTTGTCGAAAGTGGTTCCTTTGTTAGAGAGACTTCCTTTAAGCAGGAATACCTATCAGTTGTCCTCAATCTAAAAAAGGTGTGGCCCTAACACCAACTACTACAGGAATTTTTCCATGATGAACACCCCCACCCCCTATTACACTGTCACCTATGAGCTTCGCCAACCTCTCCTTCCCATACCTATTGAGGTGCAGACCATGCCTAGTGATATTCGACCTTTTGATAGTCTCAACTGGCACCACCACCATCATCAGCGCCCCCTCAAGCCACATGTTAATATGCCTGACAGATGTATTAAGATGAGGCCTATCATGGTAGTGAAACAGCTGCACGAAATGCACATTCGTGCCACCTGTTTGAGTTGCTATCCTTTCCAGACCAGCACCTATATCATACTCCCCATCCCTATCAAGACTATTCTCGGCCCCACCCACTATAACTACCTGATCCTCTTTTGAGGAATTCCTACACAAGTCCCCTATGTTACAAGTAACCTGAGCTAACCCTGCACTAGGCTTCACTATGCTGGTGACCTGGTACTCACTCCCAAGGACTTCCTGCAACTGTTCGCCAACACCTCTGCCATGAGAACTGCCTAGCAGCAGAATCTTCTTCCTAAGCGATCTATCTACAGATTTCAGCTTCCTAACAGCTGAGGTCTGCGGCAGACATCCTACACCTACAGCTACATGAGGTTCAAATCCACTCAACTCTGACAGTTGGTCAAACCTATTTGTAACTTGCAATGTGAAGCTATCTAAATACCTCCTCCTAGCTACCTTCTTGCCAACTGCCAGTTCCCATTCCCCAGCCCCCCTTCCCCTCCTCAGCCTACCTAGTTCCTCTTCAGTATTTTTCAACTGCATATGAAGGGCGCAGATCAAACGCTCCTGCTCCTCTATCATCTTATTCCTGCTGCTTATCCTACAATTCCAGGACAGAATCTCACCAGTGCCCACTGGCTTCCCCACTACATTCCCCACCATGAAAATACTTACTACAAATCCCACACTGCAGCCCACTACGCACAACCTTACGACAGAGCCCACCCTTTTCACTCATGGTAAAATTTTACAATTACTTGTTAAGAAAAACTAGATGTCTACGTTATGTAAGTTACTTTTCTACAAATACCTTAACTACAGCAAGCAACAAATCTCAGTCTCTACAAATCAAGTAACAACAAATAATACAACTACTAGTATAAAAAAAAAAAAAAAGAGTAAATAACAGCAGCATAAAAAAAATTTACACTGTTGCTTGTATAAACAAGAACAAAGTCAAATGTCACTAATAAACTAACTAAACACAGTGAGAACACAGGAGTTATCAAATACTGTAATGGAAAGTTTCCCAACTGCAATAAAAACAACAAGAAGACACCGGTTGAAAAGTACTAAATTTAAAAAATAACCAGCGTGCTAACACCTTTGAAATCTACTAACGTTAATAATGTAACCAAATTACACAAACACTTATTGGAGACCACTACGGCTGGAACTGCTCGCCACCAGATGTAAACAAAGCACTACGACGTCGATACCAGCGCACACGCGAACACAAAGTAAACACCAATCAAACCAAATAAGGCACAACAAGCGTTAGTGTAGACAGTGTCCCTAGTAGAATTGTTACACCTTCTAAGTCTCCTGCCAATGAAACACAAGTCTTTGGTTCGCCTTCCCTACAATATTTGCTATGTGTGGCTAGAAGCCAAATCCAAATCTGTAGAATAATGTATAACTAGGGGGAAAACAGATACAGGAAAACAAAAGTGACATTCGGAGACAAGAAAAATTGCCATACTAAGTAAAGAAGGGAAACCTGGAAGGAAGAAAGAGTATATAGAGGGGTTCTACCAAGCAAAAGAACTTTGAGACAATTTTGTAGGAATGGAAGAAGAAGTAGATGAAGATGAAACAGGAGATACTATATTGAGAGATGAATTTGACTGAGCACTGAAAGACCTTAGTTGAAACAAGGCCCCTGGAGCAGATGACATTCCCTCAGAGCTACTGAAGTCTCTGAGAGAACAAGAAGACACCGGTTGAAAAGTACTAAATTTAAAAAATAACCAGCGTGCTAACACCTTTGAAATCTACTAACGTTAATAATGTAACCAAATTACACAAACACTTATTGGAGACCACTACGGCTGGAACTGCTCGCCACCAGATGTAAACAAAGCACTACGACGTCGATACCAGCGCACACGCGAACACAAAGTAAACACCAATCAAACCAAATAAGGCACAACAAGCGTTAGTGTAGACAGTGTCCCTAGTAGAATTGTTACACCTTCTAAGTCTCCTGCCAATGAAACACAAGTCTTTGGTTCGCCTTCCCTACAATATTTGCTATGTGTGGCTAGAAGCCAAATCCAAATCTGTAGAATAATGTATAACTAGGGGGAAAACAGATACAGGAAAACAAAAGTGACATTCGGAGACAAGAAAAATTGCCATACTAAGTAAAGAAGGGAAACCTGGAAGGAAGAAAGAGTATATAGAGGGGTTCTACCAAGCAAAAGAACTTTGAGACAATTTTGTAGGAATGGAAGAAGAAGTAGATGAAGATGAAACAGGAGATACTATATTGAGAGATGAATTTGACTGAGCACTGAAAGACCTTAGTTGAAACAAGGCCCCTGGAGCAGATGACATTCCCTCAGAGCTACTGAAGTCTCTGAGAGAACCAGTGATGATAAAACTATTTCACCTGGTGAATAAGATGTATGAGACAGGCAAAATACCCTCAGACTTTACGAAAAATATAATAATCCCCACTCCAAAGAAAGCAGGCACAAACAGGTGTGAAAATTACAGAACCATCGTTTAAAAAATCGTGGCTGCAAAATTTTAACATGAATTTTTTACAGAATAATAGAAAGGCTGATAGATGCTGACCTCAGGAAAGATCAGTTCGGATTCAGGAGAAATGTAATACGGGAGCCAATTTACTGATGGAAATTCTCCACAGAGATGATAAATTATTCTTCAAAAGAGACAGATTGGCTGGCCAGTACTTACTTTTGTGCTGTACCGCCGATAGTCACACAAAGAAAGAAAAAATAGGGCAAGCATTCGGAACAGGATTCCTCCATAGGTACGAGAGAAGGGAAGAAAAAAAAAGCAGTGGGAACATAAGGGGAAAGTAACCCAGAAGCATCCCCTTAGTCACCCAGTACCATACTGGCCTGGAATGCCTCAACAAATTGCTCCAACAGGCCTATGCCTTTCTCAAGTCATGCCCTGAAATGAGATCATTGCTCCAAAGTATCCCTCCTCACACCATCAGAGTATCCTTTCACCATCCTCTGCAACATCGTCATCCAACCTTACAACATCCCAAAACCACCCTCCCTACCTAATGGCTCCTACCCCTGAAACTGATCCCGCTGCAAAACCTGTCCAATGCATCCTCCTACAACCACATACTCCAGCCCCACCACAGGAAAAACCTACCCTATTCAAGGCAGGGCCACATGCAAAACAAAACATCATTTATCAACTGACGTGTCCACTGTGCGGGCCTTTTATGATAGTATGACCATCAAGAAATTGGCTGAGTGGACGTATGGTCACAGATGGACTGTTCACCTGGGGGACACCCAATATCCAGAGTTAAGGAGATGGGAACTTGCCTCGTCCAACATTCCTCTCCTCTCGCCATCCTCTTGGCCTAAGTTTACACTAACCTCTCCCTCCATCTTCAACATACTTATCCATTACTCATTTCCAACCAGTCTTCTGAATATTAAGACGAAAAATGCCTAGCAGGAAAAATTAAATATAAAAAATAGACGAAGATTACTCACCAGTCAAAGGAGCACAGGTGTAATAGCATCACAAATAAATAAATGAATCACACACACACACACACACACACACACACACACACACACACACGAATGCTAGCTTTCGCAGCCTAGCTGCTTCATCAGGCAGAAGGGAAGGAGAAGGAAAAGGAAATGATGAGGGTTTTAAGGACGGGGGTAAGGAGCCATTCCAATCCTGGGAGAGGAAAGACTTACCTTGGGGGAAAAAATGGAGGGTAAACAAATGCACCCACACCCACACATTCACCTGTGTGGGTGTGTGTGCGCATTTGTTTACCCTCCATTTTTCCCCCAAGGTAAGTCTTTCCTCTCCCGGGATTGGAATGGCTCCTTACCCCCTTCCTTAAAACCCTCTTCATCTCCTTTTCCTTCTCCTTCCCTTCTGCCTGATGAAGCAGCTAGGCTGCAAAAGCTAGCATTCGTGTGTGTGTGTGTGTGTGTGTGTGTGTGTGTGTGATTCATTTATTTATTTGTGATGCTATTACACCTGTGCTCCTTCGCCTGGTGAGTAATCTTCATCTATTTTATATATATATATTTGAGTTTGAGTGCACTGAGTTTGAGTGCACATGTGTGCATTGCATGTGTTTCTCTACATCTTTCCCTGTTAATCAAAAACATTTTAAATAACCCCCCCCCCTCTTCCGCTCCCCACTCAGCATAATTCAGTTCACTCATCTTTACTTCTCTATCCTCTTTGGTTATGTATATCTTCTTTGGCATGGTTCAGTACTAATATAGAGTA
Source organism: Locusta migratoria (assembly GCA_026315105.1). Lineage (NCBI taxonomy): Eukaryota > Metazoa > Arthropoda > Insecta > Orthoptera > Acrididae > Locusta > Locusta migratoria. The sequence goes on from CM048747.1 coordinate 45,179,165, forward strand.
TCTTTGACTTTCACAATTCTCAATCATCATCCTCATGACCTAGGTTGTGAATTGCCTTTCCCTTCTGTTCTCACTGCTTTTTTCCTTCCCTTCTCTCCTATCCGATCAAGGAACCCTGTTCCGAAAGCTTGTACTATTTTTTCTTCCTTTTTGTGACTATTAATGGTACAGCATAAAGGTCAGACACTATCTCTTTTGAAGAATAATTTATAACTTATCTTAGAAAATAGATTAAGGAAAGGCAAACCTACATTTCTAGCTTTTGTAGATTTGGAGAAAGCTTTTGACAATGTTGATTGGAATAAACTCCCTTCAAATTCTAAAGTCAGCAGGGGTAAAATATAGGGAACAGAAGGTTATTCACAACTTGTATATTAACCAAACAGCTGTTATTACAGTTGAAGCGCATGACAGGGTCGCAGAGGTTGGGAAGGGAGTAAAACAGGGTTGTAGTCTTTCCCCAGTGTTATTCAATTTGTACAGTGTTCAAGCTGTGAAGGAAAGCAAAGAGAAATTTGGAAAAGGAATTAGGGTTCAGGGTCATGAAATGAAGACTATGGGGTTTGCCGATGACATCATAGTCAGAAACAACAAAGGATCCGGAAGAGCAATTGAACGGAATGGACAGTATGTTGAAAGGAGCGTATAAAATGAACATTAACAAGAGCATAAGAAAAACAGCCCTGTGGTCCTTTTGAAAGAACCATTTTTTATTAACTGAATTCTGAAACCAAAGAAAACCAAAATTTAGGTGAGAAGACATGAAACTTGCTTTAAGTTCAATGGTTACCACTTTGTCACCTCGGTTAGTTACCTCCCACGCCTTATTCTGAGTCCCATTACAGATACTAATAATAGAAACTCCAGGATGGAATTAATAATATAGTAATAAGGATAGTTTACAACTCACGACAAAGACATGGTGACAAGCTGGAACAGGTACATAAAAAAAAGACAGACATACAACACTTTCAGCTATTGAGCTATTGGCCATGGCCTTCTTTAGAAAATAGAACATTCACTCAATCACAAAGGCACACAACACAGTCACACAAGCGTCACCTTCGGCTGCCACACTTTGAATCACGCTCTGTGGTGTGTAAATAGTGGAGGGAGAGGGGGGGGATGGGTACAACACGGCCTAGATGGGAGTAACGAGATGCCGCTTAGGAATGGAGTGGAGAGGCGGGTGAGGGGAGAAAAATAAAATAAACAAATTAAATGACTTTTTTAATATATTTTATTTTATTTTCCCCCCATCACCCACCTCCCCACTCCATTCCTAAGCAGCATCTAATTACTGTTATCTAGGCCATGTTGTATCCATCCCCATCACCCGGACGCAACCTTCCTATCCCCCCTCCCCTCTCTCCCCTATTTACACACCACAGAGCGTGATTCGAAGTGTGGAAGCCGGAGGTGACAGTTGTATGACTGTGTTGTGTGCCTTTGTGATTGTGTGAATGTTCTATTTTCTGAAGAAGGCGATGTTTTGTATGTCTTTTTTATGTGCATGTCACAGCTGGTTACCACGTCTTTGCAGTGAGTTGTGAACTGTACTTATTACTATAATATTGTTAATAGCATTGCATATACCTGTATTAAGATTAGGAGACATGGAACACTGACTTAGTAATCCCTATACTTATAAGACACATTTGTTGTCTGTCTGTCCTCTTATAACTCAACATCCAGACAACCAAATAACGTGAAATTTGGTACACATACACAAAATTACATAGGGAAGTTTCTTGAACAGGTTTTGTTCCATTGTTTGGAAAACCAACAGGAAAATTTGAGAAAAAGTGAAAGTGAGTTTCAATGAGTCTGTGTAAATCTATGTGTGTGTGTGTGCGTGCGTGTGTGTGTGTGTGTGTGTGTGTGTGTGTGTGTGTGTGTGTGTGTGTGTGTGTGGTCTTGTGTACTTGCAGTGTGCATGCATTTTCTATATATATATTTATTTTATTTTATTTTATTTTATTTTCTCCCCTCATCCGCCTCCCCACTCCATTCCTAAGCTACATCTCGTTATTCCCATCCAACCCATCCCCACCACCGTGACGTAACCTTTCTATCCCCTCCCCCTCCCCTCCCCTCCCGTCCCCGATTCGCTGCAGAGCGTGATTCGAAGTGTGGCAGTCGGAGGTGATGGTTGCATGACTGTGTTGTGTGCCTGTGTGATAGCGTGAGTGCTCTATTTTCTGAAGAAGGCCATGGCCGATAGCTGAATGTGTTGTATGTGTGTGTGTCTTTTGTATGTGCCTGTCGCAGCTCGTCGCCACGTCTTTGCGGTGAGTTGTAAACTGTCCTCACTATATTATTTATTCCAACCTGGACTTTCCATTATTATATATATCTTTGCACTGATATTTATGAAATTTTGCACGATTTATCTTCAAAACAAGAGGAAGGGCACTGTCTACATAAAATTTCGTTCAGTGCATGGTGTAGGTTACTTATGGATTTCGCTAAAATCCACAGTTTTGCACCGATCTTGATGAAATTTTGTACACTTGACCTTGAAAACAAGATGAAGGTTACTGTCTACATATAAGACGCATTTGTCACAGGGCCAGTCTTTTGGCATTGCCGGTATAGACTTGCAGACACCATACTTCTCTCATGGACAGTTGTAAGCCTGCTCCAGAGTGGGCGAAGACAAAAATCTTTTTGTACATACTCCAAATGGAACTGCCAAAAATGTTTATCGCATTGCTTTAACATAAATGTACCCTGTTATTAAATGAAAATAAACGGTCTTTTACACTTCTACAGAAAACCTTATTTTAAACCCAGGCATAGCCAGGTACTTCCAGCCAGTGTTAAACATAAAACAAATCCATGTCAATGGTCTACAGTAGTAATAATCTAATTTACAATTATGAGCAATGAAGTTTGTGTGACTCATTGGTTAAAACTGGACATTGAGACTTATTTGTGGAGGGTGTAAAGACATCCAAAGATTCTACAACAAATTTAATTGTAAGGAAAAATGATTAACAAGTGTATCACAACCATATACCTCAACATACTACAAAGAAGAGATTGACACTCTCAAGAAACTTACTCTTATTGCGTTTTTCGGTAAAACTGCTTTGGATTCTACTGTCAGCTCCTTGTGTTGACTCAAAAGCCGTAAATTCATGACGTATTTGGCCAGTAGTCATACCACCGCTCCTATTGACAACATTTTGTTTTTTGGTATTCAGTTGACTACAGGAAACACTAGAATCTTCAGATTCTGACCAATTTCGTTTTAACTTAATTCTTTCACTTCCTTGCACTTCAGTTTTTTCTTGTTCACAATTTATACTGTTCTTTCCCATGTTGAGCCAGTCATTCGAAGGCCTAAAGTTCTCCGATATTTCACGAACAGCCCACACAGGGCACTTGGGCTCTTCCTTCACAAAGTGACCTACACCTCGTGAAGTAGAAACCACATTAGCTCCAGAAATGGGAGCACACCCTCTATTCACTATCTTGATATTCCTTTCTTCATGTGGATTATCTGCTGACTTGGTATCCAGATTTATTACTCCACAGTCTCCCTGTGAAGAAAAAGATGTATTAATGGCACAGTACTAACAAAGACAAAAATAAATTTCACAAAATTAACATTCAATGGTTTTTAAACCATTAAAAGATTTACAACTGTAATTACAATTTTTATTTAATGGATTTGGTACAGGAAAATAAAGTAAATAAAAATCATGAAAGATACATCAAAATCTTATGTTAAAAGGAAAATTCTACTTATTTTCCAACGAACATTTTATACGGATTCAAAGAAAATTAAAACTTCCCCCACTCTTAAGCAACAAATTATCACAGTGTCACTTATAATAGACAATACAGATTTAAACAGCACTGTCACAGATGATACAGTGCGTAGCCAATAATGGAAAGAGGAGTGAAAGGTTCCTAATGATTTTTTTGAAAAAAAGAGCTGTTCGTTCCAATTTTAAGGAAACATCATCAAATGTGTGTCGGAAAGTGGATATTTATACATGGTTGTTACATTATCACAGTTTATCTTCAGATTTTTCTGAAAATGCATTTTCATTTGTTTAGTAAATTTAGCAAATCATGGAATAAACTGTTTTTTTCCTAAGAGTACTTATTGCACTATTTTGCAGATTTTTGCTCACCATAATCAACCTTGGTCACAAGTGAATTATAAACGTAAACTTCCTCACGAATCACAAAGCCAACCGTTTGAAAACCTACTCATACTTGTGCATATTACTGCCTACGGAGTACATATTTTTGCATACCTGGTGCAACTTTTTCATACTGAAGCACATCCTCTCAGGTCTTAGGATACTCAGAAATTGACATCACCATCCCCCCCTCACCCAATTTTCCATTTTCTTTACACTACCCCTGACTCAATGGACGCCCTTATCCATCGATCTGCGTACCAACTACATACATCTCATCACTCCCATGTTCTCCAGCACCTGAAGAAACACTCCAAACACCACTTCCACAAGTTATCCAGCCTGATGACGTTCTGCCGCATTGGAGCACCACTATCCATTCCTTATCCTACCCCAGTGTTCCTCAACTGCTGCAGCTGGGAGGTCGGGGCCGAAGGTAGATGCGTAGACGGCAGCAACCAGGTGGATAAAAGACACTCCGACGAGGGTGGCATTGACTCCCCTCAGGCACCTCTCTCAGGAGTTGCACTGACATCTGATGGATTGGGCTGCTCAACTACCCGTGTTGAGTTGAAATCTGCAGAAGAGGTAGGCGCGTCATGCTGCTGCCCGGAGTTCGATGACTGAGCAGGAACTCGTGGGCGGAGTTGCTCAAGATGATGGGTAATTTCCCCATTCGGCATACAAAGGACACAGAGAAGGTGGCCTTTACAGTGTGTGACAGTTGCTGATGTCCATTTGGAGTGCCTACCACACATTCCAGCCCAAACCGTAACACCCGGACAGAACCTATGATGGGAGTGCTCTCGCTGCACCTGTGGTGGAGGAACTAGCAAGTGAAGCATTGTGTGGGGTTGCCGACCATGTAGCAATTAAAAAAAAATAAAAATAAATAAATAAAACAAATCAAATGTCTGTAAATCTATTGGACCTAACTGCGTGGCCATCAGTCCGTAGCTTACAAACTACTTAAACCTGGGTAAACTAACCTATGGACAAACAAACACACACACACACACACACACACACACACACACACACACACACACACACGCGCGCGCGCGCGCGCGCCCCAGGGAGGACTCGAACCTCCACGGCGAGGAACCACGCGCTCCGCAGCGAGGTGCTTTAGACCGCTTGGCTACTCCACTGCGGCATTTAGCAATTCCACTGGACTCTTGCGCCTAGTGGCGTGAAGTGATATGAAGGCAAGAACCTGTTTAATGCAACATTGGGTGAGGAAGACTGGATATGCATGAGCATCTAATTTTTTTTTTAAGTCCGCACCATTCTCTAAACCTCCCCATTAGAATTAGACTTTGGGTGGAAAGGTGGGGCCACGACATATCGGATACTCCGTTGGGCACAAAACTCTTTGAATTCATGAGAAGTAAATTGTGGTCCCTTGTCTGTAACCAGGGTAACAGGAAGCCTTTCTATGGCAAAGATCTTCAAGAGTGCTGCAATTGTCACAGAGGAAGTCAGGTGCGTGCAGCGTGCAACAAAAGGAAACTTTGAATACACGCCCACAACAAGGAGGCAGTAGGAGTGCAAAAAAGGTCCCGCCTAGTCCCAGGCTGAGGCCGGTTGAGGCCACGGTGAAAGCGAAGCACAGGGTACTGCCTGCTATGTGGCACATGTCTCACATGTATTTACTAGTCATTCAATGTCCGTGTCCATACCCGGCCAGAAAACGTGATGTCACGCCAATGCTTTAGTACAGATGATGCCCCAGGGGTCCGCGTGCAAGAGGTGAAGAACCTCACGCTGGAGAGCACTAGGAATCAATAATCACGGCATACAATTTGCCAGTTGCAGCAAAAGCAATCCGTGTGCACGGCCAGCTGATATTGGAAGTAGTAATAGTTGCGCAGGGGGTCCGAAGCCCATTGAGGAGACTCCTGGCACCCATATTGAACATAACACACTGCTTGACACAACACCGGATCTGACGCCACTGCTGCAGCAAGGCAGTCAGAAGTGAGGGGGAATCTCTCAAGCGTCTGCTATGCCTCATCATCAATGTGGATGCACAGAAGTTCAACATGATCAAAAGCAGCATCTGGTTCAAGCGGCAGACAGACAATGCGTCAGCGTTTGCATGCTTCACTGTAAGGCAGAAATGGATCTCATAGTGAAAACGAGAAAGAAAAAACGCCCAATGCTGAAGCCTTTGTACAGTTTTGTCCAGTAGTGGGGCCGAGGGGTTGAAGAGGGACACGAAAGGCTTGTGATATGTCACTAGATGAAATTTCGTACCATACAGAAAGACATATAATTTCTTAAGAGCATACACAACTGCCAGAGCTTCTTTTTCTATTCGAGAGTACTTTGACTGGGCCATTGTAAGCGTTTTGGAAATGAATGCGATGGGACGCTCAGAGCCATCAGGGAATTGGTGGGAAACAACAGCACCCACCCCATACTGAGACGCATCGGTCGCCAAAACCTAGTGCTGACTGGGGTGGAACGTCATTGAACATGGGGTAGAAAGTAATTTGTTCATAAGTGACATAAAGGCAGCCACACACGTGGGGGACCACTTTAATTTGGCACCTTTCTGTAACAAATCATAGAGGACATGAAAGAGTGGAGGCCCCCGGAATAAATTTGTGATAATATGCAATTTTTCCCAAGAAGGCCTGCAATTCCTTAACAGACGTAGGGCACAGCAATGCTGTCACAGCACGCATGTGGTCCGTAATGGGGGAAACACCTCATACCAATACCTCCAATCCAAGATAATAGTTGGCTGAAAAAATTGATACTTTTTGAGATTGCATTTGACTCCCTTGTCTTGTAACACAGAATAAAGTTCGAAAATTGTTCACATCTTCTAGGCAAGAACAGAGGAGCATATTCAGAACAAAGAGAATTGGTCCAATACTTCTTCATCAGATGTAGAGAACCCGAAGGCTCAATAAGCATCCATAACAAAAAGGGTGACTGTCAAGGTCCAAGACTTCTCCATCAGGTGTAGAGAACCCGAAGGCTTGATAAGCATCCAAAAGGGTGGCTGTCGAGGCTTCATCCTCTAGTAAAAAACATGACTGTGGAGACTACTGAGCGATAGGTCACTGGGACTGTGAATTGACCTAACACAGGAACAGATTGTTGGTTGTAACTCAAAAGCTTCCGCTATGCCGGTTGCAGGAGGGGGGGGGGGGGTGATCCAAGATATAAGTATGTCTGAGAGTTCAGTAATGTGGCTGCTGCCCCGTTTCTACCTGCATCTGCACCGTGCGGTTCGGAACAGATACTTCAATGAAAATCTTGGCAGGAGTGTCTGCAAGTTCCATAACATTATTAATTTCCATTGCCATATCATGGGCCGGTGGTGCCGGTGCCGAGCGGCATAATGAAGAAATGTGCCCCTTCTTCCTACAGTACCGACATGTGGCCCAACAACATGGGCAATCATTACATTCATGGCTAGAAAAATATTCGGGACAAGATGGAATCGGCACCACCCATTTACCAGAGCAAGAAGGTCATCGACTGTACTGTTGAACTGAGCTGTTCTGTCATCGGACCTGTGACTGGAATGGACGGTTTGAGGTAACCGCCTCCACCTCCCTGTCACATCAGCGGAAGAGCGCTGAGTAGAGTAAAGTGTTTAAATAAAGCAGCCCGCCGCCCACACAACCTCGAAAGCCTCAGCAATTTTCAAAACATCGGCCAAGGTGGAGTCATCCTGTTGGACGGCACAGTCGCGGATTTCCCTGTCAGGAGCCAAGTGTACAATAACGTCCCGAACCATGCGATCTGCATAGGATTCCTTGTGAACTTTCGAAATAAAATTATAATGATGGCTAAGCCCCTGCAGTTTGGCCGCCCAAATCCGGTATTACTGATTGGGTTGTTTATGACATTGGTAAAATTCCATGCTAGAGATCACTGTATTCGTCTGCTGGCAGTAATGCCCAGAAAGCAAAGAACACATCTCGTTAAAAGAAATGGTAGATGGATCATGCAATAGCATCAGTTTACACGAAATCTGATACACCTGAGGAGAACACCATGAAAGAGACAAGGCGTGACCAACATAGGGTCCATAACACCAAATGCCTGAAAGTGATTACGTAAATGATGCTCATACTTGTCCCATTCTTCTGTGCTATCATCATAGGAAAGGAAAAGAGGAGGACCCGACAGCAATGCAACATTGCGCAATGAAGTAAACAACTTAGTTAAGAGGTCAATCTGCTGTTTATGCTGCTGCTGCTGCTGCTGCTGCAGCACCTGATGTAACATGGGGTCCTGAATAGTCATAGAGGTGAAGGAAACACACATACGGTACCCTAGAGAAACAAGGAAGAGATCAGACATGCGACCGTAGAACAGGGTCAGTATGGAGGCCGCGGAACATGCATGCAATGCTACTGACTCGTCGCCAAGTGCTATGTTGACTGCTAGCCCACGAAAACATAACACACTTGGTTGAAGTCACACATGAAACTGCTGAAGCGTTGCACCGTGTATGCACACCATCTCGTATAGAGCACACTTTGTGCAGCACTCATGGCGCAACAGGCGGTGGCCAGTAGCACTAGTGTTAACACCATTTTTAATTTCATGATGAGCGAACATATCAGTTTTCCCCTGTATTTAATACAACAATATAGATAGATAATCCTGCCATTCCAGAAAGACAGTATCGCTTGGAATTTGTCAAACAGCGAACTGTAGCTCTTTCTAAGGCCGAGGCAGAATATATGGCAATGGTGGCAGCAGTTCAGGAAGCTCTGTCACATCAGCAGTGGCAAAGTGAACGCAGTCAACAAGAAAATAATGTGTTACTTATAAAATGTGTCAATCAAAGTGCCATATAGTTTGTGTCTGCAAAATTATCATCTGAAGACAAAACACACTGACATTCATCTGCACTTTCTCAGGAATAACATTAGGACGAAGAAAATAAAGTCTGTGTTTATTAAATGATGTGATATGGCAGCTGACATCTTGACTGAAGGAACAATGAATGAAAAAAACATTTGTCCTGTGTGAATAAAATGACGATTTTATTTAAGTATCTAAAAAGTGCAACTTGTAGTGCTGTTTTTACAATTATTGTAAATAAAACGGGTTTGCATTCTGGTGGGGATGTTGGATACAAACGCAAACTACTGTGTGCTTTCGCAATCTTTTTACAATCCAGAGTGCTTATATAAGTATTCTCTAACAATTCTGTTTTTTTATTATATTTGTATAGTCTTTGACTAAATAAAGTTATGCTTATCTGTGTTACATTTGCCATTTAAAAAGGTTTTCTATCATTAATTGCGAACATCCATAGGAAATTTCTTACATTTCGTAATCCAAATTCTTCCGCATCACCTTATTTTAAGCAACTACATCCCATTGCCCTGCTCTTATTAATGTTCATCTCATACTCTCCTTTCACAAAAGACTCAACTTAATTGTTCTTCTACCCCTTTCCAAATTTATCATTGCTATCCTTCAGAGCTTGCTCATTGTACATGCAGTATGGTTTCTCTGAAAGGTGTATATAAATTTTCTTTCCCTATTTTTACCTGTGCTATCTTCAGAATTTTAAAGATTGCATTCCAGTCGACATTGTCAAGCCCCTTCTCAAAACCTATAAACATTTTGCTTTTCCATAATCTATTGTCTAAGTTGTAAAGTGTATATGGGATCACATGCTCCTTTAATTCTCCCCCTGATCGACTTTTACCAGTTTTTTCATTCTTCTGTAAATAATTACTGGCAGTAATTTGCAACTATTACTTAATAAACTAATAGTTCTGTAATAGTCACACTTGCTTTCTTTGGAAATGGAATTACTACATTCTTCTTGAGGTCTGAGTATTTCACCTGTCTCGAGCATTTGGGATACCAAATGGATTATTTTTGTCATGGCAAGTTCTCCCAATGACATCAGTAGCTCTGAGCAAATATCATCTACTTCAGGGGGCCTTTTCTTTATTTATGTCTTCCAGTGCTCTTTCTCACACTACCACATCTCCTCCCTCATCTTCACCTATTTCTGTACCTTTCAACAATAGTGATGTATGTTTATTTACCCTGTATAGCGCCCATTATGTTTCTGCCACTTTTCAGATCTCTCTCTTCATCTGAACTGTTCTACGTCTACATCTACATCCATACTCTGCAAGCCACCTTTCAGTGTGTGGCACAGGACATATTTCATACCATTGTCACTTCCTCCTATTCCAGTCAAAAAAATGCAGGAAAAATGATTGACTATATACCTTTGTGTGAGCCCTAAGCGCTCTAATTTTAACCTTGTGGCCATTTTGCAAGATATATGTAAGAGGAAACAATATACTGCTTGATTCTTCATGAAAGGTACAATCTCAGAACTTTGACAGAAGCCCATACAGCGATACATAACATCTCTCTTGCAGTGTCTGCCACTGGAGTTCCCTAATCATCTTCGTGACACTTTAGCGCTTACTATACGGGCCCACAAAGAATCATGCTGCTCTCCATTGGACACTATGTACTCTATCAACCCCACCTGGTACGAATCCCGCGCTAAAAAGCAAGTGCTGGACAAACAAGAGTTCTGAAACCTACTTCCTTTGTTCATGGACTCTCTACCTGGAGACTTTTCCAATGACCCTGAGTCTGGCATATGCATTCCCCACAAATGCTTTTATATGGTTGTTCCATTTCAAATTGGCCCTTATGTCTATTCCTAGATATTTTATGGAAGTAACTGTTTCCAGTGTTTGTCCTGCTATTGCATAGTTGTATAATAAAGATTCTTTCTTTTTTTATGTAAATGCAGCCCTTTACACTTGTTGATGTTGAGGTTCAATTGCCATTCTTTGCACCATGCGTCAATATGCTGCAGATCCTCTAGCATTTCATTGCCTTTGTCCAGTGTTACGACTTCTCTATATACTACAGCATCAACCGTGAAAGCCTCACTGAACTTTTTATTTTGGAAATCGTAGCTCCTATAAAATTCCCCTGGGGCACATCTGAGATCTCTTTAATATCTGACGATTTCTCTTGATTGAGAATGGCATGTTGAGTTCTGCTAGCAAGAAACGCATGAATCCTGTCACACAGTTGGTCTGATATTCCATATGCTCACACTTTGTTCCTCAGGTGATAGTGCAGAAAGGTATTAGAACGCCTTGTGGACATCAAGAAACACTGCATCTACCTGGGATACTAGATCTACTGTCCTCTGGATCTTATATATGAATAGTGCAAGCTACGTTTCACATCACTGCTTTTGGATCCATGTTAATTCCTACAAAGGTGATTTCCGCTCTCAAGAAATGACATACTACTCTAACATAAAATGTGCTCCAAAATATAGGACTACAACTTTGTGCTTGTAATCTATGACCCTTCTTGTAAATCTGAACGTCCTGCCTTTTTTCCAATCCTTAGGAAAGCTATGGTCCTCTAGAGCCTTTTGGTACACTGCTGCTAGAAGGAGGGCAAGTTCCTTTGCATACTCTGAGTTGTTGTTGTTATTGTTGTGATTTTGGGGGGACAAAACATCTAGGTCGTCAGTCCCCTATTCCGACAAAGAAATCACTATCAGAAGTTTAAAAAATAAATAAATAAATAAATAAATAGTGAGAATGGAGGCTGACAAAAGGGGACAGACTGACAATGAAAAGGTCATTGACAAAAGAAAGATGTGTAGGTATAAGAGAGAGAGAGAGAAAGAAAGAAAGAAAGAAAGAAAGTCTAGAACTAAGTTGACAGCAAAATACCATGGCTGGCTGATCACAAAGATAATACAAGATGAGGCAGCCACGCTGCACACACTAAAAATCCATAGGAATTTTACATAAAAACCCTTAAAAAGCCTTTAAAAGTGCTGGATAGGTGGGGACCTGAGATATCAGGTTATAGCACCCACCATTAAATGGAATTGTAGAAACCAGTTACGCAAATAAAAAGGAAAACGGAGTTAGCCATGGAAGCATTGACACTTAAGACTACGTGTAGTGCATCTTGTAGATTAAAAGACTCCTGCAAGTTGGCTAAAACTGGAAAGTCCATCAAAAGATGGACTATAGTCAGTGCTGCTCCACACCGACACACAGGCAGGACCTCACAGCAAAGGAGATGGCCATGTGTCAGCCAAGTGTGACCAATGCGGAGCCAGCACAGGACTACTGAATCCCAGTGGGAAGACCACATGGAGGAATGCCACACAGCTGCAGTCTCCTTTAAAGTCCTTAGTTTGTTGAGCGTGAGCAGGCTACACCACTCAGTAGTCCAAAGCTCACGAACTCTCCGTTTAAGCACCAACCGGAGATCAGACACCAGAATACCAATCTCTGATACAGGCGCACTGACAGCCTGTTTGGCAAACCGATCAGCTCATTCGTTTCCCTGGATGCCAATGTGACCTGGAGACCAAAAAAAGAACACTGATCGGCCAGACCGGACAAGGGCAAAGTGAGTCTCTTGGATAGCCAACACTAGAGGAGAATGCGGGTAACGCTGGTCCAGAGTGTGAAGGCTGCTCAGGGAGTCACTGCAAAGGAGGAAAGACTCACCTGAGCATGAGCGCATATGCTCGAGAGCACGGAAAATGGCTACCAGCTCTGCAGTATAAATACTGCAACCATCCGGCAGAGATCTCTGCTCAACATGATCACCATGTACAAAGGCAAAGCCAACACAACCGTCAACCAATGAACCATCTGTATAAACTAGGTTATAACCAGGGAACTCGGCAACGACTGCAAAAAATTGACGACAGAGGGCCTCAGGGGGAACTGAGTCCTTGGGCCCACAAGCCAAGGCTGTGGTAGGCACCATGGAGGTGTACATGCATGGACCAAAAATGGAGGTGGAATCAAATAGGACACCAGTTCCAACAGGAAGGACCGGACACGGATGGCTATCGTGTGTCCCGACCTTGGTCGCTGTTGTTGGAGATGGACGGCCATGCAGAGAAAAGTAGGCAGTAGTTGGTGTGGCTTTGCAAGCTATACACATGGGCTGCATAGGCTGCAAGCAGTTGTTGGCGTTGGACCCATAAAGGCGGAATCCCAGCCTCCACAAGTAAACTGGTCACGGGGCTGGTACAAAAGGCTTTTGTTGCAATGCGAGCCCCACAGTGGTGAATGGGGTCCAGCAAGTGTAATGCCAAAGGTGAAGTAGAATCATAAACAACACACCCAAAATCTAAATGGGACTGCACCAAGGCTTTATACAGCTGCAATAGGTTGGAGCAATCAGCACCCCATGTGGTGTGACCTAGTCAGCACAGAGCGTTAAGATGGCGCCAGCACTTACTTTTCAGCTGCTGAATATGTGGGAGCCAAGTCAGTTGAGCATCAAAGAGCAGTCCCAGGAACTGGCGAGTTCCACTACAGGAAGTAGTTGGCCGTCAAGATATAGATCTGTGTGGGGGTGGACTGTTCAATGCTGTCAGAAATGCATCACACGGGTTTTGGTGGCAGAAAACAAGAAACCATGGTCCAGGGCCCATATCAGCGCCTTGAGTATGGCCGTCTTGAGTCTGCGTTCAGCAACACTAGTTGTGGTAGACCAGAAAGAAATGCAGAAGTTGTCGGCATATAGAGAAAGAGATACCGATGACCCCACAGCCTGAGCCAGGCCGTTAATGGCCACTACGAACAGGGAGACACTCTGGACAGAGCCCTGCGGGACCCCTTTTCCTGTACATGGGGAGAACTATGGGCAACCCCGACTCGGACCTGAAAAGTGTGGAGGTGGAGGAAGTTGTGAATAAAAATGTGGCGTGACCCCCAAAGTCACCACTCGTACAGTGTAGCTAGGGTATGGTACTGCCACGTGGTATCATAGGCCTTCTGAAGGTCAAAGAAGACTGCAATGAGGTGCTGCCGACGAGAAAAGGCTGTGCGGACTGCAGACTCCAGGCACACCAGATTATCAGTGATAGAACAACCCCAACGAAATTCACTCTGTGACGATGGCAGAAGGCTCCAACGACCTAGTTCAAGTGAAACACGACCACACTTTCGATCAACTTGCACAGAACATTGGTCAGGCAGATGGGGCGATAACTGTCAACCTCCAGTGGATCCCTGCCAGGCTTCAGCACCAGTATGACACCCTCCCGCCACTGGGACGGAAACTCACCACCACCCCAAATGCAATTTAGGATGGCAATAACATGGTGCTGGGAATCCCTCAAGAGATGTTTCAGCATCTGTGCATGGATGCGGTCAGGGCCTAGAGCTGAATCAGGGCAATGGGGGCAAGGCAGTAAGGAGCTCCCCTTCAGTGAATGTGGTGTTTTAAGTCACCTGACGGCACGTCGCAAAGGCGAGCCACAGTCGCTCCACAAGCTCCCTGCGGAAACAAAAGGCTGTGCAGTTGTTAAGAAGATGTAGAGCGCCGAGCAAAGCGATCAGCCAGATGTTCGGCGATTACACTCAGGTCCGTACAGACAGTCCCATTTAAGGAAAGACCAGAGATTCTGAAAGGGGTTTGATGGCCATAAAGGTGCCTCATCATGGTCCACACTTGAGATGGAGAGACACGGGAACCTAGAGTAGACATGTATGTCTCCCAGCACTCTTTTTTATATATTTTTATCAATCAACAAGCCTTGGCATGAAGTCGCTTGAAATTGATGAGGTTTGACAGAGACGGGTGCAGTTCATGGCACTGAAGAGCCCGCCTTCGTTCCCTGATTGCCTCAGCAATTTATGACAACACCAGGGCACAGGAAGAACAGGAGACTGCATAATGAGCTGCAGAGACAATGACGCGTGTAACAGTGTTGACCAACCACATCAATATTACCATCTGGTGGAGATCTAACAGTGGCAGCAGTTTGAAACGCATCCCAGTCAGCCCCATGAAGATCCCAACGGGGCAAACGGCTGGGGCAATGACACTGGGGCAGTGACAAGTCACAAGTATCAGATCGCCATGCACTCTCCAGTGAAGGGATAGTGCAAGGCCAGGGCTGCAAGTAGATAGATCTATGGCCGAGTAGATGCTGTACAACACACTGAAATGTGTAGGAGCACCTGTATTTAAGATACAAAGGTTGAGCTGGGAGACAAGGTGTTCAACTTCCTGACTTCGGCCAGTGGTCATGTTTCCACTCCACAATGGGTTATGGGCATTGAATTCACACATGATTAGGAAAGGTTGGGGGAGCTGAGAAATCAGTGTAGCTAACACATGACAGGGAACATCTGGAGGAAGATAGACACTGCAGACAGTTATAGCCAGTGGCAACCTCAACCGAACAGCCACAGCCTCCACAGGTGTTCGAAGGGGCACAGCTTCACTGTAGACAGAGTTAAGCACATGAATAGAAACGCCACCGGATGCTCTGTCGCAAGCGAGTTGATTCTTATAAAATCCCTGATAGCCACAAAGGGCTGGGGTTCGCATTGCAGAAAGCCAGGTTTCCTGGAGGGCAATGCATAGTACATGTGAAGTACTTAAAAGTTAAAAGCCACCGGCTCTTAAGCCTTTGTGACTCCCTTCTTTTTTGTCAGCTACCGCTTGTGTTTCAGTGTTGAAACCCGAGTGGGCTATTCAGAAGGAACGATGGATGTCGACGCAGACTGGGAGGCCTGGCTATCAGCGGGTACATGACCCTTTAGCCACTGGCTGACATCTGGCTGTGTCGAAGCTGGAGCTGTGGAAAGAGTTGCCTCAAGAGACCCTTTCTATGCAGGAGGAGATTGACTGACATCCAGGTTGTCAGGGACAGTGAGTACAGTAGGAGGTGATGGGAGAGGCGCATCAGGGCCTTTTTCTGAAGGCTGACCCTTGTCGGGAGTCCTGATGCCCCACAGCTGCAAGCATCTACTCATTGGCCTTCAAGAGGAGTTCACAGCTCTGGCATCGGTATTCAAGGGACTACAACCAGAAGGGCACATAACTACCCCACCACAACGGACTGGCTACCGTTGCTGGCTTTCTGGTGCTAATGTAACCATTATGTTGATGGTGCATGGGATAACAGTGCACAATGGGCGCAACTTGCACATCTTAGCCCGTCCACACCCTTGAGCCTGCCCAGGGGCTAAAGAGACCACGGTTACAAGCCTATTCCATAATGGGTGCCTGAGTTGGAACTGCACAGGAAATATATCTTCCACTAAGTAAGGAGTCCTTTCCAAATGGCTCGCACTGCAGAAAAATTTAGAACTAGTGGAGATCAAACCCACAGGGGGACCAATAGTTAATGGACAAAACATGTGTAGATTTCTTTTAGTGCCTCTTACGACCTGCAGGAAAACCGCAGACCTATTCTTATCCCCGAACCCACAGGGGAGGGGGGGGGGGGGGTACTCTGTGTAAAATCTAATTGGTATCCTATCAGGGTCAGAGCCTTTCCTCTGTTGAGTGATTTCAATTGCCCACTGGCACTTATTTCAATATCTCCAATTTTGTCTTTCGTGCGACAGTTTAACGGAGGTACTACTGTGCAATCTTACTCCGTGAAACAGCTCTGGAAAAAAGACATTTTACATTTCAGCCTTTTGTGTGTCATCCTCTGTATCATTACCATTACAGTCACAGAGTGTCTGGATATCTGGTTTCACCCCGTTTAAAGATTTGACGTAGGACCAAAATTTCTTAGGATTTTCTACCACATCGATACACAAAACTTTGCTCTCAAAGTTGTTGAATGCCTCTCACATGTCAGCCCTGACACTAATTTTGGCGTCACTTAATTGAGCTTGACCTTGTTGTAGAACAAGACATGGTGGTTCCAATGCAGATCTTTTGCCAACGTGCACAGGCCCAGAGCAAAACCTGTTGAGAGGGCTATCGAGCCACTTGTCAAGAGGTGTTATGTTCTAAGTCTGGATTAAGTTATGACAGATGCACAGTTAATGATGAGAGTGTTTCCAAATGATTTGTGAAACTGTACCACATGGTGAAATACAAAAAATACTGTGTAGGATACTTATTTCATTTAGGAAAAAATTTTCTCTTATAGCACTTCCCGGCTAATATGAGGTGCAGTCCGATTACATGACAAGAAAGGAATTACAGCAATCACGAATATCTGGGTGTGTTGAGCAGGGAAGTACTCTGGCATCTGACCCTTTTCGGTTTTGCCAAACAAGAATATCCTCCTACCTTTCTTGATATTTCTATTTACAGCCGTAATGGCCTTATGACCGTTTAGTCCCTGATTGATGCTAATTGAACTGAAAAGTTCAGATTTGTTTTACATTAGGCGGTTCAACAGGTTATCTTCACAAGTTGGCTCTATTTAACTGCTGGAGATAATTTTCAGATGCAGCACTTAGAGCAATATTGCTCGATTCTCTGTTCCTGCCACATATCTTTAACTACGTTTGTCTCCCAGTCTATATTCAGAAAGTTAAAATCACCACTTAAAACAATATGACTAGGAAAGCTAAAGGAAATATTTTCTAAGTTTTACCTCAGACATTGCACTGCTACTGCTGCTGACCCTGGTGGTCTATAACAATTTCCAGTGGCCATGTTTAAGCCACTTTTCAAGCTGACCTTAGCCAAAATCATTTCACATTCCAAATCTGTAATAACTTCATTCTTTATCGCTATAAACACGCATCCCTCTTCTGTGTTCATTCTGTCTCTGCATTGTACGATCCAGTTGGAGTTAAAGAATTTATTACTACTGACATCTGGTTTGAGCCAGCTTTCCATCCCTAGTAGTATGCGAGCGTTGTGACTATCTAAAAGTGAGAGCAGTTCTAGGATCTTTCCATATAAGATCCTGCAGTCACCTATTACTATATTTATCATTTATTTCTCTGTTCTATTGAGCTGAATGTTGCCCTAACCAGAATCAGTAAGCTTCTTAACAGGCCTGTGGAAGGATTTCACTATCCTAAACGTCCCACATGTGCACTCCACACACACTCCGCTAACCTAATAGCTGCTTCCTGAGTGTAATGTACATCTGACCTACTCAAGGGAGCCCTACAATCCTCCACCTGATAGCGGAGGTCGAGAAATTTACACCCAAGATTGCCACAGAATCGCCTGAGACTCTGGTTTAAGTTGTAGTGTTACAATTTACACTACATGCCTCTATACCAACACAAGAGGACCAAATCCTTTTATTTTGGGATTTATTTTTGTTAGAGAAGCAAGTTCTGCTTCTGATTTTTGTTTGTCCAGGTGAATGTCCGGGTAGACACTTGCTGTGAGCAAAGATATGAATAAGACAATGCCTGCTCATGGAGAACTTAACTGAATAGAAGAAGATCCATGGAGATGTTATGTCCATGAAATCTGTACTATGTAAAAGAGTGATTGACATCGTTGTTGTTGTTGTAATGTATTGTGTTAGAGCAATCCCACCTCGACAATTTCTGAGGTTCATATGGGATTTTTACCCAAATTTCTATAATATGCTTCATGCCAAGTTTTTTTAAAGTAAGTTTGGCTTACCTGCTTAATAGAAATTCATTATTGAAAGAGCTCTGTCTATTTTTAACCTTTGTGAACAGTTGTAGAAATATTACAACAGACTTACCCTCAATGCACTACAATCCGGAGCTGTATGAGAAACATCACTTCCTTCTTCCTGCTTAATTTCGACCTAAAAAGAAAGTGAAGAGAAAAATTATAATTCAACTAAACACTGTTCTTAGATGTGTGTAGTAGGTGAAAATTGTCAAAACAAAACACACAAACTCACTCCCCCCTCTCCCCCCCCCCCCAGACACACTCCTCAAACACACACTCATCCTCAGGCTACACTATCAATCAGTTATGACAATGATCTTTCTGTGCTGAGATTTTTTGGCTATTTCAACTTACATCCGAGTCATTACACTCCACTCAATCTACTCTTGGGGCTCCCTGGAAGACACTCAGTGCATTTAAATTCCTCCCATTCACATTTATTGGCTTCACCAACTCTCAGCCAAGATGTCACATGCCTACATAACATAGGCCTTACGCTACACCACAGGTCAATCTGTCAGCATCTCTAGTTTTGTTTCTGTTCTCCTATTAAAAACAGAAGAAAGTGGTTTGCATCTCCCACTAAATGAAATCATTCGATTCAAAGATTCTCAATGACTATCGCATACTATCAACCAATTGGCTATGACATCATAGAAAGAAACTACATAAGCACATGAAGGAAACAATGTCATAGGATTGTGTTTAAGGCTATAGTAGGCTGAATGATGTTTTCTGGTGTTTTAAACAACAGTACACTTACTAGACATGACAGTTCTAGCAATAGAAATCACAATGCACATGTGAGTTATCTTGATCACAGCCCTATAAACAAAGTTTGATAATGAGGAATCACATCATCCACATCAATACAACAGTCAAGAATGCAACCCAACACAAAAACAGAAATGCACAAGGAAAAATTAAAAAGGGGCAGCACCAATTACAACAGCCGTGGCTCACTACTAAGAACTCTACTGAATGTGTAAAACTTGGCCTTTCAGCACACCTACAAACGTACATGTAGCACCTACAGTTTGGGATTCTTCACAACTTTTTAGTCAAACATTTAAGCACGTAAAAAACAAATACTTCATACAAATTACACAATGGGGTATGCACAAATTATCATGACCAAATAAAAAAGTGAGGAATGGGTGGACAAATAATATTTCAAATTGAATAATGTAAGGTCTAGTTAGGGATCCCAGATTTCCTACTTTTAATCGGACAGTGCCAATTTTGAAAATATATCCCATGTCCCACATACATGTCTCGCAATACCTACATTTGTACTGATTTTTAATGTTACTTTTCTGTTAAATTTTTGCTTTACATTATTCCTAAATTATCTGAGTGTAGTTTCCTTCTGTGGATTTGAGAAACTGATGCCTCAAGTTGACATGAGAAGTAAAAATGTAGGACACAAAAATAATCAACACTACAGTAATATTCATTACCTTGCTGCCTCTTTCCAAATGAAAACATGACAACAATCTTTTTCCTAGAAGTTAAACAGTGTTAGCACATAAAACACAAACCGGAAATTTTTGCTGACGTCAATAGTTAACTGCAACCAATTATACCAGCCCAAGCATACTATACTATGAGCACTTGAGTGGTATTGATGGAAGAGAAGTCAATACAGTTGCAATATCTCTGAGTGTCGGGACTGGGTTTGTTGTTTTTGTGATTGTCAAATGCCACCAAAGTGCATTTTTTGTGTGTGTTAGATTTCCATTTGTTAACAGCATTAACATGGATAAAGTGTTTTGTGTTCATATGAAAATCGTATTGAAGTGTATTACAGACAGTTCATTGAACCACTTTTATGTTATTTCTCTACCATTCCATTCTCTAATACTGCACAGGGAAAAAGTAAAGCTAATTCATTCCATTTTTTTCTGATTTATTTTATTACTTTGATCATGTCTTCCTATGTAGGTGGGTGCTAACGAAACATGTTCGCATTCAGAAGAGAAAATCAGTGAAAGAAATTTTGCAAATAAATCTTGCCACAACAAATAACACCTTTCTTTTAATGATTACTGTAACCCGTATATCATATCTCTCCCCTATATAGCTATAATACTAAAGGAGCTTCCCTTCTCTGAACTCTCTCTATATCCTCCATCAATCCCACTTGATGTGGATCCCATAATGCTCAGCAATACTCCAAAATAGGAAGCATAAGTGTAATGTATATTTCTTTAGAAGAGCTGTTGCATCTTCTAAGTGTTTACCCAAAGAAAGGTAATGTTTAGTTCACCTTCCCTGCAATATTTTCTGTGTGTTCTTTCCAATTTAAGTTGTTTGTAATTATTACTCCTAGTTGAATTTACGGCCTGCAGTTTTAACTGAATTATTGTGTTAATAAACTTTAATGGGTCTCTTTTAGTGGTCATATGGATGACTTCATACTTATTGTTGAGGGTCAATTGCCTATTTTACATTGCCTATTTTTCTTATCTAAATTTATGGCAGCATGATCCGCAAACAGTCTAAGTGATCTACTCAGATTGTCTATAACAATAAGGAACACTACAGGCCCTATAACACTTCTACACCTACATCCATATGCCACAAGCAACCTGATGCTGTGTGGCGGAGGGTACCTTGAGTACCACTATCAGTTCTCCTGCCTATTCCAGTCTCGTATTGTTCACGGAAAGAGAAACTGTCGATATGCCTCTGTGTAGGCTGTAATCTCTCCGATTTTATCCTCATGACCTCTTCGCATGATATACATAGGATGAAGCAATATAACTGCTCCACTCCTCAGTAAAGGTATTTTCTCTAAACTTCGACAAAAGCCCGTACCGACCAACAGAGTGCCTCTCTTGCAGAGTCTTCCACTGGAGTTTATTGATCATCTCCGTAATGCTTTCACAATTACTAACTGATCCTGTAAAGAAGCACGCTGCCCTCCGTTGGATCTTCTCCACCTCCTTCATCAACCCCACCTGGTGCAGATCCCACACTGGTGAGCAGTATTCAAGCAGAGGGCAAACTAGTGTACTGTAACATACTTCCTTTGTTTTAAAACTGCATTTCCTTAGGATTCTTCCAATGAATGAGTCTGTCAACTGCTTTACTGATGATTTAATTTTATATTGTTATTCCATTTTAAATCATTTCTAATGGTTACTCCCAGATAATTTATGGAATTAACTGCTCCCAGTTGCTGACATGCTAAAGGGTCTTTCTTTCTATGTATTCGTAGCACATTACACATGCTTAAATTGAGATTCAATTGCCATTCCATGCACTATGCATCAATTCCCTGGGAATGCCAGATATCACTTCTGTTCAATTTGATGACTTTCCGTCAATTACAACATACTGTGTCCTTTCTGATACGAAATCATGAATCCAATTGCACAACTGTGGCAATAGTCCATAAGCACACACTTTGATTAGAAGGTACTGGTGAGGTACAGCTGTTTTTCACAAGAATGATACTTTCTGAATCCGTTGTTGAGTATTGGTCAATAGGTAGTTTTCTTCGAGGTAGTTCATAATATTTGAGGAAATTATATGTTCTAAAATCCTGCTGCAAACTGATGTCTATAATAGACGCCGGTAATTTTGCTGATCACTCCTATTGCCTTTCTTGGACACTGACGTAACTTGTGCAGCTTTCTAGTCTTTAGCTGTGGAACGTTGGTTGATCAAGCAGTTATAAATGATAACTAGGTATGGGGCAATTCCATTAGCATACTCTGAAAGGGAACTAATTGGTATACAATCAGGAGAGGGAAACTTACTTTTGATAAGTGATTTCAGTTGCTTCAATACACCAGGGATATCAACTTCTAAATTATGTATTCTGGCAGCTGTTCTTGATATGAATTCTGCAGTTTCTGCTTTGTCTTCTTTCGCGGAAGAATTTCAGAAAGCTGGGTTCAGTAATTCTGCTTCGGCTGAACTGTCATCATTACACACACACACACACACACACACACACACACAAACGCTAGCTTTTGCAGCCTAGCTGCTTCATCAGACAGAAGGGAAGGAGAGGGGAAAAGGAAATGATGAGGGTTTTAAGGAAGGGGGTAAGGAGCCATTCCAATCCCGGGACAGGAAAGACTTACCTTGGGGGAAGAAAAGGAAGGTGAACAAATAAACACACACCCATACATTTACACAGACGCAAACACACCTAGGCAGACATACTATAGAAACCAAACTTTCAAACTTTTATTTATTTTTGTTAGATTTGGAAAATCCGATATTCATTTTTGCTACAACAACTTTGTGTTCACTAACCCCTGTGTCTGTTTTGATGCTCTTTTTTCAGCTCTGAACTATTTGTTGCTAAGAGGCCAAGTATATTTCCACAACCATTTACTATTCTCATGGGTACATTAACTAATTGCTTGAGATAATTTTCGGAGAATGCATTCAGTACTATTTCAGATGATGTTTTATTCTTGTCTCCAGTTTTAAACAAGTATTTTTGCCAACATATTGAGGGGAAGTTAAAGTTGCCACCAACTGTAATTGTATGCTTGGGGAACATTTTTGAAATTTAGAACAGGCTTTCTTTGAACATTTCTGCAATCAAATCATGTGAGTTAGGTGGTTGGTAAAAAGAGCCAATTATTAATTTATTCTTGTTGTCAGGTATAACCTCTACCCTTACCAATTCACAGGAACTATCTACTTCAATTACACTACAAGATAAATCACTTGTGACAGCAATAAATATGCTGCCACCTATTTTACTCAACCTACTCTTTCCTAAACACCAATTGCCCCTTAGTAAAAATTTCAGTAGAACCCGAAACCTCACCACCCAATGGTGCAAGTCGAGGAATCTGCAGCCTACACAGTTGCAGAACAGTCAGTCTCTGATTCAGACCCTCCTCTCTACCAAAGGTCCACAGTCAGCCCTGTCTACTATACTGCTGACGGGGAGCTCTGCTTTCATCTTTCAAGCCAGATAAGCAGTCTTTACCACTTCAGATAGCCGCTCAAAACCTGAGAGGATCTCTTCTGACTTGAAACGACATACATCATTGGTGCCAACCTGAGCCACCACCTGCAGTTGGCTGCACCCCTTACCCTTCATGGAATCAAGAAGGGCCCATTCCACATCTGGCATGACTACACGCAGTATGCACATGGAGTTTATGTTAGCTTTCTTCCCTCTTTGGCAGCTCCCCAAGGAACTCCAGTACCCACCTAAGTTGTAGACCCTACGCTATCCGGCTCAAGAACATTATCCTGAACAGATAGCACCTCGAACTTGTTCACAAGATGAACTGGGGAGACCTCACAATCGGTCACCCAGAATGTCTTAGGTTGCCTGCCACGCACTGGAGTTACCTCCCACGCAGCCACGGGTGGGCTGTCTGCCTCACTGCTAGCAGTATCAGGGCATGTCACTGCTGCAGGCCGATCAGTGGACACACCAGGCATCCATTTGCTTCCCACTACTGTCCAAGAGCAATGATGCCCTTCGACCAAAGCCTCAAGCTGTGCAACCGAGGTTAAAGCGGCCTGAAGATGGGAGCAAAATGTCCACCTCAGACTGCATCCACACTCAGCAGTCACAGTTGCTATTCATGATTACAATGCCCAAAAAAAAAACTTACAACTAGAAAGATGTACTGTAGACTCGACAGAGGGTAACTAAGGTAAACGAAGACAGCTAGAGCTGGTACTGATCCAATGAAAACAAAACAGACGACTTTCGGGATTAAGACAGTAGAAGAACACACTCTCAAGGCTAAGTTAAAGTCATTACTAATTAAAATTGTATGCTTTGGATAGGTTTTCGAAATTTGATCCATGGTTTCTTTGAACATTTCTGCAATTGCATCGTCTGAGTCAGGGGGGCCATGTAAAACTACATTGTGGTCGTAGCATTAGGATTGCCATTTTCTGTCATTTGTAAATATTTTATTATTTTTACAAGGCAGAAATTACATGTTTTTCTAAATTTACCATTTATGTAAATCAGAGTAATAAAGGCCATAGAAGAAGACAGTCACAATACCTTAAATCATGGTAATCTTTCATCAGAATATTAGTATAAATAATACCTGCAGTCGGGTTACTCTCTCTGTGTAAGTTTATATTTCTGTGAGTTCAGTTCTCTCTGTAAGTTGAGCTCTCTCTCTCTGAGTGCATTGATTGTAAACTGTGTTATTTTGAAGAATATAGAAACAAGTGAGATTTTAAATTATTTTTAAAAATCATTCAGTAGTTAGAACCCTTCATCACGTAGATAATATTTTTGACTTTCAATAGATTGCTAATGTGGAAGAATAATTTATCAGCTAAGTAGTGAAAGGTACTTTACCTAAAATCTAATCTGCAAGGTCAATCCCATCATAAAATCAGACAAACTATTTCTTTTGTAACTGGCTTTGACAAAAATGAACCACCAGGACTAAAAAATATTTCACACATTATCTCATCAAATTAGAAGCCCCTGAGAAAAAGAATCATCATGTTCAATCATTAAAAAGGTTTTAATTAACAAATAGACTCAGAAAAAAATACGACACAGTGCATTAGTTAAATAAGCGACAGTATTTTATTATGAAAGATTATCAGGCATACCAACCTACGTTTCATACAGGCAAGCCAGGTAAAATTTAGACCCTTTTCATCCACGACGAATTACCACCAAACCAAAATCAATATAAAGCAATCGAGTTACAGCCGGTAAAAATAACCAATTATTAATCTATTTCAGTTCTCAGGTATAACCTCTACCCAAATCACCTCACATGAACCATGGACCTCAAATTTGGTTCAAGATAAGCAGTTTGTGACAGCAATAAATACTGCCGCAAGACCCCCAAGTTAAACAACAGCTGGCGTGATTTAATAGATAGCGTCACCGACTGCGGTGACGAAGATCGCCAGTTCAATCCTGTCCAACAGCAAAAATTTATTTCTTTGTAATTATCATTTCCAGAATGTTCTGGGACATGTTTCTTATGTTCACTTGTAATTTCTACATGTTTCTTATGTTAACTATTCTTCTAATTTCTGGTACATTTGTCTGTGTACAAATAGCAGAGCACTCTGCCCGAGAGCAGTCAGTGCTGCGTCTATGTTTCAGTTCGCAATAATCCAGTTTTCAGTATAAGTGCTGTGTTCAGTTGAGAACCCTGCCTTCAAAGTCAAGCCTGCTTTCATTTCAACACAGCAATACACCATCACCTCTTTTACTTGATCTATCATTTATTAACACAATTTGTCCCTTTGTTTAAACGTCAGCTGAACTTACTCCAATTTGAGCCAACTTTTGCTACCTATAATGATTTGAGCTTCAGTACTTTTTATTAGCACTTGGAGCTAATGTAACAGACAGCCAGGGTGGCTGACAAAGGGGATAAGAGTATCATGTAGAACTAAGCGGGAGTTGTATCAAAATGTTAGAAGCAGTCAAAATGAAGATGCAGTAGCTCATTACAAACAGTACTGTAAGGTAATGTCATTAAGAATGCAAAAAGTATGTGGTATGCAAAAAGAATAGCAAACTCTCGGGATAAAATTAAAACTATCTGGTCAGTCGTGAAGAAAGTGTCTGGTCAGGAGCAGCAGGTAGAAGATATAACGTCAGTGCGTAGTAGGAATGTTTCTGTTACTGACAAGTTAGATATATGTGCAATATTCAATAATCACTTTCTGAATATAGTAGAGGAACTAAACAAAACTCTAGTTTCTACAGGTAATCATATAACGTTTTTAGAAAATGCGTTTCCGAGGCTGTTACCTGAAATGATCCTTCATGATACTTCCATAGGTGAGATTGAGTCAATAATTAAATCACTAAAGACTAAGGACTCTTGTGGATATGATGGGGTATCTAGCAGAATTCTAAAGTACTGTTCTCCATATGTTAGCCCAGTACTAAGCCATATTTGTAATTTTTCCTTTCAGAATGGTCAGTTTCCTAACAGATTAAAGTACTCAGTAGTGAAACCGCTTTATAAAAAAGGAGAAAGGGATAATGTAGACAACTATAGACCTATTTCTATACCATCGGTTTTTTCCAAAGTTATTGAAGAGGCTGTATATTCAAGATTAATTGATCATTTCAGTTCACATAATTTCCTGTCAAACGTACAGTTTGGTTTTAGAAGTGGTTTAACAACTGAAAACGCTATATTTTCGTTTCTCTGTGAGGCACTTGATGGGTTAAATAAGAGGCTACGGACATTAGGCGTCTTCTTTGATTTAACAAAAGCGTTTGATTGTGTTGATCACAAAATATTGTTGCAGAAGTTGGAACATTATGGAATACGGGGAGTAGCCCACAACTGGTTCACCTCTTACTTTAATAATAGACAACAGAAGGTAATTTTCCGCAGTGTAGAAAATGGCTATGATGTGCAATCCCAATGGGGCACAATTAAGTATGGGGTGCCCCAGGGGTCTGTTTTGGGACCATTGCTGTTTATTATTTATATAAATGATATGCCTTCGAGTATAACAGGTGCTTGTAAAATATTTTTGTTTGCTGATGATACCAGCTTGTTAGTGAAGGATGTTGCTCGTAATATTGACACAGTATCAAATAATGCAGTTCAAGAGATAAGTTCATGGCTAATAGAAAACAAGTTGATGTTAAATCACAGTAAATCTCAGTTTTTACAATTTCTAACACACAATTTGACGAAATCTGACATTATGATTACACATAATGGGCATGTGATTAGTGAGACTGAACAGCTCAAATTTCTAGGTGTTCATATAGACAGTAAGCTGTCATGGAAAGCCCATGTTCAGGATCTTGTTCCAAAACTAAATTCTGCTCTATTTACCATTAGAACAATATCCGAGATAAGTGATTTTTCAACACGAAAAGTAGTCTATTTTGCTTACTTTCACTCACTTATGACGTACGGCATTGCTTTTTGGGGTAACTATCCTGATGCAAAAAGGATATTTCTGGCTCAAAAACGGGCGGTTCGAGCAATATCTGGTGTAAGTTCGCGAACGTCATGTCGACCCCTTTTCAGTAGTCTGGGAATTTTGACTCTGGCGTCACAACACGTTTTTTTCCTTTAATGTCGTTTGTTGTTAATAATATCAGCTTATTCCCACGAGTTAGTAGCTTTCACTCGGTGAATACTAGACAGATGTCTAATCTACATTTGCACCACACCACCTTAACACTTGTGCAGAAAGGGGTGCAGTATTCTGCGGCATCCATTTTCAATAAGCTGCCACAAGAACTTAAGAATCTTAGCACTAATCCACATGCTTTCAAATATAAATTGAAGAGTTACCTCGTGGCTTACTCCTTTTATTCTGTCGAGGAACTCCTAGAAAAGTTAAACAATTAAGCTAATTCATTTTTTCTTTATTGATCCTTTTCACTTTGTCTTAAGATTGTCGTGTGCAAAGGACTACTTAAAATTTTTCTAGTACCATTCTTGTGTAACAATGTATTGACTTGTTCCATGACCATGGAGTCTTACTCCTGAAGTGGATCCTATGGAACAGAAAAAACAAATAAAAATAAATAAATAATAAAAAAAGCTCTGGTACTTTCCTCACACTGCTACAATTTCCAACTGTTACATCAATGGTTCTTTAATCTGTGTACATCCTATTTTAACCTGTATCTTTTGAGACAAAGCCTTTTGTGTGTGTTCCCGAGGCCCTCTAACCTAAAAAACTGCGCAGTCCATGCTACTCAAGCCCCACTATCCTTGTAGCAGCTTCCTGTATGTAGTGAACTCCTGACCTATTCAGTGGTATGTGGAACCCCCCTACCTGATGTCACAAGTTGAGGAATCACCAGAGGTCCACAGTCGCTCCAGTCAACTATGCTGTAGATGTTTAGCTATGCCTTCATCTCGCAAGCAAGACTGGCAGTCTTCAACACTTCAGATAGCAGCTCGAAACCAGAGATAAGATCTTCCAATCCAAAGTGCACACATCGTTGGTAACGATGTTAGCCACCACCTGAAGTCGGCTGCACCCTGTTTTCTTCATGGCATCTGGAAGGACCTGTTCCACATCTGGAATGACTCCACCCAGTATGCACACTGAGTGCACTTTGGACTCCTTCCCCTCCCTAGCAGCCATATCCATAAGGGACTCCATTACCTGCCTAATATTGGTGCTACCAACTATGAGCAAATCCAACCTCTGTGATTGCTAGATCCAGGTTATCTGGGTTTGTAAATCTGCATTTTCAGTTGACGATGGCAACAGAAATGGTATTCAAAAACATTAAAACTAAGAAACATACAGAAACAAAATTTGGCGGAATGTCTAGCAAAACAATTGATTCATATTTTCCCAACAAGTGTATGAAAGTAATAATCATTTAATTGATTAAAAGTGTAGGGATTTTGTTGACTTACTTTTTTAAACTCTTAAAATTTTGACTGAGTCATGAATCTGCAAAACACAGTTCACAAACCTGAATAGAGATGGAAAGATTAACTTCTAGCAATGAAGTGTAAAGGCCTCCAAAAGGTGAGTACAAATAATATCTTTTTATTGAAGCATCCCTCACCTTTTTTTTATCTTAAAATCTGGGATCCCTAGGTCTAGAGTACTGGCTTTTGAAAGTTGTAGTGATCTTACAGAAAATGTTTCTACAAAATTTCATAGCCAAACATGAGTGTTAAAACCGGACTGATGAAAGATTGCCAAATTAGTTACTGAATCCTGTGTGAGGTCTAGTTCTAACAAAATGTCTTTCTTCTGGGGGGGGGGGGGGTCCCTATTCTCCATAAAAAGTTGCATTGATGAAATATCTGATTTTAACACTTTCAGCACCAAGCTCATATATTCTATGGACTGAGCACCATTCATAAAGCATGTAACCCATAGGTTCTAAGGGTCAGTGTATTTGTTACAAAGTTCTGTATGTTGTTTTCACACTACTAACCACAGATACATAATGTTTAAACTGTTAGTTATTAGTTTCACAGCTACTGCTATGATGTAGATGGCTAGCACATGAAAACATAACATGCTCGGGTCAAGTAACACATCAAACTGCCAAAGTGTTATGCTGTGTATGCGCGCCTTATCATATAGAGCGTGCTCTGTGCAGCGCCTGTGGTGGTGCTGATTGGGTTGTTTATGACATTGGTAAAATTCCATACTAGAGATCACTGTATTCGTCTGCTGGCAGTAATACCCAGAAAGCAAAGAACACATCTCGTCAAAAGAAAGGGTAGATGGATCGTGCAACGGTGTCAGTTTACACAAAACCTGATACACCTGAGGAGAACACCATGCAAGAAACAAGGCACGACACAAAATAGGGTCCGTAACGCCAAAAGCCTAAAAGTGTTGACATAAATTATGCTCATACTTGTCCCACTCTTCCGTGACCTATCATAGGAAAGAAAAGGAATAGGACCCGACAGCACTGCAACATCGCATGATGAAGTAAACAACTTAGTTAAGAGGTCAATCTGCTGTTTATGCTGCTCATGCTGCTGCTGCTGCTGTTGTTGCTGTTGCAGCACCTGAAGTAACACGGGATCCTGAGTAGTCATAGAGGGCGAAGAAAACACACATACGGTACCCTAGAGAAACAAGGAAGAGATCAGACACTGCGCCCGTAGAACAGGGTCGGTACGGAGGCCGTGGAGTATGTGTGCAATACAACTGACTTGTCACCAAGTGCTATGTAGATGGCTAGCACACGAAAATTTAACACACTTGGCTGAAGTCACACATGAAACTGCCGAAGCATTGCACAGTGTGTGTACACCTTCTCATATAGAGTGTACTTTGTGTGGTGCTCGTGGCACACCAGGCGGTGGCCTTTAGCACTAGTGTCGGCGCCATTTTTCATTACACGGTGCATGGACATAACAGATAGATATCTGAAATTTTATGGATTCCACAGAGATGGACAGGTATTGGATCAGCACTGAGAGTGTTAAAAACAGACTTTCAACATTTCAAGAGCACCAGACCTTAGCAGGCAAATAAAGTGTCAAAAAGATTATCATTTCAAGGCCCAGGTGTTTAGTACATAATAAGTTGCACTGGTGCTGTATTTAAGTGTCAAAATTGTTTTCTTCAAATCAAGTACTATATTTAGGACATTTTTGAGAACAAAAGATCCTATATTTAACACATTGGGAATGGCTCATGCCATCAAATTGCGAGCCTTCTCGAAGATGTTAAGCACCATTTCACATACTTTTTTATGATTGTGAATATAATATTTTATTTGTTGACATGTTCATTACTTTTAAACAAATAATTCATTCGAATACTGTATTTCTTTCTTTTTTGACAATGTTTGATGAAAGTCAGACTGAGTAGTAATTAGCATGCACTACACAGCAACAAAATTTTATGCCTCTTCATAATAATGCCCTGAGCCACTGATTTATTACATAACATTTTTGAGAAGGATAGGTTGCTTACTCACCACAAAGACATCCGATGAGTCACAGAAAGGCACAAATGACAGACAACATTATAGTTTACTGCCTTTGTCAGTTACAGATACAAACATACACACACACACACACACACACACACACACACACACACACACACACACATTCACACGAAACAAGCGCCGCCTCCAGCTGTTCTAAGGGCACAGTGACTGGAGATGGTGGTCGTGTCTGTATGAGTGACTGTGTGTGTGTGTGTGTGTGTGTGTGTGTGTGTGTGTGTGTGTGTGTGTGTGTGCGTAACTGACGAAGGCCTAAACGGCCAAAAACTATTGTTGTCTGTTATTTGTGCCTTTCTGTGGCTCATCAGACGTCTCTGTGGTGAGTATGCAACCTATCCTTCTCAAAAATATTATTGAATCCTTCCTGGAATTTCCGCTGTTTGATTTGTTACATAGCTACATTAGGGGTAATTATATGGCGTCAGCAAAAGATTTTCATTTTTCTGAAGAAGAAGAAGAAGAAGAAGAAGAAGAAAACACTGCAAGCAGGAATACTACTTTTTGGTGTTATGTCAATTTTTAATCTCATTTTAACAATGGAAAATCCAATAGGAATATCAATAATGGAGGATAGGTAACAACTAACCATAAAGAGGCTTACTGAGCTGCTGACAGACACAAAATAGATAATCATATTCACATAACTTAAATTTTCGGACATGGCCTTCATCAGAAAAAGAAACACATACATTCACACAATCACTCTGACAACTATACACACACAACTATAACGTCTGACCACTCCAGCTACACAGTGTCATTTGGTATTGTGAATTTGAAACCAATGTCCAGCAAATAAGGACATCAGCCTATAAATGTTTCCACTATGAATAATCTAATAATGGAAACTTGTAGTGTCTCAAGTACTACATGCTTTCCCTAGCTAGACAAGATGAGCAAATTGATTAGTTTTTGGGTATTTATGGAGGTTTTTTTGCTTGTACTATTACTGTCCTGGGCTATTTCTTTCACAGGTGAATGCCCAGACAGGGACCTCCTACTTCTCATGGAAAACATATTTGAAGGACACTGTGCACTAGAATGAACTCTGTGGATACTCAGAGTAAAGAGATATGAAAGTTTAGATATTGGTGGCGTTTTGTTTTGTAATTAGTCACTAGAGTAGACTCAAATTGTTAACATGTTCTCAACTTGTCTCAAGAATTTGTGTAATAATAACTAGATGTAAGACTATAAACCAAATGTTTAAAGTACTGGTGATGTACAAAGGGTACAACAAGCCCTTATTATGGTTCAAATATAAACCAACTGTTTTCTAATTTAAGTAATTGAGACAAAGTTGAACTATCTTTTCTGAGTGTAACCTTCATAGGGAAGAAGTCTAATTGACGTTAACTTTGGAAATAACTTATCAGAGGCACTGTGTATCAGGACTTCTACCAGTATCTACTACAATAAACAACATACGAAGAAGATAATTAATTATGTGATGGTATTCTGAAATAAGAAGAATCACGCGGTCACATTACAAACTCCAGGTTGAAATTCAACAATATAATGAGGACAGTTTACAAATCACCACACATTTTTTTTAAAAAAAAGGACACACGCATACAACACTTAAGCTATCAGCCAGTGGCCTTCTTCAGAATGAAGAGCATGTACAATATCATGAAGGCGCACTTCAGTCACAGAACTATCATCTCCAGCTGCCACAGACTTGTGCGACGTCACACGGGCACCCTATATTATTTCATCAGCAATCTATAGCATGACAAATCACATAAATCATGGCATTGATTGCATCAGAATACATCAATTACAACCCGAGATATTGCAAAGCAACTTGACACTTGAAATACATGAAACGTGCAGCTAGTGCACGTCCTGAGCAGCACGGAGTTCTTGCCTGCGCCTTAGATGTGCACTAACTGCACGTTTTGCATATTTCAAGCATCAACTTCACTTCGCAATATATCGAGATATAATTGGCATATTGCAATGTGATCAACACCATTGTTTATGTGATTTGTCATGCTACAGATTGCTGATGAAGTAATATATGGAGTCCATTTAAAAACACACAAGTTTGTGTTAAAAAACACAAATGCTTCCTTTTTAGATTGTTTCAAAATATTTACAGTCTTGAGCCCCTGCCTTAAATTGATTCCGGTGAAAGTCGTTTTACAATAGCTGTTGTTGTTCCAGAAATATTTTGGGTGGTCAAGATAAATGGAACACCCTGTATAGAAGAAGAACGAAGGCGTAACATCAAGAAAACTTTTTATTCACAGTCATAAAAATCTTACATGATTTTCATCACAAAATAAATTGCTGTAGAATATCTTTGGTACACAATATCAGGTACCAGTCACTATATGGATGTAACCCCCCTTTTTTTTTTAATTAATGGAAACTGAGCATAGTTAATTCATCAATAATATTGATTTGTTAACATTTAAAATACTTTGCGGTCAAAGTTACATGATAAATAAATAAATAAAAATATGATTCACACCCATGGTTCTCGATGTACTTTTCTGAAGATCTTATTCAGTGATTTACCAATGTCTCCCCCTTCTGATTGACTGCCTTTCATTTTCCTCACCACATCACTACCAACATCTGTACATCTACAAGAAACTAATGTCATATAAACTAGCATTTAACCAAGACTTGCAGCAAGACAGTGCAACTACTGCAAGTAGTGTAAACATGTTGAGCTAAAATTCTTGTGTTTGCTGAAGCAACACTGTGTTCTTATTGTGTGTCTATTTGCTGATATATTACTATTTTTGTACTTTATGTGTGCTTTTGTACTGTGTCTGGCAATCAGAAAAGAATTTTGGATGAATGAATAAAAGTATGCTGGTAATGCAAGCAGTGTCTGCTGAAGTAAGTCAAATGCATAATACTGTATGAGGATAGGTAGTAACTGCCATAAAAATGATCGCTGAGTCACAATCAGGCACATAGACTAGACAAACACATTGAAACAACTTGTGATTTTCTGCCACAGCCTTCATCAGAAAAACTTACACCTCGTACTGTCATACAATCATTCAGGCATAACTGGCATAACTCATACACACACGACCATCTGTGGCCACTACAAATTACTGTGTGTGTGTGTGTGTGTGTGTGTGTGTGTGTGTGTGTGTGTGTGTGTGTGTGTACACTACTTGCTGTCAATGAGTAAATATTCGCTACACTACTTGCTGTCAATGAGTAAATATTCGTTGCATTTGGTGGTCATTAATGTCATAATTTCTAGGAAAAAGTGAGGGGAAGGGGGCACAACAACTATATATAAAGTAGAGATTGGCACTCTTCATCTAGAGGAAGCACTGAGTCACAGACAAGCAAAATGAAAACTAATACAAAATTGTTCAACTTTTCCTTCACTCTGAATGGGTAGGAGATGCAGATGACATAATTGAAGTACAGAATAGTGAGAGGATTTATGGGAAAGGTCTTGCATCTGATATGTTGCAGGTATATGAGGCATGAAGCAGGGAAATCAGATAAGCAAGCAAGGGAAAAACATTGCATAGGTTGAATGAGCAGCAGAATAGCACAATTGAATGATGGGTAGTATAGTGGGGAGGACATGTTTTCCATTTAAGAGCACAAAAAATAGACAACTGAAATGCTGGCACAGAATTTGATCATTTTCTCCAGTTCTGGGTAGTACTCAACCACAAGAGTGCTCCTTTATAGTCAGACAGTGGGTATTGGGAGGGCAAGAGGAGGGATGATTGATGACTAGAGACACAAACATTGGAGATCTGGACAATGGTTGGGGGCTGATTTCTGTCTATTAAGGGATGTATGAGACCTTTAGGATATTTGAAGAGAGACTTCTAGTAATCACAGGTTTAAGAACCATGGATGAGTAGGCTATATGGAAGGCACTACTTCATCTGGAATGGGAGGCAGCTATTGAAGTGGAGACACGGTTGGTGCTTGGTAGGTTTGAAGGTAATGATGTAGCCATTCTTAAAGACTGCTTTTTGGACAAGGAGGCTCAAATGAAGCAAGTGAGGCAGGTAGTATTGAGCTTCTGAAGGAATGTAGATAGGATGTCCTTCTCTCCTTCCAGATCATAAAAATACCATCAATGATTGTTATGGTCTTCAGTCCGGAGACTGGTTTGATGCAGCTCTCCACCCTACTCTATCCTGAGCAAGCCTTTTCATCTCCTCATAAGAACAGCAACCCACATCCACTTGAATCTGCTTACTATACGCGTCTCTTGGCCTCCCTCTGCGATTTTTACCCCACACGCTTCCCTCCAATGCTAAATTTACGATTCCTCGATGTCTAAGAATGTGTCCTACCAAGCGATCCCTTCTTTTAGTTAGGGTATGCCAAAAATTCCTTTTCTCGCCAATTCTGTTCAGTACCTCTTCATTAGTTATGTGATCTACCCACCTAAGCTTCAGCATTCTTCTGTAGCACCGCATTTCAAAAGCCTCTATTCTCTTCCTGTCCGCACTGCTTATCGTCCATGTTTCACTCCCATACAAGGCAACACTCCACACAAATGCCTTCAGAAAAGACTTCCTTACACTTAAATTAATATTCGATGTTAGCAAATTTCTCTTTTTCAAAAATGCTTTTCTTCCCATTGCCATTCTGCATTTTATATCCTCTGTACTGCGACCATCGCATGTTATTTTACTACCTAAGTAACAAAACTCATCTACCACCTTCATTGTTTCGTTACCTAATCTAATTCCTTCAGCATCGCCTGATTTTCTAAGACCGCATTCCATTATTTTTGTTTTGCTCTTGTTAATGTTCATTTTGTACGCTCTCTTCAACACACTGTCCATTCCATTCAACTGCTCTTCCAGGTCGTTCGCTGTCTCTGACAGAATTACAATGTCATCAGCAAAACGCAATGTTTTTTCTTCCCCCTGAACTTTAATCCCTATTCCAAAATTTTCCTTGCTTTCCTTCATCGCCTGCTCAATGTACAAATTGAATAACATCGGAGAAAGGCTACAACACTGTCTTACTCCCTTCCCAACTGATGCTTCCCTTTCATGCCCTTCGAGTCTAATAACTGCGGTCTGGCTTTTGTACAAGTTGTAGATAACTCTCCTTTCCCTGTATTTTACCCCTGCTGACTTCAGAATTTGAAAGAGTGTAGTCCAGTCAACATTGTCAAACGCTTTCTCCAAATCTACAAAGGCTAAAAATGTAGATTTGCCTTTCCTTAATCTATCTTCTAAGATAAGACGTAAGGTAAGTATAGCCTCCCGGGTTCCTACGTTCCTCCTGAATCCAAACTGATCTTCCCCTAGGTCAGCTTCTACCAGCTTTTCCATTCTCCTGTAGATAATTCGTGTTAAAATTTTGCAACCATGACTTATCAAACTGATGGTTCTGTAATTTTCACACCTGTCTGCACCTGATTTCTTTGGAATGGGGATTATTACATTTTTCTTAAAGTATGAGGGCATTTCGCGTGTCTCATATATCCTACACACCAGTTCAAATAGTCTTGTCATGGCTGGCTCTCCCAGAGACTTTAGTAGCTCTGAGGGTATATCATCTACCCCTGGGGCCTTGTTCCGGCCTAGGTCTTTCAAGGCTCTGTCAAATTCATCTCTGAGTATAGTATCTCCTATTTCATCTTGATCTACTTCCTCTTCCCTTCCTACAACATCGTCTCTAAGTTCATTTCCTTTGTAGAGCTGCTCTATGTACTCTTTCCACCTTTCAGCCTTTCCTTCTTTGCTGAGAACTGGTTTCCCATCTGAGTTCTTGATATTTGTAGAATTGCTTTTCTTGTCCCCAAATGTCTCTCTGATTTTCCTGTAGGCGGTATCTACTTTTCCCCTTATTATACATTCTTCTACAGATTTGCATTTGGCTTCTAGCCACTCCTGCTTAGCCATTTTGCACTTCCTATCAATCTCATTTCTTAGTCGTCTGTACTCCATTTTGCCTGTTTCATTTACTGCATTTTTATATTTTCTCCTTTCATCAATTAAATTTAGTATCTCCTGTGTTATCCAAGGATTTTTTGCAGGTCTTGCCTTTCTACCTATTTTGTCCTCTGCTGCCTTCACTATTTCATCTCTCAATGCTACCCATTCCTCTTCTACTGTTTTATTTCCCCCTGTTTCTGTCAATTGTTGCCTAAATCTCCCTCTGAAATTCACCAGAACTTCACGTTCCTTCAATTTATCTAGGTCCCATCTCCTCATTTTCCTACCTTTCTGCAGTTTTTTTCAGTTTCAGCCTACAGTTCATGACTAACAAGTTATGGTCAGAGTCTATATCTGCCCCTGGGTATGTCTTGCAGTTTATAACCTGATTCCGGAATCTATATTTTACCATTATAAAATCTATCTGATACCTTCCAGTGTCTCCTGGTCTCTTCCAAGTATACAACCTTCTTTTGTGATTCTTAAACCACGTGTTTGTTATGATTAAATTATGTTCCGTGCAAAATTCTACCAGGCGACTTCCTCTTTCATTCCTTCTGCCCAGTCCATATTCACCTACTATTTTTCCTTCTCTTCCTTTTCCTACTACCGAATTCCAGTCTCCCATCACAATTAAGTTTTCCTCTCCCTTAACGGTCTGAATAATTTCCTTTAGCTCCTCATATATTTCTTCTATATCCTCATCATCGGCAGAGCTAGTTGGCATATAAACCTGTACTACTGTTGTCGGTGTTGGCTTCATATCTATCTTGACAATGATAATGAGATCACTGTGCTGCTCGTAGTAGTTTACCCGCATTCCTATTTTCTTATTCATTATCAGTCCTACTCCTGTGATACCCCCAACCGATTTTGTATTTATAATCCTGTACTCACCTGACCAGAAATCCTGTTCATCCTGCCACCGAACTTCACTAATCCCCACTATATCCAACTTCAACCTATCCATTTCTCTTTTTAAATTTTCTAATTTTCCTACCCGATTAAGGGATCTAACATTCCACGCTCCGATCCGTAGAATGCCAGTGTTGTCTTTCCTGATGATAACATCCTCCTGAGTAGTCCCCGCCCGGAGATCCGAATGGGGGACTATTTTACCTCCGGAATATTTTACCCGAGAGGATGCCATCATCATATTTTCATACAGTAGAGCTGCATGTCCTCGGGCAAAGTAACGGCTGTAGTTTCCCCTTGCTTTCAGCCGTTCGCAGTAGCTGTGTGGCAAAGCCACATTGGCTGATGTTACAAGGCCAGCTCAGTCAATCATCCAGACTGTTGCCCCTGTAACTACTGAAAAGGCTGCTGCCCCTCTTCAGGAACCACACGTTTGTCTGGCCTCTCCACAGATACCTCTCCGTTGTGGTTGCACCTACGGTACGGCTATCTGCATCGTTGAGGCGCGCAAGCCACCCCACCTCGGCAATGTCTGTGGTTCATGGGGGTGGACCATCAATGAATCTAGACCAAAAGAGATGTTAATGGATTCATCTAGATTACGCCTACATAGGTTAGCACAGGACAGCACAATGTGGGTGTGCATTGCCATGCAGTAGATCTCTATTTAGATGATGCTCTAAGGAAAGAAGTAATTGAGTTAGAATATAGACAGCAAAACCAAGGGCTGGGAATGTTAGGATAAAGGGAGACAGCATAGAATAGCTGAACAGTCCTCCAAGTGGTAAAGGAACAGAAATATTTAAAAGTCAATAGCAGTTGGTTGGTCAATGGGAGGAATGGACCAAAAAGCTAGGGCATCAGTCCTGTTACCTCTGAATGGAATGCAAGCAAGGACGCAGACGGGCTAAGGACATTCCAATAGTAAAATGGAATAACTAAAATGGAGTTAAATCAATTACCATAACAGAACCAAAACCAACAGAAAATACAGAATTCTGCTATGCACTTCTCTACAGCTCTAGAACCCCCATTCATTAACGATGAGCATGTACTGGTGAACACTGTTTGCTCCTAAAGCAGAGCCTAAAAATGGAAGAAGGAAACAACATTAAAAATAAAGTAAAATGAAGAAATTGACATATATGGGGGGAGGGGGTTCAAAGCTCTGCTGTTGGCACGAAGAGCCACAAAACCACCCATCCTGTCCAAGTTTCAGAGTTAAAATCTTATACCTGAAAATAAAAACTGCTTTCACAGCGAAACCCAAGGACCCTGTCAGCCATTTGAGAATCATCTGCCAAAACTAAAGGGAATGAGTGCAGAACGCCATAATTGGCATGGAGTAACAAGAGGAGCGGACATTGCACTAAGATGTGGGCCACAGATTGTCGGGCTCCACAACCACAATGTGAGGGAGGCTCATTGCACAAAAGAAAACCATGGATCAGCCTGGAATGACTGATATGGAGATGGCAAAGGACAGTGGTTTTCCTCGGAGAAGAGCATATGGAAAACCTCCAAGCTGCAGTGGTCGCCTTAATGGAGTGGAGTTTATTAGATGGGGCAGTAGCCTGCCAGATGCTGTTTCAGTACTGTATGAGTAGAGATCTCATCTGTACCCAGGATTGCCCAGGGGAATGGGTAGTAAGTTACAGCTACTGTAACTAACTGTTTATCAGCCTGTTCATTCCCTAGGATACCCACAAGGGTGGGCACCCAGAGAAAATCAATGGCACAGGCAGCATGACAAAGGTCAGCAAGGAGATTGTGGATACCAAAGGCCAAAGTATGGGGGGACAAGTAGCATCGGTCTAGTTGAGTCTGTACAGATTAAAACACAATACAAAGCAGTCTGTTTGATAAAATGAAGTGGTCTACTAATAGCCATCAGTTCTGGCATAAACACACTGCATGATTCTGGCAGAGAATGGCATTCCATACCAATGGGAGATGTAAGTGCACGTCTTGTATGACCAGCAGATTTCAATCCATCAATGTAGAAGATTGTGGGGCCCTGAAATTCTGGAAGTACTGTGTGCCAAAAGATTACGGGGGAGACTGAAGCTTTTGGACCTTGGAAGATATCCAACTGGTTTTGTGGGCGGGACACCATCCAATGGGGTGTGCACAGTGTAGCACGTCGCGTACAGCTAACAGGCAAACCTACTCGAGGGTATCAGGAGGTCGAGAACCGTAGCCCACGAAAAGAACATGATATGTGGGATGACCAGGGAATTGTCTAATGTCAATGGCATAGGACACCAAAAGCTGACGCCGCCTAATCAGAAGAGGGATGATTCCCATTTTGGCAAGGAGACTGTCAACAGGGCTGGTCCAGAAGTCACCCATAGCCAAGCGGACACCACGATGGTGAACAGGGTCTAACAATTTCAGAGCAAAAGGAGCTACCACACTCTAAACCTGGCACCCATAATATAATTGGAAATAAAAGAGTGTTGTACAATCTACACTCCAGGATGATTGGGGGGGCATTAAGCTTCTGCATGCAGCTTAACTTCAGCTGCCAAATACAGGGCAGCCATGTCAGTTTTTTTTTTTTATCAAAAAGTAGCACCAAGAAACGTGCTGTGCCACAACAGTGCTGAGTACCCAAGAACAGTTTTGGATCAGAGTGGACTGTAGTATGACGACAAAAATGCATTACCCTCATTTTATAAGGGCAGAACTGAAATCCATGTGGGAGGCTTATGTGGAGGACCACCACATGGCACCTTAGAGCTGATGTTCAACTGAGGCTACCAAGTGGGATCTGTACCATATGCAAAAGTCGTCAGTGCACAGCACAGGAGTGACAAGTGGCCCAACAGAACTCACCAGCCCATTGATGGCAATTAGGAAGAGTATAACACATAAGACAGAACCCTGTGGAATGCTGTTCTCCTGGATCCATAGGGACCTGAAGGAAGAGCCGACCCTTATCCGGAACATGCAGTGGGATAAAAAGTCTGATAAAAATTGGTAGGGAGCTTTGTAGGCCCCAGTCATAAAGGGAACACAAAATATGACGACGTCAAGCGGTGCCATAGGCCTGTAGATCAAAGAAAACTGCAACAAGATGTTCACATTTTGAAAAGGCCTCTCCAATTGCTGTTTCCAGTTGAAATAGATGGTTTATAGTAGACCATCCCTCCCGGAACCACACTGATAAGGTGACAGAAGCCCACGTGATTCGAGAACCCAGCATCATCTACAGGCAACCATCTGTTCAAGCAATTTACATGGCACATTTGTCAGGCTAATTGGCTGGTAATTGTCCAGGGATGATGAACCCTTGCGAGCCTTAAGAGCAGGAGCCACTACACTGTCCCTCTACAGCAAAAGTACAACCCTTTGGAGCCAAATGTGGTTAAATACCTGTAGAAGATATTGTCATTGTGGAGGACTGAGGTGTTAGAGAAATTCATTATGCACAGAATCAGGGTCAGGTGCAGAATCATGGGAAGAGGAAAAGGCCAGAAGTAGTTACCATTCACTAAAGGGTTTGTTATAAGGTTCTTCTTGGTGAGTGGTAAAAGATAAGTTGGAAGATGAGGCCTGTTGTTTCTTGAGAAGAAAGGCTGCTGGGGATGAGGCCACTGCTGTAGCAAAGTGAGCCGCAAGGTGCTCTACGAGAACAAATGGGTCAGTACAGACCTCACCTAGTAGATGAGGCCTGGGATTGAAGATGGCCACTGGTAACCTTGGATGCAGCAGAGCATCGTCCACATTCGTGACAAGAGTACAGAAGAGCCCAAGGAAGAGACAAAATGCTCCAAGCACACCCACTTGCTCTGTTTGATTATATAGTGAGCCTTAGCATGAAGGCATTTAAAGCTGATAAGAGCAGCAGGGATTGGGTGGCACATAAGATGTTACAAGGCTTAATGGCACTCACGAAGCATTGTGGCAACAGTTGCATTCCACCAGGGAACTGGCTAGGAGGACCTATCGCCAGGGAACAGCAATGCAAATAGCTCAAGTAATGGGGATGGTGTGAAAACTATCTGCAGTGTGTACAAAGGCCAATTAGCATGATGGAAAACCCAACAGGGTAGCCTGTCCCTCGTCAAGTGGGAGGGGAGGGAAAGAATCAATGGTAAGTGGTTATTATCACAGAGATCATCATGTGGTGACCAGTGAAATGAAAGGAAAAGTGGAGGGGGTGAGAAGTGACAAAGACCTACAGTGGAGAAAGTGCCGTGAACGATACTAAAATAGGTTGGGGAAACATCACTGAGAAGGTGCAGGCTGTGATCTGCAACGAACTTATCTACAAGGCGGGCCCGACTAGTTACATGAGCTTGTATGTGGTCAACATGGTTCTGACAGAAAGCACGTAACCCACGGAGGGTCAGTGAATGGCCATCAGTGAAATGCGATTTCTGCACAGCAGAGGGAAATAAGTTGTTTTAACTCCAGGAGGTGACAGTAACAGCCATTACAGTTCCATCGGATGAGAACAGATTGAAGATCCAGATGGGAGGCTACCGGATTGAAGCATATCACACTGCATCTCCAATGAGGGAGGGACGACATCTATGAACAGCATATCACACACAAGTTCAGTGGAATTAGTTGGTTGTGAGGACAAAGTTGGCACCTCAGACACTTCCGGCGAGGCTTTGTCCTGTGACTTCTTCTTCTTCTTCTCCTCCTTCTCCCCCTCCTCCTCCTCCTCCCCCTCCTCCCCTTCTTCTTCTTCTTCTTCTTCTTCTTCTTCTTCTTCTTCACTTACAGGGTGGAGAGGACAAGTACCAGAGCGAGAACTGGCGTCAGTGAGGTCCGGCACCAATGAAGATCAGGTTATCTTGGTATTCACAGACAGACTCCAGCTGCAGGCTTGAGACAGAAGACCTCCCATCTGGCGAATGTCAGGAAGAGGAGCCCTGGCAAGTACCTGAGAAGGGGAGCACTTCTCTGGCTGGGAAGGAGGGGGATGCTAGGGAGGAGTAAGAGA
Organism: Locusta migratoria; assembly: GCA_026315105.1. Taxonomy (NCBI): domain Eukaryota; kingdom Metazoa; phylum Arthropoda; class Insecta; order Orthoptera; family Acrididae; genus Locusta; species Locusta migratoria. The sequence continues at coordinate 45,221,924 of CM048747.1, forward strand.
GGTGCAGGAGAGGGAGGGGAAAGAGTGGAGTGGAGACGCGATGAAGAGGGTGGAGGGATAGAGGATGTAACTGAGGCAAAGGTACATACCATTTGCAAAGGGTGCAGACACTCGGATTTTCAGTGGGCCTCCTGGTACATTAAGTGTTCAAGGGAGTTGTACTCTTGTATCTTCTTCTCCTTTTCATACACCAGGCAATCCAGGGAAAAAGAAGAATGGAGTTGATGACAGTTGACATACACATAAAAGGTGGAAAACAGTGTCTCCCCTCATGGAGTGGGCATCCACATTCCCAGCATAGAGGGACCACTATACAATGATAAGATAAGCCCCCTAACCACATACATCAGAAACATCGCATGGGAGGTGGATTGTATGGCTTCACATTGCATCTGTAAATCATTACCTTGACCTTCTTTGGGAGAGTAGCCCTCATAAAGGCCAAAATATATGTGCCGAAATCAATGTGAGTATACCGTGGGGCATCTCTGAACACAGTTGCCGAAGTGGACACTTCGACATTTCTATTAGCACGAAGTTCTTCATCAGTTTCAAGCAGATGGTTCAATGAAACTTAACTCCTTGAATGTATTTCAAGTCTGGTGATGGGTTGTAGACACTGGAATATTGCCCACATGGACACAAATTAGGCAGCAGATACGATCATGATGAGTAGAGAGAGCTGGAATGCAAACTTATCTTCGGTCTGTTCTACAAAGAACAGAGGCAATGTGGCGGTGAACGTACCTCCGTCTGTCCTGGTGCAGACCAGGTAGCGCGGAAAGGGTATCACTCATAGCTGGTGCGCCTGGCCTTCATACCAAGGGGTAGCTAGGGTGGGGAATCTCCTCACATCAGAAGTAGCCACATTTCCTGCCTTTAAATACAGCCATTTTCTAATTTAACACTTTTCATTGTAGAAACGTCCAACTTGGTACCAACCACTCTAATTAGGGGGTCTCCCCATGGGCGCCACCCAGCGACAGCAAAGGCCACCTGGCATGAAGGCCATTTCCGGGAGTCCTGATACCGCAGGAGGACGGGTATTGACTCCTTGGCCTACATGATGAGGTTACAGCTCTGGAACCAGCAGTGTGATTCCTGCATTGTCAGGGGGCTCAGCTATAAGACTATTCCTACATAACAGCTCTCCCACCCCCCACCCCCCACATGAACAGGCTACACATGCTGAAGACCTAACAGTGTAGGGTGCTACGACAAGGAGGGAATTGGGAAGGAAGGGATGGGGATCAATGCCGTAGGGGCTAGGTCAGGAGTTCTTCCCCAAATGGGTCACACTACTATTAACCGTAAATTTGTGGTGGAGGTAACACCCCGAGGGGGAGGGGGCAAACTGGGCCTAAAACCTGGGTAAACAGCATGGAGACAAAATATGCTAAAACCACCATCGCAATCATCTGCTGGGCTGTCAGAAAAGAAAACACCTAGAGAGGGGAGATGAGTGGGGTGGGGTATAATTAGGATGGGGAGGCTGGGAACTGGGAGAGGTAATGCAAACTGGGAAAATAGCTGCAATGGCTCAGGGATCCGTGCACGCCACACACATACCCACAAAAGAGCTGGGGAAAAATCAATAGCAGAAAGTGAGTGTGTGAGCAAGTGAGTTAGTAGGCAGAATAAAAAGTTCAGGATCAATATTTGGACTGTGAATTGTAGTTCTTTGTGCAGCTATGATATTGCTTTCTATATTGAGGGTTTTGAGGAATGCTTGGTGAGATACAGTCCAAGGTTAAGCACTTAACAGGGAATGGTTTGGAGCATTGTTGGTGCATCTTAGATTGAGGAGAAGACTGAGTTAGGCGGGGTTCAGTATTGTTTTGTAGAATGAGTCTAATTGGGAGGTGAAGGGAAAAAAGGGAGGCTAAAGGAAAAAAGGTATTTCCAATGTAAGGACCAGGAGAAGGGAAAAGGTGGCATAACAAGCCTGCTTAAGCTCTGGATTCTGTAGGGTGCCAGGGCAATATATTGGAGTTCCCGACAGATTGTCTGCAAGACACGGTTTTGCAACTTTCAGGGCCTGTAAGATTTGTTGGAGATTACTGTAGAGAGGTCACCACTGGAGTCTCCATCAAATTCTCAGCCACAACTTGTCATACCTAACACATTGTTCTTCACTTTAACGAAGTTTCACAGTCTGTGCCATCTGGATACTTTCCACAGACACCAGCTTTTCTTAATTGCACTGTGGTAACTTCCTTGCACCCATTACTTCATTCTAATATTTTTACACGTTTCTTATTTAATACTGGGCCATTCCATGACAAATTGTTTATTTCCAGAAAAAGTTCCCACACAACCATCTCAAATTATGAAAAAAGAAAAAAAGTGTGAATATTCCCACATGTTCGTAATTAGTATTGGTAACATTTCACTCTAATATAATCATTGCAAAGATAAAGACATTTGTTTCACATCATGGTGCAGCTATCTACACTGTATCCTGGAATTTTTGGCAGCTTTAAGATCTATCATCTATGACAATATTTTCTAGTAAGAGACAAAACTAAGCCATCTTGTACAACTTTTTGCACTCTCCTACATGAAAATAATGGGAAAATATTTCCTGGGCACTTTTCACAGATATAATTTGAACCAAAGATAATTAAAAAATGGGAACTTAATAAGATGTTAAGTTTAGCTTTTTATATATCTCCATAACTGTCGGCTAAATCGGAACTGAGGTCAAACTTACAAAAAAAGAAGGGTATTTTAAGACCACTTTTGCAAAATAAATAAAAATATAAATAAAGTGCCTTCTGCAAACTCTTTAAAACCATTTTCATTAAAAAGACCATGTTCTGAACCACCTAGAAAACTGAATTTCGTTTTGCAATGCAAGCATATAAAGCCCTAAAAAATACAACAAAGTGGTGGTGCATTAAAAACCGCCCATGTTCTGCTGGAACTGAAATCTGACATCTGCAATTTTAATGCTTTCTAAGGACAGTAATATCAAAAGTTCTGATGAGTAGGAAAAGAGCTTCAGTGTGTGTGTGTGTGTGTGTGTGTGTGTGTGTGTGTGTTTAAAAAAATGATTTAGCAGGATATGGGGTGGAAATTAAAGATTGTACACCAGTTAAAAGTCTCAGACATAATGACACACAGACAGAAAAGATTGATGCTTTGCAATTTGTAGGGAATGTATGTGTGTTACAGGAATCGAAATGGGCCAGAAGCAAGGTTCTCAAATTTTTTAAACTTAATCCAAACTGGTGCATAACAGCTGAATCAGCTGGAATGCATGCAATGTTAAGCTTATGGTTAGTGGAGCAGGAGTAAATGAAAATTATAAATAATTCATCAGCAAGGCAGTCTGCAGCCGAAACTCTTAAATAATGCATACCACATTGCTGAGAAAAAATGACTCAGACCAGAAGCCATAGCATCTGCAGCTACCAGCTATTTTCTCAGAGCCTGAACCACACAAAATTATGGTAAAGTTTTACCTACCATCCTGGTGACCTTGTGTCATCATAATAGTAACACCAACAACATGGTAGAAAATCTTTGCCATGATGTTAATATACTAGAAATCCACACAGAATGACTTTATTAGTGTTTCATTGAGACCTTGAACTAATAAATTATTCTGTTCCTGCACTATGGTTGACAGGTTCTTGTATGTACCCTTGTTCACTCAGTAAAAGTAATTGTCCTCAAAAAATGAAGGTTTCATAACAGAACATTTGTGTTGTCACATAATCAGCTAAAGCCAACTTCACACACTGTCAGGTTGGTAAATAAAATTGACCACAATTACTGTGTACAATTAATGGAACCATACCAATCATGACACTGGACACCAAGCAAGCGACACTACATGAAGTAGCAACAAAAATTTGGAATACGTTGTGCCATCATTACATCGCTGAACTTCAAAGCTTGCATCTTAAAGCATCTAATTTGATCTCAAGGAATACTAGCTTATAATCTTAATGGATTTTGCTGTAAACTATTTATTTATTGTTTAAGATTCAGTGCAACATTTCCAGTGGCAAAAGAAGTTGAGCTACCATCCACCCATCTGTTGGTTATTTTCTCCAAAATCAGAAAGTGGATTCTGAGTTTTTGCATTGTTGGTGACTGCCTGCAATGTGACACATTTACTTGTCCACGACTTCATCATGTTGTTGATGACATAAGTGAAAATATAGTTTGTTCAGATATCCCATATCCATTACTCAACGAGGGCTCCAATCTACAACACAAAAATTTTCTCAATTTGTGCTGTCCAAAGGACTTTGGAATGCCAGCAGAACAGAATGTATTTGCAACAAGTTATGGAAAGCCACCTTGTGATGGGAACAACAAAGCAATTAGCAGCAAGAGCATATTTGCAATGACCACTTAAGAGGCAGAATCTTACACCAATAGATCTTTTTAGATTCTGCACTGAGTGTATAATTTTATTGGCACTACATCAGTAAAGATAAAACTGAACAAAATAGTGTTACAGATATTTCAAAATGGAATACTCTAGCAGGAACTAGAGAAAATCATTTCTTTTTGCCAATTAATAAAATCAACAAATCATGTCAGAAGGGTATCAAATGATGACTCATCTTTTCTAAACAAAATTAGTGACAGTAGTGAAGGAGATATATTAATGTCAAATTTCCAGACAGGCAATACACTGCATGTATTTATGACAAAGAGTTGTAGATTGGAAATATCTGGGAGACTTCCACTGAACAGAGTGGTGCTTCAACAAGCACTATGTACCAATATATCCCAACATATTCCATTTTTGGGTCTTCAAGAAGTGACAAGGGCTGGGAACTGGGACAGCAAATTATTGCAATTATTCTGGAACCATCAGTGACATCATCTGGTCAACAGTATAGTTTTCTTCATAACAGCAAATTAATGATCCACATAATAAAGTACCTTGAAGTAAAAATAAGCTTCAGGTCATAAAATAGACCTCTACTAACTTTGACTAGGCTTAGGATTCTGTATCATGTAACCCTTATCAGGCTTGGAAACTTGAAGTATGGAAACTCATCTGTGGTTGCTGTTGCACAGCTACTTGTTGTGGCCCCTATGGCAATCGAGAGACTGATTTCGAAAGAACCATCAGCGATTAAGCCACCATGGACTGTAGCAACACATTTATACAATTTTATCAGTACACTAATGTTCCATGTAACCCACAACTGTTGTGTAGTAGTTGTGGTCTTCAGTCCGCAGACTGATTTGATGCAGCTCTCCACTCTACCCTGTCCTGTGCAAGTCTCTTCATCTGAGAATACGATCGACAGCCTACATCCTTTTGAATATGCTTACTGTATTCGTCCCTCGGTCTCCCTCTATGATTTTTACCCAAACACTTCCTTCTAATGCTAAGTTCACAATTCCTTGATGTCTAAGAATGTGTCCTACCAATCTATCTCTTCTCTTAGACAGGATATGCCAGAAACTCCTTTTCTCCTCAATTCAGTTAAGCACCTCCTCATTAGTTACGACTTACATGCTCTAGCCATCTACTCTTCATCAGTCGTCTATAGCACCACAAAAGCTTCAATCATTTTTTAAATCTGAACTCTGTATCGTCCATGTTTCACTCCCATACAATGCAACACCACATTCAAATGCTTTTAGAAAGGACATCCTAACATTTAAATTAATATTGGATGTCAGCAAATTTCGCTTCTTCAGAAATGCTTTTCTTTCCATAGCCATTCTGCATTTTATATCTTCTTTACTTCAGCCATCAGAAGTTATCTTGCTACCCAAATAACAAAACTCATCTCCTACTTTTATTCATTACCTAATCTAATTCCTATAGCATTGCCCGATTTTCTGACACTACATTCCATTACCCTCATTTTACTCTTGTTAATGTTCATCTTATATCTTCCTTCCTAGACACTGTCCATTCCCTTCAATTGCTCTTCCAGATTCTTTGCAGTGTCTGACAAAATTACTATGTCATTGGCAAACCGCAAAGTTTTTATTTCTTCTCCCTGAACTTTTATTCCCTCTCCAAATTTCTCTTTGCATTCCTTCACTGTTTGCTCAATGTACAGATTGAACAACATTGGGGAAAGGCTATAACCCTGTCTTACTCCCTGATCAACCTTTGCATCCCTTTCTTGCCCTATGACTAATAACTGCTGACTGGTTTTTGTATAGGTTGAATATAACTCTTCGCTTCCTATATTTTACCCCTGCTATCTTTAGAATTTGATAGAGTATTCTCCAAATCTACAAACACTAAAAATGTAGGTTTGCCTTTCCTTAGCCTATCTTCTAAGAAAGTCGTAATGTATTGCCTTCCGTGTTCCTACATTTCTCCTAAATCCAAACTGATCTTCCCCGAGGTTGGATTCCACAATTTTTTCCATTCGTCTGCAAATAATTCATGTTAGTATTTTGCAATGATGTCTAATTAAACTGCTAGATCTATAATTTTCACATTTGTCTGCACTTGCTTTCTTTGAAATTGGAATTACAATATTCTTCTTGAAGTCAGAGGGTATTTGTCCTGTCCTATAGAACTTGCATACCAGGTGGAACAATTTTTCATTACTGGCTCTCCTAAAGTTCTCAGCAGTTCAGACGGAATACTATCTACTCCAGGGGCCTTGTTTCAACTCAAATCCTTCAGCGCTCTGTCAAATTCTTCTCGCAGTATCATATCACCTGTCTCATCTTCCTCCACTTCATCTTTCATTTCTTGAATACTGCCTTCAAGTTTATTTCGTTTGTATAGGTCCTCTATATATTCCTTCCACAGTTAAGCTCTCCCCTCTTTGCTTAGTACTGGTTTTTCGACAGTTCTTGATATTCATACAGCTGCTTTTCTTGTCTCCAAATATCTCTTATTTTCCTGTAGGCGGTATCTATCTTTCCCCTAGTTACACACTCTTCTATGGTTCTGCACTTGTCCTCTAGCCACTCCTACTTAGCCAGTATGCACTTCCTGTCAATCTCATTTTTCAGGCGTTTATACTCCGTTTTGCATGCTTCACTGCTGAATTTTTATATTTTCATGTCTCATCAATAAGTTCAGTATATCCTGAGTTATCCAGGGATTTCTATTAGGCCTTGTCCTTCTGCCTATATGACCCTCTGTGGCCTTAACTACCCTATTTTTCAGAGCTACCCATTCTTCTTCTACTGTATTACTTTCCCCTGCTTCAGTCAATCCTTGCCTAATGCTCCCTCTGAAACTCTCAACCACCTCTGGTTTCTACAATCTATCCAGGTTCCATCTCCTTAATTTTCTTCCTTTTTGCCGTCTCTTAAGTTTTAATTTACTGTTCATTACCAATTCATTACAGACAGAGTCTATATCTGGCACTGGATATGTCTTACAGTTTAAAACCTGGTTTCTAAATCTATTCCTTACCATTATAAAGTCAATCTGGTACCTTCTAGTGTTTCTTGTCTCTTCCATGTATACAGCCTTCTTTCATGATGATTAAACCAAGTGTTGGTGATCATTAAATTGTGCTCTGCACAAAATTCTTCAAAGTGATCTCTTCTTTCATTCCTTTTTCCCAGTCCATATTCACCTAATACATTTCCTTTGCTTCCCTTTCCTACTACTGAGTTCCAATCCCCTATCACAATCAAGTTTTCGTCTCCCTTAACTTTCTGAATGATTTCTTTTATCTCCTGATACATTTCTTCGATATCCTCATCACTGGCCATGCTAGTTGGCATATAAAATTGCACTACTGTGGTCGGTGTTGGTTTTGTGTCTAACTTTGCTACGATAATGCGTTCAGTGTGCTGTTCATAGTAAATTACCCACATTCCTACTTTCTTATTCATTATCAGACCTACTCCTCCATTACCACCATCTGATTTTGTATTTATAACCCTCTACTCACCTGACCGGAAATCCTGTTCATCCTGCCACCAAACTTCACTAATTCCTACCATATCTAACTTTAACCTATCCATTTCTCTTATCAAATTTTCTAACTTACCTACACGATTAAGGGTTAGAACATTCCATAGAATGCCTGTTTTGTTTTTCTTGATGATGACATTATACTGTGTAGTCCCTGCCTAGAGATCCAAATGGGGGGACTATTTTACCTCTGGAATATTTTGCCCAAGAAGATGCCATCATCGTATAGTCATACAGTAGAGCTGCATGTCCTCGAGAAAATTAACGACTGTAGTTTACCCTTGCTTTCAGCTGTTTGCAGTAACTGCATCGCAAAGCCATGGTAGCTGATGTTACAAGGCCAGCTCAGTTAATCATCCAGACTGTTGCCCCTGTAACTACTGAAAATGTTGATGCCCCTCTTCAGGAACCACGTGTGTGTCTGGCCTCTCCAAAACTATGAGAACACAAAATATACCTTGCTTTAAGACAGTTTGTAATGTATAAGTTGCAGTTAATATAGAACATGTTTTGTCTTGACAAAAACTAACGCTTTTTTTAAAGTTTCTCTGACTCAAGCTCATTTCCTAGTCAAAGGACTTGTGATATTACCTTCTTAAGAGAGCACTAAACAATTGTGGAACATAATACTGGTATTATTTAATTTTAGTACCAGAATGCACCTCCACTTTGTCATTTTTTCTTAGGGCCTTATGAGTCATTCCATGTCAAATCAACACACCTATTTTACCTCACCATTTTAGATTTTGCTAAAATTTAGTATACTTATAAGTGGGTGCTGAGACTAAGAAACATACCAAATTTCAATTTTTTATCTCAAACCATTCCTGAAATATTGCTATGTAAACTTTTCAAAAACCAGCCAAAATGTGTAAATGGACCCCCCCCCCCCCTTTTTTTTTTACATTGCCCTAGGAGCAGCTTTAATTGAGCTAGAGTGGGAAAGGAGTCATTTTGCATGCTCTTTCCAGGGATATACAACAAAATTTATCTTCTAATTAATAACCCTTTTCAAAATACTATATATATATATATATATATATATACGAAGATTACTCACCAGGCGAAGGAGCACAGGTGTGACAGCATCACAAATAAATAAATGAATACACACACACACACAATCGCAAGCTTTCGCAACCCAGTTGCGTCTTCAGGCAGTAGGGAAGGAGAGGGAAAAGGAAATGATTAGGGTTTTAAGGAAGGGGGTAAGGAGCCATTCCAATCCCGGGAGAGGAAAGACTTACCTTGGGGGAAAAAAAGGAGGGTAAACAAATGCACACATGCCCACACATTCACACAGACACAAGTCCATATATATATATATATATATATATATAAGGTGTTTTTTTATGTACATACGGTAATTGAAAATTTTCAAAATATTTATGTGGGATGATGATGGGATCATTGTTAAAAACATTATTCCCGACTCTTGTTTTACTACATTAACAGCTGTAGTTTGACGAAAATGACCTTTAACAAACAGGAATGTCATTAAAACATACTGGGAGGTAATTAAAAAAGTATTAGAAATATCAAAACATCACCTTATTAAAACAAAACTAATCACCATATTATCTAATTAAGTTCACTGTTTATTTTAATTTCATACAACTTCACTAACAGTATATTAACTGATAAAACAAAAAGAAATTGAGCATTTAACTACAAACTGAAACAAAGTATGAAAAATTACAAGTATTTAGACCAACGTAATAGTTCTGGTCCATGATGTTTCATTCCAAACTATTAATGCTTGTTTTTGATTTGAATTTAACGTAATAGGTACTAACAGTAATTTTGAAACAACTTTCTATAATAAATAGCACTAACCTGAGACAAAAATTAAGTTTTGAGTTGAAAGCAGTTTCCCAATAAATTGTCTTTGAACTTCATAGAATACATTTTAATAAAGCTGACTGGGTTCGTTTACATCACTTTCATTAAGAATTTATGTTCTCCCTGCCAGAGTAACTGGATTTTTCCCCTAAAATGTACCCAAGCCACCAGTTTCTGCCATATACAGTGCCTGATACATCTTGTAACTTCACTTTGTCTGGTGATGTAGTTACATCCATCACCCAACTTTGCATATCACTTGAAAAGTATTTGACTATTAATTTTGATGTACATAGTGTTGGGAATGAAAGTGGGAAATTACTGTGTTCCTTTGATTGCCAATGCCTCTTCAAGATGGCTTTTTAAATAGTTTTTCTGAAGGAGCATAGTCTTCTTGAGTGAAATACGCAAAATCAACATTTGTGATATTATCTACTACCCAATAAAATAGATCTCATGGGGTTTGGATCTGATTTTAGTATGACTTATCCAAACTTGCACAACCTGCCAATCTCTTATCTGAATCCCCTACTCCACCATAAGGCCCTTTCCCAAGCACTAAGGCTGAAAGTGCCACTCAGATTGTATGTTGAAGTCTTCCCCATGAAGGTAAAGGTTCAGTAAATGTTCCTTATTTTTGTACTGAGCAGGAAAACTGTCAGAATAATAGTATATCTTTTTGGGAGCTTTTGAAATATATTTGTTAGATAAGAAATAAGATTCTTTTGAAAGGTGTAAACCGTAGTTTTATTGTGCTCCAGGAAAACGGAAACTATGACAAAGCTTATATGCTCAATTTTGTCATACTGCTTGTAATATATAACAAAAAGGTGGTATTTTGATATTTCAAATACTTTTTTACTTTCCTTTCAGTATATTTTAATGAAATTCCTCTTTGTTAAAGGTCATTTTGGTCAAACTAGAGCTGTTAGTGTAAAACAAGAGTCGTGAATAATGTTTTTAACAAGGATCACACTGTCATCCCGAATAATATTTTTAAAATTTTCAATTATGTACTTTTTGTAAAATAGTGTTTTGAAAAGGGTTATTAATTTAAGCTAAATTTTGTTGTATATCAGTCCAAAGAGCGAAATGCTACAAAATGACACATTTACCAGTACTCTAGCTCAATTACAGCAGCTCCTAGGGCAATTTAGGCAATATTTCAAGAATGGTTTGAGGTAAAAAATTAAAATTTTGTATTTTTCTTAGTTTCTTAATATACCAACTTTCAGCAAAATCTAAGAGGGTAAGGTAAAATATTTATTTAAAGTGTGTTGATTTGACTGAATGGCTCACATAAACTTGGATTGCAAAACCAAATTCAGTTTTTAGATGGTTCTGAGCATGGTCTTCCTAATTAAAAAGCTTTGAAGAGTTTTCACAAGACTTCTTCTATATCTCACTCTATCTCTTTTTATTTATTTATTTTCTTTTGCGAAAGTGGCCTGAAAATAACCATTTCTTGCATTCTTACAAGGATTGTTAACTTTGCCTTAAAGTTTATCCTGCAATTACTTGCTCAAGAATTATTTTTCGATTACTTAATTTAGGAGAGTGCAAAAGTATAAGATGGCCTTGATCTGTTTCTTTCAAAAACATACTGGTAGAGATTTTGCATCGCAAAGTTGCCAACAAGGATGCAATTTTGATAGTTGCACCATGGTGACAAACATCTCCCCATAAGTGCTGGAGTAGTGACCATGTAACCCCACCAATGTTTATTACGAGTATGTGCAAATGTTTACTTGGTATGGAATGACCCTATTGATATTACTTATTTGGACTACTCTGTTATTCCGTGGGTTATTGTTGAGGTGTTTTGTATGTGTGAGAGTGTGTGTGTTTGTTATAATTATTATATTACTTCCCCCCCCCCCCCCCCCCGCTCGGGGGCTTCTGTTTTGTTATACTTTTTTACTAACACTCAGTAGTTTAGTCATAAAAGCTATCCATATCAATTCTGTAGAACTCCCTCTTTACTTCTATTTTCTGTGCTTTACCAAAGTTTTCTTTCAGGAGATAATTAGACTCGGAGGGCAGTAGAAATATGTTTGGGTAACATTTAAAGTATTGTTTATATTATTAATCTTTTTGGTATTCTTCCAGTTATTTCTGCCTTAATTAATAAAGGTTGTTATTCTGATTATGATATATTACTTCCTTTCTACATCTACATAAATACTCCGCAATTCACCGTAAGGTGCATGGCGGAGGGTACACTGTACCACTACTAGGCACTTCCTTTCCTACTCCACTCCCAAATGGAACGATGAAAAAAAGAATGCCTATATGCCTCCGTACGAGTCCTAATTACTCCTATCTTGTCTTTGTGATCTTTATGCGAAATGTAAGCAGGCGGCAGCAAGATCATACTGCATTCAGCTTCAAATTCCGGCCCTCTAAATTTACTTAACAGAAATTCACGAAAAGAACGTTGTCTTTCTTCCAGCGATCCCCAATTGAGTTGCCGGAGCATTTCTGTGACACTTGCGCATTGGTCGAACCTACCGGTAACAAATCTAGCTGCTCGCCTCTGAACCACCTCTATGTCTTCCTTTAAACTGATCTGCTGCGGGTCCCAAACACTTGAGCAATACTCAAGACATGGTCATACAAGAGTTTTATATGTGGACTCCTTTACAGATGAAATACATCTTCCCAAAATTCTCCCAATAAACCGAAGTCGGCTGTCTGTCTTACTCAAAACTGTCCTTACATGTTCGTTCCATTTCATATCGCTCTGCATGGTTACGCCTAGATATTTGAATGATGCGACAGCATCAAGAAGCTCACTACTAATGCTGTATTCGAACATTGTGGAATCGTTTTTGCTACTCATGCGCATCACCTCACATTTTTCTACATTGAGAGTTAGCTGCCATTCTTCGCACCAACTAGAAATTTTGTCTAAGTCATCCTGTATGTTATTACAGTTAGTTACAGACGACACCCTCCCATACACCACAGCATCATCAGCAAACAGCCGCAAATTACAACTTACTCTGTCCACCAGATCATTTATATAGATAGAAAATAATAGCGGTCCTATCACACTCCCCTGGGGCACACCTGACGATACACTCGTCTCTGATGAACACTCGCCATCGAGAACAACGTACTGCGTTCTATTACTTAAGAAGTCTTCTAGCCAGTCACAAATCTGTGAACCTCTTCCATAAGCTCGTATCTTCGTTAGCAGTTTGCAGTGTGGCACTGCGTCGAATGCCTTTTTGAAGTCAAGAAAAACACAATCCACCTGTTGCTCTTCATCCATGGCTCGCAAGATGTCATGTGAGAAAAGGGCAAGCCGTTTCACATGAACGATGTTTCCTAAACCCGTGCTGATTCATGGAAAGAAGCTTTTCCGTTTCAAGGAAATTTACTATATTCGAACTGAGAATATGCTCTAAAATTCTGCATAAAACTGAAGTCAACAATGTTGGCCTGTAATTGTGTGAGTCAGTTCTCTTTCCTTTCTTATAAATGTGAGTCACCTGCACTTTTTTCCAATCACTAGGAACTTTGCGCTGAGTTAAAGATTCGCAATAAATTCAAGCTAAGTAGGGGGGCCAATGCCGCAGAATAGTCTTTGTAAAACCGAACTGGTATTCCATACGGACCACCAGACTTTTTCGTATTTAGCTCTCTCAGCTGCTTCTCTACACTGGAAATACCTATTGCTATGCCCCCCATTTCGGAATTAGTACATTGATCAAATGATGGTACATTCGTGCGGTCCTCCTGTGTGAAAGATTTCTTAAAGGCTAAATTTAGAACTTTCCGTTTGCTTTCTTCTATTACTGCCCCAGAATGATCAACAAGTGACTGGACAGTGGACTTTGACCCGCTTATCGATTTTACATAGGACCAGAATTTTTTTGGGTTCTCGGAAAGATCTTTTGCTAAGGTATGGTGCGATAATTATTTTATGCTTCGTGCATCAATCTTTTTATAGACGCACGAATCTCTACTAACTGTTGCCTGTCATCATTTGTGTGTTCTTTTTTGAATCAAGAGTGCAACAACCTTTGCTTTCTCAGCAGCTTTCTAACATTATTATTATTATACCACAGTGGATCTTTTCGATCCTTAATAGTCTGTACTGGCACATATTTCTCTAACCCTTTATTAACAATGCACTTAAATTTAGTCCACAATTCCTCTACATCCATACCCATTTATTTTCTAAGTGTGATCATAACATTTGCTTTATTACTAACATTTGCCAATTATTGTCAAATAAATCAGTGCCTGCCCCTCTTTGTCGAGTCTGAAAGCAAATTGTCAATGACAGCAGCACAGGTTCCTCCATCAATTTACGGAAGAGGCCTATTGCTGATGCGTGTAATCCATCACTGCAACTTACTAACTTCTGGTGATCATCAGTAATAGCCGACTGAACAATGAACATTTCAGTCACTGTCTCATTAAATTTGTGCCCTCCTGCTTTATAAATCTGTAATCTGGTGCTAGTAAACTGACAGTGGTGTATACTCCCAAAACCTTATTAAAACTATACCATGTAAATAAAAATAAAGCTGTAATCTGCTCGTGGTTCGTAAACTGACAGCTTTGCTTATTTCTTGATCCCCTATCGCCATAAACACTCACAATGCTGTTCAAGACTGTATTCATTGTCTTGAATCGCAAGGGGCAAAACTTAACACAACCCCCTCCCCCCCAACTTACCAACACTCAGTTTTCTTACCAGTTCTTGAGGAGTATATTGGTTTATGGCGATCAAGATTTATATTTTCATTTTATCAGAAAATTTTGTGAAACCACAAACGCAACAGGCTACATAAAATTTGATTTGCTCTTTCGATTTTTCTGACGGGACTTCTACTGTTTTGATGGAAAATATTAAGCATCACACATATAAACTTGATAAAAGTTATAAAAACTAATTTGATTTACTAATAATAAAATCAGTGATAGCAGCTGTCAAACGGATAAACATGATCACTATGATACACACATCTCCAGAGGGTGGTTCCCAAGTCGTTTCCCCAGTATTTACATTAAAATAAAAGTATTTGTCCGGGTATTTTACAGAAACATACACTTCCCAGTCACTATTCAGTCTTTTCACAAATTTTCTCTTGACAACACTCATTCTATTTCACAACACTACAGTGTACATACATGTGTTCATTTCAAACCACAACTTTGCCCAGAAAATGTAAACACAGACGCCGCCAATCATGGGTCTGAAATTGCAAAGATTAAATACATCTGGAAATGCATGGGAAAATTATAAATGTTTTCACTAGTAAATAAAAAATACCTCTTTCCGGTGGAAATGACTATTATATTAGGAATAAAAACCTAAAACAGTAAATCTGTTTAACAAGATATAATATTACAAACCGATTAAACCGTCGATAAACGTAAAGACTATCAACAAATTCAGTTGGAAGTTCAGTATTACGAAACACATGATACAATTTTACTGTTTTGTAGTGACAAATTACTGCATACACGAGTTCTCATTAATTTCACTGCACAATTCAATCGTGAATAAATGCGATTTTCATCTGGGAGAAATTCAGTTGGCAATACAAGAGAATTGCCAACTGTGATATTCGAGCTGTATTTGGTAGGATGCAATTGTTGAAATGACAGACTGATTATAGCACTTGTTAAGTAAATAATCCATTATACGAATTTAATTTTGTTGTGAATGGGAAATCTTGAAATCACCTGTAAAATGAATTACTATGAATTATTCAAGCGATAGTTCCGAGATAGAAATCTTAAATTCAGACTACACAGTTTCCTCACAAGTCGAAACTGCAGAAAAGCAAACAGACGATGCTAATGTCAAGTCTGTCAAACGTAGAAAGAAGAGTCAGCGTTATAGACAGGCTTACCGAGTCGAGTGGGAATCCCAACCAGATTTCAAAGGTAACACAACTTGAACAGCTTTTTGAAATATAGTTTGTATGTAACGATTCGATTACGATAGGGACCCTAGTATCCTTAGTTGATGCAACACAAAGCGTTTAAAATTCAACACTAAAGTCTGCGTTGATTTTCTTAATATGTTACGTAACTGAAAATATCTTCAAAAATCGCGTATTCTATATGCTATCTCTCTCTGATTCCTAGTGTTTTTCAGAAAATCAGCGATTATATTTTAGATCATTGTTGACATTAAAATAAAATATATTTACATGAATATTTTTACACCCAGATCTTTCGGCTATTATGATTAATACTATGTAGACGCAATGCTCTATTTTTAATTTATATATCTAGTAATCATTCGTGCTTATAATTGTTTACCATTAATCTTGGTATCTTTATGTTATCATTAAATATGAAATAAATTATGTTGTAGCTTCTTACGCCCAGATCATGCAACAGAATGCAATGGTATTATATTTTTAATGTTGAGATAAAAAAAAAAGCTTTACCTCGCCTCCAGATATTTCGGACATTGAAATAATATGTAATTCGATTATCCCCTTGTTAATCCGACACAACTTATCGAATATCCACTCATAGGCAGGTGTTAGGTGTATACGTAGTCGATGTAAGTGCGCCGGTAATATCCTTTTGGTGTATTCTTATCATTGTAGTTGTCGCTTGTGTTGGCCCGTTTAAGGTCTGGAACCAACGAATTTCATGAATTATTCATTGTTTGCATCGTGAGATTGTGAGTTGATAAATCTTGTAATGAGTCAAATGCTGTTTCCTACACGAGTTGTCTCAATATTACATGTAGCAAAGCTTTGTCTAGTGGTGGTCCGTTGCTAGTAGCCGACTTTGTCTATTCATAGCCCTATATGTTTTCTCTCTCCCCCCACCCCCCCTCCTTTCCTGGAATTCAAAAGCAAAGTTGGAATAGGTATATGATGTTTGAACCTTGGGCAGATAAATAGACATATGCTGGTAATTTAAATTTTTGCACTACAGGGAGTTTTGGACTGTGCTGTTTCCTACCACTGTCTTTAAGCCGTCAATGGATTACCCCATTTCTGGTATTTGCCTTTGCAATGTTGTGGTCATCTCATAAAAGCTATTGTCCATCTGTCATTTGATAATTTTCCTCCTCATATCAACTGTTGTAGCCTACTTCAAGCAGTAGGCATTTGTTGGTGTTGGCTTCCAAGCAGGATTGTATACAACAGTATTGAAATACAGATCTAACGTCTCTCAGCTTACTGGTCCTGTAGACTACCCCTTGAAAATACATCCACAATCCAGTGTGGAATAAAAGAGTGTGGTACAAGAGCAACAGCAATGAAGGATTGTGCCGCCAAACCATCGTGCTGTACTAAGGAATCTATTTTCAGTTACATATGTGCTACCCACATAAGCTTACTGAATAGAAATCAAATAATTGTCTTCCTGGTACTCTTATCATCCACACATATTAAACATTGCATTAATATGGTTCCCTATGTAATGAATGACTGTTGCTGATGTCTCCACTGGGCAGTAATGGGGCCATTTCCACAGAACCACTAATCGGCTAAACTGCAGAGTCTGTTGCCCGCGCTCTGCAAATGTTGGCAACACCACAGCAGTCAACCATAGAGCAGATATGTTTTATTTGTTTTGTGATCTGTATGAAAGAGTGATCATCTTAAGTGAAAGTGAGGTTAGATATAGGTTAAACAAGAAGTTTTTTAGTATGTGAGGGCGCGTAGCACCCGAATCTCCAGTCCTAAAAACTATCTATTTACAGTTGGCAACATATGTGCCTTGCTAAAAACACGGGCAACAGGTTCTGCAGTTTTACCCACTAATCTAAGATCTTAATTTTAAAATTTTACCCAGCAAATTAACTACCTGTTTCAGGTGTCAAAGTTTATATTTCATATGTAAGTGCAGCTTGTGTCTGCGACTGGTTGGCAATGTAATTGATATTCCATTTATAATACAAACTGTGTTATTTTTTGCAGATTTTTACGACGTATAGAAGTTATGATTGTGATGGGGTGATACATACTGAACAACTGACCATTGGCATGTAGTATTTACAAGGATAATTAATTTACTAAGTGGACTGGGGTAAATCAACAGCCTGTCAGTCATAGAGCAGGAACAACATTATTTGTTCACCACAAAATAAATAAATAATGCTGTTCCTGCTCTATGGTTGTCAGGTTCTTAATGTACCCTTGTCCAGTGAGTATATTAATTATCCCCATAAGTACCGGTACTACATGTTTGCAAACCATGAAGAGTAAAGCTATTTCTTATTGGCTGCCCAAAGGCAACTCCTAATTGGCTGCCTTCACCTCCTGTCATCCATTGCCCTGTTGCCAACATCTACAAATCAAGCACCAGTCGCAGACTCATAAATTGCACTTTAACTGCTTCTGGTATCTTATTGTCCATTCTATGAGGGCCCTAGAATTTATTAACCATTGTAATATACATGGTTCATTCACTTATTAATGTTGATATTCATTCTAAAAACTGACCTGGTGCTCTTAATGATAGTACCTAACTTACCAGACATTTTTCTGAACATCATTATGAGCTTTTGAAATACATGAAAACAGGGCAACCGTATATTTGCCCTTGTCAAAGCCTGATAGCACTGAAAAAATTAATATAGAAATATTTTTCATGCAATTTCTACCTTTACAACACTGTCATCAAGGTCAAGGATTCTAATCACAACCACTTTTTTTTATTAGCTTTTCCATTAACCTTCAGACAGGTGCATGTATGTATCAGATACGAGGCAACAAAGTTCGTATCCTTTTCTTGGAAAGTGGGAGAGTCAGAAATCCCCCTCTTTGTATTAGCCATCTCTTTTAAGGTACAAGTTTGGTGTTCGTATCTTTTTAGGGTTTATTACCAAGAGGTATCTGCAAAAGAAGCGTAAATTTCCTTGGCCGACTAGAAGATGTGCCTATCGGAGGGTTAATGTAGCAAGTGTCAACTGAAGTCCGCGATACGACCCATCAGCTTTGACCAATAATGTCGTCTCGCAAGATACACTACGTAGATAAACCAACTAAAAAAAAAACACAATCAATGACTATAAACATACGGGTAATATCACAATAATTGTCTATTGTAGATAATGAATAATCCGTGATTATCTTCATAAATTACAGATTACAAAAGAATGTACCATCGATCACAGGGCTCAGCACTTTGGCAGTCACTTGCATGGGGGGGGGGGGGGGGGGAAATCTCTCAATTAACCTATACCTAACCATCAGAGACAAGCTACAGATCACTTTTTAAACACAAAATCATATAATATTAATCTATATTCTGGTTGTGAACAAACTATCATCTTTAATGCAGATATGACATTATTGGTCACAGCCGCAGTCTTCAATTATGCGTTTAGCAATAAAAGGATATGTCCGATCAAGCTATAACAAGTGTGTACATCGGTTTATGATTTGTCTGTTTCATTATTAGACTAATTTTCTTATCTATCCATATTCCTTCATATATTTGTAGAAAGAAACCTAGTTCTCCAGCATTCATAAGCAAAATTTGTATCACAGTAAAAGTGATCTGATCCATTCATAGAGCTGTCGTGGATGCCTGATTTTTAACTCATCATTACTGAGCGGTATATCGAGACATGTTGAGATGCTAATATGTTTACCTTTGCCTTCTGGATGCTTGGTGTGAATACTTGGTGAAGCAATAGTGTCACAGAATTGTACTAACCAGTCATCAAATTGCATGTTCTTTGACACTAAAGCTATATTCCTGAACATGATTTTATTGTATCTCGGGCTTTATGTTCTGTGTGGGTGTATGTTGTTCCTTGTTGATGTTACCTCTGATTCGAGAATGTTTTGGCATTTGAATATGTCAACTTTGTTATTAGTCAGATTATTGTAAAAATGCATTTATTTATCTCCATAGGCCCTACTATACACGCATAGTTAGGCCTACATGAAAATTAAGCGATTGCGAAGTATGATGCATAGCAGACTATGCTGCATTTTGGGTCACATGGTGAAAATTTACTGTTACATTGTACTAATAGGTTAGACATTAGAATTAAATTTGGCTTGTAAATGAGCTTTGTACTAATAAGTCTGGTCCTATGTAAAATCAGTAAGTCGTTAAAGGGTCTCTGTCCAGTCACTCATTGATTATTCTGGGTAATTTATTATTTAATATTTGAGATATGAAAGCATATTTTAATTTGTATTGATTCCCCCCCCCCCCCCCCCTTGTTTGAGATATTCCATATGGTTTTACGTTAGCAACATTGGTGGAAGTGTCTAGTCAACCTTGGATAGAGAGAGAGGGGGGGGGGGGGTCATTTAACTTGGCCAAAGCACAGGCTCGTTAACTGACACAAAAACACAAATAAAAACACACACAATAAAGATTCAAGCCGTCAGCCGCTTCCGTCAGGAAAAAAAGGAAGGGAGGGAAAAAGAAAAGGATGCGGGTTTTAAGGGAGTGGATGAGGAGTCACTCCAATCCCGGGAGTGGTAGGACTTACCTTGGGGGGGGGGGGGGGGGGAGGAAACACCCACACGCAAACACACCAAGGCAGACATTTGTAGAAAGCAAAGAAGTTTGACAGAGATACCAATTGAGCCAGAGGCTCTGTCCAGAGTTTGGAGGCAAAGATGTAGAATGGTGGACGGGAATTTGAAACTAACAAAGGTTGAGACCAGGTTGAAGGGCAAGTTCCCATCTCCGGAGTTCTGAAAGGTTGGTGTCAGCGTGAAGTATTCGGATAACCTGGACAGTGTAACACTGTGCCAAGATGTGCTGGCCGTGCACCAAGGCATGCTTAGCCACAAGGTGATCCTCATTCCCAACAAAGACTGTCTGCCTATGACCATTCATGCAAATGGACAGTTTGTTTCTGGTCATTCCCACATAGAACACTTCACAGTGCAGGCATGTCAGTTGATAAATCAGGTGCGTGCTATTGCAAGTGGCTCTGCCCTTAATTGTGTACACCTTCCGATTTACGGGTCTGGGGTAAGTGGTGGTGGATGGGTTCAGATGGCAGGTTTTACACTGGGGGCCGGCCGCGGTGGCCGAGGGGACTGAGGCGCTTCAGTCACGGTCACTACGGTCGGGGGTTTGAATCCCCCCTCGGGCATGGATATTTGTGCCGTCTTAGTTCGTAAGTAGTTCATAAGTAGTTTATAAGTTTAGGGACTGATAGCCCAGTAGTTGAGTTCCATAGGCTTTACAAACATTTGAACATTTTTTTACACTGGGGGCGTTTACATGGGTAGGAGTCGTAGGGTAGGGATGGTGGTTTGGGGATTTCGTAGTGATGGACTAAGTTACGAAGGTTACTTAGGCGATGGAAAGGTACTCTTGGTGGAGTGGGAAAGATGTCATGAAATATGGATCTCATTTTGGGGCAGGATTTAAAGAATTCGTATCCTTGCTGGAGAGCCACATTCAGAATCCAATCCAGTCTTGGAAAGTATCCATTAACAAGAGAGCCAATTTTGTGGTGGTTCTGTGGAAGGTTCTAGGTTTGGGGGGATGAGGCAGTGACCCTGGCAATTTGCTTCTGTACCAGATCAGGAGGAAAGCTGTGTGATGTGAAAGCTATTATTAGGTTATTGAAGTACTGGTTTAGGCATTTGGGACTGGAGCAGACTCGTTTGCCATGAAAACCTAAGCTGTAAGGAAGGGAACATTTCATGTGGAATGGATGACAGCTGTCATAATGGAAGTACTGTTGTTTATTGGTGGGTTTTATATGGACGGATGTGTGAATTTGGCCGTTGGAAAGATGGAGGGCGACATCAAGGAAAGGAGCATTGGATTTGGGATAGGACCAGGCGAATTTGATGGGACCAAAGGAGTTGAGATTGGAGAGGAAATTCTGGAGTTCTTCTCCACTTTGAGTTCAGATCATGAAGATGTCATCAATAAATCTATACCAAACTTTGGGTTGACAGTCTTGGGTATCCAAGGAGGCTTTCTCCAAGTGTCCCATTAATAATTTTGTGTATGGGGGGGGAGGCATCCTGGTTCCCATGGCTATTCCCTTTAGTTGTGTGTATGTGTGGCCCTCAAAGGTGAAGAAGTTGTGGGTTAGGATGAAGCTGGCTAGGGTAATAAGGAAAAAGGGTTTAGGTGTGGATGCAGGTGGTCGGTGTGAAAGGAAATACTCCCATCACAGCGAGACCCTGGCCATACGGGATGTTTGTATATAAGGAAGTAGCATCAACAGTGACAAGGATAGTTTCTGGAGGTAATAGGTTGGGTAAGGATTTCAGGCGGTCAAGAAAGTGGTTGGTGAATGGAGACTGCACATAATGGGTTGAAGGTGTTGGTCTATATAGGCAGAGCTTCATTCTGTGGGTGCTTGGTAACTGGCCACAATGGGCTGGCCCAGATGATTAGGTTTGTGAATCTTAGGAAGTAGGCAGAAGGTAGGGGTGCGGGATGTCAGTAGTAGGGTCACAAGGTTGATGGACTCAGGTGAAAGGTTTTGTAGGGGGCCTAAGGATCTGAGGATTTATTGAAGCTCTGCCTGGACATCAGGAATGGGGTTGTAGGTAGTGTTGTCTGAAAGCTGACGCAGTCCCTCAGCCACATTCTCCCGCCAATCAAGTACCACGGTTGTGGATCCCTTGTTGGCAGGGAGAATGATGATGGCGTGGTCTGCCTTCAGATCGCAGATAGCTCGGGATTCAGCTGCGATAATGTTGGGAGTTGGATTAAGGTTTTTCAGGAAAGACTGAGAGGCAAGGATGGAAGTTAGAAATTCCTGGAAGGTTTGAAGCGTGTGAATTTGAGGAAGAGGAAGTGGGTCTCGCTGTGATGGAGGATGGAACTGTTCCAGGCAGGGTTCAATTTGAATGATGTCTTGACGGATTTCATGTATAGGTTAAGGATTAGGCGGGTGAGGGCTGTGGATTGTCCTGTTTGGAATTGATATAAGGCTTGATGAAAGGATGGGTTGCAGCCGGAGATGGGAACTTTACGTGTGAGACACTTGGGGGTAATGCCAAATGTCGGACAAGCCTGAGTGAGTAAAATGAGGGACCAAAATCTGGCTATGGAGAAAGCATCAAATTCACCTGGTCCTATTCCAAATCCCATGCCACTTTCCTCGATGTCAACCTGTATCTTTTCAACGGCCAACTTCACACATCTGTCCACATCAAACTCATCAATAAACAATAGTACCTCCATTATGACAGCTGCCATCCATTCCACATCAAACGATCCCTTCCCTACAGCTTAGGTCTTCATGGGAAATGCGTCTGCTCCACTTCCGAATCTCTTATGTAAAAAGCAAAGAAGAGAAGCACTCATGAGATTGATCTTTACAGCAGTAATTCCACAAATACTATGCAAATGTTATATTGTTTCATGAGTATTCATTGTATTGGCATTCCGTGGTAATTATGACAATGCAAAGAATACTTCTAATGTGATTAGAAACTCAAATCATATATTATCAGCAATCTTAATGCTGTTTGCAAAATAGCGACTACAAGCTGTGCACTCATAAAGCTTACGACAGTCGTGAGCCTGGGCAACTCACACGCCCACCTCTGTTCTTAATAACAGAGAATTTAGAAATAGGCAACAACTGAAGCAACCAGATTGTCTTATTGAAATGATGCTGGCAAACTAACCAAGCCTAAGAATTATACAGAGGCTATTAAGCTGTAGACCATAAACACTGGAGAAAAGTAATGGAGGAAGAAATGACTTCTTTTGTGTCTCGTTTCCGTCGTAGGTGTCGGTGGCCGAGTAGAAAGAGTCCGACACAGGAATAAGAATGCACGCTTGTGCAGGTACGGAGGTGAGCAGCCAGTCGGACAGCAGAAACTAGAAACACTAGAGTAAATTAGAACGAAATATATATTGCACAGAATTTATTTTTATTTTACATAGCTCAGTACTGCAGAATGCTGATACATAGTTGAGCTAGAGGCCTGCCTAGTGCCTATCCGATAGCCAAGTCTTCACTGGTGCCTATCTGATTCCGAAGGGTCTTAACTGGTTCCTATCTCAGTCCCAAGTGAACTATGACGTTCAGTGGTGGTCACGAGCAGAGTTGTAGCAGAGGGCGCTCGTGGCTGACGTCGTAAGAACACCGCGCCATGGCGGCGCGCGGCGAAAGTAGGTGGCGCGCACTTTGGACTTGTGCGACACCACAACTTCATTAGAGGAAAATGCTACATGTATCTGCCACCAGATCATAAGTCCAATACATATCATTGGGTTTTTACAATTAAGTGTAACACTGATGGTAAAAATTGATTGCTATAAAGCAAGACTAGTAGCTTGTGTATTTAGCCAACAAGAAGGTACTGACTATAATGAAACATATAGTCATCTTGTTAGATATAAGTAAACCATTTTGGAGTGTTCTTGTTAGCGAGCATTCTTTTGGAACAATTTGATATAAAATCTGCTTTTTCAGGTTGTCCAGCAAACCTTGAAATCTTGAAAACCAGGGAAGAAACCGGGCATTTTCGAAATTGGGGATAAAAACAGGGAACAGCCCTTGAATTTTACTCAGAAACCTTGATTTGTTTATATTTTCTTCAATTTCATGTACAGTGAAACGCCACTTTTTGTTTCTGGATTTTACGTGTTCCCCTTTTTTACACAATTTTTTGTCGGTTCACAATTTTCATTCGCCCCGGCTTTTGCGTTAAGATATTTACATTTTCCCCGCGATTTACTGTAAGTTTATGAAACCATGCTCAAGGAGTTATGTAATTGACATAAATTGATGCTGGCATGATTTTCGCTTTCAATATGTATTAAATACGTTACACAGTAATGTTGCTTGAAACTTTTTGCGTTTATTGGAATCCATAGTTCACGTTTCATTGTTTATAGTTCACGCTAAGTTGCGGTGCAGTGACTGACGCGACTGTAATTTACGATCGCTTCCATCAGCCTTCGCACCTAGTGTTTATTCAAATGTTGTTTTTCGCGTTAATTGTAATGAGTTTCGAGTATGAATTTATTCTCATTGTGAACTGAAAATATTTATGTAACTACTTTTGCAATGTTTCATAATCAGTGTGAATGATAGTTTGCATATGTGTGGTTTCTTGCACATTGGAAGGGAAAGGTACGTTATAACCTGAAAAAGACAGTATGGTGCAAGAGATACTTGGGCTTGACCCTGAATTTGAAAATTACTTATCGCTGGATACTTTTTTTTTTCAGATGACTTTCTAAAATAATAGATATATGTTGCAGCCTGAGGGTTTGCTGCCACTGATAGGATGTGCAAGTTTCATAGACATTCATATAGAGTTCAAGGTGCTAGACTCAATTATTCAAGGACTTCCTAGTGAATCTCAGGCTTGTGGAAAGCAAGACAAACCCCTGCTTGTTCTATCTTAATGTAAATTTATGTTTGTTCTGTGTGGCTCGGTAGTACAGTAGCAGAGTGTCAGACTATAAATCCAAAGGTTGTGGGATTGATTCCCGCCACGTCCTAAGATTTTTATCTGTCACTTTGCATTTCTTTCACCTCTGGCAATGTTGCTGATGTGAGAAATATCGAGTAGCCCTGTGATCCGGAGCCCACGTTAAATTGTTGGTCCCTCTATAACGGACTGGGTCAGTCTGTTCGAAAGTCGGAGGAAGGCAATGGCATACCACCTCCAAACAAGACCATCCCTAGTACAGCACTGTGGTGTTCAAACCCATCTTTGGATTGTTGACTGCTTTACGTTTACCCGTAAGTCAATGATGTCTTAATATCTACCAATAAGGAGTAGCTCCCCCCAGGGGACCCACAGCTCTTTTGTGGGTATGTGCGTGGCGCGCACGGGGCTCCGAGCCGAAGCAGCCTTTCTTCTGCCCCAGGCTGCTTCACCTTCCCTCCCGGTTTATGCCTTCGCCCGGAAACGGGTGTCCTTTGCGAGTTCAGGTGGTTTCTTGTCGTACTTTCTCTTATTCCTTGGTTTCTTCCTTTTCTCATCTTTGCTTCTCTCTCTCTCTCTCTCTCTCTCTCTCTCTCTCTCTCTCTCTCTCTCTCTCTCTCTCTCTCTCTCTCTCTCTCTCCTAGCCTTCCTCTCCTCCTCATTAGTCTCTGCTTCGGCATTTGAGACATTTCTTTCTCTTCACTTCCTCTCTTCTTCTTTCCTCCCTGTGCGTGTCTGAAGGCCGACCCATGCGTTATCATGCGTAGCAGGTGAGGGGGTAACGCATAATTCCCCACCCCGGGTAGACAAGTAGGGCATGTACGTACCCCCTGGTAAAGGCCAGGCCCAGGGAGGGGTGATTACCTGAGCTGGTACCTTCCGAACATGCTGATTGGTCCCTCCGTCAGTTCTCGGGAGGTGTGACCTGAGGTGTGAACAATCACCTAAGGCGGGTAAGCCCTCAGAGAGGGCCCCCATTAGGAAGGAGCGCACCATTGGAGACGCTGTTAATCACGGGGGACACTTCCGCAATGACTTCCTTATCTTCTTCTGTGACTCTGACCCAGAAACCAAAGATAGATTCGCCTCAGCAAAAGAAAACTCTGCCTAATCTTCCAAAATTCCTTGTTGTCTCTCGAACCGACGGTGAAGATTTCACTTCTGTAAATCCTTTCGTCATTCAGAAAGGTGTTGATGCAATTGCTGGCCCTGTTGAAACCTGTTTGCGTCAGTGCAATGGGACATTGTTGCTGGAAGCGGACAGTGCCTTTCAGGCCCAAAAACTCATACGGACTACATTGTTACACATGTTTCAAGTCAAGGTAGAAGCGCACCGCACACTCAACTCGTCACGGGGGGTAGTTTTTACGAGATCCCTTGACGGGTTGTCTGACGAAGGCGTACAAACCTATATGTCCGATCAGGGTGTAACAGCAGTGCGTAGGGTGTTGAGAAAGGTAGATAACCAGCTGACACCAACTCGTACAGTGTTCTTGACGTTCGACAGAGTTGAACTCCCGTTGAAGGTCAAAGCAGGGTACGAAGTTATCTCCGTCTGCCCTTATATACCAAACCCAGCGCGCTGTTTCCAATGCCACAGTACCCGTCAATCTTGCCCAAATGCTGCAAAATGTGTCACTTATGGTAGGGATGCCCATGAGGGGGATTGCCCACCTCTGTCCCCTCACTGCCTTGACTGCAACGGTGACCATGCGGCTTCCTCTTGGGACTGCCCTGTATATAAGGATGAAAAGGTGATCCAGCAAATTCGGGTTACGGAAAAGGTATCAACATCTGCCGCTCGAAAGTTGTTGGCGAGTTGAAAGCCCACTGTCCTCCCAGCGGGCACATACAGTAAGGTCCTCACCTCCACTCCACCTACTAAGGATTCAGGTACCCAGACCTGTGACTTCACTTTGGCTGACACAGTTGTGCGATCCACCAGCCCGAAGATTGCCCGTTCAACGTCCCCGCTTCCTGCTGCTGCTTCTGAAGTTCAGTCTTCGTCAACCTCTAATAAAACACAGGCACCTAAACAAGATGCCCAGACTTTGAAAAAGGAACCTGTCCGTGAAGATTTTCTGCATTCTCAGGCTTCCCAACCGTCGACTGCCTCTTCTCACCGTCACTCTTCCAGAAGAGCCAACAAGAAAAAGAGTTCCTCTCCTTCCCCGCCGAGGCATGACCCATCCGTCACGCCGTCCAACAGTAGTCGGCCCCGATCATCTTCTGTCTCGCTGAGACGCACTACTGTTAGCGGGCAACCGGCATTTTACCGGCGGCGGAAGCTGCGCCTCCTGATAAAGTCGGGAAGGTGGCAGATGAATCGTTTGAACCTATGGAACATGATTCTCTGCCTTCTGATAGCGACAGTAGTGCTTCCTTGAAGTCCGGTCCTCAGCGGCCCCACCTACTTGTTTCTTTTTTATCTTCTTTTCTTTTCTCATTTTTTATCATGGCTCTCCTTCAATGGAATATTCACGGCATTTGTTCCAATCGGGAGGAATTAAAACTACTCCTTCGATTGCACTGCCCGCTTCTAGTTTGTCTCCAAGAAACTATGTTATGTCCAAGTGATCGTGCAGACTTACCCCACTACACCTCTGTGCGTTTCAACCTGCCACCTGTGGAAGGTACCCCAGCCCATGGAGGGGTTCTGATGCTCATTCTGGACGGCGTCTATTACCATCCCATCTCATTGCATACTCACCTACACGCAGTTGCCGTCCGCATCACTCTCTCCACCTTTTCCCTCTGTAATATCTTTTCGCCATCGTCATCCGCCCTTACTAGGGCAGATGGGCTACTCCTCGTTGACCAGCTCCCTTCACCTTTCGTGTTGGTAGGCGACTTTAATGCCCACCACCCCCTATGGGGCTCTCCGGCGCCTTGTCCGAGAGACTCCCTTTTGGTGGACATTCTCCAACACCTCAATCTTGTCTGCCTCAACACCAGTGCACCGACCTTCCTTTCAGACACAACACATACTTATTCCCATATAGACCTTGTGAAATGCACTCCTCAGCTTGCCGGTCGGTTTGAAAGGTATGCACTTTCTGACACGTACTTGAGTGACCATTGTGACCTAGTGTCGGCGTGTTATCGACAGCAAAAAAGCTTGCTGGACTGCTTTTACTAGTTCTTTTAACCGTTTTACTCCCTCCACGGTTGTTTGGGGTGGTCTTCGCCGTTTATCCGGCATCAAGGTCCACTCCCCGATCTCTGGCCTGACCGTCGAGAACGCAGTCCTTGTGGACCCCCTTGATGTTTCCAATGCACTGGGCCGTTCCTTTGCGGAGTTTTCGAGCTCTGCCCATTACCACCCTGCATTCCTCCCTCGCAAACAGGCAGAGGAGGCATGGCCGCCTTCTTTCCACTCTTTTAATCGTGAAAATTATAATGTCTCCTTCACCATGCAGGAGCTAGACCGTGCTCTCGCTCTGTCCCGATCTTCTGCTCCCAGCCCCGATTTCATCCATATTGAGATGCTGAAGAACCTCTCTCGTGCGGGCAAGTGTTTCCTAGTTTGCACCTATAACCGCATATGGACTGAAGGTCATGTTCCCACAAGTTGGCGTGAAGCCATTGTTGTCCCCATCCCCAAACCAGGGAAGGACAAACATCTTCCTTCCAGCTATCGCCCTATTTCTCTGACGAGCTGCGTCTGTAAGGTAATGGAACGCATGGTTAATGCTCGGTTGGTCTGGCTCCTCGAATCTCACCGCCTCCTAACAAATGTCAATGCGGTTTTCGTCGACACCGCTCTGCTGCTGATCACCTCGTTACCTTGTCGACCTTCATTATGAACAACTTTCTAAAGAAGTGTCAAACAGTAGCAGTGTTCTTCGACTTGGAGAAGGCATATGATACCTGTTGGAGAGCGGGCTTTCTCCGCACATTGCACACATGGGGCCTTCGGGGCCGCCTCCCTCTTTTCATTCAAGCGTTTTTGGCGGATCGCAAGTTCCGGGTACGGGTGGGCTCTGTTTTGTCAGATACCTTTCGGCAGGAGAATGGCGTACCGCAGGGCTCCGTCTTGAGTGTGGTACTCTTTGCCATTGCAATCAATCCGATCGTAGATTGCCTTTCAGCCAACGTTTCCGGATCCCTTTTTGTAGATGATTTTGCAATTTATTGCAGCGCCCAGTGGACGTGTCTCTTGGAGGGTTGTCTTCAACGCTGTCTTGACTGTCTATATTCCTGGAGCATCGCGAACGGCTTCAGATTCTCCACTGAGAAAATGGTGTGTATAAACTTCTGGAGATACAAGGAATTTCTTCCACCATCCCTACATCTCAGCCCCGTTGCTCTCCCTTTCGTGGATACAACGAAATTCTTGGGACTCATGTTGGATCGGAAACTTTGCTGGTCCACACACGTGTCCTACCTGGCTGCCCGTTGTGCCCGATCCCTTAATGTTCTTCGTGTCCTCAGTGGCACGTCATGGAGAGCGGATCGTACCGTCCTGCTTCACCTTTACCAGGCCATTGTTCAGTTGAAGCTCGACTACGGAAGCCTTGTATACCCTTCTGCACGGCCGTCGATTCTCAGCCGTCTCAACTCTATTCACCATCGGGGATTACGTCTGGCGACCGGTGCATTTTATACCAGCACTGTTGAGTCTGTATGCCAAGGCTGCTATATTACCCTTGACCACTTGGCGTGGCATACTCTTGTGTAGGTACGCATGCCGCCTGCGGTCGATGCCCAACCATCCATCTTACCGATTATTTTTTGACGACTCACTCGATCGCCAATATCAGTTGTCTGCAATAGCCTTGCTTCCACCTGGAGTTCGGTTTCACCGCCTGCTTCAGCGGCTCGATTTTACCTTTCCTTCCACCTTTCGGTTGAGCGACAGCCTGTTGCCACTGTGGCATCAGACCCAGGTTCACACTCACCTTGAACGTAGTTTGCTCCCCAAGGAGAGCACTCCGGATTTGGTATACCGCTCAAGACTTGTCAAACTCCGTTCACAGTTCGATAATGCCATATTTATTTACACTGATGGTTCCAAGAGAACTGACAGTGTCGGATCGTCGGATCTGCCTTCGTCGTCGGGGACAACCGTTTCCAATACAAGCTCCCTGACCGGTGCTCGAATTTCACGGCTGAGCTTTTTAGCCTCCACCAGGCCGTTTGTATACCTGCCGCCACCGCCAACCTTCCTATGCCATCTGTTCGGACTCCCTTAGTGCCCTGCAGAGTCTTAAGGACCCTTTCTCGACCCATCCTCTCGTGTATCGGATCCAACGCTCCCTCCAGTTGGTAGCAGATGACAGCTGTCAAGTTTCTTTTCTGTGGGTCCCTGGCCACGTGGGTGTGCCCGGGAATGAGACTGCCGACATAGCAGCCAAGACAGCAGCTCTTTTGCCTCGCATGGCTACCTTTTGCGTCCCATCGGACGATGTTCAACGGGCTCTTCGCCGGAGTATCGTGTCGTCCTGGCACAGTGCGTGGTTCTCACTGTACAACAATAAATTGAGAACTGTAAAACCGATACCGACCGCTTGGAGGACCTCCTCACGCCCCTCTCGGCGTGAGGAGGTCATCCTGGCCTGGTTGTGGATCGCTCACTGCCGTTTCAGCCACCGTCATTTGCTAACCGCCGATCCTGCACCGCTGTGCTCCTGCGGTGAATTGCTGACGGTGTGACATGTTTTACTGTCTTGTGTTAATTTTAATCATCTCCGTGTAGCCCTTCACTTTCCGTCTACTCTGGAGGAAATTTTAGCTGATGACACATGGGCATCTGCTCGAGTTTTGCGTTTTATCAACTTGGCCAATTTATCAAAGGATATTTAACCCTTTTGTTTTTTATCTTTCGTTTTTAGCCTTCTCTTGATATTCTAACTGGCAGTTACCAATTTTTTTTTTTAGATCTAGCGAATCTCTGTTCTTGTCTGGGCGCTAATGACCTTAGCAGTTGTGTGCCCTAAAACAACATTAAAAAAATTAATAACAAAAATAATAACAATAAAAATGAGTAGGACATTGAAAGTTTCCCAAGGAAAATTCAAAATGGGTTTAAGATTACTATTGAATCAATAGGATATTTCAATAGAAATTAATCAAGAAAATTACAATAAAGATATACTCCAACATTTTAACATGAAAAAAGCAAATACTGTGTGAACGTCAATCACACAATACCTATAACCAGATGATTTGTCTATTGGTAAACTAACAATTGCTTCATATCAAGGAGCAGTTTGGCGTCCAATGTATTTAACTGTTGACTCAAGACACTATATAATGTTCACAATGAGGTGTGTGTGTGTGTGTGTGTGTGTGTGTGTGTGTGTGTGTGTGTGTGTGTGTGAAGATTTTTAGAGAATCCCCATATAAAATAGGATTATAAAGTGAACCAGAGGTTCAGTATTTCTGGGTATAAAGTATGAAACTTGTGGTGTCGCACAAGTCTGAAGTGCGCGCCACATACTTTCGCCACATGTCGCCATGCAAGCACGGCGCGGCGTTCTTACGATGTCAGCCACGAGCGCCCTCTGCTACAACTCCACTCGTGGCCACCACTGAACTGCATCGGTCACTTGGGGTTAGGACAGGCACTAGGACTCATCAGTAGACAGGCCTCTATCTAGTTCAACTATGTATCTGCATTCTGTAGTCATGATACTTGTAAAAGTTAAGTATTATCAGATTGATACAAAATACATATCTTGTTCTAATCTAGCTTAGTGTTTCTAGTTTCTGCTGTCCCACTGGCTGGTCACCTCAGACTCTGTACCCGCACACACATGCATCCTATTTCCATGTGTCGGTCTCTCTCTACTCGGCCACTGACACCCAGGACAACCAGCAGAAACTAGACACAAAAAAACTAGTCATGCAAATGAAAAACTTGAGCTATATGCCAGTTATTGAACAATTTGGCACTCAATTAAATGAATTGTTGCAATTTTTTTTTTTTTTGGGAGGAGTTACGTGGGTTAGTACGTGGCACCAGCTCTGGTTCATAGTTCAGACTTTAATTGTATATGATGTAACATAGCTATAGTAAGAGGATGATATAATTACCATATAAATGGGTGCTGGGCACAGCTAAACCACACACACAAAGGTTCTAGAATTGAGGTAGTGCCTCGCCCTCTTCAAGCTCATTTATGACCGTACAGCACCACTCCGTTGTAGTGATCATATTCTACAAATGGCTTATAATTTTTCTTAGCAAGTATTTATGTAAATATGTCTACCAATTGATAAAACTTAAAATAAAATACAAGACTGTGATGACTGCTTCTGTAATATACTCTGTGAGACTTCATATTAATAGGTCCACAGGTTATGGAAAACATCAATATCTGCAAAATCAGAATCTGAGTTTTACGAGGTTTAAAACTACGAAAAAAACATTTTACCAGATCTTGTCACTTTGGGCACCAAACATCTGCCCACCAGTCGTACTTCACAACTAACATGAATGGAAAAGGTACCCCATGATGATTTGGTAATTTAATGTGTTCCAATTTTTTCAAAAATATAAAGTGAAAATTGTTTCCAGCAACCATCTAAATCATAGGCTTTGCTTGATAGTGTCAAGGACAACCTTAAACCACAAAACTCTGGGGTCAGTTGAATCCCGTCAATGTTGTGTGACTTTATCAGACAATGCAATCCATTGAACACTATTGCCAAGAGTACCAACAGCATTCCAAGTGGCAATAGCCTAACAAGTTGGTATTTGCAGAACATAAACAAAATAGGAATGCGGGTAAACTACTAAGAACAGTGCAGTGATTGCATTATCATAGTTAAGATCGATACAAAGCCAACACCGACCACAGTAGTAAAAGTTTATCAGCCATCTAGCTCTGCCGATGATGAGGAGATTGAAGAAATGTTTGAGAAGGTAAAGGAAATTATTCAGACAGTTAAGGGAGAGGAAAACTTGATCGAGAATTGGGGGTCTGGAATTCAGTAGCACGGAAGGAAGGAAAAAATAGTAGCTGAATATGGAATGGGCAAAAGGAATGAAAGAGGAAGCTGCATGATAGAATCTTGAATGGAACATAATTTAATCATAAAAAACACTTGGTTCAAGAATCATGAAAGAAGGTTGTATACATGGAAGAGGCCAGGAGACACTGGAACGTACTGGAGAGATTTTATAATGGTAAGACATACTTGGTTCATGGTATGGGTTCCTGCAGTTATGTCCTACTTCATGAACCATGGACAACATTTGAGTGGCCAAGTAAGTGGCTTTGGAAGTTGGGATACCAGTTACTTTGGAATAAGGCTGGGCATCTCGGATATATTTTGATTCATTGCCATCTTTGTGCTCAGGCAGCTAGTCCCTCAACTTTTAGGGGTAAAACCCAGTGGGGCCCTGATCAAGTAAGGCTAGTAACCTGTTTCCCAGGTACTTCATTATGATGCTGGCAACAATCAGAGCAAAATGCCTCGGACCTTTGGAGGTGACGGATTCCCACCTCTGACAGACCAGGGACTCCTCAGATATGACTTAGCAAACGATCTGCAATGAGATGGGGAGCTATTAATATCAATGGGGTTTACACTGGGAAATAGGTAGAGCTGGCAGATGCTTAAAGTAAAATGGTGTTAGATGTTTCAGCTGTTAGTGACATTATGGTAAGGGGAGAGTATACAAGTGGGAGAATACAGGTTCAACCTCTCAGGAGTCAAAGCAGGAAGAGCACAGTGGGGTGTAATGCTTTACATCGGGAAAGCTATCGAACCCAACAATATTGCAGTAAGGTATGTAAATGAATACTAATGTGGATAGATTTACCCATCTCCAGCAAGAACAGTAGGATTGTGTCAGTGTATTCACCCTGTGAAGGGACAGATCAAGATGAGATGGACAGATTTTACAACACACTTAGTGATGTAGTTGTTTGAGAGAACAACAAGGACAGTGTTTTGCTCGTGGGGACTTCAGAGCCAGGATAGGAAATCGAACAGAAGGTATGAAAAGGTTATGGGCAAGTTTGGAGAGGATATGGAATAAAGCCCCCGGGGTGGATGAAATTAAGTGGGAACTCATCAAATACAGTGGAATATCTGTGCTCTAATGGTTACACAGTAAAATTGAGAAAATGTGTGAGATGAAACAGGTTCCATCTGACTGGACAAAAGTTGTAACAATACCAATTTTCAAACATGGAAACAGGTATCTTTTTGACAGGTGGTGTAGGCAAAATATTGTCGGGTATTCTTGAAGGAGAGAGAGAGAGAGAGAGAGAGAGAGAGAGTTAGTTCAGAAAAAGTGGGATGAAAAACAGTAGGGGTTTAGGCCTCCTGTGAGGACCAGATCTTAGCTTATGGCAGTGTTATGAGTGGAACAAGAAATTGTATCTGTTTTTATAGATCTAGAAAAGGCTTATTACTGTGTTCTTAGGAGGAAGCTATTGTCAGTTCTACAAAATAATGGAATAGATGGCACACTTCTGCAGGCAATGAAAGGTCTTTATGTAGACTGTCAGGCAGCAGTTAGAGTAGATGGCAAATTAAGTTCATGGTTCAGGGGTAAAACAAGGCTGTAACCTGTCACCCAGGCACCGTTTCTTTCAGTTTCTTTTGGCATTTTTACCATCTAATTGGCTTAAAATCCATTTATTGCCCCAATCGTTGTGCCCCCTCCACACCATAACACCCCCCCCACTCCTACCCCATAATTTTCTCTCACACTTTACATGAAGATTTTTCCTAATTTTACAGACTTGCAGTTGACTTTGTAAGGAGAAACACAACTTGAGGGTGGATAGGGTACTTTGTACTGGGGAAAAGAGACATTCCACATATGCCTTGGTCTTCTGGACCGGGATTGGAGATTGCAGTTCATTAATTATAGAACTTCAAATCGATGAACAATGAAGAAAAGACTTACCTTGACTTACTTTTCAACGGCCTTGAGGCTGCTGTGGTGGGCAGTGTGTTGATGCGCACTGAGAGAGAGAAGGGGAGGGGAGAGAAGGGGGTGCCCTGGTCCAAAAGATCGGTGTACGGGCTAAAGCTTAAAATAGGTAAAACAAAATAAGCAGTCTCGTATATGCAGATGACATAGTTGTGATTGCAAATTCAATTGAAAGGTTGCAGTCTAATATTTCAGAACTGGATCAGAGGTGTAAGGGCTATGATACGATTAGAATCTCCAAAACAAAAGTAATGTCTGTGGTAAGGATATTTAAACAGATTGAGTGCCAAATAGGAGGTACAAAGTTAGACCAGGTAGACAGTTTCAAGTACCTAGGATGTATTTTCTCACAGGATGGCAACTTAGTGAGAGAACTTGAATCAAGGTGTAACAAAGCTGTTGCATTGAGTGCTAAATTAAGGACTACTCTCTTCTGCGAGAAGGAAGTCAGTACCAAGACTAAGTTAGCAGTGTACCGCTTTTTCTTTTGACCAACTTTGTTGTATGGGAGTGAAATCTGGGTGGATACAGGTTACCTTATTCATAATGTTAAGGTTACTGATATGAAAGTAGCAAGAGTGAGTGCAGGTACTAGTAGATGGGGATAATGGCAGGAGGGTGTCCATTATGGGAAAATTAAAGAAAAACTGGGAATGAAAAACATAGATGAAGCAGTTAGAACAAACAGACTGAGATGGTGAAGTCTCGTCACTTGCATGGAAGAAGCAAGGTTACCTAAGAGGCTCATGGGCTCGGCAGCAGAGGGTAAGAGGAGTCAAAGTAGAGAAAGGGAGAAATATTTAGAATATTTATAAAATGATTTTGAAGCAAAAGGCTTAACATCAGACGAGGCATCAGTGTTAGAATTGAATCATGGAGGAATTTTATTAGGACGCTACGCTCAAGACATTTCCTGGGGCTGATATAGACTCTGTTCTTATCTTCTTGGTCATGAACTGTAAACTGGTAGGAAAATAAAGAGATGAACTTGGATAAATTGAAGTAACCTGAAGTTGAGAATTTCATAGGGAACTTTAAGCAACAATTGACAGAAATGGGAGGAAAATAACAGTAGAAGAGGAATGGATAGCTTTGAGAGACGAAATAGTCAAGGCAGCAGAGGACCAAATAGGTAGAAAGGCAAGACCTACAAAAAAAAAAAAAAACCTTGGATATCATAGGAAATACTAAATTTAAACCATGGAAATTCTAGGAAGGATTCAACAATATTTTTGAGAAGGATAGGTTGCTTACTCACCACAGGGATGTTCGATGAGCCGCAGAAAGGCACAAATAACAGAAAATAACATTATAGCTTTCGGCCATTCAGTTCTTCATTGGTTAAAGAGACAAAAATTCACAGACACAACCGCCATCTCTGGCTGCTTTGGCCGATCTCTGGTACCCAGCATGGCCTAGGCGAGAGCAACCAGTGGTGGGGGTGAGGAGGGGGCAAGGAAAAGGAAGTAGGAATAGAGGGGGGTGGGGATGCGCGACGTGGGTGGGGGAATTTGCCAGTGCTTTTTGACGGACAGGACAGAAGGAAGGGAAGGGACTGAAATGTGTGGCAAGATGGGAGATGAATGTAAGGATAGTGTGTGGCAGGGAGAGGAAGGGGAGGGTGGTAGAGGCAGGAACTAGTGAAGGATTAGGCCCGGGGGATTGTGGGAGCCTAGGATATATTGTCGTGTTGAAATGGGACCAGGCTTGTCTTCGAAGGCAGCCGAACACAGCACTTACACTCAAAGCACGTTTATTACGAACTCAACATACACGCAGCACTAACTGCCTCTCGGGCAGAGTGCTCTGCTATTTATACACTGACAGAATTCACCAGAAATTAGAACAACAGTTAACATAAGAAACAAGTAGAATTTACAAGTTAACATAAGAAAGATGTAGAACATTCTGGAATTGTTAATTACAAAGAAATAAATTTTTGCTGGTGGGCGGGATTGAACCGGCGACCTTCAGTACCGCAGTCCATGACGCTATCCCCTGCGCCACGCCGGCAGTTGGTGTTCGTGGTCTCTCGCGGCATTTGTAGCAGTTCGTCGAGACCTGTACTAGAAATCAAAGGATAAAGTTCACTACCATAGACTCTCAGTTCAAGTTAATAAAAAAATATATTTTGTATTAGCCACAGTGTTCAGTGGTACAAGTCTCTGATCGCCTACAATCTCTGTTCCGCTGTAACAATTGGGAGAAAATATTTTTATTATTATTATTCCCAAAGTCGGATACACCGTTACCCTTGCTAAGTGGAGTAATATTTACTTAAGGTGTTGCTCGACTTAGGTGGTAAAGGTTTCAGCCCTGTGTCGCCATTAGCGATAGTGTTTCGTTTCAGCGAACACATAGATATAAATTGCTGCGCCACCCAAACAAAAGTCAACGCATCTGACAAACAAAATCCAATTATCAGAAGAACTCAGTTCAGTGGGCTTTTTTTGGTCGCAGCGTGTATCCAGAAAAATTGTGTGGGGTCGATCAAACACAAGTTATTTAGCAGTTATCATCAAGATGGAATAGAGCTTTTACTATCTTCATCAATAACAACAACTTAAATTGTTGTTGCGGTTGACCAGTAACACTGCTCGGTCGCAACAACTAAACTTAAGATATTAATCTATAAATTACTTCTACAATAGTTACGTTCGCTAAAGTTACCCCTTGATAACATTAGCAGTCGCAGATTCACTCAAATCAAATACTACAATAAATAGCTACTTTAATTTTTTAATTTAAAAAGTCGATCACAAGGATCAGTTTATTGGTAAAAAGACAGTAACCGTTATCTTTGTTCTCATTACAAACTTGGCCAGACTCTTAATTTGAAACTAATTCTCCTAATTGATTAAGCTGTCTTTCTTTAAAACAAAAACAGAAAATAACCTAAATTGGCACCACCACTTACCAGACACCTCTCATTATTACTATTAAAAAATAAAGGCGAGGGCCGTTCTTCAGGTGTGGGCGAACTAAATTATTAAATAAAAACTGTTTCCCCACATCCCACAAATGTCTAGCTATTAATCTCTAAAGACAGTTCAGAGAATAAAATGAATGTAGTCGACTATGGGTTTGGTTTTTACTATTTTTTTTTTTTTCCTTGTTAAAGAAATTTACTGTGACAACCTCTCTTAAGAATGGCTATTAAATTATGAAGTGGTAGGTCTTATGTGGTATCTGAAAATAAACGCTTATCCTTTTAAAAAATAAAAACTCTCTCTCTATTGTCATGAAGGTGACTATTACCATGTACTACTTTACTGCTCTTAGCCGGTGAGTATTAACAAATCTCACATTTCTTCTATATATTGAACACCAGCAGTACAAGCCCCAATTATCAATAATAAATATGAGTGGATTCAGTCCACCCCAAGATACTTCAGACAACCCGCAGCCTCTGACAGTATCTGCAAACACCAACCACTCACAACTCCAATAAAATTAATTCGGACCGTCTGCTATGTCCAAATTCTTAATACTGCTGTATGCTCTAATTTAACTGTTGAAAACCTTTGCCACTGATTCATAGTAATTTCTCGGCTAAGAGAAGTTATTAGTTACGCCTTAGGCATTCAAAGGAATAAAAAATGCACTTTATATGCGTGAAACATATCCTTCATGACAATATACTTTCTCACTTTACGAACAAATTCTCGTAAATATAATACCAAGAATGCTTATCTCGTAATTAATTATTCATGGTATGAAACTACTTCAGATACCAAAAAGACTCTACAAATGGCTAAAGGTCGCTTCCAAGTATGCGACAAGAAATTTTACAAATATACCCTTAAAGCTTCATCGTACAATGGTTGCGTCATGTGTAATCTTTTCTTTCCATTCTCAAACACACATCCATTCAAATTTCTTTAGGTATAATAACTAATTGATTGAATGGATTATCCCTCGACCGTACATGGGGAATATTAAAAAACTTACAACCCAGTGACACATTCCTTTTTTTTTCCTTCACAGAAATGTATATAATTTCTTTGAAAACGCTTCTGCGTTCCGCGGAAGATTCATTTATTCTTTGCGGCGACTCAGTTTGTCCAACCAGAGCAGTCTATGCCATTTCACTTGGTTCACCGCTAACATTCTAGCGATATATGCAACAGTGAAAAAACAGTATTTTTTTTTTTGGAAGATAAGTTTACTAAATCATGCAACATCCCATTCAACCTCAGTTGACTGTGATAATTATCACTATCTCTAACAGTTAGAGTTGCTAACATACTCTAAAAACATTCTGTACGGCTACACATTGCTCCCTCTCCTGGAGAAAGGACAACCCGCTGTTATGATACCTGTGGAGCCAGCTGCAATGTCTTGGATCTTGACCACGTCATGGGTCCTCTGTATGACAGTTCAAGAGAATCCTTCCCTTCTCCACGATTAACGTGGCTTCATCAGGAACATGACCGTCCTTAGAGTCCTTGAACAAGAAGCCATTGTTGTCTACCTGCTCTTCAGGATCATAGTAAGGCTTCATGCGCTGGACGTGAACAATTTCTCTTCATTTTTGACGTTTCGACGACGACTAACTTCATATGTGACGTCTGACAGGCGGCGTATGACACGATACGGACCAAAGTATCGCTTCAATAACTTTTCTGACAGTCCAACCTTCCATACAGGGGTAAAAATCCATCCAGATCTCCTGGACTGTACACAACAGGTCGGTGCTTGTCGTTATACCGCTGATGGTTCTTCTCCTGGGTGTTCAGTGTCCGTATCCGAGCCAGCTGTCTTGCTTCTTCGACCCTGGTGACGAGCTGTTTAACATAGTCATCCTGAGTGTCGTCCGGTTGGAACAGGAACAGTGTATCCATTGTCGTCTCAGCTTCACGGCTATGGAGCAGGAAAAATGGAGTGAAGCTTGTGGTGTCTTGTCTTGCGGTATTGTAAGCAAATGTCACGACTGGCAGAATTGTATCCCAATCCTTCTGCTCAACATTGACATTCATCGACAGCATGTCGGCTAACATCTTGTTAAAACGTTCCGTAAGACCATTTGTCTGAGGATGGTAAGCAGTTGTCATTCTGTGGACAACGTCGCACCGTGACATTACCTCCGATACTAGTTTTGACTGGAATACTTTTCCACAATCAGATATCGTGACACGTGGTGCTCCATGATTCAAAATAATGTCTTCAAGGAATTTTGCGATCTCTGGAGCTTCTGCAGTCGGCACTGGTTTGGTGACAGCGTAGTGTATGAGGTAGTCAGTGCAGACTATTATCCAACAGTTACCGGTTGTCGACTTTGAGAACCTTCCTAAAAGATCGATCCCAACTCGGTGGAATGGAGCTGCTGCCGACGGAATCGGTACGAGATGCCCTGGAGGTAATTGCTGCACATGCTTCCGTTTCTGGCACTCTTTAAAGTGACTAGCATAGTGCTTGACAGATCGGTAGGGACCTTTCCAGTAATACCTGCGTCTGATACTGTCTAGGGTCTTCACGAATCCCAGATGATGACCGGATATTGGAGCATCGTGGAAATATTTGTGAACAGCTGGCTGGAGATGAGCTGGAACAACCAGTAGCCATTTGGGGCCCAGTGGATCGTAGTTGCTCTTATACAATGTTCAGTTTATAAGTTGGAACTCTCCATTGGTCGGTTCTCCGTTCTCCAAGGCCTCTATCGTTTTTAATAGTGCTGGATCTTCCCTCTGTTCAGCTGTAACGTCATCTAATTCAGTGAGGGCTGAAATTTCATTAATGCAGTTGTGTTCCACTAATAGATTCCTTGAAAGGCAGTCGGCCTCCTTGTGTTTGCGCCCGTTCTTGAATACCACTGTGACATCGTACTCTTGGAGTTTTAGTGCCCATCTTGCTAGTCGACCCGATGGATCCTTCAAGCTAGTCAGCCAACACAAAGAATGGTGTTCTGTCATGGTGGTGAATGGTTTGCTGAATAAATACGGCCGAAACTTGTTGATAGCCCAGATAACTGCAAGACATTCTTTTTCAGTTGTAGAGTAGTTTATCTTGGACTTTTGAGAGTACTCTTGACGCATAAGCTATCACTTTTTCAGCACCTTCCTGAACTTGTACAAGCACTGCACCAATCCCATAACCACTGGTGTCTGTGTGAAGTTCCATTTCTGCATTCTTGTCGTAAAAGGCCATCACTGGTGTGGAAGTTAAAGCCTCCATAAGTTCCCAGAAAGCTCTTTCTTTTGTCTCATCCCAGTAAAACTTGGCGTTTCCCTGCAGAAGTTCTTGTAATGGACATGCCTTGTTACAAAATCCTTTTATGAAATGTCAGTAGTATGAGCACAGCCCGAGAAAACTTCTCACATCACAAATGTGCTGAGGAGTTGGAAATTCTGTGACTGCCCTTACTTTATCTGGGTCAGGACGGACACCATCTCCGTTGACTATGTGCCCCAGAATTTTTATATCTGGCGACGAAGAAGCACTTCTTTGGATTGAGGTGGAGACCTGCAGTCTGAACACACTTCAACACAGTTGACAGGCGACTCAGATGTTCTTCAAATGTTTTTGAGAAAATGACAGTGTCATCTAAATAGCGGAAACACATCGTCCACTTAAGGTGTCGAAGCAAGTTGTCCATCATGCGTTCGAATGTGGCTGGAGCATTACATAATCCAAATGGCATTACTTTAAATTCATAGAGGCCGTCAGGTGTAATAAAAGTCGTCTTCTCCCTGTCAGCTTCGTCAACCACGAATTGCCAGTAACCTGTCTGCATGTCCATAGTTGAGAAGTTATGTAGCTCCTTTCAAGCAGTCTAAGGTGTCGTCAATGCGTTGCAATGGGTAGACATCTTTCTTTGTGATTATGTTCAGCCACCGATAGTCGACACAGAATCGCCACATGCCATCCTATTTCCTACACATATCAGCCATTAGAATTACATTTCTTGAAAGTGAGGTGTTGCCAGTGGGTGCAGTGCACAGCAGTATGGGCCTCGCACCGTCCATTTTGAACACGTTTTGTGGGATATACAACTTACTACAAACGAAAATTCGTTCACTACAAAACCACTACAAACGATTTCCCACACATATCATCCATTAGAATTTTATTTCGTAAAAGTGGGGTGCTGGCTATTTTTTTAGTGAGTCATAATTTTTTTTATTTTTCGAAAAACTACAAACAAAAATTTTGTTGCTACAATCCACTACAAACGAAGCTCTTTAAGATTGTATAAAGTAAAAAGCAATTTCGTTAAGTGGAGGTATAACGTTTCTGAGGTTGATGGTATCATATGCTGCCGTAAAATCTATAAACACAACCCCTGTTGCTAGTCGTTCCTCAATCCCATCTTCGATGAACTGAGTTAGGTTGAGAGCTTGGCTGGTACAGGATTTGCCAATTCGAAACCCTGCTTGCTCTTTTATTAGGGTGCCCTCAGTCGGGTCACTGAATCTGTTTAGTTTCAGTCTTTGAAACAGCTTATAGGTTGTACACAACAGAGAGATCGGCCAGTAGCTGTTAGTATCTTCTGGGTCCTTACCAGGCTTAAGAATTGCAATTACTTTTGCCTGCCTCCAGATCTTAGGAATTTGACTAGTTGTCTAACAGTTGTTCATAAACTCCAGCAACCATAATTTAGCGTGATGTATGAGCTGTTCACTTTTAATATCATCAGAAGTGATATCTGGCGTTCCACAGGGAAGAGTTATAGGTCCCCTACTCTCCCTTGTGTTTATAAACGATTTAGGAGACAATCTGAATAGCTCCCATAGATTGTTTGCGGATGATTGTCATTTATCGATTAGTGAAGTCAACAGAGGATCAAAAGAAACTGCAAAGCGATTTACACAAAATTTCTACATGGTGCGAAAATGGCAATTGACACTAAATAAAGAAAAGTGTGAAGTAATACACATGACCACTAAAAGAAATCCGTTGAACTTCAATTACATGATAAATCAGTCCAACCTTAAGGTCATAAATTCTATCAAAATCCTAGGAGTTAAAATTACGAACAACTTTGACTGGAGAGAACACACAGAAAATATTGTGGGGAAGGCGAACCAAAGATTACGTTTCATTGGCAGAACGCTTCTAAGCCCCCCAGGGGGCCCACAGTTCTTTTGTGGGTACGTGTGTGGCGCGCACGGGGCCCCAAGCCGGAGCAGCCTTTCTTCTGCCCCAGGCTGCTTCACTTTCCCTCCCGGTTTATGCCTTCGCCCGGAGACGGGCATATTTCGTGAGATACGGTGGTTCTTGTTGTGGTTTTTCTTCCTTCGTTCCTTCCTTTCTTACCCTTCGTTTTCTGTCTTTCTCTCCTTGAACTCTCCTAGCCTTCTTCTCCTCATTAGTCTCCGCCTCGGCGTTTGAGACACTTCTTTTCTTTCCTTCTTTCTCTTCCTTTCCTATCCTCTTCTTCTTTCCTCCCTGTGCGTGTCTGAAGGCCGACCCACGCATTATCGTGCGTAGCAGGTGACGGGGTAACGCGTAATTCCCCGCCCCGGGTAGACAAGTAAGGCACGT
This sequence comes from Locusta migratoria, assembly GCA_026315105.1. NCBI lineage: Eukaryota > Metazoa > Arthropoda > Insecta > Orthoptera > Acrididae > Locusta > Locusta migratoria. The sequence goes on from CM048747.1 coordinate 45,265,374, forward strand.
ACCTACCCCCTGGTAAAGGCCAGGCCCAGGGAGGGGTGATTACCCGAGCTGGTACCTTCCGAACGTGCCGATTGGTCCCTCCGTCAGTTCTCGGGAGGTGTGACCTGAGGTGTGAACAATCACCTAAGGCGGGTAAGCCCTCGGAGAAGGGCGCCATCGGAGACGCCGGTAATCACGGGGGACACTTCCGCGATGACTTCCTTATCTTCTTTCGTGACGTTGACCCATAAACGTAAGTTAGACTCGCCTCAGCCTAAAAATACTCTGCCTAATGTACCTAAATTTCTGGTTGTCTCTCGCACCGACGGAAAGGATTTCAATTCTGTCAATCCTTTCGTTATACAGAAAGGTGTAGATGCAATTGCTGGCCCTGTTAAAACCTGTTCTCGTCAGCGCAATGGCACATTGTTGCTGGAAGTGGAAAGTGCCTTCCAAGCCCAAAAACTGATACGTACTACGTTGTTGCACACTTTTCCAGTTAAGGTCGAAGCGCACCGCACACTCAACTCGTCACGGGGGGTAGTCTTCACGAGATCCCTTGACGGGTTGTCTGATGAAGATATCCAATCGTATATGTCCGATCAGGGTGTGACAGCCGTCCACAGGGTCATGAAAAAGGTCGATAACCATCTGACACCGACTCGTACTGTGTTTTTGACGTTTGACAAAGTTGACCTCCCGTCGAAGGTCAAAGCAGGGTATGAAGTCATCTCCGTCCGCCCTTATGTACCTAACCCAACGCGCTGTTTTCAGTGCCACAGGTACAACCATACCCGTGAACATTGCCCAAATGCAGCAAAGTGTGTCACTTGTGGTAGGGACGCCCATGAGGGGGATTGCCCACCTCCGTCCCCTCACTGCCTAAACTGCAACGGTGACCATGCGGCTTCCTCTCGCGACTGCCCTATATACAAGGATGAGAAGGTCATCCAGCAAATTCGGGTTACGGAGAAGGTATCGACATCTGCCGCTCGTAAGTTGTTGGCGAGTCGAAATCCCACTGTCCTCCCAGCGGGTACATACAGTAAGGTACTCACCTCAACTCGACCTACCAAGGATTCCAGTACCCAGACATGTGACTTCGCTTTCGCTGACACAGTTGTGCGATCCGCCAGCCCGAAGATTGCCCGTTCCACGTCCCCGCTCCCTCTTGCTGCTTCTAGGGTACAGTCTTCGTCAAACTCTAGTAAACCGCGGGCACCTAAACAAGATGCCCGGACCTTGAAAAAGGAACCCGTCCGTGAGGATTTTCTGCGTTCTCAGGCTTCCCAACCGTCAACTGCCTCTTCCCGCCGTCACTCTTCCAGAAGAGCTGACAAGAAAAAGAGTTCCTCTCCTTCCCCGCCGAGGCGTGACCCATCTGTCACGCCGTCCAACAGTTGCCGGCCTCGGCCGTCTTCTGTTTCGCCGGGACGCTCCGTTTGCCGGGCGCCCGGCCCTTTACCGGCGGTGGAAACTGCCCCTCCTGATCAACTCAGGGAGGTGGCAGGCGCGTCGGTCGAACCAATGGAACATGACCCTTTGCCCCCAGACAGCGATAGCAGTGCTCCCTCGAAATCCGGTCCTCAGCGGCCGTCGAGGTGACCCCGCTCGCTACTTGGTTTTTATCCTTATTTCTTCTCTCATTTTTATCATGGCGCTCCTTCAATGGAACATTCGCGGCATTCGTTCTAATCGGGAGGAGTTAAAACTACTCCTTCGATTGCACTGCCCGCTTCTAGTCTGCCTCCAGGAAACTAAGTTGCGTCCACGTGATCGTGCAGACTTTCCACACTACACCTCTGTGCGGTTCGACCTGCCACCCGTGGAAGGTGTCCCAGCCCATGGAGAGGTTCTGATGCTCCTTCGAGACGACGTCTATTTCCATCCCATTTCCTTGCACACTCACCTACAGGCAGTTGCCGTCCGCATCACCTTATCCACATTTACCTTCTCCCTCTGTAATATATATTCGCCATCGTCATCTGCCCTTACTAGGGCAGATGTGTTAAACCTTGTTGACCAGCTCCCTTCACCTTTTGTGTTGGTAGGCGACTTTAATGCCCACCACCCCCTATGGGGCTCTCCGGCACCTTGTCCGAGAGGCTCCCTTTTGGTGGACATTCTCCACCACCTCGATCTTGTCTGCCTTAACACCGGTGCACCGACCTTCCTTTCTGACACAACACACACTTATTCCCATATAGACCTCGCAATATGCACTCCTCAGCTTGCCGGTCGGTTTGAGTGGTATGCACTTTCTGACACGTACTCGAGTGACCATTTCCCTTGTATCATCCACTTCCTACATCATTCCCCATCTCCACGTCCCACCAGTTGGAACATTTCTAAAGCCGACTGGGGGCATTATTCTTCCATGGCTGTTTTTCACAATCAGAATTTTCCCAACTGTGACAGTCAGGTCGAATACCTCACAGAGGTTATTCTCACTGCTGCTGAACGTTCCATACCTCGTACATCCTCTTCTCCACGTCGTGTCCAGGTCCCTTGGTGGACTGCAGCCTGCCGCGACGCGCTTCGAGCCCGGTGCCGTGCTTTACGCACCTTCCGCCGCCACCCAACTTTGGAGAATTGCATCAATTACAAACGTATGAGAGCGCAGTGCCGTCGTATCATAAACGACAGCAAGAAAGCTTGTTGGACTGCTTTTACTAGTTCTTTTAACCGTTTTACTCCCTCCACGGTTGTCTGGGGTGGCCTACGCCGTTTGTCCGGCATCAAGGTTCACTCCCCGATTCCTGGCCTGACCGTGGAGAACGCAGTCCTTGTGGACCCAGCTGATGTTTCAAACGCATTGGGTCGTTTCTTTGCGGAGGTTTCGAGCTCTGCCCATTACCACCCTGCCTTTCTCCCTCGCAAACAGGTAGAGGAGGCACGGCCGCCTTCTTTCCGCTCTTTTAATCGTGAAAATTATAACGTCGCCTTCACCATGCAGGAGCTAGATCGTGCTCTCGCCCTGTCCCGGTCTTCTGCTCCCGGGCCCGATTCCATTCATATTGAGATGCTGAAGAACCTCTCTCCTGCGGGCAAGTGCTTTCTTCTTAGTACCTACAATCGCATATGGACTGAAGGTCATGTTCCCACAAGTTGGCGTGAAGCCATTGTTGTCCCCATCCCCAAACCAGGGAAGGACAAACACCTTCCTTCCAGTTATCGCCCCATTTCTCTGACGAGCTGCGTCTGTAAGGTGATGGAACGCATGGTTAACGCTCGGTTGGTCTGGCTCCTTGAATCTCGCCGCCTCCTGACTAATATCCAATGCGGTTTTCGTCGACACCGCTCTGCTGCTGACCACCTCGTTACGTTGTCGACCTTCATTATGAACAACTTTCTAAAGAAGCGTCAAACAGTAGCAGTGTTCTTCGACTTGGAGAAGGCATACGATACCTGTTGGAGAGCGAGCATTCTCCGCACATTGCACACATGGGGCCTTCGGGGCCGCCTTCCTCTTTTCATTCAAGCGTTTTTGGCGGATCGCAAGTTCCGGGTACGGGTGGGCTCTGTTTTGTCAGATACCTTTTGCCAGGAGAATGGGGTACCACAGGGCTCCGTCTTGAGTGTGGCGCTCTTTGCCATTGCAATCAATCCGATCGTAGATTGCCTTTCAGCCGACGTCTCCGGATCTCTTTTTGTTGACGATTTCGCAATTTATTGTAGCGCCCAGCGGACGTGTCTCTTGGAGCGTTCTCTCCAACGCTGTCTTGACCGTCTATATTCCTGGAGCATCGCAAACGGCTTCCGATTCTCCACTGAGAAAACTGTGTGTATCAATTTCTGGAGATACAAGGAATTTCTTCCACCTTCTCTACGTCTCGGCCCTGTTGCTCTCCCTTTCGTGGAGACTACAAAATTCTTGGGACTCGTGTTGGATCGGAAACTTTGCTGGTCCACACATGTGTCCTACCTGGCTGCCCGTTGTGCCCGATCCCTTAACGTTCTTCGTGTCCTCAGTGGCACGTCATGGGGAGCGGATCGTACCGTCCTGCTTCACCTTTACCAGGCCATTGTTCAGTCGAAGCTCGACTATGGAAGCCTTGTATACTCTTCAGCACGGCCGTCGATTCTCCGCCGTCTCAACTCTATCCACCATCGTGGATTACGTCTGGCAACCGGTGCATTTTATACCAGCCCTGTTGAAAGTCCGTATGCCGAGGCTGCTGTATTACCCTTGACCAATCGACGTGACATACTCTTGTGCCGGTACGCATGCCGCCTACGGTCGATGCCCAACCATCCATCTTACAGATTATTTTTTGACGACTCACTCGATCGCCAATATCAGTTGTCTGCGATTGCCTTGCTTCCACCGGGAGTTCGGTTTCGCCGCCTGCTAAAGCGGCTCGATTTTACCCTTCCTTCCACCCTTCAGTTGAGCGAAAGCCCATTGCCACCGTGGCATCAGGCCCAGGTTCACACACACCCCGAACTTAGTTCGCTCCCCAAGGAGAGCACTCCGGATTTGGTATTCCGCTCGAGGCTTGTCGAACTCCGTTCGCGGTTCGATAATGCCGTATTTATTTACACTGATGGTTCCAAGAGCACTGCCGGTGTCGGATCTGCCTTAGTCGTCGGGGACAACCGTTTCCAATACAAGCTCCCTGACCGGTGCTCGACCTTCACGGCTGAGCTTTTCGCCCTCCACCAGGCCGTTTTGTATACCTGCCGCCACCGCCACCCTTTCTATGCCATATGTTCTGACTCCCTTAGTGCCCTGCAGAGTCTTAAGGACCCTTTCTCGAACCATCCTCTCGTGTATCGGATCCAACGCTCCCTCCAGTTGCTGGCGTATGACAGCTGTCACGTTTCTTTCCTGTGGGTCCCTGGCCATGTGGGTGTGCCCGGGAATGAGGCCACCGACATAGCAGCCAAGGCAGCAGCTCTTTTGCCTCGCATGGCTACCTTTTGCGTCCCATCGGACGATGTTCAACGGGCTCTTCGCCGGAGTATCGTGTCGCAATGGCACAGTGTGTGGCTTTCACTGTACAACAATAAATTGCGAACTGTCAAACCGATCCCGACCGCTTGGAGGACATCCTCACGCCCCTCTCGGCGGGAGGAGGTCATCCTGGCTCGGTTGCGGATCGGTCATTGCCGTTTCAGCCACCGTCACTTGCTATCCGCCGAACCTGCACCGCTATGCTCCTGCGGTGAACTGCTGACAGTGCGACATGTTTTACTGACTTGTGTTAATTTTAATCATCTCCGTGTAGCCCTTCACTTTCCGTCTACTCTGGAGGAAATTTTAGCTGATGACACACGAGCAGCTGCTTGAGTTTTGCGTTTTATCAACTTGGCCAACTTATCCAAGGATATTTAACTCTTTTAATTGTCTTTTATCTTTCGTTTTTAGCCTCTTGTTGATGTTCTGACAGTCTAAATTTTTTTAGACCATAGCGAATCTATGTTCTTGGCTGGGCGCTAATGACCATAGAAGTTGTGCGCCCTAAAACCACAAAAAAAGGTGCACCAGCTCCACTAAAGAGACTGCCTACATCACACTTGGGCGTCCTGTCCTGGAGTACTGTTGCCCCTTGTGGGACCCTCACCAGGTGGGACTGACGGAAGACATTGAGAAGGTTCAGAGAAGGGCAGCTCGTTTTATCACGTTACGTGGGGGGGGGGGGGGGGGGAGGGAGAAAGCGTCACGAAAATGTTGCACAAATTGGGGTGAAAATCATTAAAAGAAAGGCGTTATTCATTGTGGCGTGATTTGTTTGCGAAGTTTCAATCACCGACTTTCACTTCTGAATGTGAAAATATTTTGCTAGCACCCACCTACTTAGGAAGACATGACCATCCCAATAAAATAAGAGAAATCAGATCGAAAACGGAACAATTTAGGCATTCTTTCTTCCCGTGCACTATTAGGGAATGGAACGGTAGAGAAAAGTTATGAAAGTGATTAATGAAACCTCTGCCAGGCACTTAAATGTGTTTTGCAGAGTATCTATGTAGATGTAGGTGTATACCTGCAGCCTTCCCGATCTTCAGACTTTTCATTGCTTTGTCCAGTTCTGATAATATGAATGGGTGATCTTGTGATTTATTATTTTCTTCTTGGGAAGTATTTAGTTTATTTGAATGCCCCTCTTTAATCTGTGTTCTATTTTACCATTTTTCAGCATCTGGAAGGCTATTTGGTTTGCTGTAATGGCTACAAAGTCTGGTGTATGTGTAGGTGCACCATCTAGCTTTTTGAATAGTCTCCATGCTTTCCTGCTACTGTGGCTCATGTTAGTGTTTTCTACAGTGTGTTGCCACTTCTGTCTTCTATTTTCAATCATTGTTGTTATAACTTTTTCACTAGTCTCAATTGTTTCTGGAGCGAACAGGTTGGCATCATAGAGATCACAATACATTTTGTACTTCTCTTTTGTATCTTTGTTGTAGCCTGGGACGTATGATTTTCTGCATCCTCTCGGTATACTCTGCCGTGCACAGTATTTTAAAGCATTAACAAAACCACTGTAGTTTTCTGAAAGAGGTTCCAGTGATGAAAGTTTGTTGTCAATTCCTTTTGAGACCGCTTCCCAGTTAGCTTTTTGGAAATTAAATCTGTTTCGGAGAGGAAATTCTGTTGGTTGAATCACGGGGTTCATTTTGCAAAGTATTGGTCGGCACTGGGACTTTGGGATGGGATTCAGGATGAGCTTTTGGCTTATGTTTGCAGGCTGTTGCTAGTGAAACATAGATCTGGATTATAGCCTCTTTTCCATCTGCCACTGTTAAATGATGGAGACTGTTTTGGATCGTGTATCAGATGAAGTTTGTTGTTTTCAGCCCACTGTTCCACTAGTTCTCCATCTCTGTTAGTTTGCATATATACCCAGGCCACATTGTGACTGTTGAAGTCTCCCATTATTATGTCTGATCTCTCTTTGCTCCTCCCCAGGGGTGCACACTACTGATATGGTATGCTGGAGGTCTTATATACAGAGTGGATGTTTATGTTACCCAGACTTACGGAAACAATTTTCACACTATTCTGATAACTATTTCTACCTTCTGTTACTTTGATGTCATTCTTCACGAAAACTGCACTTCCATATTGGTTATGAGGAATCTCTTTAATTAGCTGCATACCAGGTATTCTTGGCCTTACGGAGTCCGGGCCTCTGTGCATTTCCTGAAGGCACAGAACATCGCACCTATAATCCTTGCACATATTTGAAATGAGCTCTTGTTTTGCATTGTACAAACCTTCTGTATTGAATGAGGTAATTGTCAGTGTTGGTTCTGAAAAGAGCCTTTTGTGATCTCTCATTTCCCGCACTCTCAGAGTTTTGTAGTTGCTAGGTGCTAGGTAGAAAGATTAGCCGGCAGGCTGTCATTGCCCAGGGGAAGCCCAAGTGGAAATTTCTCTTTCTGTGTATAAAGGATATAAAATGCAGAATGGCAATGGGAAGAAAGGTATTTTTGAAAAAGAGGAATTTACTAATGCCTAATATTAATTTAAGTGTGAGGAAGTCTTTTCTGAAGGCATTGTTGTGGAGTGTTGCCTTGTATGGCAGTGAAACACAGATGATAAATAGTTCAGGCCGGAAGAGGATAGAGACTTTTGAAATGCAGTGCTGCAGAAGAATGCTGAAGATTAGGTGGGTAGATCACTTGACTAATGAGGAGGTGCTGAGCAGAATTAGGGAGAAAAGAAATTTTTTGCATATCTTAACTAAAAGAAGAGATTGATTGGTAGGACACATTAATAGACACCAAGGAATTGTAAATTTAGCCTTGGAGAGAAGAGTGTGGGGTAAAAATCCTAGAGGGACCTAGAGATGAATATAGTAAACATATTTGAATGGATGTGGGTTGCCATTCTTATGAGGAGATGAACAGGCTTGCTCAGGATGAAGTAGGGTGGAGAGCTGAATCAAACAAGTCTTGGGACTGAAGACAACAACAAACAAAATAACACAGATGTATTAAGACTAGTGTTCTGAAAAAGGCATCTAATACAAATCAGTTATGAAAATGGTTACATTTGCAGTAAGTGCTAGAACCCTACATTAAATCTGATTAAGGAGAGGGATACATCCCACAATGAATTTAGTTCGAGGGCAGAATAGCAATAGTGGAGATACCATACCTGGATGTGAACTGCAGATGGAGGCCAGAGAAAGTGGGCAAGAGACATTTGACACGGCCCGCAACAGGCTACACAATAGGTATGGAAAACCCAAGTTGTGGGGTGGAAGGGGCAGGGGTAAAATCCCAGCACCAGCTTTTACTTTTGGTTTATCAGCTCACCTGATGGCAGTGTGAAAGAAAACAAGCAAATTAAGACAGGAAAAAGCTAGTAGAGGATCAAGTGTGTGTGAAAAGATTCAATATGTGAAACATACAACTACCACCACTGTCATCCCTTAGCAAAAGATCTCGTCGAGAACCCAAGAAAATTCTGATCAAGGATGTCATTAAATGACAGCAAAATGAAAGTCTCTCTCTCTCTCTCTCTCTCTCTCTCTCTCTCTCTCTCTCTCATGTATGGGTGGAGGCTGTTGTAATAAGCATCCCTGGTTAAGAGAAGCAGCTTAGAACTCAGGAAACTGAAAACTAATAATTAACCAGGTCCCAATGGAGTCCCAATTCAGTTTTACAAAGACTACTTTGACATTGGACGCTTACTCAGCTTGCAGTTATCACAAATCTTTAATCCAGTGCAAAGTCCCAAGCGACTGCCAAAAAGTGCAGGTGAGTACCATTCATAAGAAGGTAAAAAAACAGACATGAATAATTAAAAGACCAATATCATTATTGAAAGATAAAATTGTGAAAGTAGTGAAGGTCACAGAGGACCATATAGGTAACTCTCTGCCCCCCACCCCTCTACCTCATTGCTTCTCCACCCTCCCCCACTGATCAATACGGTCAATCGATGGTTTTATTTGAAATTGAAATGAGGTTGAAGTTCTCACATGAACGTCTATTCAGACATACTCATTACATGATCACTCTGTCACTGCAAAGCATTTACTCAAGTCAACAGTAATTTGGTAGCATGCTTCTCTTGGATAATAAGTGACCAATGTAGCACTTAAGTGAAATTTACAACTCCAAAGTGTTTCATTTATCATTTTGCTATCCTATTTCACAATGAAATTGAGTTCACCTTTTTTGCCACCCTAAGATTATACATTAAATTTGAGTTTGTCTCCATTTTTGTCTATCTGTCCATAAATTTTGGCCAGTATTTTGTCTTCTGATAAAATTATTAATTCATTGTATAATATTTTGGAAAGGATAGGTTTGCAACTCGCCACAGAGACGTTCGATGGGCCACAGAAAGACAAACATAACAGAATAAACAAAATGAAGCTTTTGTCTGTTAAGCCTTCATCTGCCACAGAGAACACACACACACACACACACACACACACACACACACACACACACACACACACACACAAACCCAAACACCGTCTCCGGCTATTGCTTCGGACTGCAAGAGACAGCACAGCTGAGGGGAGAGCAACCAGTGGTGGGGATGAGGAAGCGGCATGGAGAGGGAAGCAGGACGGTAGGGAAAGGATGCCGGTGGGGATGGAGCAATACATCAGTGCTGCCTCACAGATAGGAAAGGACTGGAGTATGTGGTGGAAAGGGAGAAGTGCGAAAGCTGGAGTGTGGGTAGGGAAAGGAAGGGAAGAGGCGAGTGGGAGGGGGGGGGGGGCGCAGGAACTAGCGAAGGTTTAGGCCTGTAGCAGGATTGCGGGATCATAGGATATACTGTAGGAGAGTTCCCATCTGCACAAATCAGACAATTTGGTGTTTGTGGGTAGGATCCATATGGCACAGGCTGTGTTACAGTCATTGAAGTGAGTCACATCATGCAGTGTTGCATGTTCTGCAACAGAATGGTCCAGCTGTCTCCTTGCCACAGTATGACAATGGCCATTCATCTGTACAGACTGGTTGTTGCTGGTCATGCCCATGTAGAAAGCTGCACAGTGTTTGCAGCTCAGTTTGTACACAACGTGACTGCTATCACAGGTTGCCCTGCCTTTTATGGGTAGGAAATGTCTGTGACGGGATGGAGTAGGTGGTGGTGGGATGGTGGATAGGACAGGTTTTGCATCTAGGCCTATTGCAGGGATATAAGCTATGGAGTAAGGGGTTGGGAGCAAGGAAGTAGTAGGGATGGACAAGGATATTACATAGGTTTGGTAAATGGCAGAATACCACTCTACAGTGGGGGGAAGGGGATTTTGGACAGGGTATTTCTCAATCAAAACCCTGGTGGAGAGAGTGGTTTAACTGCTCTAGTCCTGGGTGGTATTGGGTGATGAGAGGGAGGCTCTGTTGTGGCCGGACAGTGGGTGTGGGGAAGGTGGCAGGTGATGGGACAGACAGGACCTGTGATATTTGTTTCTGGACAAGGTTTGGTGGGTAATTGCAGTCATTGAAGGTCTCAGTGAGACGTTTGGCATATTTGGAGAGGGATTGCTCGTCACTGCAGATGCGACGACCACTGGTGGCTAGGCTGTATGGAAGGCACTGTTTGTTGTGGAATGGGTGGCAGCTGTTGAAATAGAGGTATTGCTGATGGTTGGTAGGTTTGATGTGGACAGAGGTACTGATAAAGCCATCTTTGAGGTGAATGTCCACGTCGAGGAAGGTGGCTCGTTGTGTTGAGTAAGACCATGGAGAGTGAATGGAAAGTGTTGAAATTTTGAAGGAATGTGGATAGTGTGCCTTCACCTTCAGTCCAGATTATAAAGATATCATCAATAATCTGAACCAGATGATGGGTTTGGGATTCTGGGTAGTCAGGAAGGATTCCTCTAGATGGCCCATGAAGAGGTTAGCATAGCAAGATGCCATATGCGTGCCATGGCTGTGCTGCGAATTTGCTTGTAGGTGATGCCTTCAAAGGAGAAGTAATGGTTGGTAAGAATGTAGTTGGTCAAGGTAATGAGGAAGGATGTTGTAGTTTTAGAGTCAGTAGGGTGTTGTGAAAGGTAATGTTCAACAGTGGCAAGGCCATGAGTATTGGGAATGTTGGTGTAGAGGGAGGTGGCATCTGTGACGAGCATGGTTCCAGGAGGTAAAGGAACAGGAACAGTGGTGAGTCACTGGAGGAAATGGTTGGTGTCTTTTATATAGGAAGGTAGGTTCTGGGTAATAGTTTGAAGGTGTTGGTCTATGAGAGCAGAGATTCTCTCTGTAGGAGCACCATAACCAGCCACGATGGGACACCCAAGGTGGTTGGGTTTGTGGACTTTAGGGAACCTGTAGAAGGTGGGAGTATGGGGTGTGTGTGTGTGTGAGAGAGAGAGAGAGAGAGAGAGAGAGAGAGAGAGAGAGAGAGAGAGAGAGAGAGAGAGAGAGAGACTGACTCTGGGGGGAGGTCCTGGCATGGACCTAAGAATTTAAGGAGGGACTGGAGATCCTGTTGGATTTTTGGGATGGGATCATTGTGGCAGGGTGTGTATGTGGAAGAATCTGAAAGTTGAGGGAGACTCTCTGCCACATAGCTTTTGTGGTCTAAAACCACAGTGCTAGAGCCTTTGTCTGCAGGAAGGATCATAAGGTCAGGATTGGTTATTAGCTGGTTGATGGCACTACTTTCTGTGGGGGTGAGGTTGGTATCCACCTTGAGAGATTGAGAAATGCTGTTGAGACCAGGTTGGAAGTTAGGAAATTCTGAAAGGTTAAAAGGGGATGATTTGGAGGCAATGGGGGTGGATCAAGACTGGATGGGGGACTTAACTGGGTCAGGCAGGGTTGAATATTGGTATTGTGATGCTTTTGAACAGTAGGGTTGGTAGCAAAATGATGTTTTCATTGTAAGGAGTGGGAGAAGTAGAGGAGATCCTTAACATGTCCGGCATGGTTAAATTTGGGAGTGAGGTAAAAGGTAAGACCTTTGAAAAGGACTGACACTTCTATGGGGCTGAGGCTTTTGGGGGTAAGGTTCCAGGATGTGTGTTTAGGTTGTGGATTGCTCGTGGTGGTGTGGGGGAGTTTCTGAGGGTATGGTAAATGTAGTTACGTTTGCTAAGCAGGGTTTGTCGGTCATGAGGGGTTCATGGGCCCTGTCTGTCCGGTCACCCGCCACCTTCCCTACACTCACTGTCCGGCCAAAACAGAGCATCCCTCTTGTCACCCAGGACTAGAGCAGTTAAACCACACTCTTCACCAGGGTTTAGATTAACTTTCATCCTGTCCTGAAATGAGAAATACCCTGTCCAAAACCCTCCCCACCCCCCCACCCCATACAGTGGTATTCTGCCATCCACCAAACCTACGTAACATCCTAGTCATCCCTACTCCTTCCTTGCTCCCAACCCCTTACCCCATGGCTCATATCCCTGCAATAGACCTAGATGCAAAACCTGTCCTATCCACCATCCCACCACCACCTACTCCAGTCGAGTCACAGGCATTTCCTATCCCATAATAGGCAGGGCAACCTGTGATAGCAGTCATGTTGTGTACAAACTGAGCTGCAAACACTGTGCAGCTTTCTACATGGGCCTGACCAGCAACAACCAGTCTGTACAAATGAATGGCCATTGCCATACTGTGGCAAGGAGACAGCTGGACCATCCTGTTGCAGAGCATGCAGCACTGCATGATGTGGCTCACTTCTATGACTGTTACACAGCCTGTGCCATATGGATCCTCCTCACAAACACCAACTTGTCTGAATTGTGCAGATGGGAACTATCCCTACAGTATATCCTACGATCCCGCAATCCTGCTGCAGGCCTAAACCTTCGCTAGTTCCTGCCCTCCTCCACCCCCCCCCCCTCCCACTCGCCTCTTCCCTTCCTTTCTCTACCCACACTCCAGCTTTCGCACATCTCCCTTTCCACCACATACTCTAGTCCTTTCCTATCTGTGAGACAGCAATGATGTATTGCTCCATCCCCACCGGCATCCCTTCCCTCCCGTCCTGCTTCCCTTTCCATGCCGCTTCCTCATCCCCACCACTAGTTGCTCTCCCCTCAGCTGTGCTGTCTGTTGCAGTCCGAAGCAATAGCTGGAGATGGTGGTTGGGTTTGTGTGAGTGTGCGTTCTCTGTGGCAGATGAAGGCTTAACAGTCAAAAGCTTCATTTTGTTTATTCTGTTATGTGCGTCTTTCTGCGGCTCATCGGACATCTCTGTGGTGAGTAGCAAACCTATCCTTTCCAAAATATTGTTGAATCCGTTAAGGTGGGCTATTTCCATTGTTTAAATCATTGTATCAGTGTTGTCAGTGGTTTCCCCCTTTCAATGCTTCCTGATGGCTGCCATTACATAATTTTGTATGGTAACCTGTCCTTTGACATCCTTTCTGTGTGTCCATCCTATAAGTTATTTTCTTTTTATAAAATTTTTAATAGAATTCATAATGTTCATTTTCTTCCTGGTGACTTCATTTCTGATTCTTTCTTGCTTATCTGATTCTTTATTGCTTAGATTCCTGTGGATCGCCTCCAAAACTCCATTTCAGTTACCATCAATCTTATTACTACTTGTGATTTAACTGCCCATAATTCTGATCCATAAGTCATAATGCTTCTAATAACTGTGTTGAAGAATTTTCTTTTGTTTCCGTTTTAATCTGTCGGACCCATAAAATACCATTTAATTTCCCAGTTTTATTTGCCATCTTCTCTGATATTTACTCTGAAATATCTGTGCTCTTCAGCGTGTTTAACCCTCAAGCGGTACACTTATGTGCACCTACCATAGATAACATTGTGTTCTTATAATTGTGAGCCTGAAGCAATTCCTTCATTATTACCTCAGTTAACACAGAGGTAAGATGTGTTGTCATGCGTTCAAGTGAGGAGCAGTAATATGAAATAAACAGTGTCTGTTTTATATCGATTTATAAAGTACGCCATGCACCTGTCGTGGAAGTAATATTGCCTTCTGTATTATTTTGTGGCCTCATATTTGCAGCAAAATATGAGACCTACTAAGAAGCTAGTTCTTGTCACTGTGTATAGGATGAGATCAAAACAAACCAACAATAAGCTTGAGTGGTTAGTCAAGAGAGATTCAAGGTTCAACCCCTCTCGGCGAGAGGTGGTCATCCTGGCCCAGTTGCGGATCGGTTACTGCCGTTTCAGCCACTGTCATTTGCTAACCGCCGACCCTGCACCGCTGTGCTCCTGCGGTGAATTGCTGACGGTGCAACATGTTTTACTGTCTTGTGTTAATTTAATCATCTCCGTGTAGCCCTTCACTTTTCGTCTACTCTGGAGGAACTTTTAGCCTATGACATACAAGCAGCTGTACGAGTTTTGCGTTTTATCAACATGGCCAATTTATCAAAAGATATTTAACCCTTTTAATTCTTTTCATCTTTCGTTTTAGCCTTCTCTTGATACTCTATCTGGTAGTTACCAATATTTCCAAGATGTAGCGAATCTCTGTTCTCATCTGGGCACTAATGACCTTAGAAGTTGTGCGACCTAAAACCACAAAAAAAAAAAAAAAACTCTGAGAATATGGAGCAAGACCCTCCCGTCTCAGACACCACCAGTTGCAAACATTCGCATTGTGGCCCACCACCTTCGTCGGGCTGGTTTCCACCTCCATCTCTTTTTATCCTACTATGGATATTCTTGAATGGAACATTCATGGTATCTGGTCGAATTGGACAGAACTGCAGCTTCTTACGCGAACATATCACCCAATTATCTTCTCTCTACAGGAGACAAAATTGCTCCCTGGTACTCGACTTATTCTCCCATGCTACACTGCCGTTCGCTTTGACCTTCATCCAGTGGCAGGGATTCCATTCTATGGGGGCATAATGTTGCTCATTCGGGATGACGTACACAGTACACACGTCTCTTTGTGTACTCCACTACAAGCTGTTGCTGTCCGGATAAACTTTCCTGGATTTATCTTCACACTGCAATATTTACGCTCCTTCCTCCTTCCCCGTCACTAGATCTGATCTTTTAGATCTTATTGACTAGCTTCCACATCAGTTTTTGTTGGTGGGCGTTTTCAATGCCCACTACCCCCTTTGGGGCTCCCCACGACCATGTCCACGGGGATCCCTCCTGGCAGATATACTGAACCACCTTCAGCTTATCTGCCTTAACACTGGTAAACCAACTTATCTTTCAGTCTCCACAAACACTTTCAGCCACATAGATCTATCTATCTGCACTGCTCAGCTGGCATGGCGTCTTGAATGGTTTGTTCTCTGACACACATTCGAGCGATCATTTTCCATGTGTAATTTGCCTAATGACGCCTGCCACCCTTGAGCATCCACACCGCTGGCAGATAACCAAAGTGGACTGGAAAGCTCTACTCGTCATTAGCGGACTTTGGAACTCATCAATATCCTAGTATAGATGACCAAGTGGAACAAATTACCACAGTTATTCTCAGAGCCGCGGAATGTTCCATCCCCTGTAAGACTACCCAAGCACGTCGTCCCCTTGTCATGGTGGACCGCGGAATGCTGTGACGCTCTGCGAGCACAGTGATGTGCCCTTAAAACCTTCAAACAACAGCCCACACTCGACAACTGCATCCGATACAAACGGCTGCGGACCTATTGTCTTCGCCTCTTTCGCGACTGTAAACAAGCCAGTTGGTGCTCATTCACGAGCTCTTTTAATAGATCTACCCCTTCCTCCATCATTTGGGGTAACCTCAGAAAAATATCAGGTACTATGGCTCATTCCTCGATTCCTGGTCTCTGTGTCACAACTTACACCATCGTCAACCCTCCACAAATAGCCAACGCACTGGGTCGACATTTTGTAGAGGTCTCTAGCTCTTCACACAACACTGGCACTCTCCTCGCTAGGAAACAGATGGTGGAGGCGACTCCATTGCCCTTTACCTCTCAGAACTGTGAATGCTACAATACCGAGTTTACTGTGCAAGAGCTCCATCACGCACTTTAGTCTTCGCGGTCCTCCGCCCCAGGACCAGATGGCATTCACATAGCGATGTTGCAACGAGCTTGCACTTTCTACTCGCCACCTACAACCGCATATGGATAGAAGGCACCTTTCTGCAATGCTGGTGTGAAGCCATAGTCATTTCCATACCAAAGCCTGGGAAGGACAAATCTCTCCCTTCCAGCTATCGCCCCATTTCCCTCACCAGTAGTGTAGGCAAGGTGATGGAACGCACAATTCATGGGCACCTGGTATGATGGCTTGCAACGTGACATCTCCTTTCAAATGTCCAATGTGGGTTTCGCAAGCACCGTTCTGCAGTGGATCATTCTTGTCGCCCTATCTACTTCGGTAATGAATAACTTTTTACGGAAGCGCCAGACAGCAGCAGTGTTCTTTGATCTGGAAAAGGCATACGACACCTGCTGGAGGATGGGCATCCTCCGCACTCTGCATACATGGGGGTTTTCATGGTCATATGCCAATTTTTATCCGGGAATTTTTAACAGACCGTTTGTTTAAAGTGTGTGTTGGTCCGGTTTTATCGAGCACTTTTATTCAGGAGAACGAGGTCCCCCAGGGTTTGGTCCTGAGCGTTGTTTTATTTGCAGTGGCAATCAATTCTATAGCCGATCATCTACCACCGGGAGTGTCGGCATCCCTCTTTGTCGATGACTTCGCGATCTACAGCAGCTCTGAGCAAACGGGTCTCCTGGAGCGGTGCTTTCAGCAGTGCCTAAACACTCTCCACACGTTGAGTATGGACACTGGCTTTAGATTCTCGGCTGACAAGACAGTCTGCATGAACTTCTGGCGGCGGAAGGAGTTCCTTGCCCCGTCCCTTTGTCTGGGCCCCATAGTACTTCCATTTGTGGAGACCACGATGTTCTTGGATCTTGTTTTCGACAGGGTGTTATGTTGGGCGTCTCACATATCAGGGTTGGCAGCTCGCTGTACCTGCTCACTCAATGTGCTATTGGTGTTAAGTGGCACCTCGTGGGGAGCCCGATCGGTCTAATCTCCTCCATCGGTATCACGTCATAGTTCGGTCCAAACTGGATTATGGAAGCATCATTTATTCTTCGGCTCGACCGTCCATACTGCGCTGCCTTAACACAATCCGCCACCAAGGGATCCGTCTGGTGATGGGAGCGTTTTACACTATCCCCGTTGAGAGCCTCTATGCCGAGGCCGCTGAACTACCCCTTTTTTCCCGTCGGGAACTCCTGCTTAGCCATTACGCTAGCCGTTTGTCGTCCATGCGAGGACACCCAATGTACGCAGTTTTCTTTAATGACTCACTTGACAGTCTCTTCGCCATGCGCCCGTCTGCTCTGCTACTGCTGGGAGTACACTTGCGTTCGTTACTCGGCCAGCTCGGAATTAAAATGCCTGCTATCGTCTCGACTGGAGAGAGCACCCCTCCACCGTGGCGAAGCCCTGAAGTCTGTGTTAACTTGGACCTTCATTCTCTTCCAAAGGACTCCACACCTAGTTTCTTTTACCGGAGAGAATTTCTCGCACTCCGGTTCAAATTTGATGACAATTTGTTTATCTACACTGATGGCTCAAAGACAGACCAGGGTTTTGGGTGTGCCTTTGTACCTGGCAATGCCTCATTTAAATATCGTCTCCCTGAGTGGAGATCCATTTTTACAGCTGAGCTGTATGCATTATATCAAGCCACCCAGTACGTCCGGCGAAACTCGCTCAATAAGAGTGTCATTTGCTCAGACACTCTTAGTGCCCTTTTGGGCCTTCGCACGCTGTATCCTGTCCATCCCCTGGTACAAAGCATCCGCAATTGCCTTACCTCTTTCAGCGAGCGGAACTACTGTGACATTTCTGTGGGTTCCTGGCCACATGGGAGTGTTGGGAATGAGTCTGCAGATACGGCTGCCAAGGAGACAGTTCTCCTTCCTCGGCTATCTACATTTTATACTAGCTCTAATGACCTTCGCGCTGGTATCTCCCGGCGTATCATCTCCCGTTGGTTTTTACATTGGTCATCCTTGTTAGGGAACAAATTGCGGGCCATTAAACCTGTGCCTGATTTTTGGTCAATGTCATATCGTCGAGAGGAGATTGTCCTGGCCCGGCTTCGTATTGGTCACTGCCGGTATAGCCACCAGTATTTACTTTGTGGTGATCCTGCTCCCTTATGTGAGCACTGTGGTGAACCTTTTACTGTGTACCAGTTTTTAGTGCAATGTCCGTTTTCTTAATCGTCTCCGTCATGATCTATGTTTACCATTTGAAATGTCTCATATTTTAGCTGATAATCCGCATTTTGCTAACAGAGTTTTACATTTCATACATCGTGCAAATATGGCAAAAGCCATTTAAGTTCTAACTCCAGTTCAATTTTACTATGGGCAGTGTTGGGCGCTAATGACCTCAGCAGTTGTGCACCCTAAAACCACAATTAAAAATCTGCATTGACCAAGAGGGACAGCATGGTGAACACACAAAATGACTGTTCTTTTTGGAGAACAGTTCAGTCTCTACCTACAACAAAATTTGTTAAAACTACTATATCAAATCTGTTTTCAGAAATTAACTTTCAGAAACTGATGATATTATTTGATAAAAGGTGTGTCTGAAAAGTTCAGTGAATGTTCTTGAGAAATATAGGAAACAGTGGTTAAAAAAAAACTACAACTACTTTACTTGTTTTCAAAGTAATTGTCGTTGGCTACAATACACTTCTGACGGTTGGTTGGAAACTGTCAGCAAATGATTCTTGTGAAATCGCTTGAAGCACTGAGTTTACGAATTGTTGGATCTCATCAACCATTGTAAAAAGTAAGCCTTTCAGAGCTAATTTGAGGTGGGGAAACAGAAAGAAATCTGTAGGCACTAAATCTGGAGAATAAGAAGGGTGTAGAAGAACAGTGACCTTGTCTGGGTCCGTGATTGTGTACGGTTGACCCAAACATGCATCGTCCTCAACACATTCCTTTAAATCTCTAAAGCATTTGAACCACTCAGACAGATAGTTTTTACTCGCTGCTTCAACACTATACACTTCCACTAACATCCCATCAGTCACGATTACTGTTTTGCCTAATTTGAAACAAAACTGTAAGTTAATATGTTGCTCCATTTTGCGCTCCATGTTTCAATAACATAAGTTCTTACATTGACCCTGTTAGCTGGGTTGCAGCGTGTACCACAGCTTAAATGGAGTGCTTTGCATGATAGGTGGCATTTGTTGACATGTTGCCTAATGTGTATGCGCAGGCACCTTATGCTCGCCCACGTTGTTTGTTAAATATGGGACATTTACCAAACTTTTCAGATGCACCTTGTATATCACACAAATTTCTTTCCATAATAAAGTGTTGGTGACAGACAGCATCCCTGACATAATCCTCCTGTAACTTTAAAACCAGGTGAGAGAGAATTTTGTTCTTTCTATAGATTTTTTGTGAAGGTTCCAAATTAAAGTAATTATGATAGGAATAATTTTAAATGCTTTCAAAGCTTTTTACAACTTACATGAAGTATCAAACATGGTCTCCAGAAAATAGAACATTCACACAACACATTCATACAACTGTCAGCTCCGGGTGCCGCACTTTGAAGTATGTGTGTTGTGCCTGTGTGATTGTGGGAATGATCTATTTTCTGAATAGCTGAAGTGTTGTATGTGTGTGTCCTTTTTATGTGCCAGTTGTACCTTGTCGTCAAGGCTATGCTGCAAGTTGTAAACTGTCCTATTACTATATTGTTAATTCCAACCTGGACTTTCCGTTATTATATTCTCATACACTCTTTCTATGTCTACAAATACGAAACAAATTGATTGTTTTCAAACTTTTTTTTCTTTCCATTAATTTCTTGCAAGCATAACATATGATCTATAGCTTATCTCTCTCTCTGTTCTGAATCCAGCCTGATCCTCAGCTTTCACTTCTTAAATCCTGTTTCCAAAAAAATTGTAAAAATCCTTCCATAAATTCTTCTAGATATATGAAGTATTTTTCTGTGTCTGGATACTAATATAGTCAATTTGTTGGTTTCTTTAGAACTTTACATGAAAAGATTTATTGGCTACAGGTACAGTAATGTTTGAGCTCTTTTGTGACTTTGTCATAAAATGAAATGATACACTTGTCATATCATGAGATCAACTTTTTTATTTGTGCCATTGAAGTCTGTTGCCTGTGAATGGAACCAGTATGTGACAATCAACTGCAGCTCTTTATCAAAATGCTGGACATAGGCCATGCCATTCAGAAGAAAATGTGGAATGTTTCCTGCAGGTGTCAACCTACTCCATTACAATGCTTCTCCTCATACAGTTCAGTACACAGGAACTGTTTTATAAAAGTTCGGCCCTGAGCTGTTTGGTCATCCAGCATACAGTCCTAATCCTGCTCCCAGCAATTTCAATCTTTTCATGCATCTCAAAAAACTCTTGTCCTCCAGCCAGCATTTCGAAAATGAAAATGAAGAGTTAAATATGACTGTCAGATGGTGGTTCTGTTCACAAGTAACAGACTTTTACAACACAGTAATACACAAGTTGATCCCATAATACGACAAGTGCCTCAGTTCTCAGTAGGGGAAAAAAAAAAGCAGGCAGGCAAAAATCCTTCATACATGCCGTTTTTGTAATGATTCCCATCCCTGATCCTGTATCATTTCCGAAACGCTGTCTCTCCTGTATTGTGACAATACAAAAAATAAATAAATAAAAAATAAATGAACTGCCCTTCTTTGGACTCTTTAGATGTCCTCTGTCAAACCCACCTGATAAGGATCCCACACTGGGCAGCAATACTCCAAAAAAGGATAGACAAGTGTAGTGTATGCAGTTTCTTTAGTTGTTCTGTTGCATCTTTTAAGCGTTCTCCCAATAAAAGTAGTCTCTGCTTCGCCTTTCCCATGACATTATCTGTGTGTTCTTTCCAGTTTGTCTGAAGTAATAGTAATTCCTAGGTATTTTGTAGAGTTTATGGCCTTTACTTTTGATTGATTTTTCTTGTAAACAAAGTTTAATGGATTTCTTTTCGTGCTCATGTAAAAGACTTCACACTTCTCATTATTTAGAATTGATTGCCAATTTTTACACCATAGTGATATCTTATTCAGATTATTCTGCAGTTGGTTTTGATCTTCAGATGATTTTACTAGATGGTAAGTGACGGCGTCGTCTGCAAACAACCTAAGAGAGCTACTTAGATTTTCTCCCAAATCGTTTATGTAAATAAGGAACAGCAGAGGACCAATAACACTACCTGTGGAATGCCCAATATCACCTCTGTGCCTTACCATCGATTACTACAAATTGTGTCCTCTCTGACAGGAAATCCCCTATCCAGTTGCAAATTTGGGCCGATATACCATAGCCACACAATTTTATTAGAAGACATTTGTGAGGTACGGTGTCAAAAGCCTTCTGGAAATCAAGATATACAGAATCAATTTGAGATCCCTTGTCAATAGCACTCATCACTTCGTGTTAGTAAAGTGCTAGTTGTTTCACATGAATGATATTTTCTAAATTCATATTGATCTTGAGTCAATAGATGATTCTGTTAGAGATAATTCATAATATTTGAATACAAGGTGTGTTCCAAAACCCTGCTTTGAATCTGCTTACTGTATTTGACACTTGGTCTTCTTCTATGATATTTACCCCGAACATTTTCTTCTACTGCTAAGTTGACGATTCTTTGATGTTTCAGAATGTGCCCCCCAACCTCTCCCTTCCCTTAGTCAGTATATCTCAGAAACTTCTTTTCTCCCCAGTTCTGTTGAGCACCTCCTCATTAGTTACATGAACTACCCATCTACATCATTTGTCTATAGCACGACATTTCGAAAGCATCTGTCATCTTTCTGTCTGAATTCCTTAATGTCCATTTTAGACTCCCATACAATGCTATACCCTAGGAAAAAGCTTTCAGGAGGAATTTCCTGACATTTAAATTAATATTGGATGTCAACAAATTTTGCTTCTTTGGGAACACTTTTCTTTCCATAACCACTCTGCATTTTGTATCTTCTTTTCTTCAGCCATCTGAAGTTGTTTTGCAGCCACGTAACAAAACTAGTCCTCTACATTTATTCTGTCATTACCTAATCTAATTCCTTCAGCATTGCATGATTTTCCAACACATTATTCCATTACCCTTGTTTAGCTCTTGTTAATGTTCATTTTACACCCTCCTTTCAAGATACCGTCTAATCCATTCAGTTCCTCTTCAAAGTCCTTTGTTGTCTCTGACAGAATTACTTGTCGGCTAACTGCAAAGTTTTTATTTCTTCTCCCTGAACTTTAATTCCCTCTCCAATTTCTTCTTGCATTCCTTCACAGCTTTCTCAGTGAACAGATTGAATAACAATGGGGAATGGCAACAACCCTGTCTTACTCCCTTCCCAACTACTGTGTCCCTTTCATAACATTTGATTTTTATAACTGCTGTCTGGTTTTTGTATAAGTTGAATTTAACTCTTTGCTCTCTATATTTTACCCCTGCTATCTTCTGAATTTGAAAGAACTTATTCCAGTCAACATTGTCAAAAGCTTTCTCCAGAGCTACAATTACTTAAAATGTAGGTTTGCCTTTCCTTAACCTGTCTTCTAACATAGGTTGCAATGTGAGTATTGCTTCCCGTGTTCTTACATTTCTCCTAAATCCAGACTGATCTTCCCTAAGGTCTGCATCCACCAGTTTTTCCATTCGTTTGTAAATAATTCGAGTTAGTATTTTGCAACCATGACTTATTAAACTGATATTTCTGTAAATTTCATATTTGTCTGCACTTGTTTTGTTTGGAATTCTAATTATTATATTCTTCATTAAGTCGGAGGGTATTCCCCTGTCTCATACATCTGCATATCAGGTGGACCAATTTATTCGTGACGGGCTCTCACAACAATGTCAGCAGTTGAGACAGAATATCATCTACTCCAGGGGCCTTGTTTCTACTCAAATGTTTCAGTTCTTTGTCAAATTATTCTCACAGTATCTTTGTTTACTTCATCTTCCATTTCTACAAGACTGCCTACAATTTTCTTTCCTTCTACATATTGCTTTCAGCTTTCTCTTCTTTGCTTAGTACTGGTTTTCTATTTGAGTTCTTGATATTCATAAAGCTCCTTTTCTTGTCTCCAAATGTCTCTTATTTTCATGTAGATGGCTCTATCTTTCCCCTACTCATACATTCTTCTACAGTCTTGTTTCTCCTCTCACTCCTGCTTAGCCAATCAAAACTTCCTGTCAACTTAATTTTTCAGACATTGGTATTCTGTTTTGTCTGCTTTACTTGATGCATTTTTAATTTTTCTCCTTTCATCAATTAAGTTCAGTATCTCCAGGGATTTCTACTAGGCCTTGTCCTTCTGCCTATATGATCCTCTGCAGCCCTCACTACTCTAGCCCTCAAAGCAACCCATGCTGCTTTTACTGTATTACGTTCCCATTTTAGCCAATCCATGCCTAATGCTCCCTCTAACTCTCAACTACCTCTGGTTCCTTCAATTTATCCAGGTTCCGTCTTCTTAATTTTCTACCTTTTTGCAGTCTCTTTAAGTTTTAATCTACTGTTCATTACCAATTCGCTATAGTCAGTCTATATCTGGCACTGGATATGTCTTAAAGTTTAAAACCTGGTTCATAAACCTATGCCTTACTATTCTGAAGTCAGTCCAGTACCTTCCAGTGTCTTAGTCCCTTCCACATAACAACCTTCTTTCATGATGATTAAACCATGTGTATGCGATGTTTAAATTGTGTTCTGTACAAAATTCTACCAAGTGATCTCCTCTTTTATTCCTTTTCCCCAGTCCATATTTACCCACTACATTTCCAGATCTTCCTTTGCTTACTACAAGGTTCCAGTCACCCATGACAGTTAAGTTTTCCTCTACCTTATATTTCCATGCATTTCTTCAATCTCGTCGTCATAGGCAGAACTTGTTGGCATATAAATGTGAACTACTGTGGTCGGTGTGGCTTCGTGTCTCTTTGCTATGATGATGCATTCACTATGCTGTTCGTAATAACTTACCTGCATTATTATTTTCTTTTTCATTATTAGACCTACTCTTGCATTACCAACAACAGATTTTGTATTTATTACACTGTACTCACTGTACTCTGTACACTGTACTCACTGTACTGACCAGAAATCCTTTTCATCCTGTCACCAAACTTCACTGATCCTCACTGTATCTAACTTTAACCTATCCATTTATCTTTTTAAATTTTCTAGCTTACCTATCAGATATAGGGCTATAACATTCCATGCTGTAGAATACCTATTTTGTTTTTCTTGATTATATTCTCCTGAGTAGTTCCCACCTGGAGATTGGAAGGGGGACTGCTTTACCTCTGGAATATTTTACCCAAGAAGATGCCATCATCGTATATGCATACAGTAGAGCTGCATGTTCTCAGGAAAAGTAAAAACTGTAATTTTCCCTTCCTTTTATACATTCTCAGTAAATGCATGGCAAAGGCACATTAACTGATGTTACAAGGCCATCTCAGTAAATCATCCAGACTGTTGTCCCTGTAACTACTGAAAAGAATACTGCCCTTCTTCAAGACCAACACATTTTTCTGGTCTCTCCACAGATACCATTCCATTTTGGTAGCTCCTATGGTACAGCTATCTGTATCGCTAAGGCATGGAAATCGACCACCTCAGCAATGACTGTGGTTCATGAGGCTGGACGTTCTTCCCACCCTGCATAAAATGGTATTCCACCACACATCCAACTTCCACCTTCATTCATCTGTCATTCCCAATCCCAGTCCCTCGCCACATGTTTGATATCCCTGAAGACGATAGAGGTGCATCGGACATGTCATTTACCAGATCTGCTGCAGGTGAAAACCATGAAGGCACAATGTGCTGCTGAGCATCACCTACTTGATTTTAGTGGCTGCTTCATCATCCAGGGTATCTCTATCCTCTTCTTCACCACCACCACCACCACCACCACCACCAGCCGTCTATCCCTTGGTCTTCATCTTGGTTGTTTCTTTTGTATCTGTATTTCGTGTATCCTCCAGGGTCTCCTCTTCTCCTCGATTCTCTGTAAATGGCCATATCACTGCAGCCTTGATCTCTCTCTCCTATTCTGTAAGGGCTCCTCTCTCACTATTTCCCCGATCTTCTTATTCTCTGGTCCTGAAATTATCCAGCACTAACCTACTGTTCCAACTTACTCCACACTGCAATTTCTTTCTCCTCTTTCTTCTCACTCTATTCCACTTTATGCCCTCTCACAATCATTTTTCTTTGCTCTTTGCCAGTACACTAACCTGTAATTTCCTTTTCTCCTCTCTGCTCCATTTCCCTCCCTCTCCCACTGCTGCACTAACATTACATTTCAATAGACCTCTAGCCCCTGCCAGCTCTGCTAGACATAACTGTTCTCCAAACACTGGCCCCCTTCCCTCCTATTCATATTCTGTTATTCCTACCCCGTCTTACCACACTCCAAATTGCTCTTCCATTCATTGTAGTGCATTGTGGCTGGAGTAGCCAGATACTGTGCGTGTGTGTGTATGGGGGGGGGGGGGGGGAGCGTGTGGCACGCACACACTCCTTCCTTTTCTGATCAAGGTATTGACCTTATTGATATCTACATATGGACTTTGATTTTTTGTTTGTAACAGGAGAGAAGTGCACACAATGTGTAAGGTGGAGATATAAACAATTTCTGATTCCCATCTTATCACGGCTTCCATACAATATATAATTTATAACCTGTTGTCACTAGCTTTTTCTTTCATTATGATCCATTTTATTTGTTATTTTCTTGAATTGATTTAACGTTATTGATTACCTAGGCTGTAGAATCAGCATTTTTCTTGTGCCAAGTAGTATGTACTTGTATTGTAGTCTTGTCTCTTATTTTAGTTATTCTTGACTCAGCAATTTATTGCCTATTTTATTACTAGATTGGTGTCAGCTCTTATGTTGGTATACCTGTGTAGAAATGAACAATTGTTATTCTAAACTCGATTACTATTAGAATATCATTCTGCTTTTTAGGTTGGCTGAAGAGTGTTCCAGGAGAGCCCACTCGAGCGTATTGCCTCTACTGTAACAGAAGCCTCCATGCTCATTGTTTAAGTCTTTTAAAGCATTTATGTACTTTAAAGCACACAAGAGCTGCACAGAAGGCTGCTCCAGAACAGGTAGTTTATTAATTATTATTCTTGTTTACATTTTGTAATGCATTAAAAAGAGCTAGATAATGTTACATGAATTATTTAACTTACAAAGAACCTGGAAGAATATGTGGCATTTGTGATTAGTTGTGTGACTTTCAGATTCTCAAAAAGTGTGTGTAAATCAATAGAATATATCTTTAGTTGTCTTATTTGGAGGTAAGTGTGTTTATAATCTGGTCATCTGTGTGTTATCGTAGCATTGTGGACACTAATCATATGGTGCCTCAATAATTCAAAATACTGTTTTTATACTTTCCACCCTTAAAATTCTGGATTTCAGAGTTTGCAGTGTTTGATTTCTATGCCCCCATGACAATCTCAGAAATATTATTTTATCAATTTCCAGCATTTCATAACGTCGACGCCACTGATAACATTGAAGCATTCTGCAGAGTATATAAGTAACATTTTTAAATAGCAAACAAAAGTTTGCAGTTTAACTGCACATTTTTGCGTTTATATTGGCTCTTTTATCCTGAATCATTAGAATTCTGAAAACTCTGGAGAAATCAAATGTTCATTTTAGCCCTTGCCTCCATTTATGTTCAAACAATAATTCTGTAGTGACCATGGTATCAAATAATTGACAAAGTTCATTATAATAATATGTACATAGGGAACAACTCATCATAAAGGTAAACATTGAGCAGCTGACACACACAAATAAGACACACACACACACACACACACACACACACACACACACACACACAATCCTAAATTTTCGGCCGCGGTTTCTCAGAAAGAGAACACTCGTCCACGCAATCACTCAGACACACTAATTCACACACGTCAGCTATCTATGGCTCCCAACACAGAGAGGGCGGCCAGAGATGGCTGACGTGTTTGGATGAATGTGGCAGAGTGATTGGGTAGACGAGTGTTCTCTTTCTGAGGAAGGCCGCGGCTGAAAACTTAGAATTTTGTTTGTGTTTGTGTGTCTTTTATTTATGTCTGTCGGTGGCTCAACATTCGTCTTTATGATGAGTTGTTCCCTATATACATATTATTATTAACATTCCTTACTGGACAGTCCATTGTTGTTAACTGACAAAGTCCAGTAAACTGTGAACTAGGATATATGTAGTAGCTAGTATTTGCACATTTGTCTCTGTGTGTGTTCAGAATTCAGAATTAATAAATTACTATTCTGTTCTCAATAATGGAGGTTAGGTAGCAACTGGCCAAAGGCATTCACATAGAATAGACAGTCACACAACTTAAATTTTCCATTTTGACAGCTGCCATCCATTAAAATAATAAATAATAATAATTAATAATAATAATAATCCCTGCTATACAGCATTGCCACCATGGGCAGCAAATTTGCAGTGATGAGAGTTCCCTTAGGCCAGTATTACACTATAAGATTACTGAACAAAGAAATATGGGACAAGTGTAATGTGCACTTTTTTTTTTCAAGTTGTCCAATTTTTTGATCAAATCTAAGAAATTAATTGTCTTCTTTTTCTTAACTTTTCCTGCTGTAAGAAATGTAACCACTTGGAGCGCTGTTTGACATAGTAATCATATTTATAAACATGGGTGCTGCTATAGCAGCATTTTTGCCTGGTGTATTTCAGCAACAACAATATTAATAGGAAGTATGAAGCAGATGAGTCATTGTGAGCTACAAAAAAAAAAAAAAAAAAAAAAAAAATGTGTAAGCCATTAGTAGTGAAGTATGGCCTGTCTGTACTGCTGACAATAAAAGAAATCTTCATCTCACTGGTCCTGTAGATGATGATGATGATGATGATAAATTTCTGAAGTTTTTATTTTTGTAATTAATTAATTTTTATGTTACTGTGACGCGCACGGGTTCACCCAGTTAAGTTTCCTTTTCTTTTTTTCCTTCTCCTCCTCTAAATGCAGATACAACACAACTGTTGTATAAGCAACAGTTGAGCATAGCACCAACCTTTCGAAGAAACTTTAACAAAATATAGGACGACAGTGGTAGTACTCAGTTTGGCATTATGTCAAATATCTTTGGAAAGAATATGACCAATATTTCATTCAATTTCTTCATCCGGTGATTTGATAATGTGATACTGACCTTACAGCATTGAAGGCATGTGTCATCGCCGCGGTGGAATAGCCGAGCGGTCTAAGGCGCCTCGCTGCAGAGCGCGCGGTTGCTTGCCGTTGGAGGTCAAAGTTCTCTCTGGGGCATGGGGGTGTGTGTTGTCCGTAGGTTAGTTTACCTTAGTTTAAGTAGTTTGTAAGCTACGGACTGATGACCACGCAGTTTGGTCCGATAGATTTACAAACATTTGAACATTGAACATGTCATCAGATATTATCCTCCAGACTTAATCCTCAAACAGATTTGGCGTGTCATAACCCCACACACCACCAATCCTCTCTCCACCCCCAATATCCAGCCACAAAGGAGTGTCCCTCGTGTCACCTAATACCACCACAGACTGGAACAACTAAATCACTTACTTCATCAGAGCTCTGATTACTTGTCATCATGCCCTGAAATGACACATTCTACCCAGGATCCTTCCAACCCTCCTATAGTGGTGTTCTGTCACCCTCCTAACGTCCACCACATGCTAGTCTATCCCTATGCCACTCCCAATCTCAGCTCCTTTACCACAGGGATCATATTCCTATGGAAGACCCTGATCAAGCCACCCACCCAGCACTTCCTATTCCAGTCCTATCGCAGGTTTATGTGAGCCCATCAGAGGCTAGGCTATCTGTGAAAGCAGTTTCGTGATTTTCCAAATCTGCTGCAATCTCTGCACAGCCTTTTATATTGGTATAACTATCAACCAGCTGTCATGATGAATAGTCACTACCATACTGTGGCCATAGCAAGTAGCTGATCACAATGTGGTTCATTTTAATGGCTGCTTTAAATCGTGTGGATCATCCCCTTCACCACCAGCTCTTCTGACCTGCAGAGATGGGAGTTGTCTACAACACAGTGGATACTGAGAGCTGTTTCATTATAGCCAACCTATAACAATTAGAAGAGAGAGTGCATTTTTCACTGTGTAAAAATATACTGTAATGTACAGCACATATCATCACACAAATGTGATTTACTTCATCTCACATTCCTGCCTATTAGAGCCTTTGCACACCACCGCCAGCCGCGGTGGCCGAGGAGACTGAGGCACTTCAGTCACCGTCTGCACAGCCACTATGGTCGGGGGTTCGAATCCCCCCTCGGGCATGGATATTTGTGCCGTCCTAGTTCGTAAGTAGTTCATAAGTAGTTTGTAAGTTTAGGGACTGATGACCCCGTAGTTAAGTCCCATAAAGTATACAAACAAACAAACAAGCACACCACCATGCAGTGTGAAATGTTGTATTCCCACTCTTGTCTGACATCCTTCTTCTCCCACTCCCCACTCCTTGTGATGGTTGCTGTGCAGGGAGCAGCCAGAGATTTGTAAATATACGTGTATCTTTTTCTGATGAAAAAAGTGACCAAAAATTTAAATTGTGTGAATGTGATTGTCTATACCATGTGTCTGTCTGCAGTTCAGTGTGTGTATTTACAGTGAGTTGCTACCTATCATTGACATTCCAACCTATACTTCCCGTTGTTACATGTTAAATGTGATATTTTTCTTTTCGTTATGTACAATTTTCAAATAATCTGATTTGCGGACATGAGATATGTTACACTATAAAATTAAAACATTTTAAAACTAATATATAATACATTTTTATACACATATGTGAGTGAAAATTTCAAAATATTGATTGTGGTTGTCAGTACAAAGAATGAAAACATCAAATTCCATTTCTCAAAGAGTGAAACTGTCTTCAAAAAAGTCATTATCAGAGAAGTAGCACTTTTCGACCAGAAGAGTGAAGAGCAGTCATTTCAGTGAACCGATCTCCACGTTAAATATTTTACTGCCCTCTATTTGATTGTAAATTTTTAATTCCATGTACTCTGGTATTTGGGCATAGAGTTTTAGGTGGTGTGTTGGGAATTTAAAATGATCTCTGTGGTGAGTGCTGTAGTTGTTGTGGAATAAAGATAGGGAATAGACAGTGTGTTTAAATTTGATGACACTGGCTGACAAGACACTCATTTGGTAACATACATATTTCTAATTATTTTCTTTTGTTAACTAGGAGTCTTGAGACAGTTGCTGAATTTCTCCAAAAGATTATGCCATAATGTATAGCTGACTCAAAGTAGCACTGCTAGACTATCTTTCTGGTATCTATATTTGTGACACTTGCTAAATATTCATTAACAAATGCCAAACTATTTAGTTTAGTTGCTAGGTAGTCCATGTGTACCTTTAAGTTTAAATTTTTATAAAAATGTAGGCCTATGAACTTTACATGGTTTGGTTTCATTTTGGCTGCAGATCATTGAAATTTATTTTTATTTCACTCCTTTTTACTGGTTTAGCTTCAAATTGTGTCATTTTGGTTTTACTCATATTCAGTTTTAGTCCATTTTGATGGAAAGTTTTCTAAGGTATTTTCACACTTTCTGGAATTTTCCAGAAACTTTGTTTTCCATTAGAATTGGTGTATCGTCAGCAAATAAAATTTAATTATCATTAATAGACAGTGGAAAGTCATTTATAGAGTCAAGGAAAAAGTGGGGATCCAATACCAAATCGTGCGGAACACCTTGGGAAACATTTTTCCTGTCTGAGGAGTAATTTATTGAATTAGAACCTTCAATTCACTCTTCTTTGGGCAAAAGGGCACAAGTCCAGAAATGTTTATAGGAGAAAAATGGTACAACTACTTCTCAAATACTGTAGCCAAGAAGCTTTTGTGCATTTGGCGTTAACACCCACAGATGTAAATATACTTCAGGCAGAACGATATAAGTGACTTACACCCCCACTTTCATTTGTTTTCTAATATGGGAAGAAGGGTATATGTCTACACTTAGTTTTGCACAATCTGAGATAAGTTTTTTCTAAAGATTTCTACCCACAACAACCAGTGTTATACAGTTTGTTCTCTCTGTGGATGATCCCCAGTATTGATATGGTGCTGGGGTGTGCATGCACTCAAAATTGACATAGTATAGCTAACACTCACTGGCGTTGTTCCTTGGTCAGTCCGCAACCCTATTGGCAGTCCACATTTTTTTCCTCCAGCGTGTCTTCTGTACTAACAGCAGAGCATGGGTCTTCGTTGATGACGTTGAGCTCACCGTCCTGGATTGGTTCAGCTGCCCCGATACACATTCCTTTGGGGATAAGTTGCAACTGCTCGTGACAGTTAGTGACCCAAATCTCTCCTTGACCACCGGTAATGCTTATGATAGCCGCAGGTAAATTTCTTTTGTGAGCCTGATAAGAACTTCACAGTTTAACCGGTCATCTGTGTTTGTGACTGCAGCTCTTCTCATTGTCAACAGCAAATAACTTCCCAAATAATTCTGTATTACATGTCTCCGTCTGAACAACTTCTTCAATTTGCAGCTCAGATCTTCCACAGTCAATGATAGCTTGGGATGTTTGAAGGAAGTCCCATCCAAGGATGACATTATGACTACATTCTGTTAGAATGACAAATTAAATGGCTGGGGGGCCTGTTTTTGATGGTTATTTGTGCGACACAAGTTCCTGCTGGATGGACGTACTTCCCATTTGCGACTTTCAGCATAGTTGCCCCATATCACAGAACATTTTCTTCTTTAGTGTGCGGTGGTAATTATCTGAAATACAGAGAAAGAAGCTCGTGAATCAACCAGTGGCCGGATAGGTTGGCCAACAACGAGATTTCCCGACATCTCAGCGACTGTTGTCCATGGAGGATTTTCATCTGCGACGGCCTCACCTTATGCTGACATGCTCTTATGGCTGACATCTAATAGTTGCCTTCTCTCTCTGCAGTAACGTATGACATGTCCAGGGCACCCACAGTGGAAACACAGTGGTCCTGTCTTCTGTCCTCCAGATGTCTGTTCTTCTGCAGGTTGTCATACTTGCCAGGGGAGATGGTTGTGGTTGCGTCGGCCAGTTCATAGGCTGCCATTTGGCGGCTGCAGCATAAGTCACGGCAGGGTGACGCCATTCTGAAATACCTCTTCCTCAGCGACGTCGGCTCCCTCGTGACATAAGGGTTTTACGTCAATGGCCAAAATCCGATGCTCGTTCGGTCTAATAGTCCTGGCTGGCATAAACTGTTGTAATTCTTCTCTCACCATTTGCCGTATGAGAGAAGCGAAATCATGCTATTGTTCCACAACGACCATAGGGACTACATCCTTTGTTGCGTCTCTTCAATCCACTGACACCACTTGAACTCTTCAGTCTTAGTGACGTATTTCTTATCAGAAGAGCTTGGTACATGTCTTCTGCAATACCCTTCATCAGGTGCATGATTTTGACTATGTTCCACAGGGCCAAAACATTCTGTATGTATGAATGTGTCGGCTCAGCATGTCGTTGGGCCCAGTTCTTCAGTTGTTCTTCTGCTGAGTGGATTTGTCACTGGCGGTCTCCAAATGTCTTCTTAAGTTCCATCTGGAACATTTCCCAGTCGTTCCATTTCTGTTTGTTGTTTTCAAACCATTGCTGGGCTGTTCCATCAGGTAGAAATAAGACGTCGTTCATGCACATTGTGTGATCCCACCTGTTGTACATGGCGACTCGTTCAAACCCTTTTAGCCATTTGTTGGGGTCCTGTCCAGCATCTCCAGAGAACACCGACGGGTGTCTGATGTGCAGCTGGCTTACTGCTGGTTTCATGTCCATCCTGGTCCTTCTGATGATACGGACCTTTGGAAGGATGTACTTGGTATATCCCTTGTATTTCGGTTCTAGTCCGTGTAAGTGATGGCTTTTACGTTGCCTAATCGGAGCCACAGTGATGCAGCTGTTGTACAGGATAGCCTGCACCTCCACCAAACAATGTCGCATTGGAACGGAAGCAGGCTTGCCTTCGAAGGCAAGGTTGTCAACTGAACACTGCACTTATACTGAAAGCAGGTTTATTGCGAACTGAAACATACACGAAGCACTGACTGCCTCTCAGACAGGCTGCTCTGCTGTTTATAAACAGACAGAATGTACCTGAAATTAGAAGAAACATGCAGAACAATCTGGGAATTATAATTACAAAGAAGTAAATTTTTGCCAGTGGATGGGATTGAACCGACGACCTTCAGCACTGCAATCGGTGACGCTATCCATTGCGCCACACCAGCAATTGGTTAACTTGGGTCTCACGGCGATATTGCTTCCTCATACATATATCTCACGAAGCGACCACAAGAATAGAATCAGAAACATTAGGGCCCACATGGAGGCATAGAGGCAGTAATTTTTCTTGCCTACCATATGTGACGACAATAGGAGAAAATGACAATGGTATGCATAGTACCCTATGCCACATACCATGAGTCACTTGCAGAGTATGAATGTAGATGTACAGGGTGTCACAAAAGTCAGGGGTGGACTAAATATTGCGAAAATGGTGAGAGGTAGGGATGGTGTTGAAATAGATACGAACAAAGGGATTGGGGGAAACTTTTTGGGTGATCTTGGAGAGCCATCTGCCATCTTGGTTTCTGCCATTTTTTTTATTTGGCTCACATTTCTTCAATGGGAGGGGTCATATGATACATGTTTTAAGGGTAGAATTTCTTGAGAACACAAGGTGAAGTTAGTTTCCCACTATATTTATTAGGTAACAAGTTATGGATCATTTGTTATAACAGGTGTAATTTGTCATGAATCGCTACACTAAGGGCTCGAAACATTTCAAACCAAAGTGCACTGCACAGAATGTTTTTCATGTGCTGTCCATGTAGCTGGAGACATTTTCGTATCCGTTGGAGAAAGTTTGCATGTAGACGATGCAATACAGCAGGCGTGACAGTATCACAGGCCTCGATAATCCATTATTTCAGGTGTTGCCCATCATGAATCTTCACGCAATACACAATGGCCTTCAGATATCCTCATAGGTTGAAATCTAGGGGGGGGTCAGATCATTCGAACGTGGCGGCCACTCCATGGGACCACAATGCACAATCTAGCAGTCGGAAAACCCATTTCCATTAACAGGCACCATCTTACTTGCAAACTGTAGGCACGGCCACCTCATCCAGCATTTGCAGATAGATCGCAGCATTGAGCATTTCCAGCAGAAAGATAGGGCCAATGAGATGCAGTCCCCAAATGTCACACTGTCCGATTACTTTACCACCTCCTTGAGACCTACTGGGAGACATCCACCATGGGTTGTTCACTTATCAGCAGCAAATGTTGTTCTTATTGACCTACCCATTGACGTAAAAATTCTCCTCGTCACTAAAGAGTATCTTGTATGCAATGTCATGATCAGCAGCGTGTTGTGGTGACACCCACTCACAAAATTGCATCCTTCAATTGTGGGTTGTCTTCTGCCAGATGTTGTGGGGGTTGCATTTGGTGGATACTGTGCTGAGAAATGTCATGCCATTGGGCAAGTCACCTGATACCTCAGTTGGGACTCATGGCCACAGCTGCTAACACTGCTGTAGTTAGTGTCTCATCTATTGCTGTGTGGTGCAGGAACAGCCTGTGTGGGACTTACATGCTACCAATACCATCTCCTTAAACTTTCTAATTGTCTTCCTGCTGGCACTCTCCATGTCGGTATCCCTGTCAGGGTGTCACTGGTTGAAGTCTCTGGTAATTTTAGAGGAATTCTGGAACCAGCTGACAGGATAATTTCAATCCTCTCTTGTGTGGTCAGTGGTTTGTTGTCCTTCACATTAACAGTACATCTGTGATGATAGTATGAAAAAGTTATTAGTTTTGAGCAAGTTGAATGATGAATTACACCTGTTATAACAAATGATCCATAACTTGATAACTAATAAAGATTTTGGACAATGGACTTAACCATTGTGTTTCTCGTAAATTCTATCCTTAAAACATGTCGCATGAGGCCTCTCCCATTAAAGAAACATGAGCTGAATGCAGTATGGCGGATACCAAGATGGCGGCCAGCTCTCACAGGTCATGCAAAACATTTTCCCCCATCACCTTTGTTCATATTTATGGCATCCCCATCCCTACCTCACCATTTTTGTGATATTTAGTCTGGTCCTGACTTTTGGGACACCCTGTAGATGTAGACACTTAGGCATTTCATGACATACTGACTTCATTTTTGTGCTTTTTCTCATGTCATGTAATGTAACATTTGGTATAAAAGAGTGAGAAAAATTAGCTTCAAATGTCTTTGAAAAGTGAGAGTTTTCGCTTTCATTTCTCTAACATACTAAT
The DNA here is from genome assembly GCA_026315105.1 of Locusta migratoria. Classification (NCBI taxonomy): domain Eukaryota; kingdom Metazoa; phylum Arthropoda; class Insecta; order Orthoptera; family Acrididae; genus Locusta; species Locusta migratoria. The sequence continues at coordinate 45,300,679 of CM048747.1, forward strand.
TATTTACATTCTTCTTGTCAATAATAAACTTGTATTACTATGTTGTTTTTATTCAGTTTTGTATTGTTATTTTATCTGTACATTAATGAAATTATGATGAATATGTGTATAGTACCTATACGACTTCAGTCAAGAGAAAAGTACAGAAGTGAAACAAAATTTGGTTGATAGTGAAGGAACTGGAATTGAGACAACATGCCAACAAAGTAATACTGGTGACGAAGTCTATGTTGAGCAAGATATGTTGAGTACTGAAAGCAGTGTTGCAGCTGCTCAGAAGGTAAGTCTTTTACTTTCTCTCTCTCTCTCTCTCTCTCTCTCTCTCTCTCTCTCTCTCTCTCTCTCTCTCTCTCTCTCTCTCTCCACAGGGAAACATTCCTGTTCAAAAAAATATTTAATTTGACTTACTAGGTGAAAAGGCACTAGTTCATTGATACACACATAAATAAAAAAGAAAGACACACTCACCAAAACTGAGCTTTCGCAACCCCATACGGTTACGGATTTTAAGGGAGTGGGTGAGGAATCATTCCAATTCTGGGAGAAGAATGACTTACTTTAGGGGGAAAAAAGGACTGGTAAACAAACACAGGCATGAAATGCATTTTGCATGTCTGACTTAGTGTGTGTGCGTGTATATGTATGTGCGTGTGTTTGTTTACCTGTCCTTTTTTCCCCTAAGGTAAGTCCATCCTCTCCCGGTATTGGAATGACTCCTCACCCGCTCCTTTCCTTTTCCCTCTCCTTCCCTGCTCTTTTTCTGAAGAAGCAACCTGGGGTTGCGAAAGCTCAGTTTGTGTGTTTGTGTCTGTGTATCTCAACGAACCCGAGCTATCCGTGATTTGAAGGCTGACCATTCCATCGTCATTCTCCCTGCCGACAAGGATCCACGACCGTGGTACTTGATCGGCGGGAGTATGTGGCTGAGGGACTGCGTCAGCTTTCAGACAACACTACCTACAAAGTTTGTCAAGACAACCCCATTCATGATGTCGAGGTAGAGCTTCAAGGAATCTTCAGGTCCTTAGGCCCCCTTCGAAACCTTTCACCTGAGTGCATCAAACTCAAAACCCCACTGACACCCCGCACCCCCTACCTTCTACCTTCTACCTACTTCCTAAGATTCACAAACCTATAATCCAGGCTGGTCAAGCCCCCACGGAATGAATCTCTGCCTACATAGACCAACACTTTTAACCCATTATATGCAGCCTCTCATTCTTCATCAAAGACGCCAATCACTTTCTCCGCCACCTGAAATCCTTACCTCCGGAAACCATCCTTGTAACTATTGATGCTACTTCCTTATACACAAACATCCCGCACACCCAGGGCCTCACTGCGATGGAGTACTTCCTTTCACGCTGACCACCTGCAACCATACCTAAAACCTCTTTCCTTATTACCCTAGCCAGCTTCATCATAACCCACAACTTCTTCACCTTTTGAGGGCCAGACATACCAACAACTAAAAGGAACAGCCATGAGAACCAGGATGGCCCCATCGTACGCAAACGTATTTATGGGACGCTTAGAGCTAGCCTTCCTGGATACCCAAGCCTGTCAACCCAAAGTTTAGTACAAATTCATTGATGACATCTTCATGACCTGGACTCACAGTGGAGAACAACTCCAGAATTTCCTCTCCAACCTCAACTCCTTTGGTCCCATCAAATTTACCTGTTCCTATTCCAAATCCCATGCCACTTTCCTCGATGTCAACCTCCATCTGTTCAATGGCCAACATCACGCATCAAACCAAGCAACCAACTAACAAACAACATTACCTCCATTATGACAGCTGCCACCCATTCCTCATCAAACGTTCCCTTCCCTACAGCTTAGGTCTTTGTGGCAAGCATGTCTGCTTCAGCAGTCCCTAATCCCTAAACCAGTACACCAATAACCTAATAACAGCTTTCACATCCCGCAGCTATCCTCCTGATCTGGTACAGAAGCAAATTGACAGAGCAACTTCCTCATCCCCCCCCCCCTCCCAAATCCAGGACCTGCCACTGAAAAACCCCAGAAGTGCCCCTCTTGTCACCGGATACTTTCCAGGACTGGATCGGATTCTGAATGTGGCTCTCCAGCAAGGATATGACTTCCTTAAATCCTGCCCCGAAATGAGATCCATCCTTCATGACATCCTTCCATCTACATCGAGAGTGCCTTTCCGCCGCCCACCTAACCTTCGTAACCACCTAGATCATCCCCATGAAATCCCCAAATCACCTTTCCTACAATCTGGCTCCTACCCATGTAACTGCACCCGTTATAATACGTGCCATATGTACCCTTCCATCACCACTTACTCCAGTCCAGTAACATGATCAAGGGCAGAGCCTCTTGTGATAGCACCCACGTGATTTACCAACTGACATGCCTGCACTGTGAAGCGTTCTATGTGGGAATGAGCAGCAACAAACTGTCCCTTCGCATGAACGGTCACAGGCAGACAGTCTTTGTTGGTAATGATCACCCTGTGGCTAAGCATGTCTTGGTGCACGTCCAGCACATCTTGGCACAGTGTTACACCGTCTGGGTTATCTGGATACTTCCCACCGACATCAATCTTTCACAACTCTGGAGATCGGAACTTGCCCTTCAGCATATTCTCTCTTCCTGCTGTTCACCTGGTCTCAAACTCCACTGAATTCAAATTCCTGCCCACCATCTTAACATCTTTGCCTCAGTTCTCTGGACAAAGCCTCTGCCTCAACTGTTATCTCTGTCCAACCTCTTTGCTTTCTACAAATGTCTACCTTGTTGATTTTGCGCGCGCGTGTGTGTGTGTGTGTGTGTGTGTGTGTGTGTGTGTATGGGGCGGGGGGGGGGGGGGAGAATCTTATTTGCCTTTCCTTTTATCTCCTTAAGGTAAGTTCTTCCGATCCTGGGGTTGGAATGACTACTTTTCCACTTCCTTAAAACCCATATCCTTCCCTTTCTCCCCCTCCTTCCTTCCTCTTTTCCTGAAGAAGCTACCCGCAGTGGCGAAAGCTTGTATGTGTGTGTCTTTATTTGTATTTGTCGACGAGCCTGTGATTTTTGTGTGTGTGTGTGTGTGTGTGTGTGTGTGTGTGTGTGTGTGTGTGTGTGTGTGTAATATATATGTCTTCCCTGATGTGTGTGCGTGTATATGTGTGTGAGTGGGTGGGTGTGTTTGTTTACCTATCCTTTTTCCCCCGAGATAAGTCTTTCCTCTCCCGGGATTAGAATGACTCCTTACCCACTCCCTTAAAACCCTCATCCTTTCCATTTCCCCTCTCCTTCCCTGCTCTTTCTGATGAAGCAACCGTAGGTTGCGAAAGCTCAGTTTTGTGTGTGTGTGTGTGTGTGTGTGTGTGTGTGTGTGTGTGTGTGTATGTTTGTTTTTATTTATTTGTGCATCAACGAACTGGTGCCTTCACACCTCGTAAGTCAGCTTTCTTTAAGTATTTAAACATTTTTCCAAACAGGAATGTTTCCCTCTTAACTGCTGGGTATATTGAAAAGATAATTGCACAGAAAAGATCAGCATAATATTACACATTTTTAACTTGCTTGCTTTTAATTAAGAGTCCTTAATTAAAAACATAATATTAATTGATCATGGTGTTGACATCTTGTTTGAGATGGCAGGGTAAACTCTTGTTCAGCTTGCGATATTCAAAAGCCACATTCATTAAATACAGTTAATCCTTTCATTCATTTGACATTTTCATATGAATAATTTGTTAGATAACATCTCCTTTAATTTTTGACACACAAGTTTCTTTAATTACTCATTCTTAATTGAATTTGGTACTTAGTGGGGGCAAGGATTATATATACTGAACCCACAGCCCTTTGCAGGGGGAGTCTGGATCTGTAACTGGGACGGGCAAGACCTACTGTATGTTACTGGTACTCTTGTTCGTGACACTGAATTTTGTATGTGGTACATGCTGGCTTTAAGGCTTGTAAGATGCCAGTTAATAGTTGTAATGAGAGCATAATGAAAAAGTGTGAACTGTTCAGCAATGTAGAGCAGTGTGAATATTTGAAACTGACTTATAATGGTTTGACACCATTGTGTCATTCTTTGTGCTACACAGTGCCACTGCCTTATGAAAATTAAGACAGATTGGGTTATTCCGATGAAGATTGGATGACAGACTTTACCTGGTATTATTGTACTGCAAATAGGAGAGATCTGCTTTGATCTAGCTAGCCGCCAAACTTTGTCATTAAAGTGAACTTAAAATGGAACAGTGTAATGAGTGCTGATTTACTGTATATATCTACAGTGCCTGATAAAACTAAAACAGAGAGTTGCAGAATTATCCATAGCAGTGAACAGGTAAGGTGCAAGTATTGTTACAAGCTGTAAACCATATGAAAATGAAACCAAAAGTCTATGAAATTAATATTAAATAGTAAAACCTTTTGTTAAACAGCATGAATGTTAATCAACATGTTTTTCTTATAAACTCAAATGAAAATTTAGAATCTTAGTATAGTTTCAATCATCTCAAGTTTGTAAATGTATTGCTTATTGGTACCAAGTAAATTTTCTTTTTCTGTGATAATTATAAACAACAACAACCAATAGTATTACACATGTGGTAGAGAGAGAACAGGTAGACACAGTGCATTATACACTGAAGAGCCAAAGAAACTGGTAAAGGCACATAAATGCAAATACAGAGATATATAAACAATCAGATGATGGCAACACCTATATAAGGCACCAAGTGTCTGGCACAGGCTTTAAATTGGTTATTGCTGCTACACTGACAGGTTATCACAATTTGAGTTTTAATGTGCTGTTGTAGTCAATGTTAACGATCATTTATAGCAAGGATGCTGATTTTAAATAAATTATTTATTATGACAGGCCTGTTTTGGCATGATTGCCGTCGTCAGGTTAAATAGGTTTGTTTCCTTCTCCTTGTAATTGATTTCTCATGCTGTTTGTCTATTCTGTTTAAATGTTAGATTAACAGATATATAAGAATTGTTGTTTTTGTAGTTCTTAATGAAGCTGTTCATTTATCAAGTTTATTTCTTATGTTGTCATTATGTATTGATTTGGCTATTACAATGTGTGTTATTTGTACCAGCATTCTGCATACTTATAATGGAAGATGATTTGTTGATATCCCTTTCTGCAGCATACGTGTAACTTAAAAGTTAATCATTGCCACATTATGAAAGCATTGTTGATTACACTGTTCATGTGTGTAAATGTCATTTATTCAAATATCATCTGTATTAACTAAAATATTTCTCTCTCTCTCTCTCTCTCTCTCTCTCTCTCTCTCTCTCTCTCTCTCTCTCCTATCTAGAGTAGAGTTTTTGCTCTAACTGAATACATTTCTTGATTAATGAAATGCATATTCTGACCAAAAAAATCGTTTTTTGGTAGTGTGTGGATGGTATCTAGGTGATTTATGCTTACAGATTTCTTCACAATTCATCTCAAGGACTCTGAGCTCAGATGCTAGACGTTTTGCATTAATAGTTGTAAATTAAAAATCAAAAGTTATCTATTTTGCAACATTTAGGAAATTTTATGGTAAAACTGTATAATAATACAGTGAGCTACAAACATCTAATGAAATGTCATCAAAAGCTCTACTGAAATAGCAATGGTCTGAATAGTCATATATATCTACTCTCTTATCTCTGTTGTTGACATAACCCTTAACCCTCTTGGTGATAACGTTTCACAGACCATCTCTCAATACAAAAATGTCTGTAGCATCAAGACAAACTGAAGTTGCAGTGGGACGAATTAAAGTTATACAATCCCACTTGTGTTCAGCTTTGGTTTGTATATTTAAAAAATGGCAGTTGCCACTATCCAATAGTTACAGATATATTTAGTCAAGTTGTTCACCTTTTCAGTTTCTCTCTCTCTCTCTCTCTCTCTCTCTCTCTCTCTCTCTCTCTCTCTCGCCTTGCCCCCTCCAAATGCTTCACTGGTATGCACTTCCATTGTATAAATGATATTATAATTAGCAATCTTATTTCAAAGAAGCATCATTAAGAATGTACTTTATTTGCAACAGATTGCTGGTTCTGAGATGAGCACTTCACAAGGTTCTAAGAAAGGAATTTCTACTCATGTTCTGGATACTGCCAAAGGAAAACCTGCCAATGGTTTGCAGGTCAGCCTTTACCGGTTGATAGGTGGAAAATGGACGATTGTGTCTGAAGGGTAAGTTTTATTAAATTTCATTATAGTTGTGATGTGTTTACCATTGGATAAATTTGCAATGTAATGAAGGTATCAAGTAGTCAGAGAAAATATTTTGATAACTAGACATGAAACTAGTTGATAACAATTCAATTTGTAATATTACTGTATTGCATTCAATCCTCTTGCAATCCTGACTGTGTTTCTTAAAATATAAGTTAACTGATACACAAGTTTAAAAAAAGTTAGTTCAGGAAGACTTGCAGGGAGAAGTATCAATTTAATTTCTCTCAGAACTACTCACTTATTGTGTGTACATTTTATAATACTATGCTGCACTCAATGGAATTATTTTTTTGTAAAGTTGTGAATACTACTTCTCCTGTGTTTTGACAACCCCATAAGAAAGACTTCAGCAATCTGTGTGTTCTTTGAAATGTCTGTGTGTAAGCTGATCACTTCATGCAAATAGTACATTAAAGACTCACAAAAAGTCAAGTATTAGAAAAATGTTTATATATCAGGATAAAACTACCAGGTTCTTCTATCCATACTGCACTCATAAATGTTCTTCAGAAAACAAAACTTTTACTTAAACACCAATAGTAATTAAATCAAAATCATCATCTTTGTTTTGTCCAAATTGACTTCCTTTCAAGCAGATAATACCTCTATACTAAGTCCAGAGTATTTTTCATATTGAGTATTGACTTCAGATAACCGCTCACAGCATTGGCGCATCACCCATGTGTGTAATGTAAAATATTCATTGCTAGTTTAGCTCACATATACTGATGACATACATCTTCCCCAACACAGACATAGACAAACAGTGTTTGCTGTACCAGTGTATATATAATACAGTTTGTCATAATTGACGTCATGTGACACACAAATCTCAGGGTTTTAGCATATTACGCTTCATATAATACCTATATATAATTATTTGCATTAAGTGGAGTCATTTCAAGTATTTTTTGAATATGATTACTCTTAATCAAAAGAAAAATTCTTAATATTATTATAAGTTGATGATCAGCAAGCATATGATCATCAACAGCCATTTCTTCTTAAGAATATTTAAAATACATTGACTGTAATAGTAAACAAATTACAACATGGGCCAAATCTGACATTAAGTGGTATGTTATACTAAATTTCATGATACATTCAACCTAAAATATACATAAGTAACAGTAATAAGGTGAGTTGGAGTATATTCTCTTCTTTAACTACAAAACAAATGATTCATTAAAAATTTCAAAACAATTATGTATGGTCACACCTTGATACATCTTTGGGAAGACTAATAGAACAATCAGTGACAACATACATAGAAGGTATATAACTTTCCATCCCAAATGCAGTCACCTAAGACATGTAAGTTTTCTTTCCCTCTTGTGACTTTACGGAAGTAAGGTTCATAGTTGCGCAGTTAATATGAGTAATGGCATTGCATGGACTGTGGCAAACGGTTGGAGCAGCTGCCAGACAGCCTAGGTAGAAGTAGCGGGTTAAACCAAATGGCTGGTTGTGGGTTTGCCCAAATCGGCAGCAATCTGGAAAAGGCCCATGCTTTGTACTCAAAACTAATGAGGGCTGTTAGTCAAACATTTCTTAAGGGGTGTCTGGAGGACATCTATGAGTTTCACACTCCAGTAATTCAAAATAAAAATAAAATAATTTATAAAATTGTTTACCGTCAACACTTAAGTCATCTGCTATGTCAGAATAATTATGCACAGTTGACATCTTAAAAATTTCAAATTTTTATGATTACTATATCAAAATGTAGAAAAATCAAGCTTAAAATAACCAACTTTGGAATGTTTCATGGAATTTCAACAAACTCTGCTTTGGATGATAGCTTATTGTGTCTAGCTATCATCTTGAAAGCATCACACTTGTATATATTTATTGAATGACTGATTTCAACTGATATAAATTTACAATTGAAGTATAAACAGATCATCGTATTCTTCACAGTAACAATGATAACACAAACAGCATGATTTACCTCTTGTATACAGAACTCAAATGGAAAATCAGTTCTGAGTAAAGAAGGGAAAGCTGAAAGGTGGAAAGAATATATAGAGGTGTTCTACAAAGGAAATGAACTTCGAGACAATATTGTAGCAAGGGAAGAGGAAGTAGATGAAGATGAAGTAGGAGAAACTAATGTAGATACGAATTTGACAGCGGGACTGAAAGACCTGGAGTAGATGGCATTCCATCAGAGCTACTGAAGTCTCGGGGAGAGCCAGCCACAACAAAACAGATTTCATCTGGTGAGTAAGATGTATGAGACTTTAAGAAAAATGTAATATTCCCCATTCCAAAGAAAGCAGGCACAGACAGGTGCAAAAATTGCAGAACCATCAGATTAATAAGTCATGGTTGAAACATTTTAACACAAATTATTTCGGAAAGGATGAAAAGGTTGATAGATGCTGTACTTGGAAAGATCAGTTCAGATTCAGGATAACTGTAGGAACTTGAGAGGCAATACTCCTTAGAAGATAGATTAAGGAAAGGGAAACCTACATTTCTAGCTTTGTAGATTTGGAGAAAGCTTTTGACAATGTTGTTTGGCGCACACACACTTTCAAATTCTGAAGTCAGCAGGGGTAAAATATAGGGAATGGAAGGTTATTCACAACTTGTACATTAACCAAACAGCTCCAGAATGAAACTTTCACTCTGCAACGGAGTGTGCCCTGAGATGAAACTTTTGGCAGATTAAAACTGTGTGCCGGAACCTGGACTCAAAGCTGGGACCTTTTCCTTTCGCGACACAACTCATGATGCTGCTTCACAACTTTACTTCCGCCAGTACCTCGCCTCCTACTTTCCGAACTTCACAGAAGCTTGCAAGACTAGCACTCCTGGAAGATAGGATATGGTGGAGACATGGCTTAGCCACAGCCTAAGGGATGTTTCAAACATGAAAGTTACATTCTGCAGCGGAGTGTGCACTGATATGAAACTTCCTGGCAGATTGAAATTGTGTGCCGGAACCGAGACTCAAACCTGGGACTTTTGCCTTTCGTGGGTAAGCACTATACCGACTGAGCTTTCCCGATACGACTCACGATGCTGCCTCACAACTTTACTTCCGCCGTTGTGAGTCGTGTCAGGATAGCTCAGTCAGTAGAGCGCTTGCCCGCAAAAGGCAAAAGTCCTAGGTTTGAGTCCCGGTTCTGACACACAATTTTAATTTGCAAGAAGTTTTAACCAAACAGCTGTTATTAGAGTTGAAGAGCATGAAAGGGAAGCACTGGTTGGGAAGAGAGTAAGACAGGGTTGTTGCATTTCTCCAATGTTATTTAATTCATACATTGAGCAAGCTGTGAAGGAAAGCAAAGAAAAATTTGGAGAATGAATTAGAGTTGATGGTCAAGAAATAAAAACTGTTATCAGCAGAACACAATGTAATTCTGTCAGAGATGGCAAAGGACCTGGAAGAGCAATTGAATGGAATGGACAATGTGTTGATGGAAGCGTGAAACAAGGGTAATGGAATGTAATCTTAGAACATCAGGTGATGCTGAAAGAATTAGATTGGGTAACGAAGCAATAAAGGTGGTAAATAATTTTTGTTACTTGGGAAATAAAATAACATATGATGGTCACAGAAGGAGGATATAAAAGGCAGAATAGCAATGGTAAGAAAAGTATTTTTGAAAAAGAGAAATTTGCTGACATAGGCATAAGGAAGTCTTTTCTGAAGGCATGTGTGTGATGTGTTGACTTCTATGGGAGTGAAACTTTGATGATAAATAGTTTAGACAGGAAGATGATAGAGGCTTTTGAAATGTGGTGCTAAAGAAGAATGCTGAAGATTAGGTGGGTAGATCATGTAACTAATTTAGAGAATTGGGGAGAAAAGGAATTATTGGCACCCCTTGACTAAAAGAAGGGATCAATTGATAGTACACATTCTTAGACATCAAGGAATCGTAAATTTAGCATTGGAGGGAAGTGTGTGAAGGAAAAATTGCAGGAGATCTAGAGACTAATATAGTAATCAGATTCAAATGGATGTGGGTTGCCGTTCGTGCTCAGAATAGAGTAGGATGGAAAGCTGCATCAAGTCCGTCTCCGGACTGAAAACTGCAACAACAACAAGTTTGAGAAATGTGTGCAACAGGCTTCTGGTTTGTAATTTGGTACATAAAATATTGGCGTTGTCTTTAGTAGCAAGTTTTCTGTAGATTATTTTTTTCTTTACTTTGATATGTTGTTGTGACTTCTATATCTACATGGATACTCTGCAAGTAACATTGAAGTGCATGGCAGAGGGTTCATCAAACCACTTTTACAATATTTCTCTATAGTTCCATTCTGTAGTAGCTCATGGAACAAATCTTATTTTTTCACCCTGAACTTTAATTCCTTCTCCAAATTTCTCCTTGCAGTCTTTCACAGCTTGCTCAATGTACAGACTGTATAACTCTGTTAACTCTCTTACAACCACTGCATCTGTTTCATGTTCTTAAGACTCTAATAGCTGTCGTGTTGTGTTTATACAAGTTGATATACCTTTATGTTATCACTGCCACCTTCAGAATTTGAAAGTGTATTCCAGTCAACAATGCCTTCTCCTAATCACTGTTATTATCACTGCTAAAATGATTCCCCACTTGTCTCTGCCTTGTCTGTGTATATTCTTACCTTGCCCCATCAACTGCCTGTAATTTTCACATGGGGACATTAAATCTTGAGACAGCAGTAGTCATAATGTTATAGCTCATAAGTGCAGATCAGATTTTCTAACCACTTTTTTCTCTCCATTAAGTACTATAATTTTTGTCAATTTGTTTCGTGTAATTTGTGTTTACTTACAATTGGATCAATATGGTGGAATATTTTTTGTCAAAGAAACTTAAGTACAATTTTTAAACTGTAGCTAATTTATACAATTTTTGTATAAACTCTTGCAGATGTACTGATGCCAATGGTCGATTCAATAATTTCCTGCAGAATTTAGAGCTATGTAGTGGACGATATAAGCTACATTTTGACGTTGATCGCTATTTTGATCTTACAAGCCAAGAGTCACTGTACCCTTTTATAGAGGTAAGTTTATCTTCTTTTGTTGCAAACTTGTTTAAATTTAGCTCTTCATTCTACTCAAACTCACTCCCTTCAATGTTCACATTGCTGTGCACACCATCATCACTACTACAACTACTAGTAGAAATAGGATCAATTATATTTTTTAGATCGAGTTCAATCATCTGAAAAGTTGATTGATGTCACAGCCATTAAAATTCTCAATCTATGAAGTGCACAACAACAAAAATTTCAATCGTGGACTTGCAGATTGTTAATTTTAAGACAAATGATAAGTCAGATAAAAACTAAATTTCACTTTGTTTTAACCTGAGTATTAATTTTGTAGATTAGCACTATAATAAAACACTGTTCCCAGGGGTGCTTTCACTTAGTGAAGCATCCTGGATAGCTTCATTTGAGGTTACGGCCTTTAAGCTTCAACAAATTTGGTTTGTTGTTATCAGTCTTTGAAAACACTACCCTTTCACGAATTATTTTTAATTTCAAAAATAAGAAGAAATTGCAAGAGCCTTGTTTGATGAATAAGAAACTACATGAAGATAATCACCTGATGTTTGGCACAAAATTGATGAATTATTAAAACTGAGTCAGCAGACGCATTCTTGTGGTGCAAGAACCATGAGTTGTATCTTGATAACTTGGTTTACAATTTATTTTTGTGTAACCATTCCAAAATGCTGTACACCTGTTACCTCTTGAGACAAGAATTCAAATTGCACAATACCACTGAAATCAATAAAAATGGCGAGTATCCCTTTGACATTTTTGGAGACTGGTGTACTTGCTTTTGGCATGAGGGAACCTTTGCAAATCTATTGTGATGTATGAACTTCGTTCTCTGTGATGTTTTCGTATGTTGTTACAATCCTTTGTGTGAAAGTTTCATCATCCTTGGCCCAATCAAGGAGTTCCGAAGAAACGCTTACTCAAATTTCTTTATGTTCTTCATTCATCAAATAAGGAACAAATTTTGCTGTTATGTGATGGTTATTCAATTTTTCTCTCAGGATTTCTTGGCATGACCCAGTTCAGAAGCTTGCTTCTTCTTCTTTTGTATTCAGAAAAATATATAGAACAATACAACAGTTTCTCAAAGTGATATGTTACACCACAAACTTATTCAGAAATATTTCATCTTTGAAACCAGCTTATGCAATAATGCTTTGGATCACTCAATATTAAAAATTGTTTCCATGATTTAAAAACAGTGAAGGGAGAAATGGAAAATGTAGATACCTTTAGACCTAGATCTATGCCATCAGTATTTGCTAAAGTTGTTGAAAAGGCTGTATATTCAGGGTTAATTGATCATTTCAGTTTACATAATTTGCTGTAAGTACAGTTTCGTTTTAGAAGTAGTTTAACAACTAAACATACTATTTTCTATTAGTGAAGCACTAGATGGATTAAGTAAAAGGCAGTGAACACTCGGCTGCTTCTTTGTTTTAGCAAAGGTGTTCGAGTGTGCTAATCTCAAAATATTGTTGCAAAAGGGGAAACATTATGGAATAAGGGGAGTAGATAATAAATTGTTCACCTCTTAATTTAATAACATACTGCAAAAGGTAATTCTCTGTAGTGTTGATAATTGCTACTACATCCACTCACAGTGGTCCACAATTAAGTGAGGGGGGGAGGAGGACTGGATGTCACTTCATAGAAGTTTCTAGAATGACATTTCAAAATGAGGGACTGGTGATGGATCTGCTGCTAAGCAATAACATCATGATCATTTTGACAGTGGATTGCCTAACATATAAAATCAAATAAAAATAGAGAAATATGTGTGACTGAAAAACTTCCTTAGAGAACTAACTGTACATACAGTTTCATGCAAAATTTTACCACTAAATAAGGCATTTCAAAAACCATCACACATTTAAATATGTTGCACCCAAATAACATGACCTCAAAAATTAAACAGGATACCAACACTGCAAAAAAAAACCTGTAATTACAAATAAATCTGCAATGAACAACTGCCAACCACATCTTTTCCTTTAGCGTTTGTCCTGTGCGTCTGGGGGTCCGCTACATGGGTCCATTTCACTCTGTCTCTGGCTGCATGTGGCTGGATGATCATGTTATTGAGGTCTTAATGAAGCGTATCTGCCCAGTATTTCTTAAGCCATTCTTTAGGTCTTCTGCTAATGACTTAGTGTGTAACTCATCTTGGCAGTAGTCATCACAAGCGCGTTGAACTTGCCCAAACCATCGAAGATGGCTCTTGTGCATCTTTTCTTGGATTGGTGCAACACCATACTGTTTCCTGATGCTGTCATTGGAAATGTGATCCAACATTAGTGATACCCACCATCCACCTTAACATATTTACTTCCATTACACTTCGGTGGCATTCTGTCTCAACTGTAGTCAGCCAACACTCACAACCATACAAAGTGATTGGTCAGATGACAGTAAGATAGGTTTTTTAAAATTTTAAACTAGCTGAAAATCTGGTGTTGCCTGGGTATTTATTTATTCCTGCCTTGAGTTAGTACCTCTCCTATCCCTTCATGCGCTGTCCATCTCCTTTTTTCAAAAATCATGTTATACTTTTCAGAGAATATATAAGAAATAACGCTGTCTTGCATAATGTACAAAATTATAAGTGGAGTATTCAAACAAAGAAAGATAGTAGTCAAAATACAAATGACATATAAAATTCGTATGCTCTCATATTATTGAATTACATGTTGTAAAGTTGTATAATTTTTTAGGTATGTACATCTTTAAAATCTCTTGGAGATACAATTCGTAGTAAAGAAGTAATAGATTGAAACTTGGTGCTGATGGGGCAGTTTTCCATGAACATTACTGTTTATGTCCTTATATCTTGTGAACTACGTGTCGTAGTGTGATACAATTTAGAAGGTACATTCAACTAGATGTGTGTATACTATCTAGGCGAAGGAGCACAGGTAGTGACAGCAGCACAAACAAATAAAACACACACACACACACACACACACACACACAAACGCTAGCTTTTGCAGCCTAGCTCCTTCTTCAGGCAGAGTAGGGAAGGAGAGAGGAAAAGGAAAGGATGAGGGTTTTAAGGGAGTGGGTAAGGAGCCATTCCAATCCCAGGACAGGAAAGACTTGCCTTGGGGGAAAAAAAAAAAGAGGGTAAACAAATTCACACCCACCCACACATATACACAAACACACCTAGGCAGACATACTGTAGAAGCAGCTAGGCTGCAAAAGCTAGCATTTGTGTGTGTGTGTGTGTGTGTGTGTGTGTGTGTGTGTGTGTGTGTGTGTGTGTGTTTTATTTGTTTGTGCTGATGTCACTGCCTGTGCTCCTTCGCCTGGTAAGTAATCTTTATATAAAAATAGAAAAGAGATGACTTACCAAAAGGACCGGCTCGTCGAGAGAAACAAATAAAAAACAAATAAAATCACACACAAACACACGTACAAGCTTTCGCCACCACTGGCAGCTTCTTCAGGAAAAAGAGGGAAAAAGGGGAGGAAAAGGGAAGGATATGGGTTTTAAGGAAGTGGAAAAGGAGTCATTCCAATCCCAAGAGTGGAAGGACTTACCTTAGGGGACAAAGAGGAAGGTAAACAAATACACACACACTCAGACATATCGAAACGCAAACACACCTAGACAGACATTTGTGAATGTCATTTTCACAAATGTCTGTCTAGGTGTGTTTGCGTTTCGATATGTCTGAGTGTGTGTGTATTTGTTTACCTTCCTCTTTGTCCCCTAAGGTAAGTCCTTCCACTCCTGGGATTGGAATGACTCCTTTTCCACTTCCTTAAAACCCATATCCTTCCCTTTTCCTCCCCTTTTTCCCTCTTTTTCCTGAAGAAGCTGCCAGTGGTGGCGAAAGCTTGTTTGTGTGTGATTTTATTTGTTTTTTATTTGTTTCTCTCGACGAGCCGGTCCTTTTGGTAAGTCATCTCTTTTCTATTTTTATTTTTATATATATATATATATATATATATATATATATATACGAATATTATAGAGGAAAAATTCCTAACAGGAAAAAAATATACGTAAAAAATAGATGAAGAACACTTACCAGGCGAAGGGGCACAGGCAGTAATAGTAACAAATAAACACACAGACACACACACACACACTCAAAAATGCTAGCTTTCGCAGCCTAGCTGCTTCATCAGGCAGAAGGGAAGGAGAGGGAAAAGGAAATGATGAGGATTTAAGGAAGGGGGTAAGGAGCCATTCCAATCCCGGGACAGGAAAGACTTACCTTGGGGGAAAAAATGGAAGGTAAATAAATGCACATACACCCACACATTTACACAGACACAAGTACACTTGAAGTGTACTTGTGTCTGTGTAAATGTGTGGGTGTATGTGCATTTATTTACCTTGGTGTCTGTGTAAATGTGTGGGTGTATGTGCATTTATTTACCTTCCATTTTTTCCCCCAAGGTAAGTCTTTCCTGTCCCGGGATTGGAATGGCTCCTTACCCCCTTCCTTAAATCCTCATCATTTCCTTTTCCCTCTCCTTCCCTTCTGCCTGATGAAGCAGCTAGGCTGCGAAAGCTAGCATTTTTGAGTGTGTGTGTGTGTCTGTGTGTTTATTTGTTACTATTACTGCCTGTGCCCCTTCGCCTGGTATATATATATATATATATATATATATATATATATATATATAAAAATAGAAAAGAGATGACTTACCAAAAGGACCGGCTCGTCGAGAGAAACAAATAAAATCACACACATACAAGCTTTCGCCACCACTGGCAGCTTCTTCAGGAAAAAGAGGAAAAAAGGGGAGGAAAAGGGAAGGATATGGGTTTTAAGGAAGTGGAAAAGGAGTCATTCCAATCCCAGGAGTGGAAGGACTTACCTTAGGGGAAAAAAAGGAAGGTAAACAAATACACACACACTCAGACATATCGAAACGCAAGCACACCTAGACAGACATTTGTGAAAAGCAAAGAAGTTGGACAGAGATACCAATTGAGGCAGAGGCTCTGTCCTCAGAACCCAGGCAAAGATGCTAGAGATAGTAGGCGGGAATTTGAGTTAGCGGAGATTGAGACCAGGTGGGCAACGGGAGGAAAGAATAAGCTGAAGGGCAAGTTCCCATCTCCGGAGTTCTGAAAGGTTGGTGTCGGTGGGAAGTATCCAGATAACCCGGACGGTGTAACACTGCGCCAAGATGTGCTGGCCGTGCACCAAGGCATGTTTAGCCACAGGGTGATACTCATTACCAACAAACACTGTCTGCCTGTGACCGTTCATGCGAATGGACAGTTTGTTGCTGGTCATTCCCACATAGAACGCTTCACAGTGCAGGCATGTTAGTTGGTAAATCACATGGGTGCTATCGCAAGTGGCTCTGCCCTTGATCGTGTACACCTTCCGGGTTACTGGACTGGAGTAAGTGGTGGTGGAAGGGTGCATAGGGCAGGTTTTACAACGGGAGCGGTTGCATGGGTAGGAGCCAGAGGGTAGGGAAGGTGGTTTGGGGGTTTCATAGGGATGGACTAGGAGGTTACGAAGGTTAGGTGGGCGGCGGAAAGACACTCTCGGAGGAGTGGGGAGGATGTCATTAAGGATGGATCTCATTTCAGGGCAGGATTTAAGGAAGTCTAGTTGTGTGATCTACTCACCAAATCTTCAGCATTCTTCTGTAGTGCCACATTTGAAAATCCCTTATCCTCTTCCTGTCTGACACTCCACACAAATTCCTTCAGAAAAGATTTCCTTTCACTTAAATTAATATTCGATGTTAACAAAGTTCTCTTTTTCAAAAATGCTTGTCTTCCCATTACCATTCTGCATTTTATCTTAAAGTAGTGTGACCATCAAATGTTATTGAACTGCCAAAGTAACAAAACTCATCTACTACCTAATTTAATTCATTCAGCATCACCTAATTTTCTAAGACTCATTAATGTTTTGCTCATTAATATTCACCTTATACATTGCTATCAGCACACTGTCCATTCCATTCAGTTGTTCTTCCAGGTCCTTTGCTGTCTCTGACAAAATTACCATGTTATCGGCAAAACACAATGTTTTTATTTCTTGACCTCTTAGCTTTCCTTTATAGCTTGCACGATGTACCAATTGAATAACATTGGAGAAATGCTACAACCCAGTCTTACTCCCTTCCCAACCTCTTCATTTCTTTAATGCCATTCAACTATGATAGCTGCTGTCTGGTTTTTGTAAAAGTTGTAAATAACCTTCCGTCTCCTCTATTTTGCTTCAGAATTTGAAAGAGTGTATTCCAATCAACATTGTCAAAAGTTCTCTCAAAATCTGCAAAAGCTAGAAATGTAGGTTTGCCTTTATTCTAAGATAAGTCGTAAAGTGAGTATTACCTCCCATTTTCCTACATTTCTCCTGAATCCGAACTAATCTTCCCAGAGGTCAGCATCTTACAGCCTTTCCATCCTTCTGTAAATAATTCTTGATAAAATTTTGCAACCTTGACATTAATAGTTCTGCAATGTTGGCACCTGTCAGTGCCTGCTGTCTTTGGAATGACTATTATTACTTTTTTTCTTTTTTAAGTCTGGGAGTATTTCACCTGTCTCATACATCTTACCAGGTAAAATAGTTTTGTCTTAGCTGGTTTTCCCAGAGACTACAATGACTGACAGAATTTCGTCTACTCCAGGGGCCTTATTCAGATTTAGGTCTTTCAGTGCTCTGTCAAATTCGTCTCTCAGTATGGCATCTCGTATTTCATCTTCATCTACTTCCTCTTCCCTTGCTACAATATTGTCTCGAAGTTCATTTCCTTTGTAGAGCCCCTCTATATAAGCCTTCCACCCTACAGATTTCCCCTCTTTACTCAGAACTGGTTTTCCATCTTGAGTTCTTTATATTCATACAGCTATTTTTCTTGTCTCCAAATGTCTCCTTTATTTTTCCTGTAGGCGGTATCTCTTCCCCCCCCCCCCCCCCCCCCCAGTTATACATTCTTCTACAGACTTGCATTTGGCTTTGAGCCACTCCCGCTTAGCCATTTTGCACTTTGTCAGTCTCATTTCCTAGGCATCTGTATGCTATTATGCCTGTTGTACACTATATTTTTATATCTCCTTCTTTCAACAATTAAATTCAGTATTTCAATTACTAATTGAATTTCTCCTCTGAGGTACTAAAATATTCTTGAAAAGAGAGAGATTGGCTGGCCAGTAACTTCCCTTAGTTCCGTACTGCCAACAGTCACAGAAAAACACGGAAATGGAAATGAAAAATAGGACACAAGCTTTCAGAAATATTTTTCTTCCTCAGGTAAGAGTGGAGGGAAGAGAAAAGGAACAGAAGTGAAAGGTTATTCACAACTAGGCCTTCCATTCCCTTCCTCTTCCCTCCGCTCGTATCAGACAAAGCAAAATATTTCTGAAACCTTGTGTCCTATGTTTTGTTTCCATTTTTGTGTTTTTGTATGACTGTAAGAGGTACAGAACTAACGTAGGTACTGGCCAGCCATTCTCTCTCTTTCCAATAAAATTCAGTATTTCCTGTGATATCAAAGTATTTTTTGTATGTGTTGCCTTTCTACCTATTTTGTCCTCTGCTTTCTTCACTATTTCCTTTCTCAAGGCTACCCATTTATCTTCTACTGTGTGCTTCCCCCTCCCCCATTTCTGTCAATTGTTGCTTAAAGCTCCCTCTGAAATTCTCAAGAACTTCAGGTTCCTTCAGTTTATCCAGGTTCCATATCCTTATTTTCTTACCTTTCTGCAGTTTCTTCAATTTCATTCTACAGTTCATTTTACTGCCAGAATATTTAACCAAGAAGACAATGTCATCATATATTCATACAGTAGAGCTGCATGTCCTCTGGAAAAGTAACGGCTGTAGTTTCCCCCTTGCTTTCAGCCATTCGCAGTAGCTGGGTGGCAAAGCCATGTTAGCTGATGTTACATGGACAGCTCAGTCTATCATCCTGACTGTTGACCTTGCAACTATTGAAAAGGCTGCTGCCACTCTTCAGGAACCACACATTTGTCTGACCTCTCCACAGATACTCCTCTACTGTAGGTGCACCTACAGTACAGCTATATGTATCATTAAGACACGGCGGCCATTGTGGTGGCAAACTTCATCATCAAATTTAAATGTGCGTAGGACCTTAATCAAAAGAGTGTGTGTTCATACCATTTATGTTGCAAAAACTATGTCTCATTTAAGTATATAATTACAGCATAGCTTCAGACTCTTTGAAAATACTGCAACTATTGTATGTGTGTAAATTTATTTCAAATACGCTGTAGAAATTGGCCAACAGCATTTCTTCTTCCTAATTAAACCAAATTGTAATATGAAGTTTCTTAGTGTTCCAAGTGTAAGAAATGAACTGAATTTATCATCAGAAACAATTTTTGGCACTTTCTCAGTATATTCTATTATGGTAAAACTTTTGTACAAACACTTTACATCTTTGCTGAGTTATGTCCTCGAATATGCAGATATTTTATAGCATCAAAAAATGAAACAGGGCTGCATAAAACAGCTAATATTAAAATCGACTGTGAAAATGAAATCTCCCATCAGCTACATAACAGTAGTTAGCTTCTTACTGTATGGATACAGCAACCAGCCACTTCCAAATTTTTATAAGTACTCATTGTATGCCATAATTTTTCTTAAAGAAGTGCATGTATTATTAGCATTAGGGTATCTAGCATGAATATTTGCATTTTTAACACTGTAAGCCCAATACCTTACAGCAGCATGAACTGCTCAGAAGTCACCAACTATAAACATTGATTTCAACTTCATATGTGTCATTCAAATATTCATTTCATAAACAAACGTTCGAACTGGTCTCGTGCCCCCAATAGTTATTTTACACAATCAGAAAATGAAAGATTTTCAACTTCCTGTCCACCAGTACTGGCTAAAGTAGCTTGTTTTTAAGAGCTACCAGTATTCTAAAACTCTGTTATTTACTTCATTCAAAATCCTATATTCACGAAAAAATGTATAAAAAATAGCGATGGATTAACTTACCAACAGAAACACAGGCTCGTTGACAGACGCACAAATAAAAACACAACACAAAACTTCTAAGCTTTCGCAACCATTAGTTGCTTCATCAGAAAAGGGGACGGAAGGAGTGGAAAAATGGGAAGGATGTGGGAAAAATGACAGTTAAAACACACACGCGCGCGCGCGCGCAATAGTTGTCTGTGAAGAAGTAGATCATCTTGTTCCTTTGACGGCTCTATCCCTGTGTTCAAAAATATATCTT
The DNA here is from genome assembly GCA_026315105.1 of Locusta migratoria. Taxonomy (NCBI): domain Eukaryota; kingdom Metazoa; phylum Arthropoda; class Insecta; order Orthoptera; family Acrididae; genus Locusta; species Locusta migratoria. The sequence goes on from CM048747.1 coordinate 45,321,137, forward strand.
CTCAACCCAGGAAAAGAAACAATTTCGCAACGAATATATTCAGACACATATACACACACAAACATGCCAAGGCAGACATTTGCCTTGGCATGTTTGTGTGTGTATATGTGTCTGAATATATTGGTTGTGAAATTGTTTCTTTTCCTGGGTTAAGAAGATATATTTTTGAACACAGGGATAGAGCCGACAAAGGAACAAGATGATCTACTTCTTCACAGACAACTATTACGGAATCAAATGTAGATATCCAACAGTGGGCGCGTTATAGCCGAAACTTCAAAAAGCATTGCTTTGGTATATGATGAGCAATATCCGAGAGATGACATTGTGTCTATTAGTCACTAAGATCCATACTTTTAAAACAAAAATGCTGCTACTCTGACTTGCATTGCCGACATGAAAGATTTCGGCCTTGCTGCGGTAATTATGCAATGAGGAAGAGAGATACTCTTTTCCTTCCATTTTTCAAGAGACGCACATTTGTTTCTCAATATCACAGGGTTCTGGAAAACCCCTAAAGTCTCAGGTATATCAGACTTTGTTTGAAAAATATAATCTTGTGGAGGATAATATGATGTCTCATCTAGAATGATTGCTGCAGCTGTCTTTACAATTAGTCGACTTTCTTCGGCCTTGTTTGCAGTTTTTTCGTTTTATACTCTTGTGTTTCGGAAGCAAACCACAGGAGCCTTATTGGCAGTGTAGGCAATCAAAATATCATCATCATATTTTTGAGGAGCTGTGCCTTCACAGTTTTTATGAGTGGGTGGTAATCGCATTCAATTTCGGTCATAATTTCATCTAGAGACAATTGACACTTCTGAATTCTGTTCGAGATAAGAGTAAATATATTGCATTGCAGTATCGATTTCGTTTGCACATGGATCTCTTTTTTTATGTCTTAATTCGTTGGCCTTTGGTACAATTTTATCATGCATAAGTTGTAATACTGTGCATCGGTTGCGACCAAATCCTTTACTTGGTTGAGACGCACAACAATCGCTTAATCTGAATCATCATTATGAGCTCTAGCAATTTGTGCAATGGTGTTTTTAACTGATAAAGTACGCACATGACACACAATATTACTCTCTCATAAACTTTTCTGTTTTTGTTTCGCTACAAACTCTGCTGTTATTTCAGCAGCGCACAAAAAGCAATGATTTCTGAATGAGAATGTTGAGGTAGTGTTGGATCGCAGTTGTGAATGAGAAGATTCGACATCGCCTCCTCTATGCAAAAATGCAGAGATTAATTTCTCATTATTGTAACATTTGAGACACACATCATTTTCAGTCCCTTCAATAGTTTTTTCTTGTTGTCCTTTCTTTTAGCACTTGACTTACAAAATGTCTCCAATCCTTTCTCCTTCACTTCGCTCACCTCACTTCCTTGCAATGGATTTTCACAGATAAAACAGCTCTCTTCCTCAGGATCCATAGTATTGAAAATGCAAACAACACTGTAGATTGTTGCACTTGTACTGATTTACATGCAGAACATTTGAACCTCAAGTAGGCTGCAGTAGGCCAGTTTTTCACCGCGCAGTAAAATATTTTTCGATAAGTAGACTTTGCGGCACTCGTATGTGGAAACTATTCATTTTACATAAAAAAGGTTAGCACATAAATTGTAGGAAATTTTCTCTAGTTTAATTTGTCTCACAACTATTTTTATAAATAAATTGTGTCAGAAAGAAAATATTGTCAAAAAAACTATTATTGGGTGCCATTTTTCCAATATGGCGGCACAAGCGGCAAAGATACGAGGTGGCAAAGTGAAAATTCAAAAAGAGAACATCAAAATCTATAAGTATACCAATTTTTCAAAACTCCCGCAAGACTTTCCAGGTAACCCCCTTTTTGGTCACCAAATGACTGAAATACCTCTGTTTCCATGTATTTTTCCATTTCATTTTTGCCACTCGCTGCTTTTTGAAGATTGCGAGCTTTCCTCTCTGCCCTTGCCTTTAACTTCCATGTAACTGTTTTGTCAATAGATTCCATTTTCCTAAAATTGTAATTCCATTGAATAAAAATGAAAGCCAGAGAAAAATGGAAACACTGATCAATGTATTTATTTTAAGATTGCACACATGGAAATGTTATATTATTACCCTTATCTAAATTTATCATAATTCAGCAATAAAACAAGCATAAAAGACTAAAATGTGTTTTTCTGAAAGGGTAAACCATCTTCAGAAAAATTTGAAAGAAGGCACATTTTTTTTCTCCTCTCTCTCTCTCTCTCTCTCTCTATTGCCCGTTATCTTTAAGTACAATGTTAACCAATTTTGATTTTCTTTATGCTATTTATCGTGTTATTACAATAGGCAACTCTTCCGTACTAAAGCATAAAAATAATTTGTTTTCAACCCACCCTATTGGCCAGGTCCTGCAGTGGGGTCTTCCACAGAGATGTGATCCCTGCGGCAGTGGGTTGGGGGTGGCATAGGGATGGACTAGGAAGTTGTGGAGGTTGGTGGGCAATGGACCACCACTTCAGAAGGGGTAGTATGTCTCTCATTTCTGGGCAAGTGACAAAATCAAAATGTTGGGGGAAGGATTTGGTTTAGTTGCTCTAGTCCAGGGTAGTATTGGGTGACAATGGGAGTGCTCTTGTGTGGCTGGTTACTGGTGGTGGAGAGAGTTTGGGGTGTGTGGGGGGGATATGGAATGGAAAATCTGTTTCCAGGTTAGGTCTGGGGAGTAGTTTAGACAGAAGGCCTTTGTGAGACCTTCAGCATACTAAGAACGAAACTTCGTGTCATTGCAGCTAAAACCATCCACAAGTGGCTAGATTGTAAGGGAGAGATTTTTTAATGTGGAAGGGATGCTGATTGTCAAAGTATAGGTTAGTTGTAAACTATCCTCATTGTATTCTTAATTTATGTATTTCTTGTATTGTGAAAACTTGTTTTTTCTTTACTTACATTTGGTGATTTTCTTTTCTCCAATTATAGATTGTATTTGATGTGAAGCCACAACAAGAACATTATCACATACCACTGCTGTTAAGCCCATTTGGATACACAACATACAGAGGGAGTTGATAGGAAAATTATCTTTCTTTGTTCAACCCAGGAAATATTTTAATATTACTTCTTGAGTACATTGTATGTTGTTTAATTTAAAATTGGAGTTTATATACTGTACATTTTTGTCACAAATGTAAGAGTTTTATGTAACTTATTGAGGTTCATATTATGCATAGTTAAATACAGAAAGCTATCCTCTGTTTGTTTGAGGTATATAGCTAATGTTTGTTTTATATATAATACATTTATTAAGTTACCTGCCTCTTTATATAATAAATATATCATTAAAAATCCAGTATTTGGTATTGAGTTCACAGTTTAGCACAAAATGTAAATTACTTCCCTGTAGGTTCCTAAGTGTTCAATATTAGAACTGTATTCATTTTTGTACTTGCACAAGTGATTGTATTTGTTGTAAATGTCAGTCAATGTCATGTTGTTTGTAAACTGACCTGCACTATTAATGTCATTACAAGCATGAACAATCAGATGATTAACTCCCAAATTGTAAGGTAAACACTTGAAAATTTATTTTGTAATTATGTAATTTTAATCATTACAGTTAATAAAATATTCTTAAATTTTATAATTAATCACAAGTTTTTTACTTAATTGAAAGTAAAAATTTAGCATCAAATGCATTGGTCATGAATAGAGATCAGGTAATGTGTGAAATAAAAAGTTCAAAATATGTATGAAAAATGCTTGAAATGTGCATGAAAAGTGTTGAAGCAGGTTAGATTAAATAATACAGAATGTTACTGCTTGCGATATATCTCAAAGTTGGACCTGTGCATATTAATTGCAAGGAAGAGTGCCGGCCATGCGAGAAATCAGGACATTTAGAATGCTGCTCTCATGGTCTTTATAATTTGTGGTATAAATTAAGCAGGATCCTTTTTGAGTTTAGTTTCTAAAAAAAATGCAAAAAGAAGAGACACTGTTTCAAATATTATTCCTTCTGAGCTATTGTTGTCAGTAACAAGCGAATTTGACGAGAGTTAGTAGCCACAAAACAATTAATATATGCAGGTTGTAGTGTAACAAATTACACTACATTCCTACTGAACGATCCAAGATGACCAAACAATTTATTTTTGGGGATAATTGAATGATTGGAAAAATTTGTACTGCATCGGATATTTTGTTTGTCCAGGTGAACGACTGGGCAGTTACACCACAAGTCCCAGTGATATTGTAAAAGCTGTCAGGAACCAGAATAACTGTGAAGCCTAAGAAGAAATATGGTTGTGTTATATGTGATTCATGAATTTCAGATAAGGGCTGTCATTTGTTATTGATTATTGGACTGCTGTGAGTTATGGACTCAGAACTTATGTCGTGCATAGAGCTGGAATGAGAGCTGTTAAGACTGTTTAATATTGATGAAATGTATCTGTGTTGTTGTTCAAAATGTTTTCACCAGACTAATTGTAATTAACATATTTTTGGAAACATTTTTGTTTCACTTATAGGGAACAGCAATCTTATTTAAATATAAAGAACAGTCTAGAGCGCAAAAAAAAAAGTTTTTAAATATTTTTTTCTGACTCCACATCAATGGAGCTTAATTTCCTGAAGATGGTCTAAAATAAGACCGAAACTAGTAAGAAAAAAATATTTAATTTTTTTTCTTTGTCCTCTAGACTGTTCTTTACATATAATTGTAATTCATTAATTGAATATATTCATTCAACACATAACCTTGGGTTTCAAGCTTTCTAAAATCACAATTAAATGAGAAAAAATGAGTGCTAATCACAGCCTGTTTTTCTTTAAGAACATGTAGGTAAATTGTCAGAATAAAATTTTTACACAATTTAGATTGATTTGATATATTTTCATTTAACTAATATTTGTGCAGGAAACTTTTTGAGAGTTTGTAAGTTTAAGAAGAGAAATATCACTCGCAATAAAAGCTTAACACAGAATTCATGTTAACCCTTTCAGGCCCTGCATGCACAATTGTGGAGTATGCTTTTGCTTATTTTATTACATTGTGATTCACACTAGGATATTCGGACCTGCATCACACAATCATTGATGGACTGTGGTAACGTGTGCAACATGTTTTAGTTCCATGTTGCTACGCTGTGTGGTTACAGCAGTCGGCAAACTTCCAGTACACTTACAGTGGCGACAAATGTTCAAATGTTTGTAAAGCTTATGGGACTTAACTGCAGCGTCATCAATCCCTGGCCGTGGTGGAGTAGCCAAGCGGTCTAAAGCGTCTTGCTGTGGAGCGCGCGGTTGCTCGCTGTGGAGGTTAGAGTCCTCCCTGGGGCATAGGTGTGTGTGTGTGTGTGTGTGTGTCCGTAGGTTAGTTTACCTAGCTTTAAGCAGTTTGTAAGCTACGGACTGATGCCCATGCAGTTTGGTCCGATAGATTTACAAACAAACATCAATCCCTGGTGACGAAGAGTTGTTGACAAGGTATTGATATCCATGTTTTGACCTGAGAAGCTATCATATTTGACAGCCAGTTGGTTTTATATGATCCTGTGGTATCATCATGTCATTTCTTTCAAAGGCATGTTACTTTAAGATGGTGCACATCATAGAAAAAGTAGCGAAGGCCCAAAACAGAAAATTGTGTGGGTACAAATTTTTTGAAAATAAATCAATTTTCATTTTTGTATTCATTTTGTATCTTAAACATCCATCTCTATATTAATGTTAAATCACCTACAACCTTGGGTCTGAAAGGGTTAAAACCATTTTTTTGATTACCTTCTGAAGTTGAATCCTTGCTGTTGCTACATGTCACTGTTAAAAGTTTTTGTCATGGGCCTACCGTTTTGCATACCTACAATATTCATTTGAAATGTTTTTCTCACAAACTCTATAATATAAAATATTCCGCCATATATAAATGTTCCGGGATGGTTAGCTATCCAAGGAACGACATTTCTTTTTTTGGACATCACATTACATACTACATGTAAATACATAAACTATGTACAAATAAAGAAACAATGGAAGTGCAACTATTAATTGTTAAATTTGGAATCCATGATTGCAGCCAAATCTAATAATGGAAAGTCAGGTTGGAATTCAACATTATAATGAGGGTAATTTACAATTCACCGCAAAGATGTACATTGAGCTGCAACAGGCTTATAAAAAAGACATAGATAAACAACTTAAGTTTTATGCCATTAGCTTTCATCAGAAAAGGCATCACTCACACAGGCACACTTCACCGTCAGCTCCAGTTGCCGCACTCTGAATAATGGGAAAGTACAGAGAACAGGAAGATTCCAAGGCAATGGAGGGGTCGATATAACATGTAAGTGCAAAATTGGGGGGGGGGGGGGGGGGGAATGCAGCTTCAGAATGGAGTAGGAAAACAGTTGGAGGGGAGGGGAAAAAACACACACACACACACACACACACACACACACACACACACACACACACACAGCATGGGAGGGGTGTAGGATAGAGGGGAACTGTTGGGGGTGTGGGGAGGGGGGGGGGGAAGCTATCATAGATTCAGTCCTGCAATTTCAGGATCAGAGACTGTACTGTAATGATAATGCCCATCTGAGTAGTTAAGAAAAGCTGGTAGTGAGGGGAGGATCAAGATGGTCTGGGTTGAAGCAGCTGTTACAACCTAGCATTATGCTCCCCTGCATGTTGTGCCACCAGGTGGTCTACCTTGTTGTTTTACCACAGTTTGGCAGTCGCCATTCATCCTAATGTACAGGTAGTTAGTGATCATGCCAATACATAAGGCTGTGTAATGATTGCAGCACAGATGATAAATTACATGGCTTCTTTCACCGGGTAAACCAGCATCTGATGGTGTAGGATAAGTTTTTGGTGAGATGGGAACAGAATGTCCTGGGAGGGGGAGGGGGGTTGGACAGGTTTTACAGCGGGGTCTTTCATCGGGGTATGATCCCCTGTGGCAGGGGCTAGGTTCGGGGGTGGCATATGGGTGCACTAGGATGTTCCTAGGATGTTATGGAGGTTGGGTGGGGGACTGGAATACCACTTTATGATGGATGGGTATCTTGGGCAGGTTCTCTTCCGTTGACAAAAAATTGAAACGTTGGGGAAGGATGCAGTTTAGTTGTCCCAATCCAGAGTAGTATTGGGTGTCAAGGGGAGTGCTTTTTGTGGTTGATTACTGGTGATGGAGGGAGGATTTTTGATGGGGGGGGGGGGGATTTGGAATGGCAGTTCTGTTTGCGGACTAGGTCTGGAGAGTAGTTTGTCTGTGAAGGCATTAGTGAAACCTACAGCATATTGAGAAGTGGGCTTTTGTCACTGCAGAAACGCCATCCATGGGTGGCTAGGCAGTAAAGGAAGGATTTTTGCTGTGGAAGGTACTGATTCGTGGTTGGTTGTTTTAATGTGGACAGAAGTGTAGATGGAGCCATTGATGAGGTGGAGGTTAACATTCAGAAATGTGGCACAGAGGGTTAAGGAAGACCAGGTGAATCAGATGGGAGAGGAGGAGTTGAGGTTGTGAAGGCAAGAGGATAAATTGTCCTGGTCCTCAGACCAGTTCCCAAAAATATCTTCAATAAACCTGAACCACAGGTTTGAGATGTTGGGACAGACGAACCATAAACAAATCAAATGTGTGTCACCTGGGTGCCCATTGCTGTGTCACAGATTTGTCTACTTTTCCCCTCAAATAAAAAAAGTTGTTGTTTCTTAGGATAAATTTGATGATGGTTATTAGGGATGATGTGTTTGGTTTGGATTCTGAAGAGAGCATCAAGGCCATAGGCATTTGGGGTGGCGATAACTGTGGCAAGTAAGGATCCAGGGGGTAAATGGGTGGGGATGGTAGTGTGTCAGTGAAGGAAGTGGTTTGTATCCTTGATATGGAAGGATAGATTTTGAACAATTGGGTAAAGATGTTGGTCAGTGAGGACCAAAATTCTTTCAGTAAGAGCACAGTAACCAGATACAATTGGGTGTCCAGGGTTATTTTGTTTGTGGATTACATGTAGAAGGTGGGTGTGCAGGTTGCTGTTGGGGTGAGGATGGAGATGCATTTTGGAGAGAACTTCTGGGAGGAGCCATATGATTTCAACAGGGGTTGGAGATATTGTTGGACTCTTGGATCATTCAGGTGCAACTTACAGGTGGAAGAATCAGACAGTTGGGACAGCCCTTCTGCCAGGTAGTCTCTTAGAACCTTTGTCTGCATGGAGATGATTATGTTGGGATTATTTTGACGTTGTAAATGGCTCTCCTTTTTTCTGCCAGAAGTCCGTAGCAAAGGACTTGGTGAAAGATGGAGAGACCAAGTTCGAAGTGAGAAATTCTTGGAGGATGCCCAGGGTGTGTGGTTAGGTGGAAGTGTATGAGGATGTCTGTTGGATGGTGGTATGAATTGGGAAATGCAGGGTTCAGTGTTGGGAATAGGTTGGCTATGGTCAGAGGGATTAGTGACATTGTAGTGTTTCCATCGTAGGGATTAGGAAAAGGAGATTAGGTCTTTGGCAAGTCCAACACTGTTGAATTTGGGTGTAGGGGCTGAAAGTGAGACCTTTGGGTGAGACATACACTTCTGTGGGGACAAGTTAAACATAGTGTTCTGAAGTTGATTTGGCTCTGGATGTTGTGGAGTGTTGTAGGGAGTTTGGCATGATGTGGCAAGTTAAAACATCAGCTAGTTATGGTCTGTGTGCTATGAGAGCCTCAAAAGGAGAAACACTGTAGTTGGGATAGTGATTGGGAATTGTTTTCTAAGGCAGCAGTAAAATGTCAGTATGCTGTATAACTTGGGGAGGCCGTGTTCGGAGAGCACCTCCAGGTACTGGAGGGCAAGTTTTTCGATATGAGAGGTGCAATGATTGTAATATGTAGAAGGGCATTACCAGTAACAAGCTGTTTGCATAAACAGTCATTGTCAAACTGTGGCCAAGAGACAACTGGGCCATCCTGTTGCACAGCATGCAGCCCTGCATGATGAGCCTCACTTCAGTGCCTGCTACACAGCCTGTGCCATGTGGATGCTCCCCACTAACACCGGCGTTTTTGAATTGCACAGGTGGGAATTGTCCCTACACTATATCTTATGCTCCCGCAGTCCCCCAGGCCTAAACCTTCGCTAGTTCCTACCCCCATCATTCTTCACTTTCCTTTCATGCCCGAACCCTAGTCTCACACGTACGTCTACCATACCAGTCTCTACCCCTCCCTTCCCTTCCCTTCCCTTCCCCCTGTCACTCACAGGTAAAGTACATGGGCTCGAACAAACATATCTGTTTGAATGTTTGCTTACAGGATCTCAATGTGCTGGTTGGTGTCATTTTTCTGTAAAACTCTGCAATAATGCTCTAGATAGAACTGTAGATGTAACAGTAGATGCCATACATAATGCAGATATCTTAACTAAAACTTATGTAATAATCATCGTACATGTTCTCTAGTGTATTGTCACCAAAGCCATGATGATAGTTGCAACTTTAACCTTCTCAGAAGACTGTTGGTATTCCCTGCCTCTGCTTCCCACACTTACCGTAGCACTACCACTTGCAATGAGTTCATCATTATCATCCGTATTATCATTATGTTACAACAGTATCTAACTTATGCTCATATTTCTGTACCATAGGCCTAACAGATACGAGAAAGGATGCGAATGATTCATCTTCTACACTAATACCATCTTCATGAAGAAGAGTTCTTTATCTCAACCAATCGCAATACATTAGCAGGATTGATTACCAATCGCCGCCCCATCTGATGCTTCACCACACAAATAACATCACAAAACGCAACTTCAGAGGCACACTGCACCGTCTCTACTGGCAAACTGACAGGTCAATGTGGCAAGGCGCACGCAGTGGCCTCTAACCGACGACTGCAGAGTTTTGCAGATGCTGGAGTATCACTAGTGCAATAAGGGATCTTTACATTATCTCTCATACGATTTTGGTGTATATGTGTTTGTTCGAGCCCAAGTACTTACCTTGTCAGACAGCACTGGTGTATTTCCCCACCCCAGCTCTGCATCCATCCCCTTCCTTCCTGCTTCCCTCTCCAGACTGTTTCCTCACTCCCACCACCGATTGCTTTCCCGTATTCTGGGCACAGCGGCCAGAGACGGCGGCTCTGTGTGTGTGTGTGTGTGTGTGTGTGTGTGTGTGTGTGTGTGTGTGTGTGTTTTTCTCTCTGCCAGACAAAGGCCATAACTGCCAAAATATTTTTAGTAAGTTGTAATCTGTTATATGTGTCTTTCTGGGGCTATCTTCCTCAAAACTATTGTTGAATCCTTCCTGGAATTTCCATTATTTGATTTTTCTTTATGGTTGTTCTATCACACAACCCAGTGCTGTTTCCCTGTATTATTATTATTTCCTAACACATTTATTTACTCAATGTCTGTTCTTTTTCTTCTTTCCTGTGTTTTTAATCCCCTTCTAAAATGAATACAGTCTGATATCCAAGCACTTTATAAACAATCCTGTCTGTTCACAACTACTTCTACATGACCACTCTGATTGTTATTGCATTCTATTTCTAAATTCCCTTCTACCCATGAATTTCGCTTTAACTTTACTTATTTTACTAGCCCCACTCCCAAGATTTCATCAATTAAATCTTGTAATTATTTTTGAGAACATTATGGGTAACAGTGATCTTACAAGTAAATATTAATTCGTGTAACAAGGCAGTTTAGATCGCAATTTGTTTTATTTCCCTGGTAACCAGTTTTGGACACTTACATGACCATCATCAGACCACAACTGGCGACCAACATTATTTTTGTGGTCTGATGATGGTCATATGTAAGTGACCAAAATCAGTTATTAGGGAAAGAAAACAAATTGCGATCTAGACTGCCTTGTTACATCAATTGATAATTAAATTTTGATTGTAATTCTCCTGCATGAATTTTTCTACAATTTTCCCTCATTCTGGCTTGTTTTTTTTTTTTTTTTTTACACATTCCTGCTGTTTCCTACGAATTTTTCACATATTCCCACCAGGTTATTACATGTTCCTACATGTCTCACATTACTAACAAGGTATTTGCAGTTTTTGCATATCATTTCCATACCAGCATAGAAATTTACTCATGGTCTTGCATTTTTTAGCTTAATTTTGTAAGTTTTTAATAACCCACCCTGGATCCTTGTGCCCTTCAGTCTGCACCAATACAGGAAAGTTTCCTTATTCCTAGCCAGAACCCAGTCCCTCATACTATTCCTACATTGTTGCCTAGCTTATGGTATCCCCCCAAATGGGTTGATCATCAAATTACCCATTTCTGGCCGCATTCCCTCCCTCCACAATGACCTCCTGTTCAGATTCTGTCAGCCCATAAACCCTCACAAAGCTAAGTCTGTAGAAACATGAAAACCAAGCACAAATAGCTTTGCAGCATCTTACCTCCATCCAAAAAGTTCTATTGCTCTTCAACTCCAAATACCTGCATCCTAACCCCCCGACTAATAAACTTGCCCACGAAGTATTAGAGTTTTATGCACAACGCCACTTCAAAAAAAAAAAAACCCCACCCACTTTCTTTCCTCCTCCTCCTCCAGTCTTGATCATTATCCTCTCCTTCAACAAGAGTTTCCAAACATACCCCACAGCCCTTCATAGTCAACAAACACTAAACAGACCAAAAACACAGTTATGAATATTTCCTTCATAAACTTCAGTCCTATAGAAGTATGTCCTTTCCAAAGGCTTTATCTTTTGCCCCACTCCCAAATTCAATTGTGCCAGGTGTGTTAAGGACGTTCTCTCCTTCTCCCACTCCTTACAATGGAAACACCATTTTGTTACTAACCCAACCATTCAGATGCATTCCAATGCCAATATTCAACCCAGCCTGACCCAGCTCACTCCTCCATCCATTTGAGATCCATCCCCATTCCCCACAAATCACCCTCTTTTAACTTTTCTGAAGTTCCTTAGTTCTCGCCCGGCCTCACAATCATTCCCCAAATCCCTTAAAATTATACCAATCTCTCACATGCGGAAACAAAATTGATCCTGACCTTATCTGCTGACAAGGCTACAGCTCCACGACTGTGATTCTAGTCCACAAGGACTACACAGTAGAGAGTCTCCACAAAGTGTCACATTCTTCAACTTACATACCCTGCCACAATGATTGCATTCCAAATTCCAGCAGGATCTTCTGTCCCCCTCTAAAATCCTTAGGCCCATCTCTCTCTCTCTCTCTCTCTCTCTCTCTCTCTCTCTCTCTCTCTCTCTCTCTCTCTCCCCCCCCCCCCTTCTTTCCTTCCCGGTCTGCATTTCCTTTCACCCTCCCCTCCTTTCCTATCCTCACTTTTTCCTATCCTCACTTTTTCCTCTCCCCACCGGGGGACTGATAAACTCAGTAGTTTACTCCCCCCTCCCACCTTCTACATGATCCCTAAAGTTCCCTGGGCATCCTTATTATGACTGATTATCAAAGACTCTTTGCTCATGTGGTGCAGACCGTCACCTGTAACCTATTAACCTCAACCTGCCATCCTAAATAACACACCAACCATTTCCACCACCGACTCTCCACAGTTCCTTTTTCTTTACCACCTGGTACCGTGCTCATCACATTTGATACCATCTCTCACTACACCAAGATCCCAAATACTAATGGCCTTGGCACTGTTGAAGAGTACATTTCACAATGCCCAATGTCTCCGAGCCCACAACCTCGTTCCTCGTCACCATCCTCACCCACAATTACATCTCTTTTGAAGGCAACACCTACAAAAAGATTCATAGTACAGCCATGGACACTTGCATGACACCTTCCTATGCCAACCTGTTCATGGGCCATCTAGAGGAATCCTTCCTGACTACTCAGAATCACAAACCCCCTCATCTGGTTCAGATTCATTGATGACATCTTCATAATCTGACTGAAGATGAGGACACGCTATCCACATTCCTCTAAAACCTCAACACCTTCTTCCACCTTCACGTCACTTGTTCCTACACAACCCAATAACCCTCATTCTTTGAAATTTACTCCCACCTCAAGAATAGCCTCATCAGTACCTGTGTCCGCATCAAACCTACTAAACATCAACAATAAATTATTCTTCAAAAGAGATAGAGTGGCTAGCCAGCACTTATCTTTATGCTGTACTGTCGATAGTCACACAAAGAAAGAAAAAGGACAAAAAATTAGGACAAGCTACCGGAACAGGGTTCCTTCATCAGGTAGGAGAGAAGGGAAGATAAATAAAAGGAATGGGAACAGAAGGGGAAGGTAATTCACAACAAAGGTGGTGGTGGTGGTGGTGGTGGTGGTGGTGGTGGTTGTGGTGGTTGCCTCAAATGTCAACCTCATGACCTAGGTCATGAATTACCTTCCCATTATGTTCCCATTTCTTTTTTCTTCTCTTCTCTCCTACCTGATGAAGGAACCCTGTACTTAAAGCTTTTTTGTGTGACTATCGGCGGTACAGCACAAAGATAAGTACTGGCCAGCCAATCTATTTCTTTTGAAGAATAATTTATCATCTCTGTGGAGAATTTCCATCAGTAATCAACCATCAACAATACCTCCATTACGACAGTTGCTACCCATTACATACCAAAAAGTCTGTGGCGGTGACAGCCATAATCAACATTCTACAAATAATTTTATCTTCATGATTGTTTTTGTGCGAGCCCCCTCTCGGCCTCCATTACAGTTCTGGTTGAGTCTGTGTCTATGCTTGTGCACCATTGGTGAATAAAGTGTTTTATGCAGACAAGTGTGTTTTCTGGGGCTCACAACCCGTGAAAAACCCACATTGTTGACTCCATACTGAGTTTCTTGAGCTATGGTCCGTGTTTTGGTGCGTTTTGCTCACCCGCACATGGTTAATTTGCGAAATATGGCAGTACGTGATCCAACGGTTATGACCACAATGAACACGCCTGTGAGACTTCCACCGTGCTTCACCATGGCATCTCAACCATTGTTCAACTAACTGCTGCCCTGTGATTGTCAAGTTTGTTTCGACACCTCGGCACACAGTTCAGCAATTTTCTCCAGTCTTGTCCAGTTTGTCCCAGAACAACAATGCATAGTCACACAATGGACTCCAGCTTTGTGACCCCGAACTTGCATTCTGGTGTGCAAATGATGAACAATACTCATGTTTCGCAGGACAATCTTGTGTGCGCACATTCTCGACTACTGCCGACTGCAGATAGTCCAGTGTTACTGTACTTCAAATTTGTATTCGTGGCAAGCCACGGCTCCGCCATGTGCATAAGTGTATCCATTTGCAACCCACATGCCTGTACATAGTTTGAACAGTGGCACACTGTCGCAGAACAATATTCTGCCGCCTGCATCTAATGATCTGGCTAGCGGACTCATTCCTGACTCTTAATCAAGTCCTGCATTTAGTTCAGGATCTTTGCCTCATGCTCCTTCCGCGCCTTTTTCTGCACGCTCACTTTCGGTTACGGACACTGCACTGTATTTGTCTTTCAGACAACCACCAGTGCATTGCTTTCCTACTGACTGTGTTTTTAACCCTCATACTGTGTCGTGTGCTTTCCACATATGAACCTGTCAGGACAGGACAATGTCGCTTGGCCTACCGCATCTGCTCATGTTGCTAGCACATTGTATGACTCTCTTACGCTGCCTCGCACCCAACTGCACATTTCATCAGGAAAATTCAGTGCCTCTGCCTTGTCAGCCATCCACATCGCACCTCCTCAACAACTTCAACATCAGCTTGACACTGTGGTGCCAGACTTGGGACTTCAGGCATCTTGTTCTCCTCCTCCTGTGCTGCCTGGAGGTCTACCCCTGCGCACAACCTAATCTGCAATCTGGTAATGTCTACTCTGATGACTTGTCGCTACTTCACGGCGAAACTGACCATCCTGGAGTGCGTCATGCGCACTCCTGACAAAATCAGCAGCTACATTCTGAAGGAGGAACATCTCAGATACACTAAGTGTTCCCAGTTGTGGAGACATCTGCGCCTGGCATGGCAGTTTGGAGTCTCAAAGTGGTCCAGATGGCTCTGGCCTACAATATCTTCAATTCTTCAAGTGAGCACATTCGCATAGCTGACCAGGTCCATGCTAGCTACTTACATGAGACCTGTCTTGACGTGTCTGCTTGCACTCAAACCGCACCTCCTCGCACCTTCCCTTGTGGTCGCTCCCATACGCAGGTTGACGTCATCAACCTGCCTGGAATTCCATGTTGCCTTACGGCCGGGACACAGCAGCTGCCCTCCACCGCAGAATTCGGAGATGGACCTCCGCCGCCCACTCACTTCCCACTGGAACAGGTGCCTCACTACCTGTACTGTTTCTTCCACATTCACTTTGGTGCAGCTTCCAATAAGTGCCATCCTCCACGCTCTTAACCAAATGCAACTTGCGGGGGGATGTAGGCACTGCCCCCCACTCAGATGACAATGGGCGCCTTCCGACGCTGCATTCTGTTTGAAATACTTCCTCTCAGGGCAGTTGCCTCTACTTGTGCAACTGTGTTTCCGGCACCGGATTCCTCATTAATACTGGTGTGGATGTTTGCCTGGTACCCGAACACCACCGCAGCTCGGCTGCCATCTTGCTTGCACACTCAGGTGGCGCCCTCGCCTGCTCCAATGGCACCCGCATCAACTATTCCACCTGCTGACCTGTACGCCACTGCAGCCTGGTGGTCATCTTGCACCCCGCACTTTTGACACCTCCTGCGGCACCAGTGGATATCTCAGCCAGCAGGGACAATCAGCTGTTTACTCCCATCCCCGCGCTGGCTGTCATCATCATTTGCCAAAACTGATGTCACACCCCGAATTGCCTCCCACTCTCAGCATTGCATTTCTGTAGTCACTAATGGCACGGTCCACAGACTCAGACTCACTGACAACATGCCTGTGTGTATTAAATGGCACCGCCTTTGTGCTGAAAAATTTGTGACTGTGAAAGCACAGGGATTGAGTTGATTCACAGCAAGGACGAACAGCACCTACCTTCTGTTAAGTTTCCTAGGCACACTGTTTCGGCTGATGGCATCCCTCCCCCTCCCAAAATGTCATTGCCATCAAGGAATTACCATGCCCCTCTACAATCAAAGAACTAAGGTGGTTCTTAGGAACTATTAATTATTATTTTCGGCACTTGCCTGGTGCTGCTGACATCCAAGGCCCTCTTACTGATGTGCTAGCAGACAAGAATACTTCGGGCACTCACCTCGTCTCTTGGACCCATGCGATGTCTAAGGCTTTCTCTTCCCTTAAAGACCTTGTAGTGAATGCTATTATTATCGCTCACCCTCACCCTGAGGCAGACACCTTCATCTGAGGCCACCCCTCTCACCATCACCCCCCCCCCCCCCAGGGGTCCCACAGCTCTTTTGTGGGTATGTGTGTGGCGCACATGGGGTCCCGAGCTGAAGCAGTCTTCCTTCCCGCCCCATTCTGCTTCAGTTAACTCCCGGTTTATGCCTTCGCCCAGAGATGGGTCTCCTGTGTGAGTTTTAAGTGGTCTCATGTACAAGTTTTTTCTTTTCTCGGTTTCTCTTTTCCTAACCTTTGCTTCCGCCTTTCCCTCCGTACTGAACTCTTGTAGCCTTCCTCTCCTCCTTTAGTCTCTGCCTCGGTGTTTGAGACTAAAACTTTCCCGCTTCCTTCTTCTTTCCTCTTTCCTTTCTTCCTCCCTGTGCGTTCCTTAAGGCCACCCACGCACTCGCTGCATAACAGGTGACTGGGTAATATGTAAGTTCCAGCCCTGGGTTGGCATGTAGGGCCCGCACATACCCCCTGGTAAAGGCCAGACCCAGGGAGGGGTGATTACCTGAGCTGATACCTTCTGACCATGCCGATTGGTTCCTCCGTCCATTTTTTGGGAGGTGTGACCTGAGGTGTGAACAATCACCCAAGACGGGTGAGCCCTCAGTGAGGGTTGCCCACCATTAGGAAGGAGTGCACCATGGGAGAAGCCGGTAATCATGGGGGACAACTTCGCAATGACTTCTTCTTCCACTGCTGCTGCTGCTACTACTACTACTACTACTACTACTACTACTTTGCCCTTTACTCAGAAAAGGAAACTCGATGAATCAAAGTCCAAAAAAGTTTTGCCTAACTTGCCAAAGTCTCTTGTCATTTCTCGAACTGATGGCCACTTTTGTAATATAACGGGGTGTCAATGTGGTTGCAGGTCCTGTCCTGTCCTTCCCTGTCAAGTTCAAACCTCATCATACCCTAAACTCGTCATGGGGGGGGGGGGGGGGGGGTTAGTGTTCTCATGATCCCTTAACAGCCTGTTCGATGAGGAACTACAAGAGTACCTTTTCGACCAGAGTGTAACAGCTGTACATCATGTGATGAAAAGAGTAAACAACCACCTAACACCTATCCAAACTGTGCTTTTGACCTTCGACAAAGTTGATCTTCCTTCCAAGATAAAAGCAGGCTATGAAATCATCTCCGTTCGGCCATATGTTCCTAATCCCACCTGATGTTACCAGTGTCAGCAGTTAAATTATACCCGTCAGTCGTGCCCTAATGCATTGAAATGCGTCACTGGTGGTAGGGACGCCCATGAGGTTGACTGCCCACTTCCGTCCCCTCACTGCATCAACTACATGTGTGACCATCCTGCTAATTGTCGAGAATGCCCTGCATATAAGGATGAGCGGGTCATCCAGAAAATCAGAGTCGAGAAAAGTTTCTACCTCTGCTGCCCGGAAATTACTAGCAACTAGAAAGCCTGCTGTGCTCCCAGTGGGTACCTACAGCAATGTCCTTTCCTCTCCTTGACCAACAAAGGAGATGGGTACGCAGACGTGTGACTTTACCTTCAGTGACACAGTTGTCAGATCAGCCAGCTCAAAGATTGCCCACGTGACATCCCCAATGCCTTCTGCTCACTCTAAATCCCAGTCCACAGCCATTTCACAGAAATCAAGAGCCACTAAGTCGGACGCCCGCACTTCGAAAAAAAAGATCCTGTTCACGAACATTTTCTAAAAACGTCATCTTCCCTACCAGCAGCCGCTCATTCTTCAAACCGAACTGCCCCTAAAAAGGCACACAAAAAGAGAAGTTCCTCTCCTTCCCAGCCACGGTGTGACTCTTCGGTCATGCCATCCAGCAGTAGATGGCCCCGGCCATCCTCTGTCTCGCCAGGACGCTCTACTGCTTGCCAATCTGTCGGCATTTCACCAACGGAGGAAGCTGCTACTTCCAATCCATCCAGGAAGGAGGCAGAAGAGATGTCTGAACCCATGAGACACAATTTCCATCTGTCGATGGCAGTAGCAGTGCCCCCTCCCTGCCAGGCCCTCAGCGGCCGTCGAGGTGATCCCTTCTTGCTTTCTCCCTCTTTTTTTTTTTTTTTTTTTTCCTTCTTCTTCTTTGCTTTCTTTATGACACTCCTTCAGTGGAACATTAGAGGTATATGTTCCAACCGCGATGAATTAAGACTACTCCTTCGATTGCACTGCCCGCTTGTAGTCGCTCTTCAAGAAACGAAGCTCCGTCCGACCGATCGTATAGATTTCCCACACTATACTGCAGTGTGTATTGATTTACTTCCTGTCGAGGGTATTCCTACCCATGGAGGTGCTATGCTGCTCATCCGGGAAGATGTCTATTTTCACCCCTTCCCCCTGCAAACTTCTCTACAGGTGGTTGCCGTCCGTGTCACCATCCCCGCATTCACCTTCTCTATTTGTAATGTCTACACCCCGTCATCATCTGCCATTCTTAGGGCAGACTTACTGCACCTTGCTGCTCATCTTCCTACACTAATTTTGTTGATTGGCGAATTCAAAGCCCACCACCCACTATGGGGCTCTCCAGCTTCTTGCCAGGGGGGGCTCTCGTTTGGCTGACCTCTTCAACCACCTTAACCTTGTCTGCCTAAATACTGGCGAACCAACTTTCCTATCTGATACGACGTGTACCTATTCCCATTTGGACCTTGCAATATGCACGACTCCTTTTGCGCATCGTTTCGAATGATATGTTCTGTCTGATAGGTACTTGAGTAACCATTTCCCCTGTATAATTTCTCTACAACATCATAACACTTCTCCATGTTCCACCAGCTGGAACATCTTCAAAGCCGACGGGCTCTATTCTTTCATGGCGGTTTTCTATGATCAGAATTTTCCCAGCTGTGACAGGCAGGTCAACTATCTCAAGGACGTCATCCTCACTGCTGCCGAACATTCCATACCCCGAACTTCAACATCTCCACGTAGTGTCCCAGTTCCCTGGTGGAATGCAGCATGTAGCGACGCTATTAGAGCCTGGCGACGTGTTCTACGAATGTTTCAATGCCGGCCTACTTTGGAAAATTGTATTAATTACAAAAGACTATGAGCAAAATGCAATGTCATTAACGAAAGCAAAAAAGCTTGCTGGATTTCTTTCACAAGTTCTTTCAACAGATCTACTCCTTCGTCAGTCGTCTGGGGTAACCTACGCCAGTTATCTGGTACTAAGGTCCATTCCTGAATCCCAGGTCTGAACATAGCAAATCAATTTCTTGTGGAACTGCAATGCATTGGGCCGCTCTTTCGCTGAGGTTTCAAGCTCAGCTAATTATGACCCTGCCTTCCTCCGCCGAAAGCAGGCCGAGGAGACACGAATGCCTTCTTTTACGTCTTACAATCGTGAAAATTACAATGCCACCTTCATCATGCAGGAGCTGGAACGTGCCCTTGCCATCTCCCAATCCTCTGCTCCGGGGCCCGATGCCATTCATAATCAGATGTTAAGGAACCTTTCCCCTGCAGGTAAATGCTTTCTTCTTCGCACTTATAATTGCATCTGGACTGAAGGTGAAGTTCCCACTCCTTGGCGTGAAACAATTGCTGTCCCCATACCCAAACCAGGAAAGGACAAACATCTTCCTTCCAGTTATTGCCCCATTTCCCTGACCAGCTGTGTCTGTAAGGTAATGGAGCGCATGGTCAATGCTCAGCTGGTTTGGATACTCGAATCTCGACGTCTCCTCACTAATGTCCAATGTGGTTTTCAAAGGCATTGCTCTTTTACTGGTCACCTCGTTACCTTGTCGACCTTCCTTATGAATAACTTTTTGCGGAAGCGTCAGACAGTGGCCGTTTTCTTCGATTGGGAGAAGGCTTACAACACTTGTTGGCAGGCGGGCATTCTTCGCACAATGCATACATGGGTTTTTCGTGCCTTTTTGAAAGATCGAATGTTTAGGGTACGAGTGGGCTCTGTATTCTCGGATACCTTTTGCCAGGAGAATGGGATGCTACAGGGCTCTGTTTTGAGCGTGGCACTTTTCGCCAGTGTGATCAACCCAATTATGGATTGCCTCGCAGTTGATCTACCAGGCTCCCTGTTTGTGAATGACTTCACGATCTATTGCAGTGCTCAGAGAATGTGTCTCCTGGAGCATCATCTTCAGCATTGCCTTGACAGTCTCTATTCCTGGAGTGTCACAAACAGCTTCCATTCCTCCCATGAGAAAACGGTCTGTATCAACTTCTGGAGGTACAGAGAGTTTCTTCCACCATCTCTCCATCTCGGCCCCGTTGCTCTCCCCTTCGTGGAGACAACAACATTTTTAGAGCTAACGTTGGATAGGAAACTCAGCTGGTCTCCACATATTTCTCTGGCTGCCCGCTGCACTCATTCCCTCAACGTTCTCTGTGTTCTTAGTGGTACATCATGGGGAGCGGATTGGACCGTCCTGCTTCACCTCTATCGGTATACTGTCAGATCCAAGCTGGATTACGGGAGTTTAGTGTACTCTTCTGCACGGCCGTCCATTTTACGCCGCCTGAACTCGATTCACCATTGGGGTTTATGCCTGGCGATAGGAGGTTTTTACACTAGCCCTGTCAACAGCCTCTATGTCGAAGCTGCTGAATTACCTTTACCCTATCAACGCAACATGTTGCTGTGTCGTTATGCGTGCCGTCTGCTTTCAATGCCCCACCACACACTTCCTATCCATCATTCTTTAATGACTCTCTAGACAGCCATTACAGGCTGTCCACGATTGCCCTGCTCCCTCCTGGAGTCCGCTTTCATCGCTTGCTTCGGCAGCTCGATTTCACCCTCCCTTCCACATTTCTAATACGTGAGAGCCCAGTGCCACCTTAGCTTCAGGCTCAAGTTCACGTTCACCTCGAACTCATCTCACTCCCGAAGGAGAGTACTTCAGATGCTGTTACCGCTTGAGTTTTTTTGAACTTCGTGCACGGCTTGAAGATTCTGTCTTCATATATACGGATGGCTCAAAAACCAATGAAGGTGTCGGATGTGTGTTTGTCATTGGAGATGATGGTTTTCAGTACAGGCTTAATGACTACTGCTCGAATTTCAAAGCTGAGCTTTCTGCTCTCTATCAGACTGTACTATACAGCCACTGACACCGTTCTCCTTCCTATGTCATCTGCTCTGACTCCCTGAGTGCCATCCAAGAGTCTGAGAGACCCCTTTCGGCCCATCCTGTTGTGCACAAAATCAACCACTCCCTTCAATTATTAGCTGTCAACGGCCCTCGCGTTCACCTCCTGTGGGTACCTGGCCATGCTGGCGTGCCTGGTAATGAGGCTGCTGATGTTGCAGCCAAGGTTGCAACTCCCCTACCTCAGACAGCTACGTACTCTGTCCCATCGAATGATATTCAAGGTGCTATTTCCTGTTGCCTTATATCGTCGTGGTATAATGTATGGTCCCCACTTACAACTAACAAGCTTTGAACCATTAAACCACTCCCAGTGGCTTGGATGACCTCCTCCCACCGCTCGTGATGAGAAGAGGTCATCTTTGTCCGGTTGAGGATCGGACATTGCCAGTTCAGCCACCGCCACCTGGTAACTGATGACCCCACACCGTTTTGTTCCTGTGGTCACCCGCTGACAGTGCGCCATGTTTTATTGCCTTGTTCAATTTTTACTCCTGTTTGGATTGCACTGAATTTACCGGATACACTGGAAGAAATTTTAGCTGATGACACACGAGCTGTTGCGCGGATATTGAATTTTATCAAATTGACCAATTTGTCAAAGGACATTTCGCTCTTCCCTTAGTTTTTTATCCTATGTTTTAGCTGTTTATATATAGTCTTATTATCCTTGGGTATATCCCAGTTTTGATTCGGGCACAAATGACCTCAGCAGTTGTGTACCCTGAAACCACAAGGGGGCAAAAAAAAAAAAAAAAAAAAAAAAAAAGTCGCACTCGTTTGCTCATTTGTGCATCTGCCCGCTTTCTTGGCACATACCGGTGCCTCAACCGCACCAAGCATCCGCATCATCTTGCATCTTACTGCCGTGACTCGTTTGCTTGTCTTCAAGGCTGCATTGAGTTCTCTCACGTTGCCTCAACATGTCTGCATCAACCCCTCAGCTTATGTTCCGGAGGCACCACCATCACCGCCCTTCCCAAGCTGCCACCTTTCTCCTTCAAGGCTCCTATGATGTGGTTTGCCATCACAGAGCAGATATTTGACCACTCCTGAAGACATGTTAAGATCCATCATTAACAAGGAACACCTGGGTGATAAGAAGCCATCGCAGATTTAGCAGTGCCTTCGCATTCATGTCAATGATCATGATATCCAGACTCCACCCTCATGGCTGTTTGTCCAGCAAACTTCTGCTTGCAGTACAAACCGACCTCACGTACAACATTCCTCCAGACTTGTGAAGTGAACACATCTGCATCGCAGACAGGGTATATGATGCTTATCTGTGTGAGGCACACCAGCCCCCACAGCACTCACTGACTGCTGGACGGGGCCATTCGTGCAACAAGCAATCCACAGGCAGGAAACCAGGCATGGATGCCCACATGCACAGATCGTGACAGGTCCACTGTCCATGCTACGCCCACTAGCACTGCCTGCTGGCAACTACTCTGACACTGATGATGGACTGCTTCGGCTCATCCACTTCCCACAAGAGCAGGCTCCTTATTATCCTTACTGTTACTACCACAGCTGCTTTGATACGGCAAGGGAGTGTCATTCACCGTGTCTCCACCCAAATACCGAGCACAGGATGGTTTATGTGCCGCCTTATGCACTGACACGCATGGGCCTACATGTGTTTCATTCTGTTTATGACATTTCACCAACGTGCGGTCATCTGTACCTAAGCGATTGTGTCTCGAATGCATGCTTCCTTATTGACACTCATGCTGATGTATCTCTACTTCGTACTTCGATGGTGACTGGCTCTCTCCATCCTCACAGTGCTACACTTTGTGCTGTCAGTGCTACTCAGCTGCTGTGTGCAGGTTCTATGACTTTTACTGTTTGCTTGTCACCGAATAGTAAATTCTCATGGAAATTTCTGGTTGTGAATGTGCTGTTCCAATTGTAAGCATGGATTTTTTATCTCACTATAAACCTTCCCCAAATTCTGTGTGACATTCGGTGTTCCACCACACATTTTTCTTGTACTTTGATGAGCCCTCTGACTGTCCGTGACTGTTTTCAGAAGATCGAAAAATTCGACGTTCTGTGTTCAAAGTTGTGTTGTGAACATGAACAAGTGATTAAACTGTGCCACGAAAAGGAAGACAGTGTTCACAAGTGCTTCAAACAGCATTAAATAGTCATACACACATGTCAAAGCGGTTGAGCGAATGTGAAAATGTGCTCTGGTATCCGCTCTGCACCTACTTTCATCTCTGCCGCCACTTCGGAAGGACTGCTGCTCCAGGGTTACTAAAAGTGTTACCTCTGTGAGTTATAATAGTTTTTTTAATACTACTACTACTATTATACTAAAACCATTATTTTGTATACATCACCTTGTTTCAGTTGTTCAGTGGTAGATGTTTTAAGAGCTCACCTGCCTTTAAATTATTATGACAACGTTTGGACGTCAGATTCTTAGGCGTCTTGGAACCAGTAATATGACACGTTTCATTTTATGTACATTTATTTTCTTGATGAAGCACATAAACAGAAGTAATACATGATATTAGCTGAGTGTGTTCTAAATAATGACAAAAGTAAGACTGCATATTAACTACATAATGACTACACTTAGACTAACTGTGTTCGTGCCAATTCGCGCATATTAATACATATATTGTTTTCTAGAACACAGAAGTTACAATGTATTAAATTAAATAATTTGTTTATGAAACTTACATAAATTGTTCATTAAGGAAAGATAAGAAATTTTATGACAAATGTAATGATATGATTTTCATATCAAAACAAAACAATACAAAAGATCGTAAGTAAATAACAATTAGTGCAGTATTCATATATGTTTACATTATTTAAAATGATTAAATTATGTAATTTTACGGTCAGCAAAGTATTACATTATGGTTAATGCATTACAGAAGACCAGGTATTGGTGTTATAAAATTCTTATATAATATAAATATGGAATATTAGGGCATAATACTATGATCAAATGTGGTATCGTACTTTGCATTTATCCAAACAAACGAGACTTTCCAGACCAAATACATTATAGAGTGTTCCCATTGTGCTCACACCCGCACGCATTGTTATTAGTGCTTGTGACAGTTCTTCCCCCCCCCCCCCCCCCCCCACTCCCACACCACTCATACGCAGACATTTATAAACGAAACTTGGTTGCCATGCCAATTCCTTGCCAGGACGCACTGCCTGCACGGTATCCCACTCTGGCAGCCATTTCTAACATTACCTTGTGCTTCGCAATCATCTCTTGTGTCACCTGTTTGTGCTCCACTGGTCTGTCATTTAGCGCAATGCGCACACTTTCGCCTGTCTGCAGCCTCTCAAGGAATGTTCATGTGACGCCATCTTGCTCCAGTGTGCCTGTGGCTCTCCCAGTTGAACCCAAGGCCAGAACTGAAACTATCCCAGCACCTCAGCACACTTCGGCTGCCACAAGTGTTGCCGAGCCCCCTTCCTCCTCTCATGCTCCATGTGACTGATGCCATGCTGTGCAGCGTCCTCCTATTGGCCCCTCCTCACCCTGTCACTACAAATGGCAACTGTGCATGTAAATAAAGCTTTTCTTCCCCTGGTCAACGGTTTTCGTTACCTCCTCACTTCGATGATTGCACCACCCGCTGGGCTAAGCTGTGCCCATCCCAAATAGAACTGCAGAAAACTGTTGTCCATGTGTTCATGCACTAGTGGATTTCCCACTTCAGCAGTTATCACCACTAGGTAGGTCCAGCAGTTTGAATCTGCTCTATTCCAGAATTTATGCAATCTGTTCGGAATTATACACATCCACACTACAGCCTATCATCCTCAGAGAAATGGTTTAGTCTAATGTTGGCACCGCACACTCAAACCAGCTCTCCTGTGCCATGACTCACTACGGCTAGAGGCTCTTCCTTTAGTCCTCCTCGGTCTCCGCTCCAGTTAGATACAAGATTTGAAGGGCACTGTCGTGGAGTTTGTCTATGGCTGAAACCTCTCTCTGTGGCTAGCTCATCCACCCCTTCCCTCCCCATCCTCCCTCTGACATTCCATCCTTAGTTGATCGAATCCTGCTCTACTGCTCCATATTTTCCCCTCCTCCCAAGCCAGTCACTCCCCTCCTCCTCATGTTCCCAATGCCCTGGCAACATGCTCACATATATTTCTCAGAGATGTCACTGTCGGTGCCCCCCCTTCAGCCCCCCTTATCCTGGCTCTCACCAGGTCCTGAAGAGGGTTGACAGCACATTCACCATATCTCCAAAATTCACCCATCACTGTCTCAATCCATCACGTCAAACCTGCTTACATTGACCCCATCTCTCCTCAGCCTCAGTCAGAATCCACCACCTCCTCCTGTCCATCGCCAGTCTCTCAGTCCAAACCCCTCCTGCTAATTCTTCAGCCCCCTTGCCCTCCTCCACTCATTCTACATCCTCTCCCCCATCACCTTTCCATGGTTTCTTACTTTCCCTCCTCCCTCCCTCCCACCCCTGCCCTCGAATTTGTGGTTCCCTTACCCCCTCCTCTTGCTACTAATCTTTCCATTGTTCTACGGGACCATTCTGTCTTCATTCTTTGCCTGACTTCTCCTGCACCTTCTCCCCCTTCTAGTATCGAGTGGAAACTTCTAAAGCACATTCCCCTTTCCACCACGGTTCTCACATCTGTTTGCGCCTTTCTCCTACTTCCTGCCAGGGTGCTCATCATCTCTCCACCAAGGTTCCACCTAACTGTTGTTGTAACCAGCCCGAGCTGTCCATTGCTTATGAAAGCTCACGTCATTGACACACCTGCAACTCACCACCGCTCAACCACACCGAATGCCTCCCGACAGTGTCGAATTGACTGTGACTCGCATGTCGAGACAAGCAACGCCCAATGCCTTGGTCTCCCCGCCCCTGCCCTTCCCACCCTCTCAAGATGTACGCCATACTGCAGTGGCGGGGGGCCGTGTGGCTACCTCTCTACCTCCATGTCAATAGTATACAGTGTATGAACATCTTTCCAGCCAGCTTCTTTGGGAGCCAGCCTCAGTGAGCACTGCTGGCCATGTTTGAACTAATCTTGTAGTGTCTTCTGTTGTGTTAAGAATAAATTTACGCAAGTACAAGTACATGTGGTATTATTGAGGCTCAAACCCCTCAGTTACCCACATTCTCTTGATAACCAGCCATATTAAGATGCTTGCTAGAGACAACGTTGTAAATAAATGTAAACTTATGATTATAAAAATAAATGAACAAATAACATTTATACTCTTGGATGAGGACCAATCCTGTACAAACACTTTCGGAGATAAATTTATAAGCTGTATAAATGTATTAAAAACTTTAATGATGGTCTTTAGATCACTTACATTTTTTAAATGACCAGTTTTGGGCCAGCATCCTATCTGCAGAACAATTAAAAAACAACTTATTGTAAAAAGGGGTTATAATTATGAAATATTAATACATTAAAATGTATAAAAACAACAATTTTTTGCTGTTACAGAGTAACATGTACCTTTTTGAACACTATGTTTGTACCTATCCTACCTTTACCTTTCATAATCTTGATGCCTGTTGCACTCAGTAGCTCTTCAGTATTCCCTGGCTTATCTGAAATTGAGGTGTTACTATTTTCTACCACTGAAGTTCGCAACACGGTGTTTTAACCTTGAGTTAATCTTTTATCTAGCACCATACATATAAACAATGTAATTGGCCAGCAAGAACAGAATAGTACAAACTGTACTAGATTGGTTGATATTAATAATATGATGCTAGTGCCGTATTTTAACACTTTAACAGCGGTATTCAGTTATTTGCTTGTGGCAAGACCACAGTCGCAGAATACATTATCAAGTCAACACAAGTAACAAAAACTTGGTGCACAGTAGATACAGGGAAATTTACACAGTTCACAAACTGCAGCAAAGATTGAATATTTGCAGTTCAATTGTGAACAGTACATTGCCAGAACTGTGTGGCATACATTGTTTCTTGTTATGTGTCTAACTACTCTACAACCAAAGAGGAGTCTCTCACCATTATCTGAGTCATTAATAAGTTCCAGCCATATTTATTTGGTAAACCATTCACTGTCATGACAGACCACCATTCTTTATTTTGGCTAACCAATTTGAAGGATCCATCAGGTTGACTAGCAAGATGGGTACTGTCATGACAGACCACCATTCTTTATTTTGGCTGACCAATTTGAAGGATCCATCAGGTTGACTAGCAAGATGGGCACTAAGACTCCAAGAGTACGATGTCACAGTGGTATTAAAAACAGATGCAAACACAAGGATGCCAACTGCCTTTCGAGGAATCCATTAGCTGAACACAAGTGCATGGATTAAATTTCTGTCCTCACTGAGTTAGGTGATATTACAACTGAACAGAGGGAAGATCAAGTGTTATTACAAACCATAGAGGCCTTGGAGAAAGATCCAACCGAAGGAGTGTTTCAACTTATAAACGGGACACTGTATAAGAGCAACTACGATCGACTGGGCCCAAAATGGCCACTGGTTGTTCCAGCTCATCTCCTCCGACCAGCTGTTCTCAAGAATTTCCACGATTGTCCAATATCTGGTGATCTGGGATTCGTGAAGACCCTAGACAGAATCAGACACAGGTATTACTGGCAAGGTCTTTACCAATCTGTCAAGGACTATGTAAATCACAGTAAGGAATACCATACATAGAAGCATTCCACCTACAGCAGCCTCTGCTCCACCGGACTGGAATCGACCTTTTAGGTAGGTTCCCCAAGTCAACAACGGATAACCAATGGATAATAGACTGCACTGACTACCTGACCCGCTACGCTGTCATCAAACCTGTGCCGATTGCAGAAGCTGCAGAGATCACAAAATTCCTAGTAGAAGACATTATTTTGAAGTTTGGTGCACAACTTGTGATGATATCTGATCGAGGAAAAGTATTAATGTCAAAACTAGTATCAGAGGTAATGTCACATTGCAACATTGTCCACAGAATAACAACTGCTTACCATCTACCGGATATGTTGTCAATGTACATCAATGTAGAGCAGAAGGATTGGGATACAATACTGCCAGTCATGACAGTAGCTTATAATACAGCAAGGCAAGGCAGCACAGGCTTCATGCCATTTTTCCTGCTCCATGGTCGTGAAGCTGAGACGGCAATAGATACACTGTTCCCATTCCAACTGGATGACACTCAGGATGACTATGGGAAACAGCTCATCACCAAGGTTGAAGAAGCAAGACAGCAGGCTCACATATGCACACTGGACACCTAGGAGAAGGATCGCCAGTGGTATAATGATAATCACCGAACTGTAGTGTGCAGCCCAGGAGATCTGGCATAGATTTTTACCGCTGTACAGAAAGTTGGGCTATCGGAAAAGTTACTGAAGTGATATTTTGGTCCACGTCATGTAATATGCCACCTGTCAGATGTCACATACGAAGTCGAGAAATATGAGCCATCCTCAAAACACCAAAACTGAGGAGACATTATACACATCCTCTGTATGAAGCCTTACCACAATCCTGGACAACAGATAGACAGACACAGCATTTTGACAAGGACTCTGGATACCATTGTGATAATGATGAAGCCACGGCAGGAGGGTCTGGCGCCGCTCATAGTCACTTCAAGGAAAGCGTGCAGGCACAAGAGGATTCTCCTGAACTGCCATACAGAGGACCCATGACAAGCTCCAGGACACTGCAGCTGGCAGCAAACTGAACCTAACAGTGGGTCGCTGTTCTTTCAGGAAGGGGAGCAATGCCACGAGTCCTCCGAAGGAATGCGTGGTGCAGTGGTTAGCATTGCAGATCACTGTGCTTGTGGTCCCCACTCAAATATCGCCACAGGTAGAAAAAAATCATTTGTGTATATATTTTATTTCTAGTATTATACGTGTTTATTATGTTTGATGTACTTGTAAGAACCAGAAAATTTTTTCTATGCATAAATAGTGAAGCACTACAAGCAGGAGGAAGTCTGTACTGAGTGTATGCTTCAGATAGCAATAAACGTATTATAAGTGTAAAGTGTTGTGTTTTATTAATGACCAACCTTCGAATTCCGGATCACCTGCAGTATGCAACGTGACAGTAATGAACATATATTATAGGAGGTAGTAATTTTGCTTTGTTACATGTTGACAAGAGCGTCTTGGGACTTTATTGTGGACATTTAATGTCAAAATAGTTTATAAAGTCAACATAGGAAATTGACAATTTTAATTGAAATCTGGTAATTTTTAGGTTTTCTTAAATGAATATTAAAAATACATTCAGATGGGTTGTTTTTGATATTTGCCCTTAGTAATTTTTAAATTAATTTGTTTAAGCATTTAAAATATATATTCAACAAATTCTCAGAAAAATGTTTAAAGATTACTTCTATTTGGATATTGATTATCAATGGAGAGTCCCTACATCAGGCCACAACCAGCAACCGAAAAGGTCTCCTCTGTTCATTCCCATTCACCGCTGATACAGTACTGCATGTTGATGGCTGAAGCAGCTGGTGTTTGGTAGCGTGTCCTATTCCAGGCATGAAATATTGCCGCGAGAGACCACGTACACTGACTGCCGGTGTGGCGCAGGGGATAGCGTCACGGACTGCGGTGCTGAATGTCGCCGGTTCAATCTCGCCCCCCGGCAAAAATTTATTTCTTTGCATCTAACAATTCCAGAAGTTTCTACATCTTTCTTATGTTCACTTGTAAATTCTACTTGTTTCTTATGTTAACTGTTCTTCCAATTTCTGGTAAATTCTGTCTGTGTATAAATAGCAGAGCACTCTGCCAGAGAGGCAGTCAGTGCTGCGTGTATGTTGAGTTCGTAATAAATGTGCTTTGAGTATAAGTGCTGTGTTCAGTTGCCTTCGAAGTCAAGCCTGCTCCCATTTCAATGAGACATTGTTTGGTAGAGGCGCCGGGTACCCTGTACAACAGCTACATCACCGTCACTCCAATTAGGCAATGTAGAAGCTGTCGCTTACACGGACTAAAACCGGAATACAAGGGATATACCGAGTACATCCTTCCGAAAGTCCTTATCATCAGAAGAACCATGGACACAAAATCAACAGTAGGCCAGCTTCACATCAGACACCTGTCTGTGTTCTCTGGAGACGCTGGACAGGATCCCAATAAATGGCTAAAAGGATTTGACCGAGTCGCCAAGTACAACAGGTGGCATCAAACAATGTGCTTGGCCAACGTTTATTTCTACCTGAACGGAACAGCCCAGCAATGGTTCGAGAACAATGAAGACAAACTGAATGACTGGGAAACATTCCAGGCGGAACTTAAGAAGACGTTTGGAGACCGACAGTGACAAATCCGCTCGGCGGAAGAACAACTGAAGAACTGGGCCCAACGACATGGTGAGCCGACACAGTCTTACATACAGAATTTTTGGCCCTGTGTAACACTGACAATCCGAACATGACTGAGGCCGACAAAATCACGCACCTGATGAAGGGTATAGCAGAAGACATGTACCAAGCCCTTCTGATTAAAGACGTCGCTACGACAGAAGAGTTAATCAAGTGGTGCCAGCATATTGAAGAGATGCAACAAAGGAGAGTTGGATGCAAGAAGTATGACTGACTCCCCAATGTAGTCCCTATGGCCGTTGTGGAAGATCAGCATGACTTCGCTTCTCTCATACAAAGAATTTGAGAAAAGAATTAAAACACTGCATGGCAGCCGGGGCTACTAGACTGAGCGAGCATCAGATTATGGCCACGGATGTAAGCCATGTAAGTCACAAGGGAGCCAACGCCGCTGAGGAAGAGGTATTTCAGACATTAGCTCCTCCTGCCCCGCCAATCGCACCCAACATGAAGAATGGCATCACCCTGCTATGACATATGCTGCAGCTGCTAAATGGCAGCCTATGAACTGACCGACGCGGCCACAACCAACTCCCCCAGCAACAATCACGCCCTGCAGAAGAACAGACGTCTGGAGGACAGAAGACAACACACCACTGTGTTTCCACTGTGGGCACCCTGGACATGTCATACGCTACTGCAGAAAGAGAAGGCGAGTATTCGACGATTATTTTGCAGCAAGACGTCAGCCATCAGAGCAGTTCTATCCCAGGCAATCACCTGCTGATGAGTTCATTCGACCTATGGGAAGAAGCCCATCGCCATACCCTAGAAGAGGTCGCTCCCCGACGCGCCGCAGCCTTTCACCGTCGCCGTACAGAGGTACCAGCCGCTCCCCTAGCCGCCGCGCCCAGGAAAACTAAACGAGGGGACCATCTACGGAGGTGAGGATGCCGCAGATGAAAATCCTCCATGGACGACAGTCGCTAAGATGTCGGGAAATCTCATCGACGTCATAATTGACGGCCAACCTGTCCGGGCACTTGTTGACTCAGGAGCATCTTTCTCTGTATTGTCAGATAATTACCGCCGCACGTACCGGGGAATGAACGTGTTGACCAGTTGGCCAAACAGGCAACCACTGCGCCATCCTTCACCATTGGCGTCATAGAATCAGACCTCAGGTTATCATTGCACAAGAAGGTGCGTGATGCTTGGAGTGCCGAATGGTCTACCACGAGTGCAACAAACAAGCTCCGGGCAGTGAAGCTATCCATAACTCTGTGGAAGTCTTCACTGTGGCCCGTACGTCGAGAGTCAGTTGTCCTCTGCCGCCTCCGTATTGGGCATACCTGGCTGACCCATGGTCATCTCCTCCGCCGTGAGGCCTCACCTGTGTGTCGGGGTGGAGCAGCGCTGACAGTCGTCCATCTTCTGATGGACTGCCCAGTTTTAGCTACCTTGCGGCAGTCTTTTAACCTACCAGACGCGCTACCTTTAGTTTTACGCGATGATGCCTCCATGGCTCATTCTGTTTTAAGTTTTATTCGCGCAGCTGATTTTTACAACTCCATCTAGTGGTGGGTGCTATAGCCTGATACTTCAGGTCCCCACCTATCCAGCGATTTTAAACCCTTTTAAGACCCTTCTGTAATTTACCGAGGGGTTTTTAGTGTGTTAAGTATGGCTGGCTCATCCTGTTTTTTCTCTGTGATCAGCCAGCCGTGTTTTTCTGCTGTCCAGTTTTAGCTGAGATCTCGACTTCGTTTTACCTATTGTGTCTCTTCCTTTTGTGTTGTCAGCGACTTCTCCAATGTCAGCTTACCCCATTTGTGAGTTTTCATCTTCGGAGCTGTGTTTGACTTTTTATACTCTTGACAGAGGACTCTTAGCTAGGAACAGGGAACTGATGACCTAGCTGTTTAGTCCCCCCAAAACCAACAACAACAAAAATTACCGTCGCCAGCAGGAAATGGTGTCGCAAGAATAACCATCAACAACAGGACCCAGCCGTTTGAATTTGTCGTGTTAACAGAATGTAGTCACAATGTTGTCCTCGGATGGGACTTCCTTCAGGCATCCCAAGCTATCATTGACTGTGGAAGATCTGAGCTGCAAATTGAAGTAGTTGTTCCGATGGATACACGTAATACAGAATTTTCTGGGAAGTTCTTTGCCGTAGACAATGTGACGATTCCGCCGTTGACGATGAGAAGAGTTGCTGTCACAAATACAGATGGGCGATTACACTGTGAAGTGCTTGTTGATAGTAAAAAGTTTATCAGGCTCACAAAAGAAATTTACATACTAGCGGCTATCATAAGCATTACCAGTGTTCGAGGAGAGATTTGGATCACAAATTGTCACAAGCAGTCACAACTTATCCCCAAGGGAATGTGTAGCGGGACAGCTGAACCAATCCAGGACGGTGAGCTCAACGTCATCAATAAAGACCCATGCCCTGCTGTTAGTACAGACTACACGATGGAGGAAACAAACGTGGAACTGCCAATAGGGCCTGGACTGACCAAGGAACAACGCCAGCGGGTGTTATGTATACTACACCAATTTTCGGGCGCATTCACATCTCAGCAAGGGAAACATCAGACGACACGACCCACAATAAAGCACTGAGGATCATCCGCCAATTAGCCAATGTTCATATAGAGTGTTGCCAGCTGAAAGACGGATAATTCAGGAGGAAGTGGAGAAGATGTTGCGAGATGACATTATTCAACCTTCGGAGAGACCTTGCTCGTCTCCGGTGGTCCTCGTAAAGAAGGACGGCACGTGGCCATTCTGTGTCGACTATTGGCGGTTGAACATAATGACAAAGAAAGATGTCTACCCATGCCCGCGCATTGATGACACCTTAGACTGCGTGAAAGGAGCAACATAGTTCTCAACTACGGACTGACAAAGCTGACAGGGAGAAGACGGCTTTTATTACACCTGACGGCCTCAATGAATTTAAAGTAATGCCATTTGGATTATGTAATGCTCTGGCCACATTCGAACGCATGATGGACAACTTGCTTCGAGACCTTAAGTGGACAACGTGTCTTTGCTATTTAGATGACTTTGTTGTTTTCTCGAAAACATTTCAAGAACATCTGAGTCACCTGTCAACTGTGTTGAAGTGTGTTCAGACTGCAGGACTCCGCCTCAATCTAAAGAAGTGCCTCTTCACCGCCAAAGAGATAAAAATCCTGGGGCACCTAGTCAACGGAGATGGTGTCCGTCCTGATCCAGATAAAGTAAGTGCAGTCACAGAATTTCCAACTCCTCAGCACATTTGTGATGTGAGAAGTTTTCTCGGCCTGTGCTCATACTACCGACGTTTCATAAAAGGATTTTGTAACAAGACACGTCCATTACAAGAACTTCTGCAGGGAGACACCAAGTTTTATTGGGATGAGACAAAAGAAAGAGCTTTCCGGGCACTGAAGCAGGCTCTAACTTCCACATCAGTGCTACCCTTGTACGACAAGAATGCGGAAACGGAACTTCACACAGACGCCAGTGGTTATGGGATTGGTGCAGTGCTTGTACAAGTTCAGGAAAGTGTTGAAAAGGTGATAGCCTATGCATCAAGAGTACTCTCAAAGTCCAAGATAAACTACTTTACAACAGAAATAGAATGTGTCACAGTTATCTGGGCTATCAACAAATTCCAGCCGTATTTATTCGGCAAACCATTCACTATCGTGACAGACCACTATTCTTTGTGTTGGTTGACTAACTTGAAGGATCCATCAGGTCAACTAGCAAGATGGGCACTAAGACACAAAGAGTACAATGTCACAGTGGTATTCAAGAACAGCCGCAAACACAAGGATGCCGACTGCCTTTCGAGGAATCCATTAGTGGAAGACAACAGCATGAACAAAATTTCAGCCCTCACTGAATTAGATGATGTTACAGCTGAACAGAGGGAAGATCCAGCACTATTAAAAACGATAGAGGCCTTGGAGAAAGGAGAACTGACCAATGGAGAGTTCCAACTTATTAACGGAACATTGTATAAGTGCAACTACGATCCACTGGGCCCCAAATGGCTGCTGATCGTTCCAGCTCATCTCCAGCCAGCTATTCTCAAATATTTCCACGATGCTCCAATATTCGGTCATCTGGGATTCATAAAGACCCTAGACAGAATCAGACGCAGGTATTACTGGAAAGGTCTCTACCGATCTGTCAAGCACTATGTGAGTCACTGTAAAGAGTGCCAGCGACATAAGCATGTGCCGAAATTACCTCCAGGGCATCTCGTACCGATTCCGCTGGCAACAGCTCCATTCCACCGAGTTGGGATCGATCTTTTAGGGAGGTTCCCAAAGTCAACAACCGGTAACCGATGGATAATAGTCTGCACTGACTACCTTACACGCTACGCTGTCACCAAACCTGTGCTGACTGCAGAAGCTCCAGAGATCGCAAAATTCCTTGAAGACATTATTTTGAAGCATGGAGCACCACATGTCATGATATCTGATTGTGAAAAAGTATTCCAGTCAATACTAGTATCAGAGGTAATGTCACAGTGCGACATTGTCCACAGAATGACAACTGCATACCATCCTCAGACAAATGGTCTTATGGAATGTTTTAACAAGACGTTAGCTGATATGCTGTCGATGTTGAGTGGAAGGATTGGGATACAATTCTGCCAGTCATGACATTTGCTTACAATACCGCAAGACAAGACACCACAGGCTTCACGCCATTTTTCCTGCTCCATGGCCGTGAAGCTGAGTCGACAATGGATACGCTGTTCCCTATCCAACCAGACGACAGTCAGGATGACTATGTTAAACAGCTCATCACCAGGGTCGAAGAAGCAAGACAGCTGGCTCGCATACGGACACTGAACACCCAGGAGAAGGACCGTCAGCGGTAAAACGACAAGCACCAACCTGTTGTGTACAGCCCAGGAGATCTTGTATGGATTTTTACCCCTGTACGGAAGGTTGGACTGTCAGAAAAGTTATTGAAGCGATACTTTGGTCCATATCGTGTCATACGCCGCGTATCAGACATCACATACGAAGATGAGGATTATGAGCCGTCGTCGAAATGACAAAAGCGAAGAGACATTGTTCACGTCCTGCGCATGAAGCCTTACTACGATCCTGAAGAGCAGGTAGATGACAATGACTTCTTGTTCAAGAATGCTAAGGACGATAATGTTACCGATGATGCCACGACAGGAATGTCTATCGTCGATAAACATGGAGAAGGGAAAGATTCCTTGAACTGCCATACAGAGGACCTATGACAAGGTCAAGATCCACGACATGGCAGCTAGCTCCACAGGGTCGCTGTTTTTCCAGGAGAGGGAGCAATGCCGCGAGAGACCACGTACACCGACTGCCGGCGTAGCGCAGGGGATAGCGTCACGGACTGCGGTGCTGAAGGTTGCTGGTTCAATCCCGCCCACCGGCAAAAATTTATTTCTTTGTAATTAACAATTCCAGAAGTTTCTTATGTTCACTTGTAAATTCTACTTGTTTCTATGTTAACTGTTCTTCCAATTTCTGGTAAATTCTGTCCTTGTATAAATAGCAGAGCACTCTGCCAGAGAGGCAGTCAGTGCTGCGTGTATGTTGAGTTCATAATAAACGTGCTTTGAGTATAAGTGCTGTGTTCAGTTGCCTTCGAAGTCAAGCCTGCTCCCATTTCAACGTGACAATATGTAAAGTTCTTATGCATGAAATCACTTTCTTCATTCAGAAGTTTGTCAGGTTTTTTTTCTCAGTATACATATATTACAAGTTCCTCAAGAAAGTTTTCATTTAAACTTTTTGGAGCCCTATGTAGCACCTCTAGTTCACCTATAATGCTGATCTCATGTTTTCTGTCTCTTATATGTGGTCTAAACACTGACCAGTTGCTGCTGCTACAACATTGGTCTTTGTTTCACACTTCAAAATTGTGTCCAGTCTGCCCTCTATAATATTTACCACAGCTAGCACAGTTGGTGTTGGATAATGAGTATAAAAGAAACACTAAAAACAGATGTTGAGATACGAATGAACAATATACATACAATGATTATTGTATGATAAAGACAAAGTGCAGTGAAAATGATAAGAAGAAGAATGTAAACTGTGGTCTGAAGTAAATACTAAAAATGAAAGTGAAAACCAGTATCTTGCCCAAATAAATAATTTTGTGTGGCAGAAGGCTTGGTACAAGTCTTTCAACTGGATTCCTCTTCGTCGCACGGAAATGGGCATGTGGTCTGGAATGTCACATTACAGATCACGTGGCTACTCACATCGGAGGTTCGAGTCCTTTCTCAGGAATAGGAGTGCATGTTGTCTTTAATGTTAGTTTATGTAGTTTGTAACTCTAAGGACCAATGACCACAGAACTTTGGTCCTTTAGGATTACAAACATTTGAACATTTCTTTGATGCCACTTCAGTACTGTGCTCATCACTAACCTACTGCAGTTATCCAACCAGCGAAAGTAGACATACAGTTAAACTCCAAAGCAAAGTTTTTACTCTCTTTTCATCATTGACCTTAAAGTTGAACACTGCATTATAAAGGCCAATGAACATATTCTGCCAGTAGAACACGCGACAGTCCTTGTAACAAGACAATGTGTGTTACTCCTTGTTAAATTCTCAGACTAGCATACAAAGCTCTATTTGATGGTCGTTGTTGATAGCTGCATGCAAGAACATTCATTAGTTATGGCCATTTCAGTGTTTTATAGAAGTGCAAAGTGGTATGTATGAATAAATTTGATAAATTTCACACTTTTGCATAAATGCAAAGTGTAATAAAATACTTTTTTTTCAAAATTTAGATTCTGCAAATTATTTGACACTTTTCTAGGCTCTGTTGAACAAATTATGATACAAAAAAATCATCTGGGCTTTAAAAATAGGAAAAAAATGTATGTAATAAAGGGCTAACATGGAATCCGAACCATGTTTCATTTCTGGTGACAAAGTTGAAAATCTGTACTGGACCTGCATTTCCCAATTCGGGCTAGCAGTCGCCTTTACCAATTAGGCTATCCAAGCACACTGCCTTTCCAACCCAAATTCTCATCATCCAGCCCCCTTCCCATTGATTCCTCTCACTTGCAGCCTATCCTGGATTCCTGCAAGGGATCAAGCTTTTGAATGGGTCCACATTGAACTTGTCATTGCCTGTTGTAGGCATATTTACAATTATTGATTGGTGTCTGTTCTTTTCAGACATGTCTCAAAGAACAGACACCATTAGTTAACAGTAACAGCAGTAAATTTACAACACCATATCAATAATTGTAAATATTCCCACAACAAGCGATGACAATTTCAATCCGGATGCATTCAAACACTCAATCCCTTGCGGAAATCCAGTATAGGCTGCAAGCAAGAGAAATCAATGGTCAGAGGGCTATAAGTTAAGAATTTGGGTTGGAAGGGAAGCATGCCTGTATCCCCTGATTAATTAAGGTGACTGCTGTCCCAAAGTGGGAAATCCGGGTTCAATTACCAGTCCAGCACAAATTTTCACCTTTTGTTGAATTTATTTCAACCCTCTGAAACAGTGAAAATGTTTAAATATTTTTATTTTAACAATAATCTGCATCATTAATTTTCTTGGTGACCATACAAGTGTAGCACTACAAGCTTCAAAAGACAGTTTCTGATTTTAATACTCATTTTATCAAGGAGTGTCAAGACGATAAATGCAAATCTGTAGAAGAATGTATAACTGGGGGTAAAATATATGCCCCAGGTAGGAAAAGATGATGTTTGGAGACAAGAAAGGCAGCTGTATGAATATCAATAACTCTGATGGAAAATCAGTACTGAACAGAAAAGGAAAAGCTGTGAGGTGGAAAGAAAAATTAGAGGGACTCCACAAGGAAAATGAAATTGCAGGCAGTACTGCAGAAATGGAACAGGAAGTAGATCAACATGGGATATGAGATGCTATACTGAAAGAAGAATTTCAAGAAGCACTTAATGATATGAATCAAAACAAGGCTCCTCAAGTAGACAACATTTCCTCAGAGCTACTGAAATCTCTGGGAAAGCCAGCCATGACAAAACTATTCCACCTAGTGCACAAGATGTATCCAAAGGTGTGAAAATTACAGAAATATCAGTTTAACAAGCCACGGTTGCAAAATTCTAACACAGATTATTTACAGAAGAATGGAAAAACTTCTAAAAGACAATCTCGTGGAAGAAACTTGAGGTAATACTCACATCTTCTTCTTATTCGTATCAGAGATATCATAAAATACCTACAAATTAATTTTAAAAAATTATGCAGACGTAAAGAAAGGCTCCTACACATTCTTAGCCCAGAAGAGGGCTACATCAATAGAGTTTGGTTGTCCTGACATTAACTCCTCAAAGGTACATGTGAGGGACTGAGCAGCCAGTTATACATATGGGTAGTTGTTTGAACGGCTCTACAGTCACAGAGGGTGGAATCATTTTGATAGTCCCATTTGCTTAGGTTTACTTTAGACCTTGCTATGCCACTGTGTAATCGGTTCAAAGACTTCCACACTGTCCAGCTTTTGTTGTGCCCAGCAGCTAAGGCTTCAGAGGGTTCCATCCACGGGTGACTTTCCGCATCTTTCCAGTATTCTAGCGTTGTTCTGTAGTCACTCTCCTTCTCAGTTGATGTGAAAAAACTGTTTCTAGATTTAAGCCTCTGTGCTGCCAGCTCCATCAGATGGAGTGGGTACCACTCGGAGACTATAGATTTTTCTCTCTCTTTATATGCACCTGTTCTCTTCGAATTGCTGGAGGTTCAATACCAGCAAGATGATAGATTTTATTTACAGGGGTTGGCTGCAAACATCCTGTAACTATTCTGGCAGATTCATTGAGGGTGACATCAACTTGTTTGGCGTGTGCCGACCTGCACCAAACTGGGCTAGTGTATTTGCCAGCAGTGTAGACTACAGATGGAGCTGACATTCTTACAACCTTTGGTCTCACATAACAACATATCTTAGAAGAAATATTAAGGAAAGGCAAACCTACATTTCTACCTTTTGTAGATTTTGAAGCTATAAAGGGTGAAATATAAAGAACAGAAGGTTATTTACAACTTGTACAGAAATCAGATATCAGTTATATGAGTCAAAGGGCATGAAACAGAAATGGTTAGAAAGGGCCTAAGACTCAGTTGTAGCCTTTCCCAAATATTATTCTATCTTCACATTGAGCAATTTGTGAAGGAAGGCAAGGACATATCTGTAAATGGAATTAAAGTTCCAGGAGAAGAAATAAAAACTTATGGATTTGCTGATGACATTGTAATTCTGTAAGAGCCAAGAAAGGACCTGGAAGAGCAATTGAAATGAATGGGCAGTGTACTGAAAGGAGGATATGCAATGAAAATTAACAAGATCAAAACAAAGAGTAATGGAAAGTAGCATAATGAAATCAAGTGATGAGGGAATTGGATTAGGAAATGAGGCAATATAGGTGATACAAGAGTTTGTTATTCAGGCAGTAGAATAATTTTCAATAATTGAAATACAGATGAAATAAAAAGCAAAATGGCAATGGGAATAAAAGTGTTACCACAGAAGAGAAATTCGTTAACATCAAATATCAATTTAAGTGTTAGGAAGTCTTTTCTGAAGACATTGTGTGGAGTAAAGCTTTGTACAGGAGTGAAATGTTGATGATAAATAGTGAGACCAAAAAAAAAAAAAAAAAAAAAAAATGTATAGAAGCTTTTGAAATCTGGTGCTACAGAATAATGCCAAAGATTAGGTGGGTAGACCACGTAACTAATAAGATGTTGCTGAACAGATTTGGGTAAAAAAGAAATATTCTACAATCCTTGACTAAATAAAGAGAATAATTGGTAGGAGACTTTCTGAGACAAAGGAATCTTCAGTTTTGTATTGGAGGGAAATGTGTGGGTAAAATCTGCAAAGGGAGATCGAGAGACGATTACAGTAAACATGTTCAAATGGTTTTGGGTAGCTGTTCTTATGTGGAAATGAAGAGGCTTGCACTGAATAGATTAGTACGAGAGTTGCATCAAACCAGTCTCAGACTTAAGACCACAACAACAGCAAATTTTCCTAATCATCATCATCATCAGAGTTAGAACTTTAGCTCAACTGATGATATAATTAATCAATGTTAGGATCAATGGTATCAGAGACTCCACTTCGACTACTGCTGACCATGTAAAAATTCTCAACACAATCTTGAGCTTCATGTAATTTGTTGACTATGAACTTTCTGTAAATACCACCTCCAGGAAAATATACACCACCACTCAGTTAAAAAGGCTAATGGCTCTCCACCTCCTGCAAGCCCTTTAATTGTAAGAACACATGACATAGTTCTGAAATTAAGACTCATCTAAATTAAGAAAAACAAACCTATGTTTATAGCTTTTGTAGATTAGGAGAAAACTTTTGACCATGGAGGTAAAAGGAGGGGAGATTTCACTATGGGCATCTGCTGTACTGTTGTTTGAAGCCGGTTGGCAGCCATGTTTATTTGTTCAAAAGACAGTTAGGCCCGAATTGACCTAATTACCTTCAACTTATTTGTGCTGTCAAAATGGTTAGTACAACCATAAACAACACACATAGACATTATCAGCCACAAATCTTTGACAACTCTACACAGCAGCTCAGCAGAAAACTAATGTTTCAAACAAACTATAATGGTGGAGCTAGCTTCAGTCAGCTTCAATCATGGCTTCAAGTTTGTAATGTCATGCCCCCTCTCCTCTTTTCACCTCCAGGTAAAATGGACAGAATGAAAAACTGTATGTAACTTTCATAGAAACCAAAAGTTAATAAGGTGTATCCAAAAAGTAAGTTTCCCATTTTTCACTCTTTTTTCAACTAAGACAATTTAATTGTATGAAAAACTTCATTGGCAAAGAGGTACGGCA
The DNA here is from genome assembly GCA_026315105.1 of Locusta migratoria. NCBI lineage: Eukaryota > Metazoa > Arthropoda > Insecta > Orthoptera > Acrididae > Locusta > Locusta migratoria. Next base: position 45,362,755 of record CM048747.1, read on the forward strand.
ATGTTTGCACTATTTTTCAACACTCGCCACACGACAGCAAATTTTATTATGTCTGGGAGTAACATGGTTACATGAATTGGACAAGCAATCATTCTCCAAGAGAAAAGAGCTTTTTCTTAAGATGTGCATCTTGTATGAAAAAAAGGTACCTACATTTTAATCAGGTAAGAGAAAAACAAAACCATAACCAACAGTTGTTTATACTTGACATGTGCTTCAGAGCCTGAACTTCATCTTCAGGGTGTCTACAAGTCATATATCTGGTTTTTTAGTTTGTCACTACAGCTTGTATAATTTCCTATGAGATAGGAAAAAGTAAATAGCTTCAGTTTTCTTATTATTCTATATTATTAATTGAAAGTTTAGTCACAGACGCAACTTGATACAAAACAGACAAGATCTACAGCAATATTCCTTCACAGTTACCACCCCATTTTTTGAGCTAGAACACACTAAATTGAAACTGTAATGATTTTATGCACCACCAAAAACAAACAAAGGCCCACAAGTCATCTGAGTACAGAGTAGATAACTGTCATCAAAAGTAAATAAGCAATGTGAAACAGCTTATCAATCAGTATGAACGTCAAATACAAAAACTGCAAATATGGAGAAGCAAATGGCTGAACAAATATACATCATGAATTTCAGCTTAAATACCAATGTAAAATAATAGAATCAAGTCATATCACATGTGAGATCTTTTAGTAATACCCAATTTCACTTTAAATTTTGACAGTCATGAAATGACATTGACTAATCCACTATTTAGATATACCCAAGTGTATACATTATTATTTCTAATCAAGCCAGAGAATTAAAAATACTCATAAATCTGAAATAGCCTATGTGATATAAAGTATCTGGACACCGCCAAAAGCAAATGTTTTTCATATTAGGTACATTGTGCTGCCACCTACTGCCATGTGCTCGATATCAGTGAACTCAGAAGTCATTAGACACTGTGAGAGAGCAGAATGGGGTGCTCTATAGAACTCAACAACTTTGAATATGGTCAGGTGTCACTTTAAAAGAAGCCTGTACATGAGATTTCCACACTCCTTAACATTCCCAGGGCCACTCTCTTTCTAATGTGATAGTGAAGGGACACATAAAACACAAAAGCATTCAGGCTGACCTTGTCTGTTGACTGACAGACCACTGACAGTTGAAGAGGGTCATATGGTGGAATAGGTAGGCATCTATCCAGACCACCACATGATAATTTCAAATTGCAACAGGATCCACTCCAAATACTATGACAGTTAGGTGGGAGGTGCAAAAACTTGGATTTCACGGTCGAGCAGTTGTCCATAAGTCATGCAGGTCAATGCCAATGAAGCCTCACATATACACTGGATGATTGAACAATGGGAAACTGTTGTGTTGAGTGACAAATCATGGTACACAATGTGGCGACTCCATGGCAGGGTGTGGCTATGGCGAAATCTCAGTGAATGTCATCTGCCAGCAAGTGTAGTGCCAACAGTAAAATTCAGAGGCAGTGGTTTTACGGTTTGGTTGCATTTTTCATGAAGAGGGCTTTCACACCTTGTTGTTTAGTGTAGCACTATCACAACACAGACCTACATAGATGTTTTAATCCCCTTTTTCCTTCCCACTGTTGAAGAGAAATTCATGAGTGATGATTACATCTTTCAACATGATCGAGCACCTGTTCATAATGTATGGCCTGTGGCGGAGTGGTTACACAACAATAACATTCCTGTAATGGACTGGCCTGCACAAAGCTTTACTTGAATCGTATAGAAAAACTTTGGGATGTTTTTGAATGCCAACTTCGTGCCAGGCCTCACTGACCTACATCAATACCTCTCCTCAGTGCAACACTCAGTGAAAAATGAGTTGCCATTCCCCAAGAAACCGTCCAGCACCTGATTGAAAGTATGCCTTCAAGTGAGGAAAGCTGTCATCTAGGCTAAGGATGGGCCAACACCATATTGAATTCTAGCATTACCGGTGGAAGGCGCCACGAACTTGTAAGACACTTTCAGTTAGATGTCCACATACTTTTGATCACATAGTGTACAGAAATGTTAGGAGCAGTTTTTTTTTTATTAATATTCATCAAGTTATTATGATAAATGTGATATTCATTGTTACTTCTCCTATTTAAGTACATTTTAGGTAATGAGAAATACAGTAAACTTCCATTCATCCAAATTGACATTACCTGAAATGGGCTTTATCTGAACAAATTTTTCCAATTTCTGCGAATCACATTGGTGCTGTCCTATGCATGGCATAGCTACACTTTTGGCTAGCTAGACTGACACTTCACATGTATTAATTTGTCTTTGCTTGGAACCATGCATTTGTGGGTGTTTTCTGGCAGTCTACTACAAAGGATCAGTGCACTGGTCTGTGTCATCAATTCGTACGAATGTCAGTTGAAGTTTTAGTGTGTTTCTTGTTCATATTGTGTGGCTTCATGCCACTGTCATCTATTGGAACACCTTGGAAGTACAGCACATTTACAAGGAGCATACGTGGACAAGAAGAAAAAATTCCCAGATTTCCAGGGTAAAAAGTAAAAGGCCAATATTGGGTCAGATGTAAACAGACGTGAGAAAGTTGTTTTTTACTTCAGTTTTGTAAATGAAATTTGCGTATATTTCAGTTTTTTCTTGATGACAAAGATGCTGTAATTTATGAGAAGATCTTTTATCTTTACTTTGTTTTGTAAAATGCTTACTTTGCAGTTTTGTAAGAATAGGTTGTGATTTTCATGTATGTTGTTAGGCTGTAACCCAATACAACAGCTTTAATTACTTGTCAAATATATTTTGCCGTTTTCTTTGACTGTGTCAAGAGCCAGTTAGCAGGCACAAAAAACTCACTCATAAGCGCGGCCATTGCTCAGGAGTGGCACAGCAAGCAGCTCATAGCTCGAGCACAGGTGCTTGCGAGTGAGGCAAACTCGGTTAGACTGGTAGTTGAAGAGAAATCGGCCAAGTGTGGTGTACTGTCTCTAATGTGTCATACAAAAAGACACAATAATAATAAACATTATAAACTGTGTGCTATAAAAGAAAACTCTTGGGAAAATATTCCTTCTGTGTAAAAATGAGCCAATGACTGAATGGTCACGAATAATGGCAGAGATTTAAAAAAAAAAAAAAAAAAAAAAAAAAAAAAAAAAAAAAAAAAATAGGAACCATACTGGTACACTGGATAACGGAAAATGGCAATCTTTTGTCTGATTGTCAACTAGTACTTTTGTCGACCTGCTCAGGGCTCCAAAAGAAATGCACACTATTTTTTTTTTAAGTACAGTTTTTATTCTACATGTTTGAAAGCTTTACAGTGTGTAGATACATCATTTAGGAACAATATTTTCATTTCTCCACATAATCCCCATCCGTCTCAACTACCTTACAGCATCTTGGAACCAGTATGAGGCCTGCTGCTGCGAGGACAAGCCTCAATATTGCCATGCCCGCTTTCATGACGTAACCTGCTTGCCAACTAACTGTACTGCGAATGACAGCAGCATCTCCATACACCTTTTTCAACCTCTTGTGGATGTTTCCCACTGTCTCATTTTCACATCACAGGAATTCAATGACAGCATGTTGCTTCTGATGAACGTGAAGTGTAGCAGCCATCTTGAAGATATGCTGTGATGGTGCCGCTCATGGGAACAGGTTGAACTAAGTTTGAAAACAAGTGGGAAGAATGTATCTACACACTGTAAAACTTTCAAACATGCAGAATGAAAACTATATTTAAAAAAAAAAAAAAAAAAAAATAGTGTGCATTTCTTTTGGAGTGACCCTCGTATTTAGTTTTACAAGGAAATATATTTAGCTTCATTTACATATTTTTATTAATATATAATGTATCCTTTACTGTATATTAGGAAGATTTCATTATTTGCTGATGTGATTATTTTTAATTCTCTGTCGCTGAATGCCACTGATACATTTGCACATAACACATTCGCTGTGGTCACCAGTGTGGGCCGCTAACGCTCCAGGCGGACGCCTATAAGCGCACTTGCGCTGAGAGCTGAAATCATACCCCTCAGAAACCTGTAATATTGAAAGCGAATAGAATGTCTGCACAAGAGGTGGTGCTAGATATAGAAATACAAGTACACTTTAGCTGCATGCTGATTATGTAATAAATGCTGTAAGCTATCTCACACTTATAAATGTCATATGCATTTATAGCAAACAATTCTAACAATGCCTGTGATTTATTGCAAACTGGAAAGAAAATGAAATGCAAACAAGTGATAAATCTGCTTCATTGAGAAAGAATTAGTCTGAAAACACCAAAAAGGTTACCAAAAGGAGGAAAAGAAACAGGTCTCATCTGCAGTGTGGTGCTATGGAAACAAATAAGTTTGCAATGTGTATAGACAATGTTTTTATAGCAAACCACTAAAGACAAAAATGCACGACAGCAGACAGGAAAATGTTACATGATATTTTATGGTGTCTTACACTAACACGAGTGCACAGCCAAACAAACTAAACAGAGCTCAGCGTGAACACACCACTTATAAGCACTGCCATGTTGATCGCAGAAATGCTTATAAACGCCGACAGCACTGGCATTTTGATCGTGGAAATGCTTATAAGCATCAGTTGCAGCGAACATGTTAAATAGGACTACAAGAACTGCTAACATCTAAAGAACAATAATTCATTGCTTGCCTTTTATAAATTCTAAACATCACAAGGAGAACTGCAAAATCATTTAGAACTACAATAGGAACATCTTATGTATGATGTGTGTGTTTGCATACAAATCTACAGCTTTATATTAATTTTGAAGAAATTCTGAGAAACGATCGTAACTATGCTGGGATTCGAACCTGGGACCTTTGCCTTTTGTGGTTAAGTGCTGTACGGTCTGAGCTATCCTGTCACGTTTCATGGACTGTTGTCACAACTGTACTTCTGCCAGTACCTTGCTTCCTACTTTCCAATCTTCATGGAAGTTCTCCTGTGATCTAGAAAAAGAGACGATACAGCAGAGACATGGCTTAGCCACAGACTAGGGGATGTTTTCAGAATGAAATTTTCACTCTGGAGCAAAGTGTACGCTGATATGAAAAGGCAAAGGTCCCTGGTTCGAATCCCAGTTCCGGCACACAATTTTAATCTGCCAGGAAATTTCATTCTGGATTTCTAGTAATGTTTGTAAACGTGAAAAATATCAAGGCACAAGCTTAAGAAACTGAATTTCACTGTAGGTCCTCCTTTAAATTACTGGTTAAGTCAATTTGAAGGTTGGAAATGCAAATGGCATACCACCTCTAACAGGTCCATGTTTGGTAAAGCACTATTGTATTCAAACAATATTCTGGTTGATAACTGGTTTACTTAATTTTGAACTACATTAGATGGTTTTCTGTAAAACATGTTTGGAGATCTCTTTAATGATTCATTGTGTGTAATGGAATATCAAATTATTTGTTCTGAAAAGACAGTTCTCCACTTGGGCTAAGAAAGAAACAACAAAATGTGTCTGTAATGATAGTCTGACCCATCACTTCGACTTTATTTCTGTCACAAAGTATCTAATATTCGTGTCAATGACAGTAACATACCTAAAGAACATTATATAGACCTTCTTGCCCTGCATAATGTGTAGTTAAATGTTTACCTTTCATTAGTTAATTATCTATGACCAGTGTCTGTCTGTGTTTCGTGGGAGGAAAAGCAGTCTTCTTTTGGCAAAGATTTACGTACTGGAGAGTGTAATTTGTATGTTCAATGTTCTGAAAATCTAGCATTAATTGTGTTATAAACCTTAGATTTAATATGCTCACAGTAAAGAACTCATTAAAACTGTGTGCAGGTTCCAAATTGTCATGACATGGTAGAAAAAAGAAAAATAAAGCCAGATAACGAAATGTAGCTCTGCTCACCACAATATCATCAATACACTAGAGCAGAAGCCTCTATAGTAAATGTAGTCTTTAATAACAGGCTCTTTAATAAACTTTCATTCAGTGGAGCTGATGCCTTGTCAGAAAATTGCACAATCTGCGAAGGTGTCACTAATTAGGCCTAAATGATCTTGTGATAATGAGGTGGTTTACAACATGTTAGCAAAAATCTGACAGACATGATTTATATCCACTATTAAATAAAAATCATACCTTTTGCAAATGTTTGGTAAAGGAAGAGAAGGAAGAAGGATAGGAAAGAAAGGATTGACAGTGGCCGAATTTGGGCATTGATATTAAGCAATGGCCACAAGTGAAAATGTGAGTCGTATTGTGAATCGAACCTGGGTCTCCCGCTTCGGGCCAGCAGTCGCCTTAATCACTTGGCCACCTGTGCTCGCCTCCCGTCCATATCAAATTCCCACATGTCGCACGCTATGTTTGTAGCGTCCCCTTTGTCCATGCCCTCTTACACTCGCCATTACAGATTCCCGTGCAAAGTCAGACGTATGACTGCATCTGCGGTGAAATAACTGAAGCTAACGCCACCGTTGCGTTTAAATACTTATTGTATTGATGTGGTGTCTGTGCTTTTGGACGTCCGAAAGAACAGACACCACACCAATACAATAAGTATTTAAATGCGACATTGGCGTTAGCTTCAGTTATTTCACCACAGATGCGGTCATACGTCCGACCTTGCACGGGAATCCATAATGGCGAGTGTAAGAGGGCATGGACGAAGGGGACGCTACAAACATAGCGTGCAACATGTGGGAATTTGAGACGGACGGGTGGTGAGCACAGATGGCCAAGTGGTTAAGGCGACCCGGGTTCGATTCCCGGTCCAGCTCACATTCTCACTTGTCGCCATTGCTTAATATCAATGCCCAAATGCGGCCACTGTCTATCCTTTCTTTCCTATCCTTCTTCCTTCCCTTCCTTTACCAAACATTTGCAAATGCTATTTGGCTGCAAAGCAGGTGTGGTGCCTGTTGTTTCGGATGTCCAAAAGAACAGACACCACACCAATACAAAAATCATACCTTTTCTATGAAGTCCTAAACAGATGAAGTGACCACTAAAAGTAAACACTGTTGAGGAAATTTAGAAGGCAGTAATTTGAAGCCAACTGCAGAATGATTCTGCTGCCACCATGAAAAATGCCAAGAAAGTAAGGGCAGTTGCACTCTCAGTTCAATAGAGGTCAAGCAAATCAAATAAGACAAAAGTTAGTAGAGATTCGTGCATCTATGAAAAGAGCAATGTGCGATGCATACAATAACTTTCACTGTCAAAACTTGGCAAAAGGTCTTGCCGAGAACATGAAAAAACTTCTGGTCCTATGTAACATCAGTAACTGGATCAAAGGTCTCAATCCAGTCACTCGTCGATCATTCTGGGGTGGCGATAGAAGACGGCAAAATGGAAGCTGGTTTTAAATTTACCATTCAAGAAATAATTCATGCACGAGGACCATGCAAAATATCTTCATTTGATGGTTGCACTAACTCCCAAATGGAGGACATAGTAATAGGCATAGCTGGTGTAGAGAAGTAGTTGAGAGAGTTGAAAACAAGTTGCTAGGTCCAGATGGGGTACCAAACTGGTTCTACAGAGTACTCAGTGGCATTTATCGCAAATCTTTGATACGCGCAAAGTACCAAGTGACTGGAAAATGGTACAGGTAACTCACATGTATAAGAAAGGCAAAAGAACAGACCCACGAAATTACAGACCTACACCATTAACAGCAATTTGCTGTAAAATTCCTGAACATATCATCATTTCTAATATGGTAAATTTCTTTGAGATGGAAAAGCTTCTGTCCATGCATCAGCATGGCTTTAGGGAGCATTGATCATGTCAAACCAAGCTTGCCCTTTTCTCTCATGACATCTTGCATGTTATGGATGAAAGGCAACAGGCAGAATGCACATTTATCGATTTTCAATAGGCGTTTGACATGGTCCTGCACTACAGACTGCTAACAAAGGTAGGAGCTTATAGAGTAGGTACTCAAATATCTGAGTGACTCAAAGACTATTTTAAGTAATAGAACCCAGTATGTTGTCCTTGAAGGCGAGTGTCCATCAGAGACTAGGGTATCATCAGAAGTGCTCCAGGGAAGTGTGACAGGACGCTCTTATTTTCTATCTACATAAATGATTAGACGGACAGAGTGAGCAGCAATCTGCAGCTGTTTGTTGATGATGCTGTGGTGTACAGAAAGGCGTCGTATGACTAGTAGGATGACTTGGACCAAATTTCTAGGTGATGTGAGGAATGGCAACTAGCACTAAATGTAGAAAAATGTAAGGTAATGCAAATGAGTGGAAGAAATAATTCCGTAATGTTCAAATACATCATTAGTTGTGTGCTGCTTGACAGAGTTGCACCAATTAAACACCTAGGCATAACGCTGCACAGCGATATGACGTGGAATGAGCATATAAAGACAGTCATGGGGATTGCAAATGGCTGACTTTAGTTTATTGGGAGAATTTTGGGAGGGTGTGATTTGTCTGTATAGGAGACTGCTTATCAAACACTTGTATGATCCCACCTTGCTCCAGTGTTTGGGATCCTGACCAGATTGGTTTAAAGGAGGACATAGAGGCAGTTCAGAGGTGGGCGACTAGGTTGTAGCTAGTAGTGTGAGTATTATTGAAATGCTTTGGGAAATCAAATGGGAGTCACTGGAGAGAAGCCAGAAGGTGACGTTATTTTCGAGAAGCAATACTGAAGAAATGTAGAGGGCCAGAATTTCAGGTGGACTGCAGAACGATTCTACTGTTGCCAACCTATATTTCGTGTAGAGACCACAAAGATAGGGTGAGAGAGATTAGGGTTCATACGGATGCAAACAAGCATTTGTTTTTCACTCATTCTATATGGGAATTGAACAGGAAGCAAGTAGCTAGTAGTGGTACTGAGTACCCTCCGCCATGCACATTTGGGTGGTTTACAGAGTATGTATGTAGATGCGTTCAGCAGATGTTTGTAAGCTATGCGCTGGATGTTTTGTCGTAATTTGCACTTTTTCCCCAAGTAAAGTTTTATTTTCATGTTATTCTCTTATATATATTTGTTTGCTGCAGTATTATTAAAGTTCTCACTGGCCAAAATTACAATGCACTATGCAGCATGCCGTAACCCTGTCAAAACCGACAATGGGAGTATGGTACCAAACACTTTCCAACTATTGTCAGACAAAGCTGAGCTTTTAACAGTGTACAAATGTTTGTAAATCTATCAGACCAAACTGTATGGTCATCAGTCCGTAGCTTACAAACTACTTAAACCTAGGTAAACTAACCTAAGGACAACACACACACCCATGCCCCAGGGAGGACTCGAACCTCTATGGCGAGCAACCGCACGCTCCACAGAGGACGCTGTAGACCGCTCGGCTACCCCACCACGGCAACAGTGTACATACAAAACACTATTGTTTTACCGCATGGGCTTGGTTAGGGCAAGGTAGGGGGATAGATGTATTGAATGTTTTCATTCAATGGCTGCCACACCCTTGTTTCAAAAGTCAAAAGCTTTGTCTAACGCACCTCCAATGTTGTTAATTTGTGTGACTGTGTATTCTCAACTTAACATTTTGTGTGCCCATCACATGCTTTAGAATGTATAGAGATAAAAATGTCCACAAACTGAAAATGAAATAGTTAAGTGTTGTTAAAAAAATTGTTGGACACGACTAGGGGCAAGCTATGTAAAAAGAATGGATCTTGTTGGTCAGAAGCTTGGTGCTTTGCAGAGAATTTATGCTGGTGATCCACCTGTGAAAGTTGCTGCAGATTTGAACATCAGTAGAATACCTATTGAAAGACAAATCGATCAGGGATTGAAAAACTTGTGTTCCATTCAAGTGACAGGCAGTACAGCAAAATCTCGAAAAACAATGTGCATATCCTCAGTTAGAAGAGGCATTATTTTAGTGGCACGAACAAATAAGAGCCAAATATGTGCCAGTTTCAGGTCCTCTACTTCGTCAAAAAGTGATGACTTTTTATGAGCTGATTGAAGGAAAGGAGCAATAATACCTCAAAAGTGGCTGGCTGGTTTGGTTCAAGATATGGCTTGGCAGTTTTTTTCAATTGCCATCAGCGGTGAATCATTATTGAGGGATGATGTCGGTATAATTATCCAGGGATGATGCCGCTGTCACTGACTTTAAGAAGAAACTACACACAGTCATCGAAAAAGGAAGTTATACTGGCAGTCAACTTTACAACTGAAATTAAACCAGATTGAATTAGAAAATGTTGTCACAAAAATCCTCACTTCTAAACAAGAAAAAACGGCATCCTGATATACAATAAGCAGAGTTAGTGATCTCACATGTCATAAATGCCACTGACAATCACAAACTGCGCCTTACGCTTATTGGCGAATCCAAAAAACCAAGAGCATTTAGACGGCAACCAGCTGATAAACCTTTCCCATTGTAACAAATTATGTATTGTTGGCATTCACAGCTGTAGGACGAGACGTATCACCGTATTACACATTTTGGTAAGATTTCAGAAAAAGTGGATCACAATTAAACAAGAACAAAACATTGTAACAAATTATGTATTGTTGGCATCCACAGCTGTAGGACGAGACATATCACCATATTCCATATTTTGGTAAGATTTCAGAAAAAGTGGATCACAATTAAACAAGAAAAATGTAAAACCAGGTTTTATCATACATTATAATCTAGGAACGAAATATAGGCACAAAGAAACTTATATAGATAATAGTTAAATACTGGTGGGATGTACTGCATAAGGTGTGATAACTATCCCCAGAGATACATTGGACAAACAGGCAGAAGTTTCTGCACAAGATTTAACGAAAACATGAATCTTGCTAACTCTAAGTCTGCCTTAAGCAAACATCTACAGGAATAGGGGCACTCCATTACAAATGTGCAAAATAATCTAAATTTCTCCACAGGGAAAGAAAGGGACATAATAATTCAATCTCTTCCAGAATATTAAGGTTAAGATGCAAGAAGCGTTTCCCAATATACATACACAGTAGACAACCTGAGCTGTGCCATCGCTACATCTTAGCAAATTCTGATTGCTTAAATAATAATACACAAGTCATGCACCCATAGAGAACCTACTTAAGCAGTATTCAAATTTAAAAAAAAAAAAAATGGTAATGTAGGATATAATTCTTATTCCATCATCTTATTGCCAAACTAAAACTAGTTTTCAAAAAATCTATCTTTTATTACAATATTATAGAAAAAGCGGCTGCTTGTGTAACGATGTGATTTCATTCCAACCTTAACACATTCGCTGTGGACACCGGTGCGGGCTACTAACACCCTAGGCAGTCGCCTGTAAGCGCGCACATGCTGAGAGCTGAAATCGTACCCCTGCAAAACCTGTACATTTATGTTATGTACGTACGTAATATTGACAGCGAATACAATGTCTGCGGAAGAGGTGGTGCTAGATATAGCTGCGTGCCGATAATGTGATAAATGCTACATGCTGTCTGACACTCATAAGTGTGATATGCATTAATTGCAAACAACTCTAACAACGCCTCTAACACAGACGACTAAAGACGAAAACACATAAGTGCTGACAAGAAAACGTTATGTGATATTTCGTTGGTGGCTTGTACTAACACGAGTGCACAGCCGAACAAACTAAACTGAGTACTCAGCTAGCAAACGCACCGCTTATAAGCATTACCCGCTCTAGCTTGTTGATCACGGAAACACTTATAAGCATCGGCAGTAACTGCATGTTGATCGCGGCCTTGCTTAAGAGCGTCAGCCGCAGCGAACATGTTAAAAACAATTTTTGTTATACATAAAGACGTAACTCAGCCTTCTCTGCTACAGTACTTGTTTCAAAGCGCAAACCACCTCAAGCTCAATTTGATTTTCGCGCATGTGCACTTCTAACATACCAGCTCAGTCACGAGAACCTCACAGTTAACGACCGGCGGGCTCAGTGCAATGCCAGCAGTAAGTAGGCTTAATTGTCTCTTATTTAGCATTCCCACAGTGTTTCAATTCAGGCAATCCAATTTATTCGACATGTTATGGAACGGGACTTGCGCTATATTTTTCACATCACTGACAGAGAATGTTGGGTCGTCTAGAAACACTGAGAAAAATATGAAATAATTTGTGAGAACTTTTCACCTAGTTTCCTTACCCATAGCCCAAATGTAAATTAACATAACATGATTGTTATGGGCATTGTTCTTATTTGTATACAGATAACCTTGATGATGTGGCTCTAATGCCAAAAACTAGTTGGTTCAATAAATGAGTACAATACAGCTGAAGTGGTTTCCATTCAATATGTCTTTCCCATTGTGGTACATGAATCAGTCTAAGAACAGATGAATGGTGTCATCTTCAAATAGTGGTTCCAAGCAGAGTTTTTCACAACTGTATTAAAATACATGTATGACAATGGACTTTCTCAAAAAGGGTTACTTCTTGTGGACAATGCTCCTTCTCACCCAGATGTTCTACAATATGGATATATCAAAGTTGTGTTTCTCCCAGCAAACATCACATCTTTATGTCAACTGATGAACCAAGGTGTATTTGAGGAGATGAAACAAACATTATAGACACAAACTGGTGGACTACTTAATCGGTGCAATTGATGCTGAAGAAGTCTTTGTGTAAGCTTTGAAAAAAAAAAAAAAAAAAAAAAAAAAAAAATCTATGTTTTAAGTGTCTTTATTGGATTGCTGAATCTTGGAATCTAATTCCTCCAATTTCTCTTATTAGGTCTTGGAAAAAAATAATAATGAACCTAGTGACTATGACAACACAAGGGAGTTAAAATGAGAATATATATAACGATTTGAAGGAAAACAGGAGAGGGTAAGGAATAAAGGAGTGTAGGTATCCAAAGGTACGCGATCTCATGGAAAAGCAAACTGGTATCACTGGCAGTGGTGTAGGGACGACTTCATATAGAAGTTACAAAATATTATGGTGATGTGTGTGGTGCACCACCTGACAGTAAGGAGGAACATAATATTTAAATGGTCTACAGTTTCCTTCTTATTTCGAAATCAGATAAACTGAAAACTTGATTAACCCATATTGTCAGTTCGGTCCCTGCTGAATTACATTAAAAAATCTGCTGCTTAAACCAAATTCCATATAATTCGTACTACAAACTAAAATCTGGTCCCCCCACATTAGATATTCCATATTTTCTTCTCCGTTTAAATCGAATACGTGCTGCATACTAAGGTATGTCCCATTATACATACATTTTCTCAGAAAGTTACTGTATTGTAATATCGCAACAGTGGCCGAATAGCTTGCATGCTACTCATGTGTCACTTCCACAGTGTGGGTCCTCCACACAAAAACACTGGAAAATGCAGCACCCAACATTTAACATGGCACATTGTAGCACTCTGCCACTGAAAACAGGTGCAGCTGTTACTGTGAGCAGCTGTGACGGTGTTCATGTATGCAGCGACCCGGTCCATGGCTGGTCAGCAGCGCCCACTGAGTGGAGTCGTATGAACACGGCTCTGTGGAAAGGGGCCAAATGACGCCAGGGCGGGGGTGTCAACAGATCGCACACAGTGCATGACAAGCGGCATGTTTGTTTGTTTGTGGACAGTGAAGGTGTTTTTCCTTTTTGCTTCATCACTTGCAATAAAAAATTCCACTGAAACAGAAGCACCCTCACAATGCTTTGATGCTAAAACAAAAGCAGCAAATTCTGTATATAGTCCACCGAGGAGAGAAGACTAAAACACAGGTTGCAGAACACTTTCTGGTTCCGAAGTATACTCTCTCATTGATAATAGGTTCTGGATGATAGAGGTAAGTCTGTGTGAGTGTGTGTTTTGTCCTCAGAATACAATTTTACTTGAGGCCCATAAAGTGAACTCAACAGGCTTATATTATTACAAAAAAACCGTTAATCCAAACTTCGTTAAACCAAATTGGCTACTTTTTGGTCCCTTGAAATTTGATTGAATGAGGGTTTACTGTATTATTATAAGATTTATTTATACTACGGCACATGGCACCATGTGCCTCTTTGTTATAAGAATGTGGTATGGTTTCAAAATAGGCCTGCGTAAATCTGATCCCTTTTCTTTAATTTTAGTCTATATGAATGAAAGTATGTGCAAGTATTATGATGGGTGCGTGAGGTTTGTCAATTGAGAGGTAAAACCTCTGCCAAGCAGTATTGTACCATATTGTGTCACAGTTAAACTAAATGAGCTATTGAAAGAGGAACAGCACATCTTATCAATAAAGCCTAAAATTACACAGAATTTCTGAGTCAGCCTGAGGCTTACAGAAGTATAACAGCGAAAGAAAAATTTGTACTATTCGTACAACCTACGTTGATACATGGCAAATGATCATAAAAGGGAAATGTATTTATGGTTTCTCCCATCAGCCACCATGCCGAGTATCAACTTAGTTTGCGCGCCCGATACAAAAGAACTGTAGAAAGTGCCATCTATTGACAATCTGTTTGAGTAACATGAACGACAGCTCTTGCAGTTGTTTAGATTTTTTATTCTTTATGCAAGCCAAAGACCTTATTTGATGCATTTAACATTTTAAATGTTTGTTGAGCTTATGGGACTTAACTACGGGGTCATCAGTCCCGAAACTTACAAACTACTTATGAACTAGCTTATACTAAAGATGGTACAAACATCCATGGCTAAGGGGGGATTCAAACCTCTGATGGGGAATGGCCTCGCACATCGTAGCATAGTGCCTCAATGCACTCTGCCACTCCGCTGCGGCTATTTGAGGCAAGCATAGTTTATCACACGATTTCAGTCATACACGTCAATGTAACGACGACATATACACAAATAATTTAATTTAAAAAACAGGCATGACAGCTCTTCCAGGTGTTTAGATTCTTTATGCAAGTGTAGTTTATTATGAGTTTTCTGTTACACACATCAATACCTGATTTTTAGATGTGTAAATGAACTGAATTTTGTAAAATAAACAAGTTTTCAAAAAATAAAATAAATATGATAAAGTCAATATCTGATGTTTACGTGCTTCACAATTAATCACAATGTATTTAATTATATAAATTTTCTTACATTTGTACTTGCATCTGCCTCTTCACCATTACTATTTTAGCTGTCTGCGACTGATCCGGATAGAGTGTGAATTATTCACACGGCAACTAGTATAACTTATTGTACACTCACTCTCCTGGAAAAGCTGCAGTATAATAAACCAATATGATTTCAACCAAAACACCCTTGCTAGGAATAGTTCATTATTAAGTATTCTCGCTACTTAAATGCAAAATCCTATCAATACCTCAGTATGCTAGCTGAGTCAACAAACTACTTTGTATACAGAAGATATTCATACTACAAACATAATAATCATAAGAAGGAGGTGCAATGTTTTGAAGCACCACAGCCGCAAACATGCACTTTGAAGCAGTTATGAAGTTATATGAATTTTCATTAATTCCATAAATGCTTAATTGATGAGTTGAGTTCGCAGGAGACGATAGGAGTTTACAAAACACATTTTCATAAGGTTGAAGAACAAAGATTTTTGCAGGTAATGCGGCCAATTTCTTGTTGTATGCACAAAACTTCTCTGATTGCATTATTTTCTGATAGCCACACACATTCATTTTCATGTAGACTTAGTTGGATGGTGTTGGAACTGGTCTCATGCCTGAAGGTATATAATGTGGTACTTTGAATTACATGTCTCTGAGAGTTGATCTCTGACAAAGCCTGTAAACTGGACAGCAAGGGAAATGATGGTTTTCGAGTTCTCAGAAGAAATAGTAATATAAATTATAATATTAAATATGAACAAAGCTCTAAAGAGAGAATTAAAGAGAGGCTATGTCTGGCTCACTGTAACAATTTAGAATAAATTATTGAACTACTACATACAGCAATTTTGAATATGTATAGATGGATGAAAAGGAAGTAAATGAAAAAAATAATTTTTATAAACATGTACATATCTTGAAAGAATAGTAGATGTCCACCGAACGACACTAGTACCAAATGAATTTATTGTTACCATTGTTACAGACTTTGCATAAAATGTTCAAATGTCTGTAAATCTATCAGACCAAACTGCATGGTCATCACTCCATAGCTTACAAACTACTTAAACCTAGATAAACTAACCTAAGGACACACACACACACACACACACACACACACACACACACACACACACACACACACACCATGCCCCAGGGAGGACTCAAACCTCCATGGTGAGAAACCGTGCGCTCCGCAGCGAGGTGCTCAGAAGTTTGACGAGAAGACCACCGAACTTTTTAGGCATGTCCTGACCTCTACGTATTTTCTTTTCAATGGCGAATACTACGAACAAACGGAGGGAGTCACCATGGGTAGCCCACTCTCCCCTGTGGTCACAAATTTGTACATGGAGAATTTAAGGGAGGAAGCCCTGGCAACACCTGAATGGAAACCTACATGCTTTTTCCGTTACATGGACGACACTTTCGTCATCTGGCCACATGGTATGGATAAACTCCTTGACTTCCTTACACATCTGAACTCCATACACCCCAACATCAAATTCACTATGGAGACTGAAACGGAGGGTAAATTGCCGTTTCTTGATGTCTTGGTCAAGAGAAGAGCTGATGGCACCCTGGGTCATGGTGTGTATCGGAAGACAACACACACTGATCTGTATTTAGACGCAGACAGCTGGCACCACCCTTCACAGAGGAATGGTGGACTTAAAACTCTAGTACATAGGGCGCGCACTATCTCCAACACAGAGAGTCTACCCGAGGAATTGGAACACCCAAGAACTGTATTCCGAAAAAATGGGTACCCAGAGTGGCAGATTCAGCGGGCTCTCCACCTAACCACTATAGCACAACCTGTGGAGATGGATGAAAACACGAAGGAGGATGTAGGCACTGTGTACATTCCATATACCAGCGCACTCTCGGGGAAGGTCGCCCACATTTTAAAGAAACACCAGGTTGGAACTGTCTTTTGTCCTCCGAATAAAATTCATGCACTGGTGGGGAGCGCTAAAGATGATCTCAGTTTGAGGAAGGCCAGCATGTACCAGATTCTGTGTCAGTGTGGCAAGTCATATATTGGACAGACGATGCGTACTGTCGAGAATCAATGTGTTGAACACCAGAGGACCACACACGATTGATGTATTCGAGAAAGTGCCCGTTGGACACTATAGACTGGCAGTAAACCCGTGGATATTTTGATTATCAAATACGCCGGGAGAAACTTAAGAATCACATTCATCATCATACTCATTTTTGTAATGTTTCTTTCAAAATTTTTTAATTTCTGTAAAATTATCATCACACACAGCAAAAACAGAAGAAAATAACATAATTTTTGTGAATTTATTGAAGAAGCTACCATGTTGTGAAGATGGAAACTTTGAAGATGTTGAAGACTGGATGTAAAACAACTTTTTGATTTGACTGAGGAGGAAATCATCCAAATTGCAACCAATCAGAAAGCAGCAGATGTCTCTTATGACAAAGCAGACAAAAAGATTCCTCACACTTCTTGTTTGTTTACAACACTGGAGATATATTGTCAAAACAAAACGCACCCCTGAGCTGGCACCCCTCGCCTGGAATGTCATCGCATACTCTTCGCAGAGAAGAACATAAGAAAAGAATAAAAACAGTGCATAGGACATTGCTTTGTTGTGACCTCAATATCTTAGGTTCAAATCCTGGTCACGGCAATCAATGTTTGCAGTATTTCTATGCCTTGCTGTTGCTGCTCCAGATAAATGTGAACAAATATTGATAATCACAGTTCTGACTTGGTTTTTCACGTTTCCGGAGGTCAAATTTCGTACAACAGCTTGATCAGCACGAGGTAATGGCATCTCTTAGAAAATTGGGATGATGCGTGAGAAGTTTAGTTGAAAGGGGCACTTCTTTACGATGTGATGGATAAGCAGGCAGTCACAGTAGAAACAGACTTTTAATAATAAAAAAACTAGAACTTACACGTCCATAACATTAAAGTAAAAAACCTTTGCGTTCATTTGAGTAATCTCTAGATTTGTTTCATAATTTTGTAGTATATTTTTTATTCAAAAGAGTCAGTTATAAAATTAAAACTCCTGATTTTTCCTGCTGCCAAATAAGGCAAATTTTTCTCCAAGAACAAAAAAATTAATGAGTTTTGTTATTTAGCCTTTAAAAACTTTTGAGTATTTGAACATACTTTGGCATCTTTTTTAACACATCAAAAACATGTAGGCTTATTCACAATAATGATAATAACATTCTAAGTATGCCTGTTTTACTATCATATTTCATGTTATTGATGCAATTTGGGGTGTTTCACATGTGTACACAGGGGACTTGGGTTTATCAAAATGTTAATTACCTGAACCAGCATCCATCCCAATCATTTTGCACAAATGGAAGTTTACTGTATTTAAGAAGGTTCAAATGGCAATAAACGACAAGATATGTTTCAGCTTGTTTTATAGGATATTATTAAAATTGATTAAAACCAATTTTTGCAAATTTAATAATATGATACTTTTAATAAACCCAACAATGCAGGGCACTGTTTAGAATTGTGTATAAAGGCCCCCCAACCCACCCCACCCCCGCAGAGGCCATAGGGACATAGTTACTATGCTCGTCAGCATGTTCACTTTTTTTTAAATGTTCAAATGTTTATAAACCTATGGGACCAAACTACAGTGGTCATCAGTCCCTAGACTTACAAACTACTTACACTAACTTATGCTAAGGGCAACACACACACCCATGACTGAGGGAGAACTCAAACCTCCTATGGCAAGCAGATGTGCAGTTTGCAACAAGGTGGCTTAGAGCGCTCGGCCATTGCACAGCAGTGTTGACTTTTCATTGTTGTTAAAATGTTTGTAGAGCTTATGGCACATAACTACATGGTCATCAGTCCCTAAACTTACAAACTACTTCTGAATATTGTTGAAATGAGATAGAATGGCTGGCCAGTACTTACCATTGTGCTGTACCGCCGATAGTAACACAAAATGAAAAAACAGAAAAAAAGGGGACAAAGGGACAAGCTTTCGGAACAGAGTTCCTTCGTCAGGTGGGAGAGAAGGGAAGAATAAAGGATGGGAACAGAAGGGAAAGGTGGTTCACGACCTAGGTCATGAAGGTGGTGTTTCGGGAGTGTGGACGTCAGAGATACTGCATACATGCAGTACCTCTGACGTCCACACTCCCGAAACACCACCTTCATGACCTAGGTCGTGAACCACCTTTCCCTTCTGTTCCCATCCTTTATTCTTCCCTTCTCTCCCACCTGACGAAGGAACTCTGTTCCGAAAGCTTGTCCCTTTGTCCCCTTTTTTTCTGTTTTTTCATTTTGTGTTACTATCGGCGGTACAGCACAATGGTAAGTACTGGCCAGCCATTCTATCTCATTTCAACAATATTTATTATCTCTGAGGAGAATTTTCATCATTAATCGAAAACTACTTATGAACTAACTAATACTAAGGACAGTACAAATATCCATGGCCAAAGGGGGATTCGAACCCCCGACTGCAATGGTCGTGCAGAACGTGACTGGCATGCCGCAGACCGCTCAACCACCGCGGGCGGCTTTTCATTGTTGACAGTGATTATTGTACAAATGTTATCTTGCCAGTTTATTCAAAGTTTTGTATTACACCACTGATTCAACTTACCTGGTGTTGCTGTGTATAATTTCAAACCAATAGCTACACATTAATTGAATCCAGCTGTGTGTATTTAAAGTAATCCAGAGGTTGTTGCATTATTGCAATTCCAGATCCTGAGTTACCAGAAATTACTCCAATCCAGAAATAAACAAGGTAATGCTTTAAATGCACCATTAGAAGCACACTGGAGAATTGTGAACTTTTATGGCCAAATCTAAGTCAAGCAGTTACTTTGCAAACTTAAGGCCAATACAAAACCATATAGGATGGAAAGCTCTCAGTCCATATGTAGCTGTACACCTACCTTCTCTTCCAAGCTAATAAATGGACGTACCACAGTCAAATTGATTTTTTCCTTTCTTTTCTTCAATAATGGTTCAAATATTTGACCAATAATATTGTTTTTAACGTATTTTGTATTTTGATTAACACTTCCTTTTTTTAAAATTTAATAAACTCATCTGTTTGCATGTCATTCATTTTCAGCAATGTGAGATCTCATTTGTGCAAGAACTCATTTGTACCTTCACCTACTTAGACAATACTAGGAATAGTATTTAATGTGGCTGTACGATACTGACTATCAGATATGAGAATGCATTCATGGGTGTAAGAGAAAAGGTAAATAAAATGTAAAGTATATAAAAACATAAGAAATGAAGTTTTATATAACAAACAAGAACAGTAGAAGTTTACGTTTAAATCAACAAATGAATTTAAACTGTGTATAATCACCGACATGGAATGTTCTTGTTGTTACAGTGAAATGAGGAAGGAATAGCACATTATATTTGTATGTATATATACATATATAGACAATACAATTCATTTAATATTTGTGAATCTTATTTTCTGACTGTTTAAAAGTGATAACATTTTAACTGTTACTTACAGAATAAACATCTTTACTTTTTCTAAATGCAGCACTGTGGTGCACATTAACAACAGTTTTGCAACAATCTTCCAGGAATGGCTATTTTTAAAAAATGGAACAAAAGTTTCAGATAATATGGTCTTCTGAGGTTGAATCTCTTACTTGACAATTACATATGCCAAAACTGGAAACATCTATTTTATTCTTTACATTACAGCAAAATATGTTTTAGTTTGTTTGTATGTGTGTGTGTGTGTGTGTGTGTGTGTGTGTGTGTGTGTGTCAAAACTGATATTAACTAACAGACTTATTTTAGTGTTACTTAATTCAGTTTATTTAGTGTACAAATTTCCAAACAAAAAGAAAAAAAGAAAAAAAAAAAAAAAAAAAAAAAAACTTAAAAATGACAACTTGCATACACAGAAGGTATTATATTCATATTTACATTTCACGTACCCACCATCCACTTTACAGTATACATATATTTGTAAACTACGTAACTGCCATATGAAAATGTTCAGTTTCATAATATGAGTTGCATAACTGCACTTGAGGATGGATTCCAAAGAGATGACAATATGAATATAACTATTTCACATCAGTGAATTCTTGTTATTCCATTGCTGAACTAGCTGAAGAGCTGTTCTGTGGCTCTCTCCAGATCCCAGTTGTATGATGATAAGGCTACCCGTGCCTGATGATCTTCTATTCCCATATCAGTGAGCCGTCGTATTTTCAAATCAAAATCTGAATTCCTATGAGGACCTAGCAAAATAACAGGTAAAAATTAAAAGTCATAAAAATGGAATTTTTCACTTACATATAGGTGTATCGTCTTATATTCAAGACATATCAACTTCTCATCTCTGGTTTTACAATTCCTGTTTAACCTTTCTTCCTTGCCAAACAGGGTATACTTATTACATTGAATATTGTAATTACTTTTTTTTTTATTAATACAAACACATTGACTACAGATTGGCAGAATGCCAGTGGTAGAGTTTATGCTTGGTCCACACACATATGTCACGCATTCTGCAACAGCCAATGAGCATTCAGTATTGTTCTGAATGCTATTCTGTAACTGCTGGAAGCATTGCCAAAATTAAATTTGATTGCAGTGACTTTTTCATGTGGATTTTATTCCATCTTTTGCAAGTTGTCATTTCCAATGGTATTGGCCCTCAAAAAATTCTACCTAAGCAAGCAAGAGCCATTATTTGCAAGCTATAAGGTTTCTTCAAGGGCAAAACACATATATGCATGTATTTCAACTATCACTTTAAACTGAAAAAGATGCTTTTTCCCATTTTTGTCTAGACATGCATCCTACCATCATTCATGGATCAAAATATAGTCACCAGAAAAATGATGCACCAAGCTGCATGTAGGCACAACATACAGACCGTTCAGTTAAGAATATTTATCCAAGTTATTAAAAAAGCAACATTACACAGTTTTTATACAAACTAATAGCATAATAAGGATAAATAATTTCCTGGGAAGGGCTGCCACAGCTTAAGAACATTTTGAATGAAATTATATCACTCACCACTCCCCTAAACATAACATTAACTTAATAATGGGAAAGTCCAGGTTAGAATTGATAATATAGTAATAAGGACAGTTTACAACTCACCGGAAAGACGTGGCGATGAGCTGCGACAGGCAGATACAAAAGACACACACATACAACACTTTCAGCTATCGGCCATGGCCTCCTTCAGAAAATAGAACACTCACACAATTACACAGGCACACAACACAGTCATACAACCATTACCTCCAGCTGCCGCACTTAGAATCAGGCTCTGCGGTGAGTAAATCGGGACAGGATGGGAGGGAAGAGGGGTTAGTAAGGTTACATCATGATGGTGGGGATGGATACCGCACGGCCTAGATGGGAATAACAAGATGCAGCTCAGGAATGGAATGGGGAGACGGGTGGGAGGAGAAAAATTGACTAAAATAGAATAAAAAATAAAAATAAAATGCACACACACACACACACACACACACACACACACACACACACACACACACACAGAGAGAGAGAGAGAGAGAGAGAGAGAGAGAGAGAGAGAGAGAGAGAGAGAGAGAGAGAGAGGCACACACTTGGTGCCGATCTGTTTAACGGTTCGGCTTAAAAAGTAGGAACACGTTGCAGCCAGACAGACAGACATCCAAAAATCACTTATATTTTTGCAAATATCTCTGAAACTATACGAGATATGAAATAAACATAACAGAGTAAAGTTGTAGAGAATTTTCTCCTCTACAATTTTCGTTTCAGATGAACAGTTAAGCCATTATTTGCATTTAAATTTCGAGCTGTCAGAAGACGATCGCAAAGGCCCACTTTTAGTGTTACTACCGTAACCTAAAGTGGGCCAAAAGGAAATTTATCATAGGTTGAGGCATGGATGATTTTGGGATCAGAGAATGTATTGTAGGATTAACTCCCATCTATACAGTTCAGAAAAGCTGGTGGTGGATGGAAGGATCCAGTTAGCATGGGTTGTAAAACAGCCATCAAAATCTAGTGTGTTGTTGTCAGTTGCATGCTGTGCCACGAAGTTGCACCCCCTGGTTTGGCATAGATATCTTTGTGGTCTGAACTCATAGTGAAGAAACCCTTCTGAACTTCCTTCACAACCTTAACTCCTTCTCCAACCTAAAATTACCTGGTCCTTTGGTCCTTCTCTAAAACTCAAGCCACCTTCCTTGATGTTGACCTTCACTTTGCCGAGTCCCACATCCACACCTCAGTCCACATTAAACCCACAAAAAAAGGAACAGTACCTCCACTTTGACAGCTGCCATTCCTTCCATATTAAAAGATCCCTTCCTTACAGCCTAGGCATCCATGGAAACCGTATCTGCTGCAGTAACGAATCCCTCACCACCCACAACAACAATCTACCGAATTTTTTCCTCTCCCGCAATTACCCTACAGACCTATCCACAAGCAGATCTACAGAGCAGTCCAAACCTCCCCATCCAACAACAATGTTCCTAACCCCAGACCATCCAGAAGCATCCCCTTAGTCACCCCGTACCATCCTGGCCTGGAATGCCTCAACAACCTGCTCCGACAGGTCTATGACTTTCTCAAGTCATGCCCTGAGATGAGATCATCACTCCAAACTGTTCTTCTCACAACACCCAGAGTAGCCTTCTGCGGTCCTCCCAACCTCCGCAACATCCTCATCTAACCTTACAACATCCCAAAACCACCCTCCCTATCTAATGGTTCCTATCCCTGCAACCGCTCCCGCTGCAAAACCTGTCCAATGCATCCGCTCACTACCACATACTCCAGCCCCACCACATGAATAACCTACCCTGTTCAAGGCAGGACCACATGAGAGACAACACATGTCATATCAACTGACATGTGTCCACTGTGCAGCCTTTTATGTTGGTATGACTACCAACAAATTAGCTGAGCAGATGAATGGTCATGTGTTACACCACACATGCCATTTGGATTTGGATACTGCCAACTAACACCAATCCCTCATACCTACGGAGGTGGGAACTTGCCCTCCAACATATCCTCTCCCCCCCCCCCCCGCCTAAATCCGCTAACCCCTCCCCCTCCTCCATCCTCAACTCATCTATCCATTATCCCTTCCATACCCCCCCCCTCTCTCTCTCTCTCTCTCTCTCTCTCTCTCTCTCTCTCTCTCTCTCTCTCTCTCTCTCTGTGTGTGTGTGTGTGTGTGTGTGTGTGTGTGTTTGTTTGTTTCTCCATCTTTCCCTGTTAATCAAAGACGTTTTAGAAACCCCCCCCCCCCCCCGGCATCATTCAGTTCGCTCATCTTTTCTTTTCTTTACTGCTTGATCTTTCCTCTCTGGTTATATGTATATATATCCTCTTTGGCATTGCTCCTAGAGTAGAAATATCTCTGGAGTGAGCATTCAGATGCGCAGAACACATTTTGTGTTGTTAACATCTATTGCCGTTGTCATGTGATCTCGGAACGACGTATGTTTGTCTGTAAGGGGAATGACCTAAAGAGTGACGGTTCGATAACAGTGATTTATGTGAATGCTACTTTTTGGCAGCTGGGACATTTAGTTGTGATTTGACACTGTGTAAATAAGAAGTTTGCAAATTCGCAGCTTATTCTTTCAAAACTTTACCAATTACGATTTCTCCCATTTCTGCAAATTCTATGATGAATCAAATCACCTCCTATGCTACTTCTAGGTGACTCTCATTCTCACGTAGCAACTGGCAGTCACTGGCAAATATATATGCTAACTGTTAATTCTGGGTAAAATTTTATTTACAACCTTGGCGGCGTAGTGTGCCAATATTGGCAATGACCATGTAATGATCTTTGAATACTCAATCACTTAGAATAATTGGGAGTAATTTTTCGTGTTGCCCATGAAATAAATAACTAATGATGTTCCTGTTCTTTGATCAACAGATTCTTGTATGTACTCATGTGTGGCCAGCAAATTTATTATCCTCGTAAAGTTAACATTTTGTTGCCAACTTTACCACACTAAGTGGCCGAGGCCATAAGTAAAATTTATCAGTATCTCTGTTCAGGTAAACTGTGTCAGTGTCAGTGATATGTTCTTGCCTGTAAAGTATGAAAATTGAAAATTGTAACGGTATATTGTTAAAGTCATTAAGCGATTTGAAAGGTTGAAAAGTTCATTCTCTTGTCAAAGTCATTCCATATTTTGCAGTTTTCTATCGTTATTGATAAGGCATGGATTATTTACTTTACAGCTGCTAATATACAAATGAAAGAAGTGCTACAAAGGAATCATCGAGTTAAAAATTTACATGTGAATGGCAGTACTGAAAAAAAAAATCAGTTTTATGAATGGTCTACTGTTACACATTTGGTAATGTGTGTCCGACTTTGTCACGAACGTAGGCTATGCTATACATCAATATGATCAATCTCTTGTTAAAAACTTGATTCGACATTCAGATTCGTTGTCTTCAGAAATTCTCAAATGAGTTATCCCATTTCAACGTCATATAATGCAACACAAGCAAAATTCCAGGGTGTTTCAAAATGACTTGATAGTAAACCTTGGCCATCAATAGGTCTGGAAAAATTACAGATGGAATTGAAACTTCCTGGCAGATTAAAATTGTGTGCCGGTTCCGGCACACAATTTTAATATGCCAGGAAGTTTCATATCGGCGCACACTCCACTGCAGAGTGAAGTTTAATTCTGGATACAGATGGAATTGATTCGACATTACATTTTTCAGTTTTTAGTGGATTGTTTCCCCCCCCCCCTCTCTTTTCTTTTGGAAGCTGTCACGTAAATTCGCTTGCTGGTAACACTATTTACATTGTGCATTCTATGTGCAGTCCCTCAGTAATTAACAGATGAAATCTCAAGTCAGAAAATCAAACAAACAGGCTACAAAAATATTTCTGTTAACACATATGACAACATATGTAATTCACCTCTGTTATTATGAATAAGCAAATGGATCACCTGCAACATAACCTTTGAACTTAAGCAAAAGGCTAATTCACAATGGCCATCACGTTAAGTTGTACTTTACGTCACGTCAACTTGCGTAGCTCTGTACCAACTAATGTAAGTGAAGCTATAACTACTACCCACGATAAAATATTTTGAGTGTAGTTTCAGATCTGAGAAAATAACTACGATGAAATTATTTAATGACCATAGTAAAGGTTGTGATGGTCGTGATCTTAATCAGTTGTATGTGGGAAAGTAAAAGGTAAAGCAGTCAACAATCCGAAGATTGGTTTGAACACCACAGTGCTTTACTAGTCATGGTCCTGTTTGGAGGTGGTATGCCGTTGCCTTCCTCCGACCTTCGAACTGACTTACCCAGTCAGTTATAGGGGGACCTATAGTTTAATGTGGGTTCCGAACCACCGTGCTACTCGGTATTTTTCACATGAGCAATACTTCCAGAGGTGAAAGAAGTGGAAAGTGTCAGATAAAAATCCTAGGACCTGGCTGGGATTGAACCCGCGACCTTTGGATTGATAGTCTGGCACTCTACCACTGTGCAACCGAGGCGCACTTGTGGGAAAGTACTGAGAATGAAAACATCATTTCAGGTTATCGACATGAATTTTCTAGCGAAACCATGGACCAATATTCAAACACATAAACCAAAACACAGCTTTGTTCACCTCAGTGAGTTTTCATTTTGAGATATCTGAGATGCCGACATTGCTTCTGGAACAAAAACTCAACGCAAAAAAATACAATTCGTAATGTTACATTTGCAAATCACAGTAATAAATTGAAAAATAAGAAACAACAAAAGCACAAAATCAACTACAGAGCGAGTGGAAATAAATTTCCATGTCACCAGAAGACGATTTTGTTAAAACTTTGCTACCGAGAAACCCCTACATGACTTGACATGATACTTAGTGTGAATTAACAAATGGCGGCGTCCCCAGATAATTCCGTGATAATTCCAGTTTAATGTTGGGAACATGCGCAGAATGCAATGCTCATTCCAGAGATATTTCTACTCTATGGCGTGGCTCAGTACTACTACATAGTATCTCTGACTTCCACAAACCTCTAACACCATCCTCATGACCTAGGCCGCGAATTACCTTTCCCTTCCTTTCCAATTCCTGTTTTCTTCTTTTTCTTCCTTCTCTCCACCTGAAGAAGGAACTCAGTCCCGAAAGCTTGTTATTTTCCTCCTTTTTTCTGTGTGTTACTATTGGTAGTACAGCAAAAAGGAAAGTACTGGCCAGCCAATATATTTATTTTTATTAGATTTTATTTTATTTTTCCCCCACACCCACCTCCTCAATCCATTATTAAGCTGCATCTCATTACTCCCATCTAGGCCTTGCTGTACCCATCTCCAACACTGTGATGCAACCTTCCTATCCCCTCTCCCTTTCCCCCCTCTATTTACACACCGCGGAGCATGATTTGAAGTGTGGCAGCCGGAGGTGACAGTTGTATGCCTGTGTTGTGTGCCTGTGTGGTTGTGTGAATTTTCTATTTTCTGAAGAAAACCATGGCTCATAGCTGAAAGTGTTGTATGTGTGTGGCTTTTGTGTGACTGTTGCAGCTCGTTGCCACATCTTTGCGGTGAGTTGTAAACTGTCCTCATTACTTTATTATTAATGCCAACCTGGACTTTCCATTATTAAATAATATTATCTTCTGACATTTATATAATCCCATATCTCATGAAGTCTGTTGTAATTAGAAATAATTTTGAGTCACACAAGTAGTTGCACAATCATAGGTAAATATTTTGCCAACCTTCCAGAACTGTACTTTTAGGGATGGAATCTAGTCTCAAAACAAAGAGTGCACTGACGTGTAAGATTGTGTTGAAAAATAAGTGTATTTCTGACACAGGAAACACTATTTTACACTAAAAGCATAGACTTTTTCTCACTTGCTTCCTAGGTTTGTGAAAACAGAATATATGAATTCATACACTTATGTTGCTACATCACAACAGTATCACATAATGACATAAGTCAAACTGCCTCAGGAACATAAAAGACAAACTCAAACAAACAGAATAACATTTCACTCCATTCCATGATGGTGGTGGTGGTGGCGGCTGGTGCAGCAACAGTTTTGAATATTAAAAAATGCTCAGTCTCTGTTGCAGTACACTGCAACAGAGACTGAGCATTTTTTAACAAACAGAATAACTTTGGGCCATTAGCCATAGTCACTTCACTACCAGATTAACCAGAGAGATTACAGAAGACGCATGGAATTATGTCACTTGATTCTGATGTGACATTAGGACAATACAATCCTTTTTTTTTTTTAAGAATTATTTTTCCCGATGAAAGAAAAGTCGCAAATCAAGGAAAGTTGAGTATCATAAATATGTATTATTGTGCTACTGAGAATCTGCACTGCCTGAGGAAGGTTGAACATCATAGACAGTGGACATTTAGTGTGAGACTATTGGAGACTGTATTTGGTCCTTACTTCATTGAAGAAACTGTAATATGCAAAATTTCATACTGAAGTTCTACCAGCTCTCCTAGAGGGAGTACCACCTGAAATATGTATGTGGCACCAGCAGGGTGCCCGAGTCACGACTATCTTGTAGCTAGGAAGGTACTTACCCAGATCTTTCCTGGTCAATGGATAGGCTATGAGGGTCTTATCAGATGGCCTGCACATTGACCTGCTTTGATGCTACAGGGCCTTTTTCTCTGGGGTAAGCTCAAACATGAAGTCTACTCACAATTTCCGATAACCTGACAGGATTTAAAACATTGCATTGTTGCAGCATGTGCAACAATATTTAAAAAAAAAAAAGCAACCTTGGTCTGTCCAAAGGCCTTGCACCAGCGACTACAAATGTTTATTGCAGCAGATGGTGGACATTTCAAACATTTTATGACATGAATGCAGTTTCATGCATGTGGTTATGACCACTTTCTTTGTCTTTGTTGGTGATTTTGTAATTTTACAATGCAAAAGTGTATCTCAAAATTAAACTTGTATGATTCTTTTATTTGTTCATGTAAAGCTGTTACTTAAAAATTATTCTATCTTAATTTCCTATTTCATAAATCCATTCACTTTGTGACATTCACCTTTCTTTCGAGGCTCTGGCAAAAACAAAAGCATAACTGTTACCACAGTTAACTGGAGAATCATCCCTAGATGCCATGTACTTTGCCTTCTGATTGATGTGTCTTCCAACCATATGTAGCAAAGAGTGATTAGTATTTTTTAAATTAAACTTTTCTCCAGTATTATAGAATTGTATGAGGCTCTTAGCTATGTCAAGCTGGAGTGCCCCATCAACTGGACTTGACAGTTATGTATGACTTGTACTTAAGACAATTGGTTTGATGTTCAAAACTGATAAATCCTGGTTAAGATTGCAATGGGTGAAATTCCGTTGAATTTGTCTCTTTAAGGTCTTCAAAACTAGCATTAGAAACTATTACAGTTTCATTTTTCATAAAGACTTTCTTACAATTCATCTGGGTGAAAACAGAATTACAATATCTTAAACGGTTGCAGAAATATATGAAGTGAACAGCTTAGTTGGATCATCCTGCATATAGTCAGAAATAGGTGAACCTACAATTTTTATATAAATAGTTCCTTATTTATGTCATTACAATTTTGGAGCATAAATTCTGAGATCCTAGGCTGCTGCTGCTGCTGCTAATAAACAGTTCTCATTATTACCTCCAGCATAAATGAATGTCCAATGTCGAGCTGTTTGTCTAAACATATCCTGATTTTCTTTGAACTGCTTTGCTACAACAGCATCTTGAGGATCATCTGGTTCAGCCGCAGCAAGTAGAGCTTGAAGTGACAACAGAACTGTTCTCAGTGTCATTGCAGCAGCCCTGAAACACAAATGCTGGATAGCCACAAAGAATAATAAATATGCAAAAAACAGTTAAATTGGAAACACAGCAGAGACAGTATTTCTCATATCATAGACTTGCAATGTCTACTGCAAATCTCGTACATTCAAGGCCCTTCAGATAATTGCATTAACTGACTATTCTACTGTACTTTGTAGGATATTCGATTCATTTTGAATGAAACAAGACAATTGTGTGATGCTCTAAAATATTTCTATTATTTGATGAACAAGTTTTTAGCTGTTATGCTGTCATAAGGTACTGGCTACAGAGATATGAACATTTAGCTGCAAAAATTTATGGTTCAAAGATCTTACACTAGTGTCTACAAAATACCTCAGTTGATTTTTAAAGATAAGTAATAAAGGTTTAGAACTAAACTAACAGGAATTGTTCCACTGAAAGTTGCTGCATAAAACTACAAAACATAAATAAATAAAAATATTAATTTAAAACCAGTCTAGATCATTTATTTATTTTGGTAACCCTTTTCAAAAGATCATCTTCAGGTCATATTGGAGCATGTGATGCTGGAAGTGTGACGAGTATTCAATGGTGAAAAGGAGAGAACCCTTTGAAAACTTGCAAAAAGCTGCTAAGTTCTAATTAATTACAAGACTAAGTCTGAAATAGTGGCTACCATCGAACACTTTAATTTTCATAAAGAAACATCACAAGAAGAGTTGAAACAATGTTCCATTACATTTTGTATCAATTGAAAACAGACTTGGATGGGTGTTATTTTTTTGATGCAGTTAGACAAATCCATTGTTGAAAAAGGTAGTGCTCAGTTATCAGTTTTTAATAAGTACATTTTTCAATAAGTTTATTGTCAAAGAAGAACTTTCGAAATTAATTGTTTGAAATGGCATACAAGAGGAGAAGATTTATTTCTTGCGGTGAAGAAACTTGTCTCATCAGAGAAAGTACCTATCCAAAAAGCTTGTAAGTATTACCACAGGTGGAGCACTAGCTTTAAGAGGTTCTATACATGGAAATGTTTAGCAAGGCATGGGATGTATATTAGAAAGACAGATCAGACACAACTGGTGGGGGGAAGGGGAAGTGTTCATTGCAGAGGACAAAGATATTGTTCTACCAAGATTAAAGTTGAGAGTGACTGTGAAGTTATTTGGACATATATAACAGGTCTAAGAGAAGTAAAGTTAGTAGTTGGGTGTGTTTACCTCCCCCCCCCCCCCTCCATGCTACTATAGCAGATTTAGTCATTCAAAGAAAGGGTATACCCAGGTAGTGCGTAGGTATCCGGGCCATGCAATATTAGTCGCAGGAGACTTCAATCTTAAGAGTATAGGTTGGGACCTCTTCAGTTTCAATTCAGGCGGTACACACAAGTAGTCTTGCAAACTACTATTGGACACGTTTTCCGAAAACTGTTTTGAACAGTTAAACTGACAGCCCACACACAATGGAAATATTTTAGACCTTATAGCTACAAACAGGCCCAACCTTATTAACGATGTCAGTGTAGAGACAGGAATTAGTGATCATGATATCATCATAGCATCAATGGTAACCAAATAAACCAATCAAGAAGGCTAGAAGCACATTTTTGTTAGAAAGAGCTGATTAGCAACTGTTAGCACCACACTTAGAAAATGGATGGATATCATTTATTTACAATACAATGGATATAGAAGAATTGTGGGCTCAATTTCAATGCATTGTGAATAAAGGGTTGGAGAAATATGTGCCTTTAAAGTCAATTAAGGATGGAAAAGATCCACCGTGGTATAATAATAGAAAGCTATTGAGAAAGCAAAAACTGTTGCACTCTCGTTTCAAAAAAGAACACTTGAATGAAGAGAGGCAAAAGTTAGTAGACATTTGTGCGTCTATAAAAAGATCGATGCAAGAAGCATACAATAATAATCACAGCCATACCTTAGCAAAAGATCTTTCCGATAACCCAAAAAATTCTGGTCCCATGTAAAATTGATAAGCGGGACAAAGGCCACTATCTAGTCACTTGTTCATCATTCAAGGGCAGTAATAGAAGAAAGCAAATGGAAAGCTGAAGTTCTAAATTTAACCTTTAAGAAATCATTCAGGCAGGAAGACTATACAAACATATTAACATTTGATCAACACACTAACTCCCAAATGGAGGATATTAGTAATAGGTATTTCCGATGTAGAGAAGCAGCTGAGAGAGCTGAATAAAAAAAAAAAAGTTCCCAGATAATGGAAAAAAAAGTGCAGGTGACTCCCGTTTATAAGAAAGATAAAAGAACTGACCCACATAATTATGGGCCAATATCATTTACATCAGTTTCCTGTAGAATTTTGGAGCATATTCTCAGCCCGAAAATAGTAATTTCCTTTAGATGGAATCAGCACAGGTTTAGGAAATATCGTTCATGTGAAACTCGGCTCAGCTTGCCCTTTTCGATCATGACATCTTGCGAACCACGGATGAAGGGAAACAGGCAGATTGTTTTTCTCTGTTTCAAAAAAGCATTTGACGTGGTGCCACACAGCAAACTGCTAACAAAGATACAAGCATATGGAATAGGTTCACAGATCCGTGACTGTTTGAAAGACTTCCTAAGTAATAGAATGCAATAGTTGTTCTTGATGAGGAGTGTTCATTAGAGACGAGTGTATCGTCAGGCTTCCCCCCAGGGGAGTGTCATAATAACACTGTTATTTTCTGTCTATATAAATGATCTGATGGACAGAGTAACTTGTAATTTGTGGCTGTTTGTTGATGATGCCGTGGTGCATGCAAGGGGGTTGTCATTAATTGAGTGTAATAGCATACAGGGTGACTTAAACAAAATTTCTTGTTGATGTGAAGAATGGCAGCTAGCTCTAAATGTAGAAAAATGTAAGGTGATGCGCATGAGTAGGTAAAACAATCCCATAATGTTTGAATACAGCATTAATAGTGAGCTTGTTGATACAGTTGCATCGTTCAAGTATCTAGACAAAATATTGCAGAGCGATATGAAATGGAACGAACACGTAAGTGTGAGTAAGGCGGATAGCCGACTTCGGTTTTTTGGGAGAATTTTGGGAAGATCTACTTCTTCTGTAAAGGAGACCACATATAAAATGCTTGTACAACCACATCTTGAGTATTGCACAAGTGTTTGGGACCCACAGTAGATCAGTTTAAAGGAAAACATCGAAGCAGTTCAGAGGCGAGCATCTTTCATTACTGGTAGGTGCGAAGAACACACGAGAGTCACAGAAATACTCTGGGAACTAAATTGGGAATTGCTGGAGGAAAGAATGTTCTTTTTGAGAAATTTTGTTGAAGAAATTTAGAGGTCCAAAATTTGAAGATGACTGCAGAACGAACTTGCTGCCGCCTACTTACATTTTGCGTAAAGATCACAAAGACAAGATAAGAAAAATTAGGGCTTGTACAGAGGCATATAGACATTCTTTTTTCTCTCATTCTATTTGGGAGTGGAATAGGAAAGGAAATGTGCAGTAGTGGTACAGTGTCCACTTCACCAAGCACCTTATGGTGGATTGCGGAGAATATATGTAGATGTAGTAGGTTTTCTTGCACTGTGACAATGAGATGAAAGTTGTCATGAAAGATTCTGTGACAATGACATGAAAGTTGACATGAAAGATTTCACATCATAATGTTAATGTGAGCTGGTTGTTATGCACCACTATATTTTGTCATTACTGTTTACTGTGACATCACATCATAATTTTAAAATCGTCAATTTTTTAGCAGAAGAGTGGAAACTTTATAATGATAGTATACTGAGATAGAATGCTTGGGGATGCGTCATTGTCTATTGCTCCTTGCATAGCAGGCCATGATTGCTGGTTGTCGGCGAACTAGGTGAGGCTGTGGCGACAATCAAGCTAAATCAATCTCACCAGTACATGTGTTTTATCTTTGTGGTTGTTACAGGCATTGTATGTTAAATGGCTAGAGTTAGTTCACCTTGAGCTGCAGTTGTGAACATCTTGAGCAATGTGTATGTAAGGAACCCTTGGGTTTTTTTCTAACCTGTTCACCAACTTACTTCATTGGTGACCCTGACAACACTAAATATGCTGCAAAATAACCGTTCGCACCATTTTTTAGTCTCTACCATGCCAGGATTCGATGCAGGCATTTGGCTGCTGTGTGAATGGACAATGGCCTACCAACATACTCCGCTGCTGCCTTCTGGTTTTCTATACCTTCAGAACACCAGTGCATCGGCAATGTTCGTCAACAGGAGGGGGTTCCAGTAGGCACACAGTTTTGAGAATCCATGGGCTTCTCCCTATTCAGTGGTTCTGAACATGCCAACAATGCCCCGGGACTCCGCCATTGTTAGCCCAGATGTGTTTCACTCTTTGCAATCAGGCAGTGCTAGAAACACGTCAACTCCTGTGTTTAATTATGTTCTTAGTGCAAATGGTGACAGTGGGCAGAACTTTTCAAATTTTGCGCAGTAGAATGTTAATTTAAACACGCATGTGCCATGCATGTATCCTTCTGCACAGACTGTTTACACTGTGCAAAACACTCACTGTTCCCCAAGTGTTCACTCTTGTGGACATTTGTGTGTGTCTCGTGTGCTCACTCTAATAGAGTGGCTACTTCAGTGACTGACAGCTTTGCAAGAGACATGGAACTGGGACTGCCTCACATCCAACCAAGGGCCAGCGATGTACTCACCGGCCCTACGCCACAAGAACAGGTACCGCCTTGCTTCGGGTCGAGCTTTGTTCCACAACACCTCACTGTTCACCCTGCAAAGAACTTTGCTGGCTCGCCAGCGGCAACTTCAGCACATCCACATCGTCATGTTAATTTCCAGTCGCCTATGCCAACATCAGATGCATGCTCTCATACAGTAGCTCAACAGTTGGCACATCTACCAAAGCTGCCGCCCTGTAAAATCTGCCCAAGCTACCATGTGGTTGACATAGCTGAAGATATATTTAATCATTGTGGTTTGGACAAGCCTACACATTTCCAGTTTGTACAAGCATGAAGACCTGATCCGTGACCTAGTCGGAAAACCTGCCCACGCTAACTGCTACAGTCATGCAAAGGCTACAATACTACAACGACTCGGCCACTCTAACACAGACACTGTTGATAGAGTCCTTAACACACAGCAACTGGACAATCAGACGCCATCCTAACTCTGGTGACATCTGCTCCGTC
Source organism: Locusta migratoria (assembly GCA_026315105.1). Taxonomy (NCBI): domain Eukaryota; kingdom Metazoa; phylum Arthropoda; class Insecta; order Orthoptera; family Acrididae; genus Locusta; species Locusta migratoria. The sequence continues at coordinate 45,397,795 of CM048747.1, forward strand.
GCCACCACCTCTCTCCTTCCGGACCAGACTCTTCGGCCTATTTGGATTGATAAGCTGCCTTGGCATATCAGCCTAGCCTTGTCACAATGGGCCACAGAATCCATTGAAGACACGCTGCAGGGTGCTGACAACATTTTTGTTACCTACAAATCCCTCGGTGATCTATGCAGACTCATTGCATTTGACTCTGGTGTGTTCTACTGGCCACCTTCCTTCGGGCGTGGTAGATGCAAGAAACAACTTTATACACCACAACCAGATGCCTATCAGACTCGCTGGTCTTCCAGCACCTCGTCAGCCTCTGCCGCACAATGACAGCGTATCTGACGCGTCAAAAGATAGGTGTCCTACGCTCGCTCGTCTACCAGCTGACAGTGACCAGGAGCTACCTGCATCACACTGCAATTGCTAGTACCGCTACTGCTTTGGCCAAGTGTTGTAGGGCTCCTTGCCAGCACTCAAATGCCAAGTGCAGGTAGGCTTAGGCACCTCCTCTGGTGCAGCTGGTAACCATCCTACGCTATATTCTGTGTCAAGTCAAAATGTTTCTTCCAGCCGGGACCTGACTTTGGCCACTCGTTTTCTGCTAGACACTGGTGCCGACGTTTCTACTTTGCCCGAGCAGCTGGCCACTAATAAGATTCGGCCTCTTAAAACTACCCTGAGAGTTGTTAATGCTACTGGCCTGCAGTGTTCTGGCTCAATCACTTATACTGTCAACTTGTCACCCGAATGTAAACTTAGATGGACGTTCCTGGTTGCTCAAGTGGATGTGCCAATTTTAGGCACTGACTTTTTGGCAGCACTATAAACTGTGGCTGTCCTCATCAGAAACATTATGCTCTACCATTATAAACAGCTTCTCATCCGATGTGCTCAACTGAGTAACTGAAGTTCAGATACAAAAGTTCGTCTGGCGAGAAAGTGCTCCAACATGTCATCTGAGATCCACTTTTGGAGCATCAAATAGTGCACTGAACGTGTTGAGACTTCTCATCTACGCCTCAACCAGCTGGAACTACGCCTAAGCCCACACTACCTACAAGACTAAGTAATCTTCGGCTCATCATCAGCTCACAGCCTTTCGAGCAAATGTCACTTCAGCTAAAAACAAGTTTAGTCACTGCTACCCCAGTGTTTTAGCTCCAGAGTGTGTGCGTAATTATGTTTCTGATGCTTTAAGCTGTCTTCGCACTCTCTCCTGATCTGACTATGTATCTTCGAGTGCTAATGTTTCTCCTGCATCACTTGAATGGTTAACTTCCCAGGCTGATGTTATTAACTTACTGCCATCAGCTGTTCTTTCGTACCCATTAGCGCCTTCAGTTTTACCAGTGGCACCACCCATAACTAACAGTTCAGTGACTCAGTGTACCAACTCCTCTTCGTGTCGCCAGTACTTCAGACTGCTAGCAGTTGGCACACCTGTAATAATTTACTGTCAGTCCCACAGCTCAGCCCAGTGGCCACAGCGCGCACTACGTCACAGACAGCTGCCGCCTGCGCCAATTTCTGCGCGTCTGTGGTTACCAACGGAACTATGCATAAATTTCGCCTCTTATAGACAAGTACCCGGTACCTCACATCGCTGACTTTAACCGTGCGCTGGCTGTATATTTCTATGTCTTAAACTGCAAACACGCCTATCACCAAATTCTGATGGCACCAAAGGACATTGAAGAAACAGCTATTATGATTTCTTTTGGCCTCTTCCAGCAGAAGTACATGCCTTTTGGCCTACGTAATGCTGCACAGACTTGACAGAGCTTTATTAACGAGGTATTGACACATCTGAACTTTTGTTTTGTCCACCTAGACAATATTCTAGTGTTTAGCCCCACATTAGAAAAGAACAGGGAGCACATGAATATTGTCCAAGACACTCTAGCAGAGGTACAGGACACTTAAAACTTCCTACACTGCCATGGCTCTTTATGGACTGAAGCATTACCGTTTGTAGTCCTCGACCTGCGCTCTACTTTTAAAGATGACCTCAAGGGCTCTGTTGCAGAGTTTGTTTATGAACAGCCATTTGTACGCCTGGTGAGTTAATTTCTCTCACACCTGTTGCAAGGTCTTCTGAACTCCCCTCGCTGATCGAGCGGGTACGAATTCATTGTAACTAATTGCAGCCACCCCCCCCCCCCCCACACTTATGTTCCGCGCACTCTCGAGTCTTGCGACTTTGTCTTTATCCGAGACACAGTTAAGGCCCCCTGCAGCCTCCCTACACAGGACCTTACAAAGTTGTCAAGCGATCCAAAAATACTATGGACATTTTAATTAAAGACACTGTCACTGCCGTTTCCCTTAATCGAATGAAACCTGCTCTTGTCGAGCAGTCGTCTGCTCTCCACCAGGTGAGAACGTATCTCAATTAGGTCACTCCCGGCCCTTCCCTTACACTCACAGTTCGAGTGACAACCGCTTCATGCCACACATTTGGGCACGGGTTCCCCTCGGCGTGCTACACTATCGAGCACTTCTTCCCCTCCCCCAAGCTCTCTTTCAAGTTCTCCTTCATTTAGAGGCTTCACACTTCATAACTCACATAGCCGGGCTTATGACACTTCGAACACGATCTTTACTATCCCATCTTCATGCACAAGAACGCCCACACACCTCCGAGCCAGTCAGGCTCACACCACTCGGTCGCACCCCCACATCACTCGGCCATGCCCACCTCTCCCGTTAGTTTGCAAGGTCCCCCATGCCACGGGTTTCCAACATCCCTGCCTCAGCCTTCCTCCACACAGTCACGCGCAACACATGAACTTTACACACACATTCATCCTGATGTCATTTGCCATCTCTCAGTAGCTGTCAGTGGTGACTCAGCTGTGGGTTTACTTGCATGTGACAATGGTGAGGGAGGCAGTGTTTCACAGTGTGTGGTGAAGTGATTTAATATCACCAAAAGTGCTGCGAGTGGCAATTTAGGTGTTAGGCCAACCGGAAAAGTGATTCTTCACCTTCCTGCTGCCGGCCGCTGTCTGCAACAATGTTCACGCACTGAATGTTCTATTCGCCCACCGACTTTAATGTCAGTGTTCTGGGGTTCGCCACCCAGTCCCCGCCTATGCGACCACACTGCCGCCCGATGTCAAAGAACTTCATGTCACTTACTTACTCTCCCCCCCCCCCCATCTTTGGGTACATACTCCATAATGCGGGGGGGAGGGGGGAGGACTATGTGGCAACAATCATCCATAATTGATCTCACCAGTACATGTGTTTATCTTTGTGGTAGTTACAATCTTTGTATGTTAAACGGCTAAAGTTAGTTCGCCTGGAGAAGCAGTAGTGTAAATATCTTAAGCATATAAAGTACTGTGTATGTAAGAAGTTCTCACGTTTTCTCTAACTTGTTCACCAACTCCCTTCAAAGGCTTCTGTTCCATCCCTAGGGCTTTAGTTCCCCCTAGAATTTGCGGAGTGTCAAAGTTACACGAGGATGGCCACCTGTTACAACCAATTGTGAGTGGAATAACTTACCTACATACAATTTGGCAAAGTTCCTAGCCTTGAATTAATACCTCTAGTTGGCAAAACTGACTTGTATGTTAAGAACTCTACACAAACTTTACAGAACACATAAAGGAAGAAACAATTCTACCCATGGACATCATGGTTAACTTCACCGTAAAGTTTGGGTAACAACCAGTTCACATGAATACACACAAGAAGAGGCCACTGTAATGTTGGCTGAAATATTGGTTATTAAAGTAATAGCCATCTTACATTATGACATAGTTCAACACTAGTAAACTTTCATGTCAACTTGAGAAAGTCATAGCCTTGACAGATAAATTTGTCACGGCATTCTAGGCCAGGATGCTACTGGGTGACTAAGGGGATGACTGAGTGGTTTGGCATTAGGAATATTGTTTCAAACACCACAACCACAACTTTGATAACTGCTATCCCTACCATATCAAATGACCCTTTCCTTACAGCCCACACATCCGAGGCAAACATTTCCGCTCCAATGGTAAACCCATCACCACCTACACCAAAAACCTGTGAAATGCTTTCCTCTCCCATAACTATGCTTCAGATCTTGTCCACAAGCAGACCTCCCGAGCTGCTCATTCGTCCCCTTCCAGTAACAATATTCCTAACCCCAGACAACTTGAAAGCAACCCCTTAGTCACCCAGTACCATCCTGACCTGGAATGCCTTAAATTGTTCCGTCAGGTCTATGACTTTTCCAAGTCGTGCCCTAAAATGAGATCATTCCTCCAAAGTATCCTCACCACAACAAATGTTCAAATGTTTGTAAAGCTTATGGGACTTAACTGCAGGGTCATCAGCCCTTAAACTTACAAACTACTTATGAACTAACTTATAATAAAGACAACACAAACATCCATGCCAGAGGCGGGATTTGAACCTCCAACACAAGAGTCTGTGTGATCTGCAACGTGGCACTCCCCACACCACCTAGAGTAGCCTTTTGCCATTCTACCAACAACCGCAACATCCTTGTTAAACCTTAAAACATTCCAAAACCACCCTCCATATCTACCTCCCACAACAACATATTCCAGTGACACCAAAAGCGAAACCTCCACTTATTCAAGGCAGGGCCACAAGTGAAATAACAAGTCATCTATCAACTGACGTGTTCACTGCATAGCCTTTTATGCTGGTATGACCATCAACAAATTGGCTGAATGCATGAATGGTCACAGATGGACTGTTCGCCTGGGGGACTGACTATCCTGTGGTAGGGCATGCCCTCCAACATGGTTACAGGGACCTTAGCATGTGTTACACCATGTACGGCACCTGGATACTCCCACCTACCAGCAGTCCCTTAGACCTATGGAGATGCGAATTTGTCCTCCAACACATCCTTTTCTCCAGCCATTCTCCAGATCTAAACTTACCTTAACCTCTCCCATTCCAACATCTGCAAATCATTTATTCATTACTCATTTCACACCCTGTGTGTGTGTGTGTGTGTGTGTGTGCGCGCGCGCGCGCGCGCATGCGCGTGTGTTTCTAATCATTATTCGTTTCACTCCTTGATCTATCTCTCTGGTTTGAAATGACATGGCAGTACTTATCATACAACATCTCTGAAGATGCAACATCTCTGATGTCCAAATTCACTCACCCCACTTCACGCCCTAGGTTGCGAGTAACCTTTCCCTTCTGTCCCCTATTTCTTCCCTCCTCTCCTACCTGACAAAGATAATATAAACTTCCAAAAGATTGTGGAAACATTTAGTTTCATTGCCATTTGTGTCTTTTCTTGTGTTTTACCATTTGTGGTACCTAACTATTGTAGTACTGGCCAGCCACTCTATCTCTTTTGAAGAGTATTGTAGCTCTGCCTTAAAGTGATAGTCCCTGAGGCATGTCTCTTTTTGGAGATTCGCTGCTTGATGGGAGATGTGAGAAGCCTCTATTACCAGAGTCCCAAAGTGCAAATGCCTAATAGAAGTGATACTGTCTCGCAACTGCTCTCCCTCTCTTTTAGCACTAAAAATCAGGACACAGCTCGTTTTTTTCAATTACTATTATTTACTGTTTTTTAATATACATTTATTCCTTACTCATAACCCAGGGAGTCAAACCAAGATCCCCATTCCATGACACACACAAAGTTCGATTGCTGTGTCACATGGTGATCACTGATGCCTGCCCAGAGTGCCAGAGTCAGAGGACTAACAGCACTTATCAGTCTCCAGCTCAGGGGCCCCACATTCAGCTAGCCTATACTCAGGAAACTAATGCTGAGCCCCCTGAGGGGTAAGATATTTGAACCATAAACTTTCACATCTAAATGTTTATTCCTCTGTAGTGAGTACCTTATGATGACATAACAGCCAAAAAATATTGTAGAATAGTAAAAAATTATCTTGTTTCGTACAAAATGAGAGAAAAAAAATACCATGCAACAATTTTGGAAAAGTCATGTGACAAAGTCCCGAAAAATGAGGGTGGGGTAGGGGCGGGGAGGGGGGAGGGGCGGGCTTGAGGAGAAAACCAGAGTCATCATAATACAGTCCACAATTCCCTTACTTAATGGTGTGCGCTTGAATAACAACATTCACACAATAAAATTACAGTTGGCAAGTTACCTTTCATATTTATGTATATTGAATGACAATTTGAATACTACCAGTCTATTAATGTGCTTATCTAAATTTGTTACCCATTCTGTAGCTCTCATTCAAAGTTAAAAATTATCATCTAGAATCTAGCATTTGTACATTTCATCATTACCGTTATTAAGAATTTTTGGGAGAAGAAATTATTTTAAATTGCTTTCTAGTGCATTTGTCAGAATGTTCCTTACTTTTGAAATTCAACATCACAGGCTTTTCTTTAGAAATTGCCACATTATTTATAACACACAAATATACTACATCACTGATAGTTCTACATATATTTTCTGAAAATATTCTTGCTTGTAGTGAGAATTATTCAGTGCAACAATAATATTTTTGGGAATAGGTTTATAAAATAGATGTACATGCATCACAATATATTTAAATGTATTGCGAACATGCCGTCATTATTAAAACTTAGAGACAAGTCAACAATGACAACTTCTCTCTGGTTACAAGATTTTTTATAGTTGAACATTTCATCATCATTTGGATCATTACAAGTTGTACAGCAACAGCAGCAATGTAAAAGGCATAATTTTTTATGGCAGTTATTTGTCAGTGCCTTTGTTAAAAAACCATCCTAGCTTTCACCCGAAGCTATTTAACATAGCACAACTGGCTTTAAATGAGCACACATATTGTATACAGCAAAGTACTGTGTATTATACAGTTGTGTGAATCTGTGTGCTTAACTAGAAAAGGAGCAGTAGCATGAAAAATAATGAAGTTTCTATGTTGCTGTATATGTCTAAGCATAACATATCAATTAGTTACGTGTGAGAAGTTGTCATTTCTCGTGTTTATGTAGTTTTGAATAAGATGAATGATGCACTGACTTAAGGACACCCAGAAAAAGTGTACTTTAAACTTTATGAATCACGGAGATCCAGGCTGTTTAATTCAAATTTATATACGTTTGAAGAGTGAATGGTATTTAGTGTCTAAATGTGGGAAGATGAAGCATACAATAGATACAAGTCATCAGTGGTGTAATTTCATTTGCCATTTTACCATAATCATCTGAACAATCTCTGTACATTATCTGGAAATATTCAAATCAATAAATATGGCTGTAAGCCTTAACTGAAATATAACTTTTAAGGTACCCAGCTACAAACTTTTCTTTTTTTCATGGGTCAGTAGCAAAAAAGCTCAAAAATATTTTATAGTCAGCAGCATCTTGTTTCATAATCAAAAATTGTTCAAATGTTTATCAATCTAACCGACTCAACTGCATGGTTATTAGTCCATAACTTACAAACTACTTAAAGTAAGGTAAATTAACCTAAGGACAACACAAACACCCATGCCTGAGGGGGGACTTGAACCCCCAATAGCGAACAGCTGTGCGCACCGCAGCATGGTGCCCCAGTACGCACAGCTAATCCGCTGTGGCATGTTTTATAATCATGTAAGTGACTGCCCATGTCATGTACATAAATTGTGAACTCAAGGGTGATTTAGAGAATGAAGTAGAATGTCTTAGGGATGCCAATATTTATTCCGCGTGTACACATATTTCATTTTAGCAATATACATAGGACATTCTAAACAAGGTCACTGTTACGAGCTAAACAGATATGAAAACTCACTGAAAATCCTCTTTGATGTGAGTCCCATGCCAATGGTAAGCTCGTGGAATGGTCCAAGCAAATGGAAATGAGTGGGATCACACACTAGGGCTGTAGTCTTAGTGGCTTTGTGTCTCCAGATATTGCTACTATAACAGGCCACATGTGTGCTGTTGACCAGCATGCCTGGGTATTATAATTGGGTGACACAATGATTGTTAACAGAACATAGAATCCATCTTCAAGAGTTGCATCACTGTAAGTGCTTCAATCCATCATAGTGGTGGACAGCTAATGCTCTATATCTTGGCGAGGTCACCAATGAGACACATATATTTATGATCCCAGAAGAGCATCAGCATTATCTCCTTTGCAGTGAAAAAAGGTTCTGAATTTCTTGGAAGATGGAGATGATGTATGTTGCCATCACGGAAGCTTGCATCATCATTGGTATCATGTGCTGCACTAACATTTCATCCCCTGCAACAATACAGTGCACAAACTGCACTTCTTCCTGAAGGTGAATTATCAAGTGCATGAGAGAGAATCCCTTACCTCACGTAAGTTACCTTGGAGCTCTGGCTGAACATTTCATTCACTATTTCAGCAGCATATGAAGGAAGTCTTATTTAGCTTCCCACACAAAGTTTATTCTCTCAACAATAAAAGTAAAATTTTTCTGACAAGAATAAGAAGATCATTTTCTCAACATTTGATTTTGTATGAAGTGGTCTTTGGACCCAAAAATTCTAAATTCTAACAATTTCAAAACCTCACTAGGTTTCTTGATGCACTGTTATCTGGTGCCTTCAAGATAATATGTACGAGTCTACAAAGAAGCTGTGTCCTATATCTCCTATCCGTCATTACACTGTTAGGGTACAGAACATTTAAATTGCATGAAGCACAATTAACTGTATTCAGTGCACCACTGAATAAATGACAAAAGTTTTTAATTAATTTATCAAGTTGTCCTAAAACTAAGGCAAGAAAATAAAAATAATGAAACGAATTACCCTATGCTTCAGAATTAAGATGAGAAAAATAACAGAAGAATTGGAAAAAAGCACATAGGAGGCAATCAGATGAAGTCATGTCATAGTTAAAGATATCTACAAAAAATAGATATTTACATGAGGTACCATTACCATACACAAGGAGTCCTCCACTGACAGAAAAATCCAAAAAGAACTAGGTATACAGAGCAAGTAAGCACCTCCTCCCCCCCCCCCCACTTTTTTTCACACACACACACACACACACACATGCAGCAGCATCAGGCTGTTGTCTCTAGCCACTGTGGCAAGACTCTGATGTGAACACCCAGTAGTATCAGCAATTGGTGATGTGCTGGTGATGGAGGCAGCATGGGGTTGGGTGGGAGGGCAGAAAGGTAGAGATGGAAGATATGGTGGGAGAACACACTAGTGCTGTCTGGCTTTGATGACACAGGACAGGAAGGGGAAGGGACTGGAGTGAGGCCACGGAAATGAAGGCATACATTGGGCTGGAGTGCGAGCAGGAAAGGGGAGAGGAGGTGGAAGGACTGAAGGAATATAAGGAGAGTTCTCACCTGTGCAATTCAGAATCTTGTGTTGGCACGAAGGAGACAGATGGCATTGGCTGTATAGCCATAGCATGGCAAGATCGTATGTCAGCAAATTGGTGGTACAGGTGTTTCCTAGCCACAGTTTGTCAATGGCCACTCATGAGGACAGACACCTTGTTTCGTATCATGCTCTGCAGAAAGCTGTTCATAGGCTGCAGATCAGTTTGCAAACCAAGTGACTTCATTCACAGGTTGCCCTGCCTCTGATGAGATAAGAGATGCCCATGACAGAAATGGAGTGGGTGATCGTGGGGTTATGAATGGACAGGTCTTACATCTAGGTCTATTGCAGGGACATCAGTGCTGGGGCAAAGGCTAGGAGCAATATTGGAGTAAGGATGGACAAGGATACTGTGTAGGTTTGGTAGGCAATAAAATACCACTGTGGAAAGGTGAGTAGGGTAGTGGGTAGAATATTTCACATTTCAGGGCAGGGCAGGAATATCCTTCCCAACACTTCTACAGTGGTATTTGGTTGGCCACCAAACCTATACGATATCCTTTTACGTCCCTGCTCCCAGCCCCTTTCCCCATGGCTGATGATTCATATCCCTGAAATAGATCTAGATGTAAGACCTATCCTATTCACCACCACTACCACCACCACCACCACCTACTCCAGTCCTGTTCAAATGTTTGTAAATCTATTGGACTCAACTGCTGGGTTATTAGTCCATAGCTTACAAACTACTTAAACTAAGGTAAACTAAGCTAAGGACAACACAAAACACAAACACACCCATGCCCGAGGGGGGACTTGAACCCCCAAAGGCGAACGGCCGCACGCACCACAACACGGCTAATCCGCCGCAGCCTCCAGTCCTGTCACAGACCATTTGTACCCCACCAAAGGCAGGGCAACCTATAAATGCAGTTTTGTGATCTACAAACTGAGCTGCAGCCAGTTAATGGCCACTGACAAACTGTGGTCAAGAGACAGCTGTAGCACTCTATTACTGACAATGGGGCCCTGCATAATAAGGCTCATTTCGATTACTGCTACACAGCCTGTGCCAAGTGTATTCTTCGTCCTGACACCAGCTCTTCTCAACTGCACGTATCAAAACTCCCCCTAAATTATATACCATACTATGCCCCCCACCCACAGGTCTCAACCTTCAATAGTTCTTGCCCATCATCCTATTTACCTTATCCTGCTCACACTCCAGCTCTATATATGCCTTCCATTCTGTTAACATATTCCCATCTCTCTCCCTCTTCCCTTCCTTCCCACTCCTCTGCCTTAAGACAGCCTTCCAACCAACACTGCACCTAATGGCTTGTCTTGTCCTATGTAGACCAAGCAAACACTACCAGATTACATATCACAAATGGTAGTAATACTGGATACTAGAGAGTAATTTTTTCTTTGGTATGCTGAGGAATGCTGACTGCAAAAAATTCATGATCTCTTTACAGTTGTGTGTTACTCATGAACGTGCTACAATTCGCATGCTATAAAAAATGTAATGATAATATGTGACCGAAAAGTGGCTTCCAGAAAAGGCCGGCCTTCTCCATTATGACATCTATTGTGTTTGCACTGTACATCAATATGGTCTTTCACCTAGAAATTGTGTACTGCAGTGTAACAGGTATGACCTGTGGCATGTATGAGATGAAGAAAAAAACCAATCATACTGTGTCCACCTCAACTGATGGATGAAGAGAAGCCTCAAAGAAGCACTGCATTCTCAATTAGCACTACTTCTGTGTATTTTCAATTATTATTGGCACGTTATATGGAAAAAAGGCATAATAAATCCAGAGTAAACATAAGTTTAATAATTCTATAAGTTTGTTTAGTGTTGCTAAACCAATATTAGTATGCTAATACTTGTTTATTTTCTGTATTAAGATATGTAGTGGCATTTAGTGCATTTAACTGTTAAGAGTATATTAAATTTATTACTGGAAGCCATCTGATAAAACAGATAACAGAAAAAAACTTGTTAAAAACTTATAAAATGACAAAAATAAATAAATGAGCCTTTTAGGAGACTCTGCAGTGATAACAATAATCAGTAAAACTGTGTCCTTTTTTTACATTATATCATGCCACATGTATAAATAAATTGATGACTTACAGATAGTACCAAATAGGTCATTCACAATGGTGGAATTTCATCAATATTGTAAGTAAGTTGTTGATACCTAAAATATACAAAATTACTATTCATTATGAAAATGACTCAATATATAATACTAGCCTACTTCTGACTGTTCATGAGGAAACACCAAAATTAATTATGACAAAGATTTTTTAGTAGATGGTGCAATGGAACATGAGATATTTCACAGATGAAAAATTATATTCTTAGATTATATAATTTAATAGAATCAAATAATATTATAAGGAAAGCAGAGGCCAGGGTAAGATCCATTGGGATTGGTCTTAAGACATGCAATTCAGATGAAAGTAGAAGCAGATGAAACTTTCACCAAATACTATATTTGCACTGCTGCTTTGACTTGTGTCAGAGTCTAATCTAAAATGAACAACATAAGAGGTGAAGAAAGGTTCTTCAAGAAATCATGTGATTTGTGTAAGGGTTTGGTAATGGAGTAAATATAACAGCTCACCAGCGTATAGTTGAGGTGTAGAGTGATTCATGGACACACAAGACTAAAAATGTTGCTAAACATTCAGACAATGACTTTCTCCAGCAATGATTAGTACAAAACATACCTACATCTACGATGTTTCAGTATACAGGCCTACACTGCCAGAAAATAAATACATATATTAGTTGACCTGGAAAGACGAAGTTGACTTTGCTCCAATGATGGTAGATGTTACCCAGGGAATAGTAGATGTACTAATAATGATTTCAACATCATCCACCAACAGATAAGGAAGTGACATAGACATCTGTCTATGCTCTTTAATAGAGATTGTTTATATGCATAGGGCTCAGTGTGATATCAACATGTGAAGCAAACAGGACCCATTGCCACAGAGATACTTCTTCTTCCTACAGGTAACTGGCAAGATTTTGATTAGGTAAAGTTGCGGCCTTACAAGTGGCGAGATGGTCCTTTTGGAGTCTTGCCACACAAGTTGGATGTACAACAATGCTGGTTACAATGGTCACGTGAACATTCTCATACCCATTGATGAGGTTTTGGACATTCATTCAGCACATATCGCTCACCCACAAGAAAAGTGGCACAAATAAAAAAAATAATAAATAAACAAATAAAGTTTTATTTCACTATCTGGTCCAATTTAGATGCATCTTGCTGCAGAAAAAGTGTCATTTGTGTAGTTACCTGGAACACCACTAGATTGTGTTACTCTACTACCACAAAAAAATGTCAATTGTTGGAACAAGAACAACAACACACCTTAGTTGAGTTGGAACCTTCACAAGTGTAGCATATTGTGTGAATCAAGAGTAGTGTCACATTTTTAGTTAAGACAGAATTCCTGTGCACATTCTGACAGTTTCCATGATCTGTAGGTCACATCTTGAATTATGAACTTTTCTTGTTTGTGAAGTAAGCATTTCAGTGTGACATTTTAAATTAAGATTATCACATTTAGAGTATTTTTTTAAGAATAATCCTGACATTGACAATGAGTACTAAATTTAAGTTTTTATTATTTCAATATTATTATTAGATATTTACCACTATTTTAATTCAGTAAAGTGATAAAATAGTTATATGTTTCTTTGGTTTTATGCAGTCTGAAAATGGCTTCTCATCTCCTGGGAAATTTATGGAGCAGTTAGTCACATCAAGAAAAGTAGCCAAGCCATGTAACATGAGATCTACAATTTCTGAGGGAAAATGCAATGCTACTAGGGAACGTAGTGACATCCTTGCTCATCAAAAAGGTGTGACCGGAAATTTATCTAACTACTGCTGTGAAGTTCATGCTTCGAGTGATACAAGACTCATGTTTAGAAAGTGAAGTCCACCTATTGCTAATTGTGTGACCTATTTGAAAAGAAATCATGCTTCATTCATAAAATGTAATGATGAAGACAGTGATAGTTCACCACCACCTGTACATGACTCAGACTGTGACCCAGAATATGAAGTTTCTTCAGGGAGTAAATCTTCACACACAGAAGACACACTGTCTGAAGCTGAAACAAATAATTCTTTCCAACTTGATCATAGCCCCTCAGCCATGGTTCATACATCACAATTATCTGATGTTCAGTGCATGTCTTCATATATAGTGGGTACTAGTTTTTCTTCACTACCCTCATTTTCTCAAGAGTGATCAAGATAATACTTTGAAAAATATCTTGTCATCCACAACAAAGCCCAGCAAAAGAGACTTGTAAAAAAGTCTGCTTGGATTAAAGAAATTTCGAAACACCAAGGCAACTCAGGCAAAGACTATGTTTCTTCCTCAAAGCCTGTATCAGCAAAAAAGTCAATGGTTTCTCATGGGCATCACAGATAAGCCAATCCATTAATTAAAGACTCCGTAAGACAACACAGAATCAATACAAAGGGTGGAGACCCATTATACACTAGCTAAAACCAATCATGACTTTTTTCCAGAGGATAAAAGTCTGGCAGATCACCATTGAAACTAAATAAAATTGCAAGAACATAAGAGCCAATCAGTTGCAAATTTAATGATTATTCAAGAGTTTTTAATAATTTTTACAATGACTATGTCTGTAATTTATGTGAAGCGTACAAAAATGAACCAGATGATGCAGAGCTGAAAGTGAAGTTCCAGGCACATGAAAGATAGAATGTTTTAAGTCACCAGGCCAATAAGTATTTTATCATGTCAACCTTTGATCTTCAGACCGTAATGCCATGTCCTAAAGGTGATATCTATTTTTTACTACAAATAAAAAAAATATATTATTATAACTTTACTATTTGTCAGCTAGGTAGTGATTTTGTCGAGAGTTACTTCTGGACTGCATGCGAAGATCAGCGTGCCTCAAATGAGATAAGTACTTGCTTCACCTTTATCTTTAATATCTACAAAAAATTTCTTTGCTTGTTAATGATAAAAATTTGTAGTTCACTTTTTACTGTGACAACTGTGGAAATGTCTTTCATTCAGTAATAGAAAAACAAATTAAAAAAGCAAGAAAATTGATCAAATTTACTTTCCATAACAGTAGGCAACCACAATCAGAACTGCCAAGAAAAAAAGATGTCCTTTTGCTGTGAACGAGTTAGTTCACTCTGATTTAAAAAAAATCTAAAACGACTCAAAGGAGAAATGGGTTGTGCTTAGGGTCCAAAAGATACTGAAGGTAAGGTAATGCTCTTAAGATTTCCAGAATCAAAATGTTGAAATTTGATAAATCAAAACCTTCTTCATTCAGCTTTAAGTATCCTATGAACAATCTTATTTTTCTGAAGTCAAAATCACAACTAGAACTAAGGAAGAGCTTTAGCTTTGAGTGAGAGGAAAAAGAGCAAGTTTGATTGTCCCTAATTGCTTCCAAGCATATTCTGCAGACTTATGCATGTTTTTCATCTAACTTGCAACATTCAAAACATTGAGATACGACTGTAGAATTGCACCTAAGAAGACAAGTTCCTGTTTGTGAAAATTCTTTATAAGACAGTAAAATTATTTTTAATATAGAAAGGATTGCCAAAGTAATCGTATTTTTGTTTTGTTTTATGTTTTCCTTTTACAATAATGCAGTTTATAATATTTTGTACTAGAAAATAGTTATAGTAATACTGAATTCTATAACAAAACTTCCATGCTTGTATTTTCCATTGTTATAAGTAATATTGTGATATAATTAGGATACTGTAATTTATTTGCATGATAATAGCTACTGTACATGCATGTGTTGAAATATTTTTTTGCTGAAATTTAATTGTAATATTGAAAATTCTTTCTAATGTAGTTAAATACATACAAAAATTTACTAAATTGTTTTTTCTTGTATTTAAATTCCTAGAAATCCTGCTTTGTATCTGAACCTGCCTTAGTGCGAGATATCATAAAGTTTAAAATACTGTTAATGAGCTACATTTACATTGCTGTATGTATCATCTTGAGAGGGAACTGGAATTTGATAAACTTTGCCACAAGAAAAATGTCGTAACTACAAATGGGATGACAAGAATGCATTTGTGGGGGTTAAATATATTCAGTCCTCCTTATCTTTCCTAAGTCCTGATTTTTAAAGGCTTTGCACTTTTATGCACACTTTTACAGCTACATAATGAATTAAATGCCATAGATTTATGGTACAGCAAAAAATCATCAATTTTGTTTTGCCTCTCCTGTGACAGTTAGTGTTTCTGAGTCGTGTCACTTCTCTTGCGGGTGAGATAATTTACCGAGATCGTCATATTGTAAGGGCAGTGGTGGCAGATCATACAATTATCAAAGGGTATATGAGTCTATAAGTGACAAACAAACTAATTACCAACCAGTTAACAGTGGGACTATTGGCATGCAAACCTTATCTCGTCTTCCATTCACGCCGCAGCCTTGACGTACAAGGCTTCACTGGTGCCATCCGAGCATCACTTGAGAGCTGGAATGGTGGGTCGTGGTCTTTTTGTCAATGAAAGCAGATTCTGCACGCACACAAGTACTGGTCCATTGCACGTACAACTTAGACCTGGCGTGTACTGTCTTGTACAGTGCATTCGTCGAAGACTCACTAGTCTTGTGGTCTGGAAAGTGAATAGCTGCAACTCTCATTCACCTTTAGTGTTTGTGGAGGTAATGCTGACCAACACTCAATAGGTGAAGAATGTTATAAGACCCATTCTTTTGCAATTCTTGCAACAGGAAAGTGACATGTTGTTCTAACAGGATAATGCTTACCCACACAACGCCTGTGAACCTCAACGTGCTTTGAAAGACACGCAGAAAGTTCCCTGGCCACCATGATCTCAGGACTCTTATCCCATTCAGCAGATCTGGGATTTGCAGACATTTGCAATTCGTCAACCCTCAACTCTTACAGAACTACAAGTACAGGTTAAGTAGGCATGGAATAATGTACCCCACAACAGTATTTGTGACCTGTACGATCAAATTTCTAGACAAATCTATGTCTAAGTTTCAGAGAGTGGCCCCCGTTTTGTCCTATGTGGAGAGGCACATTTCCAAGAGGTTTGGAGAGCCTCTGCAATGTTCAAAGGTGATAAATCACATGGACTGGGGCAGAGTCGAGAATTCACACTGAGGAGGGAGGTACGTCAAGTAATCCACTGTACGAGGGGAGTATAGTGGATAATGCACAACTGACTCATGAATATATATAAAATGGATGAAAATGTAAAAACATCTCTGAACTACATATAAATTTAAAGATATGAACTAGCAGAACTACATTTCACTGTCTGACTTCTAGTATAATGTAATAATGAAGGTGAGTGAATTTTGTACTAGTTAGCTCTAAAGAGGGATTTTATACAAAAGTTCAGTTTTATTTGTGTATTTGAAGACCACTCAAGGCCTCAGCTGTACACTTTCTACTACTTCTATCCCACCCAAGTACTTTTGTTTATGATCCAATAATGTTAATTACATACTTAAAGAAATTCAGCTACATTTAGTTGCATACTGTCAATTGCTGTTCTTACACCCATCGATCAGTAAAGCAAGAGGGGGCAGGAAGTGAGAAAGGTGTGATATTCATACACTTTATACCCTTTCCACTCACTTCTTTGTGGCATACAAATAAAGGTGTACAATATAAGTTCAAATTTCAAGATGATTTCCTACTATTCACTCAAATTACCAAATGAAAGCTCTTAAAGAGTTCCTATATGTAGTGGCAAATTGAATAAATTAAACAATGTGAATTCCAGGATGGAATAACAATATATGTTTATTGTGCATTTAATGTTATTCTAATCTTGTACGTAAAGCGATAAAGAAATACATACCACTGGTCTTTTAATATGTCCAAACATATTGCACCTGTCACAGATGATATATTTGGGTGCCATATTTTTGTTATAAACCGTACCTGTAGTAACAAAAGACTTTTAGTTACAATTTAAAAACAAGAAATTTACATTTGTATGGCTACAAGTAATAATAATTAAGTCAACTATCAAATTCAAGTGTGTAATTTTTCATCAAGCCAAAGAGTAAATAAATTGTCAAATGAAATTTACTCATTTAAGTTAAAATTTTATTATTTCAAGAACTAAAATTATGATAATATGAAGATATTTACAAAATAGAAACAATAAATACTGTTAAGCTCCATATCTCTGTAGCAAAATGTTACTAGCCATGTTCTATACTAAGAATTATTTGCTCCCATAATGACAAGCCATAAATATACAAAAACAGCCTGGAAAGAGAGATGTTATTCTACACTCTAAAACCTGGCACTGAACTCTAAGCTGCCACCTCCGGTTTGAAGATCCATAAAGCTGCAGGTGTCAATGACCTTTGAGTTGAATAGATAAAGAAAGTGGGGCATAAAACAATGGAGTGGCTACTAGGGTTAATGAACATATACATTACCAAGCTACACATATCCCAAAAATGAGGCAGAAATCTTGAGTCATTGCACTGCTTAAGCATGGGAAGGAACCAAACGATCAGAAAAATTTTCTATCTATCTTCCTTTTACACTACACCTTCAAGATAATAGAACATATAGTACTTCATCAATTTGTTTAATTGCTCAGAGATTGCTTGAATAATCACTAGATGTTGTTGGTAGATTATTTATTGTCAATTCACAACATGTTTTGGGCTTAGCCCATCATCTGGTGACCGATATAATATATATTTAGCTTTGATCCATTCAAATTTGTCATTTAAAATACTGTTGTTATGTATTGCCAAATATCTAGTGATTATTCAGGCAATCTCTAAGCAATTTTAGAATCATTAAAAAACATTTAACATGAAGGCTGCATACCACTACCAAGACTTTCAGTCTAAAATAAGCTGTACTTAATCAAATCGGCATTATCCTTGAAGAGAAGTTTCTTCCACAACAAGCAGGCTTTGGTGTTGGCAAATCATGCTGTAGTCAGATACTGAATACCCCCCAGCACATCTAGGACAGTTTTGAGTGTGGTGATAGTGTCACGTTGCAATGGCAGTAGGGTTGACTTCGAAGGCAACTAAACACAGCACTTATACTGAAAGCACGTTTATTACGAACTCAACATACACGCAGCACTGACTGCCTCTCAGGCAGAGTGCTCTGCTATTTATACACAGACAGAATTTACCAGAAATTAGAAGAACAGTTAACATAAGAAACAAGTAGAATTTACAAGTGAACATAAGAAAGATGTAGAACCTTCTGGTATTGTAAATTACAAAGAAATAAATTTTTGCCGGTGGGCTTGATTAAACCGGTGACCTTCTGCTCCGGAGTCCGTGACTCTATCCCATGCGCCACGCCGGCAGTTGGTGCTCGTGGTCTCTCGCGGCATTGCTCCCTCTCCTGGAGAAACAGCGACCCACTGTTATGATCTCTGTGGAGCCAGCTGCAATATCCTGGATCTTGACCGTGTCATGGGTCCTCTGTATGACAGTTCAAGAGAATCCTTCCCTTCTCCGCGATTATCGACGACAGACGTTCCTGTCGTGGCTTCATCAGGAACATTACCGTCCTTGAACAAGAAGCCATTGTCGTCTACCTGCTCTTCAGGATCGTAGTAAGGCTTCATACGCAGGACGTGAACAATGTCTCTTCGTTTTTGATGTTTCGACGACAGCTAATAATCCTGAACTTCGTATGTGACGTCTGACAGGCGGCGTATGACACGATACGGACCAAAGTATCGCTTCAATAACTTTTCTGACAGTCCAACCTTCCGTAAAAATCCATACCAGATCTCCTGGGCTGTACACAATAGATCGGTGCTTGTCGTTATACCGCTGACGGTCCTTCTCCTGGGCGTCCAGTGTCCATATGCGAGCCAGCTGTCTTGCTTCTTCGACCCTGGTATTGAGCTGTTTAACATAGTCATCCTGAGTGTCGTCCGGTTGGAACGGGAACAGTGTATTCATTGTCGTCTCAGCTTCACGGCCATGGAGCAGGAAAAACGGAGTGAAGCCTGTAGTGTCTTGTCTTGCGGTATTGTAAGCAAATGTCACGACTGGCAGAATTGTATCCCAGTCCTTCTGCTCAACACTGACGTACATCGACAGCATGTCGGCTAACGTTTTGTTAAAACGTTCCGTAAGACCATTTGTCTGAGGATGGTATGCAGTTGTCATTCTGTGGACAATGTTGCACCGTGACATTACCTCTGATACTAGTTTTGACTAGAATACTTTTCCACGATCAGATATCATGACACGGGGTGCTCCATGCTTCAAAATAATGTCTTCTACAAGGAATTTTGCGATCTCTGGAGCTTCTGCAGTCAGCACAGGTTTGGTGACAGCTTAGCGTGTGAGGTAGTCAGTGCAGACTATTATCCAACGATTACCGGTTGTCGACTTTGGAAACCTCCCTAAAAGATCGATCCCAACTCTGTGGAATGGAGCTGCTGCCGGCGGAATCGGTACAAGATGTCCAGGGCGTCCACAGTGGAAACACAGTGGTGTGTTGTCTTCTGCCCTCCAGACGTCTGTTCTTCTGCGGGGCGTTATAGTTACCGGGGGAGTTGGCTGTGGTCGCGTCGGTCGGTTCATGGGCTGCCGTTTGGCGTCTGCAGCGTAAGTCATAGCAGGGCGACGCCATTCTTCACGTCAGGTGCAATTGATGGGGCAGACAGGAGCTAATGTTTGAAATACCTCGACCTCAGCTACCTCGTGACTTACAGGGCTCACATCCATGGCCATAATCTGATGCTCGCTCCGTCTAATAGTCCTGGCTGCCATGCACTGTTGTAATTCTTCTCTCACGATTTGTCGTATGAGAGAAGCCAAGTCCTGCTGGGCTTCCACAACGGCCATAGGGACTACATTTGGGAGTCTGTCATACTTCTTGCGTCCAACCCTCCTTTGTTGCATCTCTTCAATACGCTGGCACCACTTGATGAACTCTCCTGTCGTAGCGACGTCTTTTATCAGAAGAGCTTGGTCCATATCTTCTGCAATTCCCTTCATCAGGTGGATGATTTTGTCCGCTTCAGTCGGATTGACTACGTTACACAGGGCCAAAACACACTGTATGTACGATTGTGTCGGCTCACCATGTCGTTGGGCCCGGTTCTTCAGTTGTTCTTCCGCCAAGCGGATTTGTCGCTGGCGGTCTCCAAACGTCTTCTTAAGTTCGTCCTGGAACGTCTCCTAGTCATTCAACTTGTCTTCGTTGTTTTCGAACCATTGCTGGGCTGTTCCATCCAGGTAGAAATAAACTTTGGCCAAGCACATCGTATGATCCCACCTGTTGTACTTGGCAACTCGGTTGAACCCTTTTAGCCATTTGTTGGGATCCTGTCCAGCATCTCCAGAGAACACCGACGGGTGTCTGATGTGCAGCTGGCTTATTGCTGGTTTCGTCTCCATCGTTCTTCTGATAATACGGACTTTTGGAAGAATGTACTTGGTGTATCCCTTGTATTCCGGTTCCAATCCATGTAAGCGACGGCTTTTACGTTGCCTAATCGGAGCCACGGTGATGCAGCTGTCGCACATGCAGCACTGACTGCCTCTCAGGCAGAGTGCTCTGCTATTTATACACAGACAGAATTTACCAGAAATTAGAAGAACAGTTAACATAGAAACAAGTAGAATTTACAAGTGAACATAAGAAAGATGTAGAACCTTCTGGAATTGTAAATTACAAAGAAATAAATTTTTGCCGGTGGGCGGGATTGAACCGGCGACCTTCTGCTCCGGAGTCCGTGACGCTATCCCACGCGCCACACCGGCAGTTGGCGTTCGTGGTCTCTCTGAATACCCCCCAGCACATCTAAGACAGTTTTGAGTGTGATGATATTACTGGAGTCACTTTTGTTGACCTAACAATTGCATTGACACTGTGTATTGTAGGAAACTGTTGGAAAAAGAGTGTGACCTCACCCAGGACATCCAACTAACATCCCTTATCAGCATCTTCCTCCAGAACAGAGGATTCGTAGTTTCATTACAATGTAAGAGGAGCTGATGGTGAACACAGAAGAACGGTCTCCCAAAGGGCAGCAAGTTGGCTGCAGTACTGTACAATATCTGCACAAATGACCAGATAATAGCAACACGTGCAAGGCTCTTCATCTATGCTAATGAGACTTCAGCAGCTGCTCAGGGGTTGTCATTTGCAAAAGTAGAAGAAAAGCTGTCTCTAGCAATGAATGACCTCTCCAAGTGCTATGATTCCAATCATCTTGAGACCAATCCCAGTAAGACATAGGTTTTTGCATTTCACCTATGAAATAAGAAAGCAAAGCTAAAGATAGACATCACATGGTGAGGGTAGCAACTGAAAAAATGCTCAACATCAATTTACCTAAGTGTCACACTGGTCCTCACTCAAATACACAGACAGCAATGTCTAAATATGAAACACAAGGTCAGTGCTCACATTGGGATACTTAAGAAGCTGATCGGCAGCAGGTGGGAAGCCAGCCTGAAGATCCGAGGACTTTTACACTTGCGTTCTGTGTATTAAACACCGAGTATGCTGTTCCAGTGTGGAATACTTCAGCACATGCTAAGCAGATTGATATTGCAGTCAACAACACTGCAAGGATAATCTCAGGATTCTTGAAGCCAACACCAGTGCAAAAACTGTACCCAATTGTTGGAATGGGCCCACTCAATGTCAGGAGGATCACTGTAGCAAACTGTGAGAGAACAACACCAGACAGCAAGATCTGACCTTAAATCTCCCAAAAGTTTCCTTGCTAGAACTGCCACTGGAGGTAGCACCAGAATAATGTCTTAACAGAGGAGCTCACTGGCCAAAGACATTTCACCAAAAGGAAAATTAGCTCCTAGCAAAAATTTACCATACCCTGCATGTAGGTTCCTCAATGTCTTTAAGAAACAGCATTCCTCAACACAAGCCAACCTGCAGAAATGGGGGATCCTTCCGAGAACGCAGACACCTCTTAGTGAATGCGGAGCTGAACAAGCCATCTACTTACATGCCCCTCCTTGACAACCCATGCACAAATAAAGTTTTTAGGAAGGAAACGACAATGCAATCGCAACCGCCCTTTTTTTCTTTCTTCTTCTTCTTCTTCTTCTCTCTCTCTCTCTCTCTTTTTTTTTTTTAATTTTAGGATACAGAAATGAAAGGTTTGATTAGAACAGGAAATACTTGGAATAAAATTCATTCTGCAACATACATATCCACAATGGAAAACATGTCAAATATGTTTATGTGATGGGAGCAATCTGATAATGTAATGGAAAAAAATTCTTCTGAAGCCAAGACTGATGAATGTTATTTGTTGTGAACTTAAGTCCTGAGACTGCTTTGATGCAACTCTCCATGCTACCCTCACATGTGAAAGCCTTATCATCTCTGAATAAGAATGGCAACCTACATCATTTTGAACCTGCTTACTGTATTCATCTCACGTTCTACCTCTGCGATTTTTACCCCAAATACACCCCCCTCCAATGCTAAAGTGAGGATCCTCAATGTCTAAGTAGGAGTCCCACCAATTGATCCCTTTTCTTAGTCAATATATGCCAGAATTTTCTTTTCTCTCTCTTCATTAATTATTCGATCTACCTTTCTAATCTTTAGCATTTGTCTGTAGCACCACATTTCAAATGCTACCTACCATCTTTCTGTCTGATCTGTTTATCATTTACGTTTCAAGCCCATACAATGCTACACTTCAGACAAATGCTTTTAGAAATGAATTACTAACATGTAAATTAATTTTGGATGTCAACGTATTTCACTTCTTCAGAAATGCTTTTCTTCCCATAATCATTGTGCATTTTATATCTTCTTTGGGCATCAGAAGTTATTGTGCTCCCCAAATAACAAAACTCATCTACTACTTTTATTGTCTCAGTGTCCTAATTCCTTCAGCATTGTCCGATTTTCTTAAACGGCATTCCATTAATCTTGTTTTACTCTTCTTTATGTTCATCTTACACCATCCTTTCAAAACAGTCTCCATTCCGTTCAACTGATCCTCCAGGTCCTTTGCAGTCTCTGGCACAATTACAATATCACTGTCAATCTGCAAAGTTTTTATTTCTTCACTCTGAACTTTAATTCCTTCTTTAAATTACTCCTTGCATTCTTTCACAGCTTATTCAATGTACAGAATGATTAACACTGGGGGAAAGGCTACAACCCTGCCATAAATCCTTTTCATCCATCGCACCCCTTTCATGTCCTTTGATTTTTATAACTGTTGTCTGGTTTTTGTACAAAATGTATATAACTTTTCCTTCTCTACATTATTTATCCATGTTACTTCCAAAATTTGAAAGAGTGTATTCCAGTCAACACTGTTAAAATAATTCTCCAAATATACAAAAGCTAAAAATGTCAGTTTCCCTTTCATTTTTGCCACAATAATTAGTTCCAACAGATGCTTGCTGTAATCTTTTAATATACATAAATAACAAATGATAAATACCATATAAGAATGATTTTTACAATTACATACATATTCCAGAAGTTGGGTAATTTATAATAAATAAATTGCACACCTACATAAATTTACAGTGCATACTTTACACCTTTACCATTTCACTTCAGTAAACATCTGGCACGGTGTTGTTATTAATAAACCCTTTGTGCTGCTATTATTTATTTACATACAATTCCCTCCATCAGTCCTACTTACCATTAGAAAAATATCATGAGATCTTTGGGGGGGGGGGGGGGGTATTATTTATGAGTGGAAATTGTTCTCACCATGTTATTTATATGTGTGGACTTGCCATTATAAAAGGTACATAATCCTATACATTTTATAATTGCCAAAGTTTGTATGTATGTTACCGTATCATGGAAAAACTGCAGCACAAGATTGGAAGAAATTTTACTTGCAGATAGCTTATGTCCTGGATTAACAAATAGGCCACTTTTAAAAGTTAATATTACACATTATTTATTTATATGTATCTGTACGAAAAGAAATATTTTACAGTCTTAAGAAGCTTCTAATACATCAGTGGAAGAATTGGTTTTCGAATGTTTGAAGTAACTGTGCAGCTACAGTTTTAACATAATGTGAGTGAGTGGTGACGGACCCTGGTTCATGACCTGATACAGTATCTTCTTCATTGTTATTGCTATTTTTTTTAACGTGTGTCTTTGCAAAAGATTCTGGGATACTGCCATTACGGCTTACACTGACCATTTAATTACAACAAATCTGGAAATTAACTTTTACACAATGCCCATTTTCATTTGTTATAACAATTGAAGGAAGAACATATATAAATTCAAGACTTGGAATAAAAAATGCTGCAAGTGCAATAACAAAAAATATTGAAGTTTTCAGTGAATTGGGATCTACATACCAAGCCCTAAAAAAGGTTGTAGTGGTACAAGCCACTCTCCTTAATCCTCATATACCTTGAGATACCTAAATAAGCATTAATCTACATTGCTAAATTAATTAAGAAATCACAAGAACAGGAACTGCCGCCAGAATCTGTTTGTTTCAGATTCTGGAGGTGGTGGCAGCAGCAACTATTCAGTGACGCTACAGCTGTCTGCTAAGAGTAAACATGCACATGAAAAAGAAGAGATTATGTTATCTCTGAAGCGTTGCTAAGCGTGATTTTGTTGTTTACTTTGTATTCCTTGGTTAATTCTCTGAGCCTGTAACATGTTAATGTTCTGATTGTATCTCGACTCCGAGTAATAAACTTAGTTTAAGACTACATATGCAGAAATTATTTCACAAGAAGTTAGCCAGAGTTGGAATTATTGATTGGTGTGAAAAGAATGATGAAGGATTTAGTACAAAGTGATATTCTGGAGTCGAATACATTAGGCTCAAGGAGGCACAGCAAATGCTCGACCTCAAATCTATAATAGTATTATTCTTGACACTTAAGAAGATAAAACAACTTGATTAACATCTGAAAGTAAGAAGACCTGGCATGAGTGACATTAAATGATGACACTTCAAGTAACAACCTGAGCGGACTATTACACTGTCTATGTTGAGAATCCTCCAACACAGGGTCAGGCAGCAAGTAATAGTTCAAGGTAAACAACAATCTGAAGATTGGTTTGAACACAAAGTGTTTTACTGGAAACAGTTTTGTTTGCAGTTAGTATGGCGTTGCCTTCCTCCAACCTTCTACATCTACATCTACATATCTACGTACATACTCCGCAATCCACCGTAAGGTGCGTGGCGGAGGGTACACTGTACCTCTACTAGGCATTTCCTTTCCTATTCCACTCCCAAATAGAATGAGGAAAAAAAGAATGCCTATATGCCTCTGTACGAGCCCTAATTTCTCTTATCTTGACTTTGTGATCACTACGCGAAATATAAGTAGGCGGCAGCAAGATCGTTATACACTCAGCTTCAAATTCCAGCCCTCTAAATTTCCTCAACACAAATTCACGAAAAGAACGTCGTATTTCCGCCAGCGATCCCCAATTGAGTTGCCGGAGCATTTCCGTGACACTTGGGCATTGGTCGTACCTACCAGTAACAAACCTAGCTGCTCACCTCTGAACTGCTTCTATGTCTTCCTTTAAACTGATCTGCTGTGGGTGCCAAACACTTGAGCAATACTCAAGATGTGGTCATACAAGTATTTTATATGTGCTCTCCTTTACAGATGAAGTACATCTTCCAAAAATTCTCCCGATAAACCGAAGTCGGCTGTCCGCCTTACTCACAACTGTCCTTATATGTTCGTTCCATTTCATATCGCTCTGCAATGTTACGCCTACATATTTGAATGACGCGACTGCATCAAGAAGCTCACTACTAATGCTGTATTCGAATATTATGGGATTGTTATTCCTACTAATGTGCATCGTCTTACATTTTTCTACATTTAGACCTAGCTTTCATCCTTCACACCAATTAGAAATTTTGTCTAAGTCATCCTGTATGCTATTACAGTCAGTTAAAGACGACACCCTCCCATACACCACAGCATCATCAGCAATCAGCCGCAAATTACAAGTTACTCTGTCCACCAGATCATTTGTATAGATAGAAAATAAAGCAGTCCTATCACACTCCCCTGGGAGCACTCCTGACGATACACTCGTCTCTCACAAACACTTGCCATCGAGAACAATGTACTGCGTTCTATTACTTAGGATGCCTTCCAGCCAGTCACAAATCTATGAACCTATTCCATATGCTCGTATTTTCGTTAGCAGTCTGCAGTGCGGCACCACCTGAAATGCATTTTAGAAATCGAGAAAAACACAATTTGCTTGTTTCTCTTCATCCATGGATCGCAAGATGTCATGTGAGAAACGGGCAAGCTGAGTTTCATGTGAACGATGTTTCCTAAACCCATGCTGATTCATAGAAAGAAACTTTTTCGTTTCAAAGAAATTTACTATATTAGAATTGAGAATATGCTCCAAAATTCTACAGGAAACTGATGTCAATGATATTGGCCTGTAATTGTGTGAGTCAGTTCTCTTTCCTTTCTTATAAATGGGACTCACCTGCGCTTTTTTCCAATTACTACGAAGATTCGCGATAAATGCAAGTTAAGTAGGAGGCCAGCGCCACAGAATACTCTTTGTAAAACCGAACTGATATTCCATCCGGACCAGCAGATGTTTTCGTATTTACCTCTCTCAGCTGCTTCTCTACACCAGAAATTCCTATTACTATGTCCTCCATTTCGGAATTAGTACTCTCATCAAGTGATGGTACATTTGTGCGGTCCTCCTGCGAGAAAGATTTCTTAAAGGTTAAATTTAGAACTTCAGCTTTCCGTTTGCTTTCTTCTATTACTGCCTCGGAATGATCAACGAGAGACTGGATAGTGGGCTTTGACCAGCTTCTTGATTTTACATAGGACCAGAATTTTTTCGGGTTCTCGGAAATATCTTTTGGTAAGGTATGGCTGTGGTAATTATTGTATGCTTCGCGCATCGATCTTTTTATAGACACACAAATCTCTACTAACTTTTGCCTGCCATAATTTGCGTGTTCTTTTTTGAACCGAGAGTGCAACAGTCTTTGCTTTCTCAGCAGCTTTCTAACATTATTATTATACCACGGTGGATCTTTTCCATCCTTAATCACCTTTACAGGCACATATTTCTCTAACCCTTTATTTACAATACTTTTAAATTTAGTCCACAATTCCTCTACATCCATAGTCCCAGAATTAAACAATGCCCATTTGTTTTATAAGTGCGATCCTAACGTTTGCTTATCGGCTCTTCCCAACAAAAAATCACTCCTAGCCTTCTTGATTGGTTTATGAACTTTGGTCAGCATTGACGCTATGACGTTATCATGATCACTAATTCCTGTCTATACACAGACATTGTTAATTAGGTTAGGCCTGTTCGTAACTATAAGATCTAAAATATTTTCATTGAGTGTGGGTTGCCGGTTTAACTGCTCAAGACAGTTTTTGGAGAATGTGTCAGAAAGTAGCTCGCAAGACAGATTGTCTGTACCGCCTGAAATGTAACTAGAGAGGTCCCCAACTAATATTACATGGCCCGGATATCTACGCACTATCTGGTGTAGACTTCCTTTGAATGACTCTAAAACTACTACAGCAGCGTCGGTAGGCCAGTAAAAAACACCCAACTATTAAATTTACTTCTTTTAGACCTGTTATACATGCCCAGATAACTTCACAGTTACTTTCAACCTCGATATCAGTAGAAACAATATCTTTGTCCACAGCGATGAACACTGCTCCTCCAGTTGTATCTGATCTATCTTACCGATATACATTCCACGCCTTGCTAATTATCTCTGGACCTGCCACATCATGATTTAGCCAGCTTTCTGTGCCTAAAACTATCTGAGCACAATAATTTCCATGCAGTGCAGCATATTCGGGAACTTCCTTTCTAATACATTGTAAGTTCGCGGCTAATATTTTGATATTCGAATTTTTGAGCCGAAAATGACCTGAATTCGCTGTTTGAATGTTGACGGGCGAGTGCTCATCAGAGTTAGCGCCTAGCCTAAAAACCCCCATGTGCACTCCACAAGTACTCTGCTACCCGAGTAGCCACTTCCTTAGTATAGTGCAACCCTGATGTATCTAGGGGCACCCTACAATTCCCCACCCGATAAAGCAGATCCAGAAATCTGCAGTCATGACTGTCACAGAGTCGGCGAAGCCTCAGGTTCAGACCCTCCACTCGGCTCCAAAC
The DNA here is from genome assembly GCA_026315105.1 of Locusta migratoria. Lineage (NCBI taxonomy): Eukaryota > Metazoa > Arthropoda > Insecta > Orthoptera > Acrididae > Locusta > Locusta migratoria. The sequence goes on from CM048747.1 coordinate 45,426,269, forward strand.
CAAAGGACCCCGATCAACCCCGGGAACAATGCTACAAATCGACAGCTCTGCTTGCACCCCGTGTGCGAAGGCAGCAGCCTTCACCAATTCCGCCAGCTGCCCGTAGGATCTGAGGATGTCCTCAGATCCAAAGCGACAAGCATCATTGGTGCTGACGTGAACCATGACTTGCAGTCGACCACACCCTACACCCTCGATATCCACCGGCAGAGCCGCCTCCACATCTCGCATGAGGCCTCCCGGCAGACACACCGAATGCATGTTGGACTTCTTTCCGGATCTCGACGCTATCTGCCTAAGGGGCTCCTCCACGCGCCTAACATTGGAGCTCCCAATAACTAATAATCCCCTCCCCCTGTGCACCTCCTCGGACCCTTCTGAAGGAGTAGCCACACGTCCACTCACAGGACAAATGGGCGTGGACAAACATCCAGCCTCCACAATGGCCTTCCGCCTCGAGCGACGCGGACACCGTTCAACCCAACACTCCCCTAGCAGAGAAGGCAGCTCGATCACGTCTGGTACACCTGGAGGTGCCTCGGTAGCAGGTACAGAGAGAAAAGCGTGAGACAAATGAGGTGTCCCACTCAACGCACCAGACTCCCCATCATCGCTGCACCCCGAGACAGCAGCCTGAAGATGGCTGACCGTAGCCAACAGCATGCTCAGCTGTTCGTGAACTGCGACCAACTCCTCCTGCGTCCGCAGACAGCATGCACACATCCTATCCATCCTATTGATACAATTAACTGTAGAAAGTTGAAAACTAAATAATCAACTTTTAAAAAGCCTGGGTACTTTAATAAAGGCAGCTGGTAGCTGACTGAACTGTGGTCAGTGGTAAATACACTGTCAAAACAACGAAACTGAGTCCAGCAGTTTTCAAAATAAACAAGAAAATCTATGGAGTAGACTGTTATTAAACGTGCGGGAATATAAGCTTTCTCAAAGCAGAACACGAAATAAGGAAGCGACAATAAGACAAATCACATAGCTTGCAGCAGACAAAAACTATACACATGGTATTTATCAAAATACACGGGAATAAACTCTTAAAACAGTAGCACAAACGAAATCTGCCAAGTAGGTGAGAAGAAACCTCTTAAAAACAGAAACAATAACGAAAATTAAGAAATTATATGGCAACGAAATTTCACGCAACCTTCTATTGACTTACCCAGACAGTTATATAGGGGGACCTACAGTTTAACGTGGATTCTGAACCAAGGTGCTATTCAATATTTTTCATATCAGCGACACTGCCAGAGGTAAAATAAGTGGAAACGGCAAATAAAAATCCCAGGACCTGGCCAGGATTGAACCTGTGACCTTTGGATTCATATTATGGCACTATCACTGTGCTACCAAGCCCTATTACAAGGAAAAGGCAGAAGCCACCACATGTGAAGAGCACATACACCAACGAATGTAAATGCACTCAACATATGGCAGGCAGTGTCACTGTCATTGCAGCTAATATATGAAACACTTAGTCTTCTGAACGTCTCTCTTCATTGTTACCATCATGTTGCTCCATTTTTTCTCACAGTCATGATTTTGAAACTTACAGCTTCTTTTACTTCAAGTCTTTGATTTACAAATGCAGAAATACTACTTGATAAAACCACAATTAAATTCCAACAATGGAAGGTCCAGTAAGGAATGTTAATAATCAGGATGAATGCCCATCATCAAACTGTGGCCAAGAGCAATATGGATTATCCTGTGGCGCAACATGCAGCATAGCACAACACCTTGGTCCTTAACAGCTACTTCACCATCCGAGCCATTTGGATCCTCCCTTACTCAGCTTTTCTGAACTGCGGAGATGGGAGTTATCCCTACAGCACATCCTTGAGTCCCGCAAACATCCAGGCCTCAATCACACACACACATTTTCATACTGCATCTCATTTTCCACCTGACATCACCTCTGCTTGTTATATCCCCTCCCCCCTCCTCCACTCCTTCCCCTTCCATCCCTTACGCTTGCCTTGTAGTCAGACTGTGTTGGGTGGCCAGAGATGGCTGATGTGTGTGGATGAGTGTGCCAGAGTGATTGTGTGGATGAGTGTTCTCTTTCTGAGGAAGGCCACAGCCGAAAATTTAGAATTGTGTGTCTTTTATTTGTGTCTGTGAGTGGCTCAATGTTCATCTTTACTGTGAGTTGTTCCCCATCACATATTATTAACAACATAATTAAATTCTGTAACATGGTAACACATACTCCTGACAATATTTCTCAGACCGTATAATGTGTATTCAACAGTGATGTTATCCATGCTCTTATACAATACTTTCTCCTCAGTTTTCCAGGAATGTCATCAACAACTACAGATGATTTAATATTGGCTGCTCATTCGTATCGAGAGCCAGAAATCTCTACATATACTCTAAGAAAAATAAATCTCGGAACATTGTTGATAGGGATGTTTTACATTTTTCAATCTCCATACATTCCATGATAATTATGATATGTTCTATACTAGCCATATCGCACAGTGGTGCAATGATTTACTCCATCTCCTGGCCCTTTCGTAGTTTGCTACACGATCACGTACAAAATTTTTTCTTACCTAAACAAATAAGCTTTGAGGATCTGGTGTTTTCCCACCATTTTGTTGGAACATAATTAGCTCATGCCACTATACCTCCAGAACCTCTGTGATGGTGCGTACACATAGATATGTAAATTTCGGCATTAATCTTTCCTTACAGCAAACTATTCAACCACAGGTAACACCGCAGGGTGCAGCTAGTTTATTACCGTATTTGCTCGAATATAGGCTGCACTTCTTCCCCCAAACTTTGGCGTATGAAATCGTGGTGTGGCCTATAATCGAGATTCAATCCTCCCCCTCCTTTTCTCAAAGTCATTAGTTACAAAAATCACACGTCACTTTTATTTTGGTTTGAGAAATGTAATAAACTAGATAGTCTTCAAAAATGCTACAGTAACATTCTCACAGAAATGCAAATACGTTTTTGTACACATTTACAGAAACGGTGCGGGAATTCGTGGAAGTCGATATTTCAATATAAATTGAATGGTTGCATTCTGTACCACAGCATACAAACGCTGACGACTGTTTTTTAACACGTCCACGCGGCCTAAAACAAAAATAGTATGTAACAAACACTTCCTAAGCACACAAATTATTTTAATTTGATGTAGTCAATGAAGCTAGTCTTCGCGATAAAAGTTTACTGTCTGTGGCGAGAGATTTCACCGTGACGTTTACTTTGGTATGGTAACACCTACCGCGAGCGGTAATGGAAGGTTAAAGGGCCTTATACGCAAAGCGGTTTATTGGACCAATTCGTTGGTCACCCGCTATCCGACCAACTTTCCTTGTCGGCCGGTTGGTTGTGCCTGACTGCCCGATCTCCGATTCCCCCACCGCTTAACCCGACAAATTGTGCGTGTGTAGCACTACCCCACCAACTTCCTGCCTGTGGTCGTCTGCACAGCGAACATGCGAAAACAGAAACAGTTCGACAGACAGACACCAGAACAAGAAGGCGCTTAGTGCAGTTGGTCGGAATGTGTGTAGGCTGCTACCAATGGATTGGTTCGTTGGAAAGCTTGTTGGTTGGACGATAAATCGTGTGTGTAGGGGCCTTAAGATAGCGGAACAACTGATTTGTGTAGCTAATGCTGATGTTGAGTTCCAATGCTACATTTTAAATTAACGTATTTTACTATGACCAGATTCACTGGTTTCACATTCGTTGTGGGTTATTTCCATAAAATTATGTACATGGAACTCAGAGCTATATTACAGCCTTGCAACTGAATCATTTCTGTTATACCTGCAAAATAACAGTTCCTGTTTCAAATTATGAAGTCAAGCAAACACGGGGATATTTACGTTTTAGCCCTAGAAATGCAAAACGACTCTTCGAACATTTTAATAGTTTGTCCTCGCCTACACACTAGCGTCGAGCTTTTTTTTGTCAGCGTCAGATTTACGTCGAACTTCCCGTTTTCCATGTCCGTTACTGTGACTAGGCAACCTGAAGTTTACATTCGGCGGTGTAACTCCTACGTTCGTTTCCTGCTACAAACTTACAAACCAAAACATCGTCCCTCACACACACACACGCACACACCGAAGAAAATATATTTTCGCAGCACATGCCTACGCTATACAACACATGAAACGCCCAGTAACACGCCTTGGTTCGGCATCCCCTCACTTGGGGTGCCCGGAGTGGCCTGTCACCTAGCTTTCTTATTCGTTGATTTACAGTTTTGCATGTTTGTTTTGAGTTTATTGAAAAGAGAACATTATTTCGTCAACATTGTATTTCTTATTACGAAAAAGTTCGATTATACAAACAAAAAATTAATAAAAAATAAAAAAAATAAAATTAAAAAAGCTGCAGCCTATACTCGAGATTTTTTTCCCCCCTCTCTCTATAATCTTGTGTCGAAAGTTTAGGTGCGGCCTATATTCGCACGCGGCCTATACTCGCGCAAATACGATATAAATTATAATGTCCAAGAAATTGTTCATTCACAGCATTATAAAATCCATCTTCTATTTTTATGTATCATTTTCTATCTTAGTAGATTAATACAATAAGCACGTGTCTGACAAAACTAGTCATTGAGAAATAAATATACTTAGCAATAACCCACCAAAAAGCAACTGCTGAACTGCAGACATGCACATAGAAAAGTCAATCACATTCACATCGATTTCCAGCCATTGACTTCATCACAAAAAGAACATATATGCCTTGACACAATCACTTAGGAACAACTCGTGCACCTCCTGTCAGAGTGGCCAGAGATGGCGGTGCATGAGTTATCGCTACGCGAATTTGTGAATGTATGTGTATATTTTTCTGATGAAGGCTATGGCTGCAAATTTCAGTGAAAATGATTGTATATTCCTGTGTGCCCTAAGGAGCCTCAGCAATTATTTTTATACTGAGTTGCTACTTATCCTCATAATGACTTACCATTTTTATTAACATTTAGCAGTCATGGCTTTGGAAGAAGTTTCTTTCCATTAATTTATTACTGTGCCTACAGTCTCCATTGGACCAATACACATGAGTGACAGAAGGGAGGGGGGTTGAAGACAGAGGCTGTAGTATGCAAGTGTTGAAAACTTGCAAGTATGCTTTTGAGGTGTAGTTTATATCCATCTTCAAGAGTATGCCTGCTCCGATTTGTGTGTGTTCATGACAGTTTCACATGGGTCAAACAAAGAAATCTATGGCAATTCATGCAGCAGTTATTCATATGTGCCCAATATCCCCCATCAGTCCTATTTAGAGCAATATTACAAGATATAATCTAGCAATCAATAGTGTAAGTTGGGTAATCAATAATATAATGAGGATAGGTTGCAACTAACCTTAAAGATTTAGCAAGCCGCAGACAGGCATCTAGGAATGACAATCACACTCCCACAACTTTAAATATTTAGCCACAGGAGTGAAAGACAGGGTGTCTTAATGTGGATGCTCTAATTTCATGATACTATATCTTCTAAGAGAATACATTTTAAAATTCATATATGTATGGGACTAAAAAGTTTATCTTTTGTACAGAACTATCTGATTTTACATCTAAAACTAACATTCCCATCACTAGAGGTCTGCGCGGATAAGAAAAGTGTTATCCGCATTCACATCACATCCGCAAGGCCCATATCCGCAACCTCATCCATGACACATTATCTGCATCAGCAGATATTAAAGTTTTGAATAGGTAATACTAATAGATAGTAGTATTTAAAACCATGGTAAGGTAATGATATAATTATTGTTAGAGAGTCATTTGTGCGATAACTTAACTACTTTTGACTTATGTTCTATACCTATCCCAAAACAGGCTATTCCAAACAGGAAAACATTGACGCTCTTGACACACACAGCAGTGCTTCAGAGCCCGTGTGGTCAGCTGTGTAATACAGGCATCTTCTTAAATTTCAGTGGTTACAACTGATTGGCATAGGGGAGATTTTACCCTGTGTACATTCAAAAAAAGAAACGGTTATTTCAGAATTTTACAAAATGGACACTTTATTTTCCCCATATTGACGCACAAAAGATTATGTGACACAAAGCAAAGCATGTCATTTCAAGTGTTAAAACTGCTATCTACTTCTAATTGGTAACTGTCAGCAAAATGAGAAAATGTCAACCGCAGCTACGGCCAGCCTATAAAATCTAACATAGTGTACCATTCTAAGTATGTTACTTTCACTGTACACCATATCTGATTATGAAAGTTACTATACAATGCTATTGTCAATCTTTATTACTTCCATAACCATTTATCTAATATATAAACATCAATGTTTGTATTTTATGAACGGCTGTACCGTTCATTCGATTGCGATGAAACTTTGCCAAAATATTGTTTGTACTTTCGTGACAGTTATTGACATAATTAAATGATTGTGAGGAGATATGCCACCACATCAATAAGAAACTGTGCCGTCTCGAGAAAGAAAGATCCACACGCAACTTCGAACAGTAAAATGTTTCTGCTGATAAGATTGATAAGTTTTTCGGTCGCGGTTGTCTTCAAATTTGGCGGAATTTTGGAACTTTCGCATCTGTTTTGGTATTTAAATAAGTAATTAAGCTACTTTGTCCTGTCTCACACAAATGTTTCAGCAAATTTGAAATTCCACTTTTGCATCCAGTGTAAGAATATACTTTTTTACATGGAAAACAGGTGACCATATCATTTATCTTTTCCTTGCCATCAAATACATAGTGAAATATTTTTTTTCCAAATTGATGATTTCAATTTGTTTTCCTTCACTGACATCAAATAATCTCTTTCACTTTACACAAAATAGTATCCACTGAAGTGTTCATTACAATATACGTTGTCACTCGGTCACAACAAAGAGCTAACTGAAGGGATGCACCTTTGGTGGGCAGTGGGCTGGTCTCTCACCCAGAAAGCACTTCACAGACCGCAGGTAAGACATGGTTGTGTAAACGGATTAGGTGCAGGTCCCTCAGGTACAGCTTCGTCTGCTGTGGCCAGGGGATGAGAACAACAGACTTCCGCTCTACCACAGCCCTGCAAGGATTCCAAGAATGTCTACAGGCTTGAAGTTTTCAGCTAATATTTCAACAGACGTACTGAGCAGATACCTAGCTCTTTATCCACATATAACATGCGGATATTTTCATCACTCACAATTTTATCTGCAAAGTAAGAAATACTGCGGATATCTGCATCCAAGCAGACTTCTACCCATCACCATTCAGACTACAAATCCAACAACTAACTCCTCTTGCACCTCACCAACTGTGTACATATTCACAGACAACTGTCTTCATTTGTGTGAAACATTAACAAACAAATCTGTGGCACAACCACAGGCACTTACATGGTGACATCTTATGCCATGTCTGTTTATGTGCCTTCTATAGTGAAGCTTCCAAGCACCCAGAAGCCCAAACCCCTGGTCAATTCAGGTTCACTGATAATATCAAGTAGGTATCTGGACTAAGGGCCAAGACACCCTATCTTCATTCTTCCAAAATCACACCACCTTCTCTCTTATCCACTTCACCTACTCCTCAACCCAATGTGCAACCTTCTCAGATATGGCACTATCCACATTCACACCTATGCCTATACTCAATGCACCAGCAGCACCTCCAATTTCATAGTGCCACCCCCTTCCCCATGTTAAAAAGTGGCTCCCTGTAACCTAGCCACCCATGGACTGCATGTCTACAGTGATAAGAATAATTCCACTGGCCAGTATGCTGAAGGTCTCATTAAGGCTTTCACAGAACACCACTATCCCTAAATTTGGTTAAAAAATGATGTCCCATCCCATATCCTCACACATCTAATGTGACACCACCCTCAATATCTAGCTTCCCACTCCCCTTTTGTCTCCCAATATCATCCTAATTTGAAACATCTGTGCCCTTCACCAGGGCCTTGATTCTATCCCATCATGCTCAGAAATGGGGGATAACCTACCCAAAATCTTCCTAAGCCCTCTTGAAGTAGTATTCCATCCCTGCTACATAACTTCCTACTCCCCCCCCCCCCCCCCCCCGCCCCCAGACACAATGCCATGTCACTCCCAACCTTTAGAACCCCTATATTTCATCCCTATGCAAGATAAAGATGCAAGAGCTACCCAATATAAATACCCCCCCCCCCCTCCTCAAACCCAACCAACCATCCTACTATGGTCCTGTCACAGGATTATCTTGTCTTGAGGGCTACCTGTGAAAGTAGCTATGTCATATTCCAGCTGTGCCAAAATCACTGCACAGCATCATATGTGGGTATGAGCACCAAAATGAGCAGCAAGAACAAAGGCAACCAATCGGTGGTCCTATATGCTGATGATCACAACACTGCTGCTTCCCAAACAGTGCCATCTGGTTACTTCCCTCCAACATCAGCTTTTCTTAATTATACAGATAGGAGTTGTCCCTGCAGTTCATCCTGCGCTCCCACAATCTTTCTGACCTCAATCTTCATTAGCGCCACAACCTTTTCCCTACAGTTCCCCCCCTCTCTCTGCCATCCTGACACTCCTTCCCAATCCAAACCTCCAGCTCATCATCATCAGAGCCTGCATCCAGGTGTCACATGCTCAGTCCATGCACCTTCACAACCTTCCTTTTCATATGGGACATCATCTGCTTCTGAGCTGGAAATCCCCAACCCCTTTCTCCTTCCATCCATCACATCCGACAACACCCAGTGCTGTGACTCCAGCTGTGGTTTCCTTTACTCCTGCATTTTTATAAAATAATATGTGCCAACCAAATGAACACAATAAAGAGCCTCCATTGCAACATTATAAAAGATCGCAGCCTAACAAAATAGGCTAAAAGTGTCATCTGGATCAACACCAAACAATAAATTCCCTGTAACATGAACATGTTAACTGTTTCTTCCTTTTGATGTCACACTACTTTGTTTTGCTTTCTTCTATCACATCCCCTGTCATTCTTGAGTTAGGAACTGCTGTTGAGGGTATTTACCTCACCACTACCACCACCACCACAGCTGCCACCACTCCCTTCTCCCAGTCCGCTTATCACTAGGATCATTTGTGCTGAGACCCTTACAACCATAAGCAAGAAAATTAGGTATTATTTTTTTAAAAAAATAACATTTACAGGGTGACATTTATTGAACTACATGAAATAAAATCGCCGTTGCTTCTAAAAGGACGTGCAAACTGCACAGTTAGCCTTAGGGCATGGTGGAAATTAGTATGCGCATGCATGTGATGCTAAGTATCTGTTTCGGTATACTGGTTAGGTTACTACTGAAATGTCTGTCTGAGAGACTCTTTGGTTTCTAGTGCATCACTAACACAGCCCAACTATTCGCAGTAGTTACAAGTGAATTACAATCGAGAAATCACAGTGATTAGTGTGTTTGATTACCAAATGAGGTGTAACTTGGAAAATATATGCTGATCAAACATTTTTTTTTAAAAGCCCTGTGACGAAATTGATTGATGATGATGATCACAAGCCAATGTTTATGAGAAGTTCGGGTCCCCGCCCCCCCCCCTTTTTTTTTAGAGGCAATAGATCTTTTAAATTATCTTGCCGCACATATATTGGACAACTTGCAACGAGCCTTCTTGTTGTCAGCCATCTGCAAGTGAAATTGTGACAGTACAGTGTGCCATTTGAAGGTCTACAGTGCGAACACAACAGCCCTACTGTGGCACAGTACAGTGTGCCATTTGAAGGTCTACAGTGCGAACACAACAGCCCTACTGTGGCACAAAGTGAGATTGCAACTGAATTAAAGGTGAAGGCAACCTGTCCAAATGTGGTAACACTTAAGAATTTGATTCACATGTTCAAGAGAATGGGTAGTGTTCCTGGTGTCAGTGTTGTCAATGGCAGTCATCCAAAAACAGTAAAATGCCTGGAAAAAAGAAAAACAAGAAGACACATGCTGTGTTTCAAACCAGCCACAGGAAATCAATCAGATCTGCTGCACAACAGATGGGATCAACTGGTGGACACTGCGACAAATTGTTGTTGAAGACCTATGGAGTAAAAAGCAACGCAAAGTGTAAATTAGAGTGTAGATAATTTAGCATAAGAGAATGGGTATGTAGCTGTTCCAGTATCCAGCACTTTGCCACAACCAGAGCGGCTGTCAGTCGCCTAGCAGTGTCAGTGGCCTATATAACAGAAGCTCCGACCGCGTGATGAAACTGTGTGCTGTCATCAACCAAGAAGGTGTTCGACCCAAGCTAGAAGGTTCGGAAACATGTCTAAGCAGCACTGTACATCAACCCCGAGGCACTGACTCAATCTGGAAGGTTCCAGTGCTGAATTAAGTACAGGAGTGACGTATTTAAAGAGCACCAACCAGCTTGTCATCACTCAGTCACAGCTGAGAGGTCATCGGCCACCCAGGCTGTGCCACACATCATAATCGTCGTCATCGAAAGGACTGTGCTGGACAGTGGTAGTGGTAGCTGCCTTGCCATGACATCTCAACAACAGCCGACACCGAGCCCCAGACTCCGACGTCACCACTGGCCGCCTGTCCATGCTGCCGCACACCTCGCAAGACAGCATGGCACCCCTTGGATGAGGCACGGAGCTTTGCAGAAGGCTCACCAACGCCTTATGTCACGCCATTGTCACACATAGCTGGGCTGCGGGACACATGCTGCAGTTTTCTGATATTAGACCTGCCGCACGCTGCAGTGGTGCGTTCCAAACGATGCACGAGTCAGCGCAGATGCGGCTGGCAGGCGACCACTGGTGTCGGCGTACGAATGGCCTCGCTCGGAATATTACGGGCACCAGCAGACGCAGTTAAAAGCCGACTTATCATGTTTTAATATTAACCTAAAGCTAATTTCTTTCGCGGAACAGCAAAAGTGCTGTTTCTCTTCAAACATCAAGTCGCTGCCAGCCTACTCTCTACCTCGACATTGGTGTCAGAAAAACTGCTGGTGGAGGTGAAGATGGCTAACCTGAAGTCAACGACAGAGCATTCGATGTTCGGTAGAAGACAGTATTGGTGAAGATTCGAGGGAAATCTGTTGAACGTAAGTAGCAGCCTTAGATTTTGTTACACTTGTAGGAATCCTGTTATCCAGTCATTTGTCTTTTCCTCAGCTGTAGTTTACCATGTTAGAGCCTATAGAGAATATGACAGTTTCCAGTAGGTGTCAGAGAGATGTGTCATTAACCCCAGTAGCTTGCAGCCAGTGCAATTTACCTGGCTATTCAGCAGCATCTTTCAATTTTCACACAGTAGTTTGTTCTGTTTGTTGCAGAAGTGGACACAATGCAGGCCAGTGCATGGAGTGGGCCTGGCTGAGGCACAAGGAAACAGTAGAAAACTGGAAAGTATTGTAAGAAAAAGGCAGAAGAGGACTAGCATTCAGTGTTGTACATAGTAATAGGACATCAGAGTAATGCAGTTTCAGAAGAAACAATTGTTATGTAGTTAATTAGGATAGGATTAAGCCATGGTGTAGTGCCAATAAGACCTGAAAGTCATAATGGTGTGTTTAGCTAGATTGTATTGTCTTTTCACCATGTGGCACTGAACTGAAAGCAGCGTATACGCTGGGATACCATTACGAAACTGAGGTGGTTGAGAGACGTCATGACACCAATTAAACTGCTCCAGGTCCCTCTAGAAACAATGTTCTTGATAGGACTATAACAACCAACAACTGCTGTACAAGCATGAAGTGACAAAATGGGAAAACCTAACATTCACGAGAGTAGAGCAGAGGTAGTAAAAGATTTGTTGTGACTCAGGTACAGCTTGCATAGCGCCTGTAGTCTAGGATATTGCTATTATACAGCACAGGTAGGTTGAGATTGCGCCAGTGGCTGGGGAGAATTTTGTAAAGTACAAATTAGCTGAGGATAGCGCCTGTTTCTGGAATCAGTGGTTACATTGAGCTCATGAAGCGAGGGCACTAGATCAAAAACTTTGTGTGTGAAGGGGTGATTTCAGGAAGTTAGACTGGTAAAAGTTGCAGTAACTGAGGTAAATTCCCGCGTCAAAAGTCTTGTAGTGTGACATAAAATACACTACCCTGGATGTAATTTGTTTTCTTCTTTTGTAGCTAATTTCTAGATTTGGAGCACAAGGGCAGTAAGGAAATTAAACGTTCGTGTACACCAGTTACAGTAAAATACAGGGTAGTACACGAACTGTTGAAGTCAGCTTAGGTCAGTTATGTTGCTGTACACGTTAGGTTAGGATTTAGTATAAATGGTAGAGAATGAGATGCTAGTTTAAGACTGTAAACCGATTAATTTCTTCCTAGGCCAAAGGGGGGCCTGGTAAGTAAATTGTACAGAATGACTTTATTTACAGTGATAAGTTTAATTTGAAAACCAACAGTTTTCTTTGAGTTTCTATAAAAGGTTGAAAAATCAGAAACGGAAATGTAGAGTGCGAAATGTAAACAGATGCCCCATCATTCCCCCCACAGCGTAATACAGCTGCTACAACATTCAAAAACACAAATAAAAGCCTACCTACGATGGTAGTGGACAGAGCAGCACATTTAACTGTGAGTTGAAAGCTGCCGTAAATTTACCAGGTGTTTTCGAGAAATATTTGTAGTGGTGTACCCAGTGTTTTCATTTTAATAGAATTCGAGGATGAATTCTTTTTCATAGGAGGAAGGGGTGTAGGGGTAAGAGGATTTTGGAGTAAAAAGCAATGCAAAGTGTAAATTAGAGTGTAGATAATTTAGTGTAAAAGAATGGATATGTAGCTGCTCCAGTATCCGGCACTTTGCCACAACCAGAGTGGATGACAGAAGACGGTCAGTCACCTAGCAGTGTCAGCAGCCTACATAACAAAGCTCCTGCTGCTTGACGAAACTGCGTGCTGTCACCAAACAAGAAGGCATCGATCTGAGCTAGAAGGTTCGGAAACATGACTAAGCAGCACGCCACGCGGACATCAACTCTGAGGCTCTAACTAGATCTGGAAGGTTCCAGCGCCGAATTCAGCATAGGAGTGACGTATTTAAAGAGCACCAGCCAGCTTGTCATCAGTCAGTCACAGTTGGGCGGTAATCTCGGCCACCCAGGCTGTGCCACACGTCGTAATCATTGTCATCGTAAGGACTGCAGAGGTCAGCAGCAGCACGCACTATCTGTTTCGCCTCGCCGCGACATCTCAACAATGGCCGACACCGAGCCCCGGACTCTTATGTCACCGCTAACCGACTGTCCACACTGCTCCAGGCCTCGCATGACAGCACGGCACCCCTTGAATAAGATACGGAGTTTTGCAGGAGGCTCAACAACGCCTGACATCACGCCATCATCACACACAGCTGGGTCGTGGGACTCACACTGGGGTTCTCTGACACTGGTCCTGTCACTCACTGCAGTGGTGCATTCCACCTGATGCCTGAGTCAGCGCAGATGCCGCTGGCAGGTGACCACTGGAGCAAGTGTACGACTGGCCTTGCTCGGAATATGACAGGCACCAGAAGACGCAGTTAAAAGCTACCCTAACATGTTTTAATGTTGAATAAAGAGAATTTCTTTGTTGTACAGGAACTGCTGCTTAACTCTAAGCCACCAACTCCCAGCAGTCGAATCCCACAGCCCACAAACCCAGCAAAGTACATACCTCTCTTCTATACAACACAAAACTCAAGCCCATCAGCCATTATGGCCCAGGGCCATGGAAGAGTGGTCGAGTATTACTAACATTATTATCAATAGAATTGATGATCTGGACTTGGATGTGAATATCGTTTGGCTTAGTGCAAAGCTCACTTTCATTTGAATGGGTTCGTCAATAGCCAAAAAAGTAGCCCATTTTAAAAGACGGAGAATCCGTTGGAAAGTCTCTTCACCCTCAGCAGGTGTGCAGTGTCCAGTCACAGAATAATCAGTTCAGTTTTCCTTGATGGCACGGTGACTACCGAACGGTAGGTGAAGGTGTTGGAAGATGAATTGATCCCTATTATCCAAAATGACCCCGATTTCTGCATATGTGGTTCGTGATAGTTTGAACTCGATCCATTGAAGCAGGGGAGAGTTTAAAGTCCTGAAGGAGCACTTCTGGGACAACATTCTAATTCTGGGGTTCCCAGAGGCCACTGACATGGGCCTCAATTGCCTGCCACATTCTCCGGACCTGAACACATGCGACTTATTTGTGAGGCTATATTAAAAGCAAGGTGTAGAGCAGTAACCCACATACCATCACTGAGTTGAAAATAGTCATTCAGTAGATCATTAAAAGTGTCAACGTTCTGACACTTCAGCAGGTAATGCAGAATTTTGCTATTCAACAGCACTACATCATCCTGCAGAAGACAGGCATATTGAACATGTCATAACATAAATATCTGTAGTGATGTTTACATGTTGAATAAAGTGTGTGCATGCCATAGTTTGTACCTAATTAATGCTTCATTTCATGTATTTCAATAATTGTCACCCTGTGCTTGCTTCATATCATTCCACGAAGAAATATAACAATGAAAATCCATGTACAAATTTAGTGTTTAGTATATAAAAATACCTTTGGTGGATTAAATGGATAAGTTTCTGGTACTTTTATTTCCAAAACAAAAGTTCCACCTTCATATGGTGTTTCTGGAGGACCTGCAATTTCTCCTTTCAGTTCAGTGTAATTGTCATTCACTAATTCCACTTTGATTGCACATTTAGCTACCTGGAACAAAAGGTCACATGTTAATCCATATAAATTAACACAACATTTCTTGTTGGTTTTACAGCATTTAGAAACAACGACACACACACACACACACACACACACACACACACACACACACACACACACACACACACACAATTCAATTTGAAAATACTAGTGAAAGGCTATAATGCCAATTTTAATTAAAAATAACCTCTATATTAGTTAATGACACTTTTAAGATTTACTTAATTGTAGTTTGGTGGATGAGAAGTACTTTTAATGAAATGAAGAAAGATGGGATAGAAAGGAGAGGAAGCATATGCTTCATTTCTTCATAAAAGATGTGGTGATACCAATCAAACCAGTGTGAGAATTCAGTATGGTAAGAGAACTAGGACAATAGAAGTGCTACTTCCATAGCATGCAACTTAAGAGAATTTGGGGTGGCTGGGAAACATGTGCTGATAGCCAAGGTACTTAATGCAGCCACTGGCCCAAAGCACGAAATCCAGGCTAGAGTCCTGGTTTAGCACAAATTTTCGCTTGTGACTTCCAAATTATTTCAGTCAAAAGTCATTCCATTTGTTCCTCTTCCCTACCTAGCAGCTGTGACTTGTACATGGCTTTCTTTCGGATACATCTAAATGAACAGACACCATACTATCTATATAGAGAAGGTGGGTGTCAGACAAATTAAAATGTTGGGAGTGAATAAGTGACCCTAGGAGGCTTTCAGTCACATATCTTGACTAAAATTAATTACTAAGTTAGTGATAATAATCAAGACTTCACTTGGATTTACGGCCAAGAAAAGGAGCTGAAAAAAGGTAAGACCACTACCTGGTGGAAACCAAAATAAGGCAAACAATACAGATAGTGTAACAAGCTAGTAAAATAAAAAAACACCATTTGTCCAAGACACACTGGCCCTATTTCAGGTCTTGTGGTCCTCGGTGTGATAAGCTATAAATCTCGTTCACCTTTGTAGAGCAAACACTATGCAGAGCATGGTACGTGCAGAATGTTTTAAGACCTGTTCTATTGCCATTCTCGCATCAGGAAGTTACTACTTGGTTTTAACAGGATAACGCTCACCCGCATACTGTGTGTGAAACTCAAAATCCTCTGCAAGACATGTGGCAACTTTCCTGGCCAATATGTCTCCAGATTTGTCTCCAATCAAGCACATGTGAGACACGATGGGACAAGTGGCATGTGACTCATCGACCCAAAACTCCAAACAGAATTATGTGAACAGATCAAGCAGGTGTAGAATAATGTATCCAAGACAGTAATCAACATTAGCATGAACAATGGATGCCACAATCAGCGCCTGCATTGTTGCTCGTGGAGGCTACACCGCGTAGTAACGTGGGTGTTTTAGCATGGATTGACAGCTGGTTCCTCATAAGGGCTAGAGTTATTGATCTGAAAATGTAAGAGGGTGAACTAATTTTTATTTCTGGGTGTGTGTATATAGAAAAGTACAAATTTAGATTCAAAAAATTAATTCTTTACTCCAATTAACATACCGCACACAGCAGTATGCAGTATTAATATGTTTGTAAACAGCACATGCAAATTTGGGAATCCTAAGGGCCCAGTATCTTGGGTTCAACTCACCACAGAGTTAAAGTGTTAAGTATTCTGGATAGACCTTGGATTAGTTATCATTTGTATACATGTTAGAAGAATGGCAAAACTCCAGTAGCTTGCCTATGGTACAGTCTCAAAATTTTAAATATTTCACACTTCCTGGATACTGTCTAACCTGAGGAAATTGGTTGGTGATCATGTTTGGATAACATTCACTATTACTTCAATAATAATTATTGATGTTTCTGTCTTTCTCAGTTCACTGTATAAAGGAAACTGCATTGACACATAGGATGCACAATTTTTAATATCTCTCGGTGTTTTTCATAAATGCAATCGTAGCCTGACATAAGAAACAAATGCATTGCCATTTCTTTCGTGTTCAGACTTGGAATGAAAATTATATACTCTGCGACTTTTTTATATGCTACTCTTTATGCGTGTACTCTTTATACATGAAGTTGTTACACTATGTATGCTATTTTTCTTGGGGCAAGGTCAGGGTTGAATATCTGTCACAAAGTATGCTATCCACACACAATATAAACCCAGAAGTTTGTAGTTTATAGTGATTGTTGGTAAATAATTCAAACTTGTGTCGAACGAATGCAATGATTTCTTTTTCTTCTTTTGCCATCGCGATAAAATCATATTCAACAATTTTTCTCCTGCACTCTCAGTACTCATGCAATCTACCAAATAAGCACTCTTGATCTACTGGTGGATCACGATCGACGTGTTGCTGACCCATGCTGTAGACATTTATCAAGAGTTGGCTTTTTCTGTTTTGCTCGCAAAAGTGCTTGTTGTTGGTTGTTTTCTTCAGTCCAGAGACTGGTTTGATGGAGCTCTCCACATTACTCTATCCTTGAGCAAGCCTTTTATCTCCTCATAAGAATGGCAAACCACATCTATTTGAATCTGCTTACTATATTCGTCCCTCAGATGGTGGCTGAAATTCAGTGCACCGTCAGAAATTCATACACACTGTCTTGTTAGCGGCAAAACGAAAGCCAATATTGATGCTTGACGAAGAGACATGGTCGACACAATGCTGAAGGTGCCACTCAAGTAGTCAAGTTCATTGAGAGCTGCAGTAAACTGCAAAGTCCTCTACAAATGAAGAAGCTGAAACACCTGGCACAAGACAGTTCATGATATGGTTCATTGTGATAGCAAAAAGAACTATGCTTAACAATGAGACCTGACGTACATCGTTCTCTTAAGAGAAAGTATTTGACAGACCGAGCCCACACGTACTCTAAAAATGTGATCTTCTATAATGTACTGAATACTTTCTCCAAATCAAAAAAAACTCTGCTACTGTTTGCCACTTCCACAGAAAGTTATTCATAACATGGGTTGAAAGGGCGACAAGGTCGTCTACAGCGGAACGGAGTTTGTGAAAACCACATTGGGCATTAGTAAGGAGATTTCGAGATTCAAGCAACCATACCGACCAACCATTAATCATTCATTCCATCACTTTGCAACTGCTACTGCTAAGGGAAATTGGACGGTAGCTACAGGGAAGATGTTTTTCTTTCCCAGGCTTAGTACGGGAATGTACCGTCCAGATGTGGTTATAGGTTTGAAGAAGAAACCACAGACCCTCAGGAGAGTGGTATCATGGATGCCATCTGGGCCCGGAGATGAGAGTTGAGATGAAGAGAGTGTGTAATGAAGCTCCCTCATAGTAAACTTGGCAGTCTGAGAGAAGAAAAATATTGTCGTTGATTCCACCACCAGTTTATGAGGGAGGAAAGTGGAAGGGTAGTGTGTGGAACTGGAAATCCAAGCAAAATGGCGACCGAGAATGTTGGAGGTGTCTACAGGGTCCAATATGACATTATATGCCACAGTTAGTCCAGGAATTCAAGAGTAAGATGAAGCTCCAGAGAATCATTGGAGGTTACCCCAAACAACTGAAGAGGGAGTAGAACTGTTGAAAAGGTTAGTAAATGCTATCCAATTGGCCCGTTTACACTCTCTAAACAGACAGCAGCACTTAACATGCAGCCTTTTGTATTGGATACAGTTCTTCAATGTCGGATGGCGCTGAAAGACATGGAGGGCATGCCTCCGCGCACTTAGAGCATCACGACAGGAATCAGTCCACCAGGGGATGAGTGTACATTTTGGCCTCTCAGGGGTACGAGGGATAGAACATTCTGTGGTGGTGAGGATTGTAGCAATTAGGTAGTCGACCTGCTAATTTATACTTGAAAATTGCTGTTCTTGGAAAGTCGCCAATGAAGAATAAAGCTGCCAGTCTGCTTTGGCAAACTGCCATTTTCAAGGACACGCTGGTGGATGAGGCGTTAGCAGACTAATGACATATGGGAAGTGCTCACTCGAGTGTGTATCAGAGAGAACAGACCACTAAGTGTCAGGCAAGCTGCGGGATACAGATTGCAAGATCCAGGTGGGATAGAATATGTGTGGAATCTGAAAGATGACGATGATGATAGAGGGTTTTGGGCACTCGGCATCTAGGTCTTCAACACCCTATCAAATTAAAGAATATAAGGACCAACAAGTGTGAACAGTAAGGAAACAAATTAAAGGACAGCGATCCAGCAAGTAACACATGCAGCTAAAGTTAAATTCGTAGGTGAACATTAGACTTGAAGCTGGGGAAAAGGACCCCGATGCCAAAGCTGGAGAAAGAGTTAAAATTACTAAACTGAGGACCAAGGCCGGCTGACCACAGCGATGTAAAAGGGTGAGCCAGCCACACTGCAACATATTAAAACCTCCAGCCTAAAAGTTTAGGCCAGAGTTGGGACAAATCACAAAATTTTAAAACTTTGCGCACACACGCTTTGTCATTACCTAAAATAGAGGTCAAATCTGCTCCAAGATTCGCCGCAACCCTCTGTGTACGATATAAATCACATTCAATTAAAATGTGGTGGACAGTAAGCTGCACGCCACAGGCATCACACAGCAGGGGCTCCTCACGTCAAAGTAGGAAACCATGTGTCAGTGGACAGTGCCCAATGCGTAGGCGTGCAATGGTGACTTCACCCCACCTAAGAGGTCGGCAGGAGGAACGCCACGGACAGACAGTGGGCTTCATGTAACGCAGCTTATTCTGAGTCACTGAGAGCCAGTCTTCCTTCCACAACTGCAGGGACCGCAGCCGCAACAGCGGAGTAATATCCCGCAAGGGAATAACGACTGTGTCACATCAGGGGCACTGCAGGCCTCTTTAGCAGCCCGGTCTGCATCTTTATTACCCTTAATGCCCACTTGTCCTGGCACCCAGTAAAACAACACCTCCTTCCCGTGACGGTGAAGGAAGAACAGTTCATCTTGTATATGCTGAAGCAAGGTCTCAGACGAATATAGCTCGTTCAATGACTGCAGTGTGCTCAGAGAAAAAAAATCATCTGCCCAGAGTATGACATAGCTGCTGTAGTGCCTTCCAGATCGCATGGAGCTCTGCAGAGAAAACAGAGTAATTCTCGGGAAGGCAAATCTTGGTGACACGGTTGGGGAACACAACAGAACATCCGACTGAATCCCCATGCTTGGATCCATCAGTATACACAACTGTGAAATCGTTATGCCTATCTAAAACAGTTAAAAACAACGACTGATAAGTAAAATCCAAAGTTTGTTCCTTCCTAAAGCTTGCCAGGCCTAAAATAACCCTAGGCCTCTGGAGAGTCCAAAGTGGGACCCTGCTCCAACCTCTATGTAAAACATTAAAATCAGTCACTCCCATTTCTAAAAGGAAATCCTTTGTGCAAATCACATACGGTCTTGTTGCTCTTTGTCAAGAATGAAACAGCCTGTCATCCACAAAAAGAGAACACTGCACAGGGCTTTTCACGGCAGAAGTAATACTGTTAATGGCTATTGGAAACAAGGGAACGCTTAAAACACTACCCTGCTCCATTCCCCTGCTCAAATCTATCAGAGAGGGTGACACTGACCCAATGTATAAAATAACAAGGGGAAAGGAAGGACTGAATAAAACGGGAAAGACAACCACGAAAACCCCATTCGTGGAGCTGCAGAAGAATAAGATGCCACCAAGGAGTATCATAGGCCATCTCAAGATCAAAAAATATACCCAAAAGATGATTCTGGTGCAGGAAAGCCTGTTGTATAGCCACCTCCAGGAAGGCCAGGTTATCGAAGGTGGAGCGATATCTCCTGAACCCAAACTGAAAGTGGCTGAGAAGCTGTCTGAATTCCAGCATCCAGACAAGGCGCCAGTTTATCATCCGCTCTGAAGCCTTTCCCACGCAGCTTGTGAGAGCAACACTACGATAACTACTTGGGCTGTTGCTGCCTTTCCCTGGTTTTAAAATAGGAATTAAAATGGCTTCCCTCCACGAGTTGGGGAACTGGCCCGACACCCAGATGAAATTAAAAAGACTGAGGAGGATTTCTTTGTTTTGCCTTGTGAGGTGTCTTAACATGCTGTAGTGAATACCATCGTGACCTGGGGAAGTGTCACAGGCCACAGACAATGCATAATCCAGCTCCCACATGGAAAAGGGGCCGTTATACTGTTCATCATTGCTGGACCGGAAGTCCAAAATACCCCTCTCAGCATCCACCCGGTGGTGTGGAATCTGAAAGATATGTCGGGTCACCGGTATTGAGGTAAATGAGATTGAGGTGGTTAAAGATATCCACCAAGAGGGTAGCTCTCTGACAGGAGTGTGGAGAGCCCCATAGAGGATGGTGAGCATTGAAGTCACCAACCACAAGAAATGGAGTGGGAAGCTGATTCATGAGGTGCAAAAGGTCTCCCCAGGTGACAATGGAAGACAAAGGTGTGTGGACGTTGCACAGAGAAAAGTTAAAACCAGGGAGGGAGAGGCTAACAGCAACAGCCTGGAGATGTTTATCTAGAAGAATAGTGTGATTGGATATCGTCTTGTATGAGTAGCATGACACCCCCATGAGCAGGATCCCTCATGCGGGGGAAAGTCAAAATGGGTACAATTGAAGTGTGGGAACTTAAATGATTGTGTGGGTTTAATTTTGTTTTCTGAAGGCAGAAAATCATTGGCGAATAGGTTGATATAAGAAGCTGCAGTTCAGTCCTATTGGACCAGATGCCACGAATGTTCCATTGGAGGATTGACATCACTGAGATGGGTCAAAAAAAGGGCAGTAATCCAAGTGACTGCTGACTGCCTCTGTGTGTGGAATTAGAGATGCCACTGTCTATGAATGGAGGATCCTGGTCCATCAATTCCATTGGTATGTCAGAATCCGCCTTGTGGCGGCCTCCTGACTGGCTAATATTGGAACGCCCCTGTGGCACGGAAGGTGACTGGGGCTGTGTGTTGCTAGGTAACACCGATGAGAAGGTGAAAATGAGGATCATTTCTTACTGGACATTGTTGACAGTTTGCAGACAACTCTGAAAGCTGTTGGATCAGCAGGAAGTTGTCACGGGAGTATTCCTTTTTCGATTTCCTGCTTTCTGTTTGCTAGGACTGTGTTTTCAGTGGTCCAAGAGGTGGTTTGCTAGGATGGTGCATACCCTCCGTGATTGAAGATGACGAAAGTGTGGGTCTGGGTGTCGACACGACTCCAGCACTAAACATGCAAGTCTGTGTTGCCACTTCCCTCATTGGTTGAGTTGCAGCGACAACGGAGCTATAAGAACAAGAAGGTGGAGCACTAGGTTTGCGACTGGCGTAGATTTTTTGAGCTACATGTATCAGCACTTTTTCCTTCACTCTAACCTCCTGTAGAGCCCCTTTGTTGAGAAATATAGGGCAGTCTCATGAGGAGGCTGTATTATTACCCATACAGTTGATGCAACAAGGGGATGGGGGTGGACAGTCACCCTTGTGAGCAGTTAGAAGTGTTTCTGCAGGACTGTCGAGTATGACTGTAACATTGGCATTGGTAGCAACATGTGGTATATGGGATGTATGGTCACACAGTAATGATCTCGTAGCCAGCCTTAATCTTTGGTGGAAGCAATACTCAAAAGTCAGAAATAAGGTACGAGTTGGCACTAAGTCCTTATCGACCTTTTTCATGATTCTTTGGATAGATATTACTTCGCCTGATCAGATACATATTCTTGAATCTCCTCCTCAGTTAGCCCATCCAAGAGGTTGCTGGAAACAACCCCACGACAAGAGTTTAGAGTGTGGTGAGCTTCCACCTGTACAGGGTGGCTGTGTAACAGAGTAGCTTTAAGCAGACGTTGTGCCTGAAGAGTGCCATTTTGTAGACGAGAATATGATTTTACCGGGCCTGCGATTACATTGACTCCTTTTTGTATAACGAACAGATTCACAAAAGAAAAAGTTTTCCCTTCCTCAGTCCGGGACACCACTAGATATTTAGGTGCTGCAGGTTTTTCTTTTGAATCTTTGATTTCCTTATATTTTCTTTTGGAGAAAGAACACATTGTGGTAGAATCCCCCATGATTGCCAGCATCTCTGATGGCGCGGTCCTTCCTACTGGAGGCCCTTCAAAGGGGGCTCACCCGCCTTAGGTAATTGTCCACACCTCACGAACTTCAAACAGAAGGGACCAATTGGCATAACGGGAAGATTACAGCTCAGGCAATTAGCCCTCCCTGAGTCTGGCCTTTACCAGGGGTACATGCGGCCCTTCATGCCAACCTAGGGCTGGGACTTGCGCATTAACCAGGCACCTTTTACGCAGCGAGTGCGTGGGCAGTCTTCAGGAATGCACAGGGAAGAGAAGATAAAAGAGACCTCAAATGCCAAGGTGAAGGTAAGGAAGAGAAAGATGAAATAGACACGTAAAAAGGAGAGATACAGATAGAACATGCATGTGTGTACAAATTTTGGTGTCCTGGAGTAGGTGCAAAACTGCCCCAAGAGAGAGGAAAAGGATAGTGGGAGGGTAGTCATGCAGTGCGGAAAGGAATTAGCACTGCAAAGGCTGGGGCCCCGTGTTTGCTATGCACGTACTGAGCAAAGACAGGTGATCCCTCTGAGGGGCACCACATTTTATTACTCACGTAAGTAATGACTATTAGGCATGGGGTGTTGGGATGATAAGTTATCTTAGGTTGAGGCTACGGTGGTTGTGGGACTGTAGAATGTGTTGTAGGGACAACTCCCATCTACGCAGTTCAGAAGACCTGGTGGTGGAGTGGAGGATCCAGATGGCCCAGGTTGTAAAGCAGCAACTGATATCAAATGTGTTGGTTTAAGATGCATGATATGCCACAGGATGGCCCATCTTGCTTTTTGCTACAGTTTGACGGTGGTCATTCATCTTGACAAAGAGGTGGTTTGTTGTAATGCCAATATAAAAGAAAGTGCAATGATTGCGACCACCTCCATTAAAAAATAAGAGAGATGAAAACAAGGCAAGTCAGAACGTGAAGAACATAATAAACCGATTAAATATGGCAAGGAGAGAGGCCTATAACCCAAACACGATTAATGGAAACATACTAACATTGGCTGTGTTGTCGTGGAATGGGACAACAACACAATTGAAGGCAAACTGTCCCAGAAGTGTGTGATAAAACACTGTTCAGCGGTCTGCACCTGTGCGGAATACATTTGGCCGACACATACAGTGAGGAAAATTCTAGGAACTGGATAGTCTAAAGTAGACCTATCCACAAATTAAAAAATAACACACATAGAAAGATTTCAAACTAAATATTTTGTAAAAGAGCCAAACAGTGAACACTGGGGGGGGGGGGGGGGGGAAGACCATGAGTAACCAGAACGGGTCCTAAATTTCTCTACCCAATAGCAGAGGTGCATACACACAAATAACTATTATTATTGCCATTATATCGAAAAATTTAATACAAAGTTGTATAGGCCTAAGCCGTCTAAATTTTCATTAATATACGAGATTAGAGCTACATTGTAGTTTAACAGGGGTGCTGCTTGTTGGTAATGGCATTATGAATGAATGGAAGTGAAAGCAGCCAAGGAGGAGTTGCATTCGAGCCACCGTTAAGAAATAGTTCTACATTTTAGGCTTTGTAAACAAATCAACATTACTAATGTCAATATTTTTACAAGTAACATATTGCAAATTTGAGAGATTTTTGGAGAAAAATTATACATTCCACTTTCATTGCAGAATAAAGAAGTTTTTAAGAAAAGTACATTGAGACCATTCACTACATAGGTGTAACAGTTTGTTTTAATTTCATTTTTGGCTAGAAAGTTTCTTTTAATTGACAACCAATAGAAGTTATTACTGAATAAATGTGGCCAGCTTAAATTATGTAAAACTGTGACATCCATATAGCGAGCAGTTCACAATGTACTTCTCCTTAACTTCTTCTCCAGCAATTGAAGTGGAAT
Source organism: Locusta migratoria (assembly GCA_026315105.1). Classification (NCBI taxonomy): domain Eukaryota; kingdom Metazoa; phylum Arthropoda; class Insecta; order Orthoptera; family Acrididae; genus Locusta; species Locusta migratoria. The sequence goes on from CM048747.1 coordinate 45,450,831, forward strand.
GAATAATTTTTCTTCAGTAATGTCATGAATTTGCCATACATTATTTGTAGCACTTGGTGAAATATCAATGTCATACTATACATGGCCACAGTATGAGGCCAAACAAAAGGTTTATTTCACTGGAGAATCTAAAACTTATGCAAACTTCATCTGAAACAAGTGGTAGTCTACAAACAACATTTCCACCAAATACAAGATGGTCAAGTGGGGCACTTTAGGAAAAATATGACTACTGGTACTTGACAGGGAATGTCCCATCTGGAGATTCCAAATCTCTTTGCTTGGGGTCAACTTTGACTTCTTCCTTTTGAGGACCACTATGTCTGAAAGGTGAATTCAGATGGAGAAGTGGGTAAAAGTACAGTTTATGCGGCAGCGGCTAGCCGTGGCGGTCACTAGGTTGGGAATGGCAGAGCAGCCAATCAGTAGGCGCGATGCCGCGGCCAATAAGAAAAAGCTTTACAATTGTACTATGTAAACAAATTGAAGTGATGTATGCAAAAGTTTTTGACGATCTACAAGTTACAGTTGCTATCAGTATGGATGTCACTTGATCACTGTTTTGAATATATCATAAAATAAATAAAACATGTTATACCTGCTCTATGGTTGACAGGTTCTTGTATGTACCCTTGTCCGGTCAGTAAAAGTAATTGCGATAATTTCCAAGAATGCTTGCAATCGAGGTAGCTCGGACTGAAATGATATATATATCGAGCGTACAACTGTAAATCAACTGAGTGTTTCTGAACCGGAGATTCGGGCACTACGCGCCCTCACATACTTAAAAAAAAAATAAATAAATAAATAAAAAAAAAAAAAAAATAATTCTCGTTTAACCTATACCTAACTTAACTTTCACTTAAAAAGATCACTGTTTCGTGCTGGTCATAAAACAAAACATGTTTGACTGCTGTGGTGTATTAATAATAGGTCACTTATGTCCATAATACGACAATCTAAAAATCTGTTATACGTGGAAAATCAATTACAATCACACAAACGCCGCACTTATATACTCGAATAAACTTCGAAATCGACGCCAAATTTACTCGTCATGAAACACGCAATCTCATTGGCCGCGGCATCGCGACTCCTGATTGGCTGCTTTGCCGTTCCCAACTTAGCGAGTGCGACGGCTAGCCACTGCCGCATAAACTGCACTTTAACCAAGAAGTGGACACTTGAGTCACTTCTCACTGAGAAGCATCTGGACAACAGAACAGCACAATGGGAAACTGATTGCAGAATTATGCATGACCAAAAAGAAATTGCTTTGACATAATGGGGCTCTACAATTTAATCCCAGAGGCAGGTTAATCTAGTGACACACAGTCATTAGTAATAAATTTTTGGGAGAAATGCCATAACAGTGTGTCGTAAGCATTATGGAGTGGTTACACACTGTTAGTCTGAGTCTCCTGGGGTCACAAACCTTTTGTCCATTGTGCTTACATGCATATAATCTAGGTTTGTGAGACCGAGGAATGGAATTTGAAGGTAGAAAATAAAGTCTTTCTTACAAGGGAACCTCCCCATCGCACCCGCCTCATATTTAGTTATAAGTTGGCGTAGTGGATAGGCTGTGAAATACTGAACATGGATCAATTGAGAAAACTGGAAGGAGCTGTGTGGAACTATGAAAAAATAAGAAAAATATAAAAACTTAATCATGCATGCGAAAGACAGGCAACATTGAGCATGTTGGGGAGCATCGGAGTATTGTGAGGAGCTGTGGAGCTGAGGTCCTTGGTTCAAGCCTTGCCTTAAACAAAAATTTTAATTTTTGCACAATTATGATCTGTCCATCCGTTCATTGACATCCCTGTTCGCTGTACTCTGTTTAGTGTGTGTGTTTTGCGACCGCACCACAAAACAAAGCGATTAGTAGTAAAAGTAAGTGCCTCTTCAATGGAAACCTAAAACATTTCATCGCAAAATGAAAGGTCAACCAATTCCTCCACAGGAAAACTCTTCTGATGTATTCTATATGTCACTGATGACAGTATGTGCGTCATATGAAGAGGATCTCTTGTCGACCCACGTAACTTGTACACTTGGTGAATGGGTAAAGAGATTCTACCTTACCCGATATAGGTTTTCTTGTGGATGTTAAAATCACTCCCAAAAAAGTGATGAAAACATTAGAGTTTGCCACATAAACTGAAACAAATGATTCAGTTTCACAGTCTGAAAAAATTAAAATTTTCACCTGTGGGTAGACTCAAACCAACGACCTCTCACTCTGCAGTCCCTCACGCTAGCCACAGGACCACGGTACTCCTGAGGTTATTACATGCTTTACGTTGCTTATCTTTCGCATGGGCTGCTCAGTTTTTTATATTTTGCTTATTTTTTTCATAGTTCCACACAACTTCTTCCCTTTTTTTTTTCTCCTCTCGATTGATCTGTGTTCAGTTTTTCAAGGCCTATCCACTGCACCAACTTATAACTAAATCTGAGGGTGCGGGGGGGGGGGGGGGTTGCAATGGAGAGGTTCCCTTGTTAGATGATCAGCACAATAATGGAAACCTAACTAGGCCTACAACCATCTCCGGGGGACACCACCTTGACAAAGCATTGTCCGTGCGAGTGGAGAGGGTTGTGTATCCGTGTGAAGCAGAAGGCTATACCGAAGGCAGAGAACCTACTGCCGGATGGATCAGACCAAGTGTGTCCCACAACGTCCTGTCTTCCTTATCCTCTCCCTGTCCTTTCCCAACCCAAGGTGTGATGCAATCTGTGCAGAGGGGTGCATGGCACATGGGTGGATGTGTCTCGAACGGAACCTCAGGGATACCGGGCGACCTCCCTGAGTAAGTAGCCCTGCACCACGTGGGGTTATCGTGGTGTGGACTGTATAAATCCCCAAATCTCATGGGACTAAGATAAACACAGAGAAAGAAAGTATTTTAAAAGAATCTGAGGGGCAATCTGAGACCTCAGATACTCAGACATCGGGATCAGGACCGATGGAGTGCACTCCTACTTCTGAATTAGGGTCTAGACCTGAGCAAGAAGTGGGAACTGCAACAGAGAAGTTTGACCAGATTAGGATTAAGGCCTTGTCTGGGGCTCAGAGGAGGAAACTTCTCAAGGAACAGAAGCAAAAGGAAGGAAAAGAATGGCTTCCTAAACATAAGTGGAGGGAATCAAAAGGGCTTGAGCCCAAGACCTCCAAAAAGAAACTGCCTCAGGTCGAAGGGGATACACAGACCCCCTCGACGTCAAAGACAGGTGGCAAGAGGGTTAGGGAGGAATCTAAGACTCCCTCCTCTCTGGACAGGCGTGATCCTAAAAGGCAGAGGCAGGAAATACGGAAATAGACCTATAGTACTGCAGTCTCGGTCTTTAGAATGGCGGTTGTCCAAGGATACCCACTGGTGAGCTCGTGCAGATGGCCCTCTTTGAAGAGATTGGGGGGGACGCTGGTCCAGGACCCAAATTCAGGAGGGTCTGTCTAGATTGCGGTGCCCTCATTTTTGTCTGCGAGGGGGAGCACTCAGCAGAATGGCTTAAGGACAAGGTGCCAATGATATCCCCGTGGGAGGATGCGTAGCTGCTGGTCAAGACAGCAACCAAACTGCTGAAGACCGCAAAGGTATCAATATGGGTACCAAAGATTCTTAAGGATGTCCCTCCAAAGACTCTGTTTGAGAAAATAAGGGTCCAGAATCCAAAAGTCTCGACAGAGGATTAGAGGGTAATTAACCAAAAGGTCGTTCTGGAAGGACGAACCCTGGTGGTGGAGGTCGGAGAGAAGTCCCTGAAGGCAATGCGAGAGCAAGGCCTGAAACTGTTTTTAGGGTTCTCGCAGGTCGCCGTCAGGGTAATCAAAGACCTTAAAGGCAATAATGGCAGCAAGATCGGGACAGGAAGTGCTGCAGATAAACCTGCAGCACAGTAAAGCGGCTACTGCTGCCCTGGGCCATCGCCTGGGGAGACAGGAGGTGGTCGTGGCCCTGATACAAGAACCCTATTTATACAAACGGGGTGTATCGGTGGTACTGGAGGTAAGCTGATTTATGCCAGAAATCTAAAAAACTCCAGAACAGGCATTTATGTTAGAAATGGAATACCTTTCATACCAATGATGGATTTTTGTTCCAGGGACTTGGTGACCATCAGGATGCAGCAACGTGAGGAAGGTATCACAACGGAAGCCTGCCATCGGCAAGGTGACGAACTGTTGGTGGGATGTGATGCCAATGCCCACAATCTATTGTGGGGCAGTAAGGACACCAACAGTAGAGGTGAGCACCTTCTTGAATTTCTCCTATCTAACAACTTCGAGATCCTGAATAGGGGTGATGAACCTACATGCAGGAATAGTAGAAGGGAAGAAGTAATTGACATAACTTTTGGTTCCATGATGATGGGCAGTTACGTCAAACAGTGGCATGTGGTCCAGGAGTCATCCTCATCAGATCACATGTATATTAAATTCAAGGTTGAAATGGGAACCAGACAGACCATGGCCTATAGGAATCCCAGGAAAACAGACTGGGAGTCATATAGGAGAGACCTTGACTTCAGCCTATCAGAAATTAAAACTTCGATAAGGAATCCAGCAGAGTTTGAGGGAGTAGCAGAGGCTGTAACCTCTGCTATAGTGACCTCATACCAGGACAACTGCTCAATCACCAAGAAGTGCACAAATATGAGTGTGCCTTGGTGGAATAATAACCTGGAAATGCAAAGGAAACAGGTACGAAGACTGTTTAACCTTGCGAGGCGCAAAGGACAATGGGCAAAGTATCGTGAGGCCCTTGTCAATTACAACCTTGCCATCAGACAGGCAAAGGAGGCATCCTGGAAGGTATTCTGTGAGGAAGTGGAGGGCACGGCTGCTCAAGCGAGACTTCATAAAATCCTCACTAGGGTAACAACTAATCCAGGAGGAACATTGAGGAAGGAGGATGGGGAGTATACAAAGACAGCACATGAAATGCTGGAACTGTTCCTCAAGACTCACTTTCCTCAATATACTCTGGGGGATAACTCAGACCAGAATGTGATTCCTGAGAGATGACGGTTCTCAGGTATTCGCAAAGAGGACTGGGATCTGGCCAAGGAGTGTGTCGATTTCAGTAAGGTCCGATGGGCGGTGGAAACATTTCAACCGCTCAAGTCACCTGGCCCCAATGGAATCTTCCAGCTCTCCTGCAACAAGCGGGAGAAAATCTTATTAGATTCCTATGCAGGATATTCAGGGTTAGCCTAGCAACAGGAATCATTCCCAATGCCTGGAGGGCAGTGAAGGTTGTCTTCATTCCAAAGCCAGGGAGAATTGATCATACCAAGGCCAAGGATATGAGACCAATCAGCCTGTCCTCCTCCATTCTTAAGACATTGGAAAAGCTGGTTAATGTGCATGTTGGAGAAAGGAGGTTAAGTAGGGCTCCTCTACATTCAAACCAACATGCATATCAGCCAGGTAAATCATGTGAGACAGCTCTCCACCAACTCGTTGGGAAGGTGGAGAAAGCACTACACTTTCAGGAAATAGCCCTCTGTATCTTCCTGGATATCGAGGGGGGGCTTTTAGCAACACAACCTTTGATTCCATGGTTAGGGCAGCAGAGGTGCATGACCTAGGGACCACTATATGTAGGTGGACTAGGGCCATGCTCAGTGGAAGAAAGGTAGAGGCTACCATGATGAATGAAAAAATGGTAATCAACACCACTAGGGGTTGCCCGCAAGGAGGAGCTCTTTCCCCTTTATTGTGGAATCTAGTGGTGAATGATCTCATTGGAGAATTAAACTCTAGGCAGTACTTTTGCCAAGGATACGCAGATGATCTTGTCATAGTAATACTTGGCAAAGGTGCATTGGACATTGTGCAAGACTGGTGCAGGAAACAGGATCTGGGGGTTAGTCCTAAGAAGACTGTTGTTGTACCATTCACAAGGAAATTTATCCAACACTCAAGTTGGAATCTAAAGCTTTTCAATGAAGTGCTACCTGTGAAGGGGACAGTGAAATATCTAGGGGTTACCCTAGATGAGAAACTGACATGGACCCCTCACATTAGGAATATTTGCTCCAAGGCAAAAGGTACTTTGGTAAGTACCAGGAGAGCTTGTGGCAAAAATTGGGGCCTGAGCCCCAAGGGTATGCACTGGATATACACCACGGTGATTAGACCCAGGATCACCTATGAGGCGGTCGTGTGGTGGAAGAAGGTAGAACAGCAGGTTGCTGCTAAGGAGCTTGGTAAGGTGCAGAGACTAGCCTGCTTAGACATAACAGGTGGAATTAGCAGCACACCAACTGCTGGGATGAAAACCATGCTGGATATACCCCCATTACACCTTTGGGTCAAGATGGAGGCAGCAGCTGGTGCATACAGACTCAAAACTGGTAACAACTGGAACTCTTTGGGATATCCAGAATCACACACTAAAATAGTGAGTGAGGTAAATATAGGAAAGGTTGGGGAAATGCCAGCCAACAATATTATAACCCCATACTGCTTCAACAAGCCTTTCAGTGTAACAATTGGAAGTAGGGAGCAGTGGGACAAAATAGTTCGACACCGTACGGGGGATATTGTCTGGTTCACTGACGGGTCAAAATCAAACCAAGGCGTTGGGGCCGGGGTATACGGGATGCAGCCATGACTGGAGGGCGTCATCCCTCTAGGAAAACTGGCCTCAGTATTCCAGGCCAAAATCACTGCCATCAGGGCATGTGTGGAGGAGAATTTGCGTAGGTGCTACAAAGATCGTAGCATCTATATCTATTCAGACAGCCAGGCAGCTCTGAGATCACTGGCAGCTCCTGCAACAAGGTCTAAAATTGTTGCAGAATGCCACAGGGTTCTGGTGGAGCTAGGGGAAAGCAATAGAGTAAACCTATTGTGGGTCCCTGGCCACTCAGGGATCAGTGGCAACAAATATTTCAACAGATTAGCCAGGATGGGGGCAGAGACTCCTTTTATTGGACCGGAACCTGTCCTGACAATCACCAAGGCAATGATCAAATTGGAGCTACATAACTGGCTCAGAAGACAGCACGTAGAATATTGGACCAAAGTCCACCAACAAAAACATGGGCAAGGTAATGATGCCAAAGCCATGTTTTAAAAGAAGCTCTGCAATCCTGGGCCTGAACAGGAGAGAGATTAGACTCGTGGCTGGATTGCTGACAGGCCATGGCAATTTCAAAAAACACGTACATACAATGGGAATAACAGAAGAGGACCCTAAATGTAGGATCTGTGATGACGGTGATGAAACTGCGTCACATATAATCTTCGAATGCATTGCATTGGAGAGTAAAAGGCACAGAACATTTGGGACAACTAGACTCAAAGAAATTGTGCCTAATAAAGAACTGGTAAAGGGACTCCTTGCACTGTTCAAGGGCATTGGTTGGCTTTACTAGATATACAGGGAGCGATATCGCACAATAAACTTAGTTTCAGTGCGGGCAGTGGCGGGTTGGACCAAGACTGTTTTGGCTTCCCTGGAAAAATCAAATCAGGCCTTTATTCATTCTGTTCTGCTCTAATAAAATAATATTAAGAGAAAACAAAACAAATAATTGTAACCACATGGAATATACATTTGTGCCAAAAAATAACGTTATTTCAAACCAAAGAAAAAGAATTAGAACTTGGCAATAGAAAGCTAAGGAGTGTAAGGACAGCATTTTAAACTGGTGACACACATGGCACAACACTGTTGTCAGTGTGCCTGGAACAGTATATTTTATCAGAAATCTTGAGTATAGTTCTCCTGATGGACTATTTGTGACTTTAGTAAACAGAATTCTAGTCACAAAGAAGCAGGATTTCAGCATGAATACCACTCATTGAGACTGCGTATGGCCAGGTGACTGAAAAGTCAGAGTCCATAGGATGCGATCCCACCTATGACATCATCGCAGCTTGTTAGTTTTGAGGTGCATGCGTGTTTGTAGGAGGAGTGAGTAATGATGTGCTGGCTGAGTTAAATACGACAGTTAGTTTACAAACAGAACAGACAATAGATTAATATTTTGTGTTTAAAAAGTGACCGGTAGCTTCCCTCTGATGGTAAGATAAAGGTTAACTGAGAGGGCCTTCTTTTCGCATGTGAGCGCCGAAGGTGCGAATTTCTGTTCTAAGAACTGTCATCAATAGTACATTCTGTTATCTGTAATTTACGAGGATAACTACAGACTATTTATTATCTACAATACCGAAGTATTAAGATATCCCGCACACAGGTTTTCCAACATATTGATGACAGCATGGGTCAAAGCAGACGAGTGGAATTGCGTCGTAAAATATCGCCAAGACCAGATACAGCCAACTTTAGGGATGCTGAGGGAGGTAAGGTGTTCCAATAATACCCTTTCATAACTATGTACAAGATGCCAGACATTAGGTCCTTTATTGGCAATACAGGAAGGATAAATCCAGCCACAACAAATTATTTTGTCTCGAGCTTCAACAAAGAATGGAAACATCATAGCAACCTCTGAGTCACACGTCATCCATGAAATTAGGTATTATTAGCTATAGATTGTCGGAGTCTTGCGGAAATATCAAATAATAATGTCTGAGACAAAGCCTGTAAAGGCACCTAGCAGAGTTCATGGAGCTCAGTACCCAAGTACTGAGTCATTGACAGCTTGCTACAGACATGCAAACAACACAAGTACACAGAACAAGTAGTTAGAGCGCATAGTAAGACCAAGCTGCAGCCACATCTGTGGATTTTCAACATTAGGCCTACTAACCAAGCCTACGTACATATTAGCAAAGGGAGGTGCACTATTTCCAGTGGCTATGTTATGATTACATTTTACTTACCGACTCGGTGGGCCCAGGAGATTGCTGGCAATGGATGTTGAAAGCAAGGAAGCATGTGTTGTTTGTATTAACCAACTGCACTGCAGTTATACCATATATGGTATCCAATCAGATTCGTTGTATTTTTACAGAGAACATATGAACAGAACCTATCATCATTTGACATTTTAGGTATTTCTCGTGAAAACTTGTACATTTTATGCCATTTCTTCAAAATCATGCAAATGTTTGGCATGAAATCTTTACTATACGGTGGCAATTACTTTCAATCAACACATATGGGTAGATACAAGAACCTGTCAACTGTAGATCACAAACATTATTTGTTTACATCAAGGTCTGCAGGAAATAGTATTCAGAATTCATTCTATGTGGTTCTGCTTCCTAAGAATATTAACATAAAGAGTCTTATCGATTATAATGTTGCCTATCTGAGACTTTTTTGTCTTTGTCATCCAAATTACAAGGAAATAATTATTTTAGTTGCATTAGGCAAAAGACACAATATTCTCATAATCCTGTAAAGTTAGGATCCCAAAGTTTTTTCCCTCTGCAAGAAATTCAATGTGTTGGACATGATAACGTTTGCAAAGTTCAGGTTAGAAACTATATTCAAATCTGTGCAGCAACAAACTTGCAGCCCATGATTCACTGCCAAAATGTGTTGAGTTCCCAATGTAGTGTACATTCTCTGAAATACATTCATCAAGTTAAGATTGACACCATCTTATTTGGGCCAAAAATGCCCTCTTTGTCTATACTGATTGCTTCGTAGATCCTCAATGCTTCATCCGCACATTTCCTAGGTGCTAAAATTCTGTGACTTTATCTACTTCTTCATAAATATTAAGTTTGTGCTAATTTACATCTGATGCTCCTCATAAGTTTTGTCTTTCTTTAGTTTACCCTCTGTTCCTCACTTTCACAGAGGATAGCAAGGTTGTTACCTGTGAAAATTATCTGTAGCTGGAATTAATTTTCACTTACAGAAAACACCTTTACATACTGACAACAGTTTTTATCTTACTTAAAAATTCACAGATTAAATCTCAACGTTCTTCACCACACAACAGCACCCTTAGGAGTCATTGTCAAATCAAGTTTCTAAACCCCTTTGGTATCTCTAATTTTTCTGTGTCAAAAATAAAGACAACTTTTCTGATGACTACCCATGAGCCTAAACTGACTAATTATAATTTTCAGTAGCCTATACTTTGAACTTAGGCCTAGATAGCCTGTTATAAAATTTGATCTTTCAAGGTACAACCTCCAGAGCTTTCTAACATGCTAATACACATTCACTCTTACACACAATCTCTAGAAAATTATTTGGTGTGTTGAGGTAAAGTACCCAGCAGTGCTGCAGCCATACAATAAAAGTTGACCCACTGTTCTAGCAGAAGATGTAGGCGGATAAAGTACAAGATACAGCGCAACAGGTGCCCTACCTCAGATCCTGAGTAATGGTACAACAAATTTGAAGATTTATTCACTGAATTCAAGATGTCAAAAAGTTACTAGGGGTCCAGACACATTGCTTACTCAGCTGTAAATTGACAAGGTTTCATATGTGCTGTACGTACATCGTCGAAAAAATTTAATCAGATCTGGATGGGGGTGAGTGGGGGGCCCTTCGGTTACTTGACACTAAATGACCCTAAGCTAACTGTAGTTAATAGGGCTACTGTCACATCTTACAATTAGTGAAAAGGTTAGCACTTCTCCCAATATATAAGCTAAAAAAACTTGCACTTTCCATTAAATACACAACTAAACAGATCGAAAAATTACATAGCTAAGTTCAACCAAAATTCAATGAATGATTCCCTACAAAATCACAAATCATCGTCTCAGACATATTGTGCGAGGTGATAAACGAAATGATTAGTTGCCTAGGTCATTCTATTGCCTAAATAATGCCCTTTATATGACAAGGCTTAGGTATAAAATAATAATACGCACCCAAATTACTGCACTGTACCGTTCAACAACACACCCACCTATCGCCGCACTGTACCCTTCAACAACGCACCCACATATCGCCAATGTTATTACAACACAAAATGCAAATGTCAACACTATGATCAGCTTATGCACTGGTGCAAATAAGTCAATAGACTTGGCAGGGCTATATATTAACAGCGCTACAACAGTTGCCTTCATCAATTAATTTCACCACTTTCATGTGAACATCTTCCAATACATAGTGCTCGGACTGGGTATGAAAGTAGGTCAACATGTAAACACAAACTACGTGTAATATTTAACGTTGACGTATCAGCAAATTGTAAACATAAACTACGCACACTTCCGTTCTGGGAAATAAATCACAAATTATCGTCGTTTACTAAACACAACAAGGTTTTACCTCTTCACTTTTAATGACTTCTTTGAATTCCCGCTTGATTCTCTGCGCAGCAATGTTCGCCATTTCAGAAAATTAAAATATACATTAACCTGGCTGTTAATGACAGAGTTTAAGATACACTATATAATTTAAACACGCAACATCACCCAACGAACAACTTCCACTACACATAATATTTTCTGCAAGCACAGATGCACGCCTAGCCAAAGATGTATGCAAAGATGATGTACCAGACACTAAACAAGTGAGCAATGAAACAATGTAACTCAACGTTTCTAGAAACAACCTTGGATTATCACAATAGCCTCGCGCGAACACGAAGAGTTGCTTTCTGGATGTTGCGCATGCGCAGTACGAAAGGTCGCTTTTGAAGAGCGCCTGGCCCCGAAACTGGTAACTGAAGAGATGCGCCAACTGTAAGAAGTGCTGCTAGTCCAAAAACAAATGTTTGTAAATCTATCGGACTCAACTACGTGGTTATCAGTCCGTAACTTACAAACTACTTAAACTAAGGTAAACTAACCGAAGGGCAACACAAACATCCATACCCGACGGGGGATTCGAACCCACGACGGCGAACAGTACTCACGGCTAATCCGCCGCGGCGAAGTGCTGCTAGTAAACAGAGCGAAGTAGCCAGATGCTGCCCGACGAAATTTTTCTGGTTGCCAGATTCGCGCATGCGCGTAGCTCTCTTATTTGTTGTGGAGATATACGACGCGCGTTTATTCAAAATGGAAGTTCTCTCACAAACAAGACCACATGGGTATCGGATTATATACACACACAAACACACACACACACACACACACACACACACACACAGAGAGAGAGAGAGAGAGAGAGAGTCACTCATACAGACACGACCACCGTCTCCAGTCACTGTGCCCTTAGAACTGCTAAAACACCTAAAGTCATTCTATACAACTCTCAAAATGTCTCTAGAAAATCGACTTTGAAGTTTTGCAAGTAGATATAAGCACCAATAATTTGTAGCGGATCGCTATATCAATCAAGATGGAGAGAAGCGTTCTTGACTCTTTTAAGGGCTTTGCAGTTGTTCACTATTGTTACCGAGCTTGTTATGTAACTTTTTTTTTGTAGTGCGACAATATCACAATAAATCATATTGTCAAGTGAGTAATGTTTATTCGGTTCGTACTACATTCGAAATTACCCCAGTGGTGACCCCGGACATTCTAATATGCACCTTTTCCCGTGTGAGTTGCGTTTTGGCTGGGAACTGGTTGTGTCGTCACACGCCATTTTCGATCATGTTTCCTACGCCAGTGAACTTTAATTTTCCCCCTTCGACACCTGCGATGACACGTCCCGCAGTGGATTCCTTTAATTTTTCCAGTGTTTCACAAAGTGGCTTACAAAATGACCGTAATGTAGTGACTGTTACAGGTGCTGCAAACAGTACCACTGTGTCATAGGGTCTGGAAAATTTTCGAACATACCAATTTTCTTTCACGGAAGACGTGAAGCCCGCCATGCTGCCCGTGGATGCCACCACACCATGTTCTTAGAGTCAACAGTATTCGTCTCCACTCTTCGCAAAGCGTATCGTTCTGATCCGTTTACATCCGCGCATTGGAAATCGGTTCCGCGCCTACCGTGACCACCGCGCAAGTGCCTTAGCCTGAGTTTCCGATGCCCTGGCCGCCTGCCGCCGATTCCTTCAATGCCATTACGTCGCAACAGTCAACAGACCTTCCTCTACGGCGCTGTGACTCGGTGCTGGGCTTGCCGCCCGGTTATGCTGCTCGGCCTTGCGTCAGCCAGTACCCCAAACAGCCCGCGTTCACGTGCGATAACCCCCGCATATGGTTCTGGCTTGTCAAACACTTGTTTATGTTGCACGGCATCACCAGAGATACCTCTCGCTTTGTGAGCCTCGCGTCGAGCCTGCACGAGCATTTGGATCTTCTGAGCGCCCTGATACTCGACCTGTTTCATGAGGATAAATACAATCACGTCAAATATGTCATCATCGAGAGAGTTTCCCGTCAGTTGGATCAATTTATCCATGATTATATTCACACAGCGTCCCTGGAGGATAAATCTCCGACGGATTTGTGGCGCACATCCAGGGCCCAAGTCGACCCCTCCATCGTCCCAGACGTCGTGCTACGGCCCCTGTGGCTCTTTAAATGCCCATCGAGCTACAGCTGCAGATCCTGCCTCGTACCAACGACACAATCGACTAAAGACTTCGACTGGCCGACTCAAGCTACCTCTTACTGATTTCGCGAGGCCTCTCGCTCACGCATACACCCACCTCACAAGCCGTCGCCCGCTTGTCAGTTGGCCGAGGACGTGAAAGGGACGCCACCTCAGACACCCTACAGCTTCACACACTAGGCCGCGCGACATATTCGCCTTCCTTGCCTGCTCCTGCTGCTCCTCGTGCTGCGTCGACTTCGTCTGATCTGCTTCCACAAGGGAACCAACTTCATCCCGCCTACCCGCTATCCTGGTTTCGCTCCCGTTTCGGCGACGCCGCACGTCAGTGTCATGCTCCTTGCACCTACCCAAATGCTCACGGCAGCCCGTAGTAGGCGCGGAGGCCCGCCTCAAAGCTTCTGAGCGCCGACTGCAGCACTGCACTCCAGGACATCTCTTCATTACCGACTGCCTTACGAAGCAGAAGTTCCTCATCGACACAGGAGCGGAGGTGAGTGTTCTACTCCACTCAAATTTCGTTGGTGCACTAGTACCAAGTGTTTCGCCTTTGGCTTTGGTAGATAATTCCTTGATCGAGGTTCGTGGTATCACCGAGTTCTCCATCCACCTTTCCGACTCCTTCCCTTCCAATTGCACTTTCCACATTGCCACCATCGACACCACTGTGCTGTATGGACTTTTTACGCCACTTCGTGCCCTCTGCCGACGTGGTTACTCTGACACTTGATCCACGTTTGGGACCTCCGATACCAGCGACATTTGGCTGAGTCGTCACGGACAGACCTCTGCTCGACAGGCTGCACACTCTGGTCGATTACGTCGCCACCCAGTCGGCACAACTGGACATCCTCATTGCACTTATGGAACTTCGGGCGGATACTGCTGCCTTACAGCAGAGAAACGCCACACTAAGTAGCAGCTTAGATAAGGTCACGTGGGACTTAGCTGATGCGCACACCGTGCTGTCTCGCCTCCGTGATCCTGGAAAGTAGCCTGGCCCTCACGACACTAATGACATCTTCACCATCAAAGCACCTAGCATGGACGCCGAGTGACATTCACCTGCACCGGTGCCACCCATCTCTGCCCTTGAAGATCACGTCGGCTCACCCTCGCCTTCAAGCCGTGGCATCGAGCAGCACATCCCCTCAATTTCCGGCACAGGATGCAGACACGGAGCATCTCATTGCTGTGGCTTCACCACAGGTTAGTCCCACAGAGGCAGCAATTACTTGCGCCTCGCTTCCCTCCCCACCCCTCAGCATCACTGTTGTCACTAATGGTACCTGTTAACGAATTGTTACAACCGCTGGCCCCAAGGTGCCGCACAAGGCACGCTGCCTCACACCTAAGAAACTACTAATGGCAAAAGAAGCTATCCTTTACATCCTTAATTCCGGTGTCGTGCGTGCTTCCTCTAGCGACTGGTCATCACCCATCCACTTAGTTCCCAAGAAGGACGGCTCCTTCCGCCTCTGCGGCGATTATCGGATACTGAATGAACACACGATAATGGACAGCTACCCTATTCCCATTCCCAAGATTTCTCGGCCTCCTTGATGGTGCGAAAGTGTTCAGTGTGCTCCATTCTAAGAAAGTGTACCAACAGATTCGAATGGCCCCATCTGATAGTCGAAAGACGGCCATTATCACAACATTTGGTCTCTTCGAGTACCTTTTCATGCCCATTGGTTTAAAAAAAAACAACTCACAAACATGGCAGAGATTTATTGATTCCCTATTTCAAGACCTTCCTTATTGTTTTGCATACTTGGATGATATTCTGATTTTTTTCTCCTTCTGCTTCCAACTACATAGCTCATCTTCAATCTGTCCGCACCATTCTAGACACAAATGGTATTGATATTAATGAATCCAAATCACAGATCGCTTTTCCTGGGCCATGAGGTTTCTGCTGATGGCATCCGTCCAAATTCACACAAGGTCATTCTCATTCTCTCTCAGCCGCAGCCATCCACATTCAAAGAACTCCGACGGTTCCCTGGCATGGTAAATTTCTACCTTAAACATTTGCCTCATGAGGCTTCCATACAGAACCCTGTACCATGGTCTGATGAGATGTCAAGAGTTTTATCAGACCTCAAAGTCGCCCTGTCTAATGCAATGACATTGTCACACCCCTCCCCTGATGCTTTCCTATCCATTACAGCGGATTCTAGTGACTTTGCTGAGGGTGCCGTCCTGCAACAACACGTCGGCGCTGCAGTTCAGCCTCTATGCTTCTTCTCGCAGAAGCTCACGCCATCACAGTGTAAATGCTCTGCTTTCGACCGCGAGCTTCTAGCTGTATATGAAGCTGACTGACACTTCTGCCGCGACATCAAGGGACGACCATCCACAATTTTTACCAACGATAAACCTCTGGCTGATGCCATTAAGAATCCTGCAGTGGACCTCCCCTCATGCTGGTTCCAGTACGTGGACCTCATCTGCCATTATTCTATGGACATTAGGCACGTATGTGGCGCAGAGAACCTGGTGGCTTACTACCTTTCTCGTGTCAATGTCGTTTCGTCTGTCATTAGCCTTCAGGAAATTGCTGATTTGCAGACTCAGGATGATTCTATTCAGACTTTAGATGCCGATCCTGCCGCGGCACTTCAAGTTGCGCCACATATCCCCTCCAGTTCATCATCCCCCGTCCTCTGTGACAATTCCATGGGACATTTCCGCCCCTTGTTTCCGGCCACTCTTAGGCGGAAAATTTTTGATTCCCTACATTGTTTGTCACACCCTGGTATGCGAGCCACCACAGCACTAGTCACGGAGCGTTTCATCTGACATTCTGACCGTCATGATTGTTGTGACTGGACTCGCGCCTGCATCCTTTGGCAACAGGCAAAAATCACTCGGCATACTTCGCCACCACTTGGCCGTTTCTCTGCACTGACTGAGCGTCTCAGACATGCCCACCTACACATCTTCGGTCCCCTTCCCGCTCAGGGGGTTACCGATACATCCTCTATGTTATTGATAGGTGCACTCGCTGGGAGGAAGCTATCGCTCCGCAGGATATTACTACCACCATGGTGGCAACCACTTTTATCCATGGCTGGATCTCCCACTCTGGATGTCCATCATCGATCACAACTGACATAGACCGCCAGTTTGAATCCCTCCTTTTTTGCACGCTTGTGCACCCTCTGTGGAGTCAACCGTTTCCACACAACCGCCTACCACCCCCATGGTAATGGTGTGGTGGAGCGGTGGCATTGCACACTCAAGACAGCCCTGACCTTTCATGGTGGCGAATGGTTCCACGCCCTCCCCTGGGTGATATTAGGCATCTGCGCCTGTCTTAAGGAAGATCTCAAAGCTTCTGTCACGGTACTTCTCTAAGGGGAGCCCTTACAGCTACCCACTGATTTTGTTGAGCAGCCACCCCAGGTTTTACCGGCGAACTCACCCCTGCCCGTCGAACAGGATCACGCGTTAATTGCCCGCACACAAGCGCCTCCTCCTGGAGCACACTCACCTCCTAAAGTGTTCGTCCCATCTGCACTCCAGTTGTGCACTCATGTTATGCTCCGCAAAGATACAGTTCGCCCCTCTCTCTCTCCTGTTTATTCGGGCCCTCACGAAGTCTTGTCGCACAGTGAGCACACAATGACTCCCTCTATTAAAGGCAGCGCGGTTACGGTATCTCTACATCGGGTAAAACCGGCGTTGACCCTTCCCCTCACGTCTCCAGATGACCAGATGTCACCTTCCCTCTCTCCTCCTACCCCAACAACCACACCACCTGACTCCCCACCTCAATCATCCAACTTGTCGTCTGCAGAGGTTGCGGAACCCAGCGACGTTGAGCTTACACTCCTCCCACAGGGTCAGTTGCATCAACTACGATCCACCTCTCCACCTGTCGAGGATTCTGCACAGGCACATCACCACGTCGTGCATGAATTTTCGTTACCTCCAGACGTAGATCCAGATGCTGCGTGTGCAATGCGCCTTCCTTAAGGCAAAGTGCAGGTCGCGATTCCTACTCACTATCCTACTGCCACCATCGACGGCCCTGCCGACCCAGCTGCTGTCTCGGTTCAGGCGTCCACTGAGCCCACCACGGTATCTACAGGAATACATCCTGGCTTCTTCACCAGTGCCTTCTTCGACGAGCTCTGCTCTCCTGGAGGGAGGCTTTGTGGTGGATCAAGATGTCAATCGAGATGGAGAGACACTTTCTTGACTCTTAAGTGTTTTCAGTCATTCAGTATCGTTAGCGAGCTTGTTGTGTAACGTGTTTTTGTAGTGTGACTATACTACAATAAATCATATTGTCAAGTGAGTAATATTTATTCGGTTTGTACTACCTTTGACATTACCACAAATTAAAAGAGTTGCAGCATATGTCAGTGTAACTCATCTGGTAAAGCTCTGGCCTGACAAACGTAGAGTCGGTGGTTCGAATCCAGCTCTGACAGATTTTGTCATTGTTTTCGAATTCAGTTTTCGTTTATGTGTATGTAGACGATCTGACACCTTGTCGTCACCTAAAACAAAGGTTGGGTAGGTTAGCTGCTTGGAAAGCCATTTCCAAAAACAGTGTCATAGCTCTTCACAAAGTAAACAATCAAAGAATACTGTTGTCAACTAACAGGGAAGCCAATACCGTAAAAAGTGTAATTTATGTTTTTCTGATTGAAACCATCATTCTTAACAACCTTTTATAAAATGTAGAAAATTTCCGAATGAATAAAAATACGTCCATTTTACGTAAGAATTAGCATTAGATATTAAAATTGTGTGAGTATTCGAATCTGTACTGGAATATTCGAACCACCGACCCTATGGTTGTAAGGCCAGAATCATCCAGTTTACATTGACACCCAAAACCGGATTTCGTGAACGAACTTCCATAATCCGCTTTTGGTTGGTAATGTAAAAACTCCAAAATCGATTCTGGAAATCCACTTCTGTAAAACGGTTTCCCAGTTCCACAATCGATTTTCGTGCCCATGTAAACGCAGCCGTTTTTGAAGCGTTCTTGGCTTGCCAGATAGTGTTTTCCTATTAATAATTTTCTGCACATATGGATAGAGTGACATTTTCTATCTCGAAATAAAAGTATAAATATTAGAGTGAGCTTAACTCTATGTATCTCAGCAAGGAAAAATAGCGATTGTGCTGATTAAATCAGGAACTGAATCAGCTGTTTTTCAGTTGCCATATTGAGTGGGCTAGGAAATCCAATTCAGGCTGTGCCATGTAAACACGATAGAAGAAAACATTTTACGAAAATCGGTTTTCGTCTTCTAACAGATGTGTTCCATGTAATCGTAGTGATGTAAACATAGTGAATGCTACCACCTGAGCTACACCGACAGAGGTAGCAATTATTTTAATTATTGAAACTTATGTGTACTTGCAAAACTTCAAAGTCGATTTTCTCAAGAATTTTTGAGAGTTGTGTCGAATGGCTTTGGCTGAATGTTATTTGAATTCTGAACTTCACATACCATAAATACATAAAATTCTGAACTCTTATACCCATGTGGTCTCTTTGTCAGAATTAGACACAATTTATTAGTCTACTATGTGTTTCTTCTGGAATTGTACGGCCTTACTTATTTTTTATAAAATCACCTGTAGAAGATAACCAAATTCAAAATTACTGTACATGTGTTCTAAATGTCGAGCAATTCAGATTTCGTCTGCAGTGATGTCAATTTATGCAACGATGTTGAGCCAAAATAAAAGGCAGAAACCAGAATTTTTTGTGGTTTTTTAAATACTTTGTGCTACATTTCTCAGATATGGAATTTGTCCAACAAATCTGGGTGTGGCGGTTTCTGGCAAAACAGTTTAGAAATTTGGTTTCTTATAAGCACTGGGATTCGGGAATGGAGAGATACTCCTATTACAAATAATCTGATTATTTGTGATTTGCTGTCCATGAAACGGCATGTTTTCGTCATGTAGCAGACTAGTTTAACTTTTGTCAGCTTTTCATGTTGCAAAATTTATTAGCAGCCTGAGTGTGGATGTTATAAAGTGGTCAAGTGAAGAGGAAAGAGGTGACATTGAGTCCCATTTGTAGAATAAAGGAATGCCAAGTGCAATAGATGGGACCCATGTCAGAAAAGACAAATATGTTCAAATTTTTGTTAAGTTAATGGGAATTAACTGCAGGGCCATTAGCCCCTACACTTACAAACTACTTATGTACTAACTTATACTAAAGACAGCACAAACATCCATGCCCGAGGGGGGGGGGGGATTTAACCCCTGACAGAGAACGGTACACACATCAGAGCATAGCACCTCAATGTGCTCGGCCGCTCCGCTGTGGTCAGTATAGACAGGTCCAAAGAAGATCCAGAATTTTTTCCCGTTCACTTGTCGGTAGTTTCCACAAGAGACGCATTAGAGACCTATTCTGGATCGGTCCATGATATTAGACTATTCAGAACGAGTACACTGTCAGAAACGTCTGAAGGAAAGTTTTGGGTGGCTGTGCTTTTCCCAGTCTGAGGCATTTGTTGACACCATACCGAAGTATTGGGCGTTTATCACGGTGACCAGTAAATTCAACGTTCTGTTCTCACAAATATGACCTACTATTAGCGACAGTGCTTTTGTATGCCCTTAACAGTAATCTCCATTTGTTCTCTCACTACACTGGGGTGAATGCTTTTCCACAATTTTCTTTCAATTGCTGTTTCCATTTAAATCTCTCGCTGTGGTTCTTGCAGAATTTTATAACAGCTAATGTAGAGTTTCTACACCACAACTGTTCCTGGGTATGGATCACGGGTGGTTCCTCTGTGGGAGAAACAGCTCTGTACATAACCATAATATACAAATTAGGAAGCACCCGCACCTGACAAGAAAACACAAAGTGAGAAGTCAGGGCATTCTTGTATGATAAGTTGACTGTCAACAATAAACAAATAACTAGTTTGCACAGCTTTAAAAAAGCTGCCAAAATGTTTCTCCTCACAAAAAGTCATTATATGGCGAAAGACTATTTAAATAAAATATAACCTGAAAAAAGTACCAAAAACTTTCTGTAGTGAAATGGGAAACTGTATTTTGTAAGTAGTATACTTTACTATATCGCATATATTTTTCTATATATTATGTATATCATTCATTTAGGTATTTGACTACATATTTTTTGTTTTTTAACGAAACCTATCTCATGTAACATTGTAATTGATAAGTGATAAAGAAAAAAATCAAATCAAACGTCATGTAAATAACATTCGCGCCGTTGCTGTTCAGTCTGCTGTCTTTTCACACTGCACTAGCGAATGTGGCAAACAGGCTAAATGAAACTTGATGGGTGTTCGAAGAGCTGGGGAGGGGAGGAAGCACTGACGGCCGTGCATAGTATGAAAATCGAGCTTTCGTGCAAAAGAATTGCAATGTTAGAAGAGAGTTGGGGAGGGATAGAAACCTCGAATTCTAGGACTGGAGCCTCAGGAAGAAGTTGAATGCCAAAACTTTGGAAGGGGGAGGCGAGAGAGTGTGGAGAGACATCAAATGGAGAGGAGGGGGAAGGAGGAGTCGGAGAGGCAAATGGAGCAGGAGCGGTGGAGGGGGGGGGAGGCAGAGGCGCGTCGGCAGGAGACGATGGAGAAGCTGAAGAGGCCAGAAGAGAGGTATCTACATCAAACATTATGAGGAGAGGAGGATTGCCCTCGACTGGAGGTGAACAGGAGGGTTCCACATGAGCAGGTTTAATGTGGTTACCGACACAGTTGAGGGAGAGCTATTGATACGCAAGCTGAAGGCGTTCGGGGAGCGCCTGAGCACCGGATGAGGGCCCGAGTAAGGGGGACTGAGAGCGGAACAGACTGTGTCGTCCCATAACATGATTCAAGATTCCAGGCTCCTGGGGACAATGGCCTGTGGAGGAGTGTGGCTGGAGGAAGGTGGAGGGCAGATCTTTGCACAATGCTGACACACCCGGTCTACCAGGTTGGGGAGGTCAGATGAGTCAGGAATGGGAAAGGGGGAGAGGAGTTCGCCAGGTAAAAGTAAGGATTGTCCATAGACAAATTTGGCTACAGTGCCATGTTGGTTCCACGTAACCTGAGCAAAACGTTGGGCAGTGCCTCTGTCCATAGTGAGCCCTGGCACTGGAGAGCTGTTTTTAGTGTTCTGTGCCACTTCTTTACCAGCCCGTTGTTCTGGGAGTGGAAGGCAGTGGTGTGGATGCGTTTGATACCACAGAGATCGCAAAGGTCGAAAAAAAGAGCGGATTCTAACTGGCGACCTTGGTCTGTGGTGATGAGTAAGGGACAGCCAAACTGAGAAACCCAAGACTGAAGGAAGGCTTCAGCCACTGTCTCTGCTGTGATGTTGGTGAGAGGGGTGGCCTCAGCCCAGCAGGTCGTCCGATCTATAGTCGACAAGACATAGCGAAAACCATCAGTCAGAGGAAGAGGGCTGATGAGGTCGATATGGACATGTTGAAATCTGCCTGTGGGAATGGGGAAAGAGCCTAAAATGGGAGGTGTGGGAGGTGATTTTGTCGCATTGGCAGATAATGTAGGCCCAAGCCCAAACTTGACAGTGTCGCTTGACATCTAGCCAGATGAAACGTCCAGTGACAATTCTGGTAGAGACGCGGATGCCAGGGTGCGAAAGCTCGTGCAACGTTTGGAAAACCTCTTGCTGTAAGGGGCGAGGGATGAAGGGGCGAAGCTTGCTCGTGGAATCGTCACACCGGATTTCACCTGTTACCCGAGGAAAAGAGGTGCGGATGGGGTGGAGAGAGGAGGAATGATAAGAAATTAATGAGCTTGTCATCAGCTGATTGAAGAATGGCCAGGTTACAGAGGTGGATCAGAGAAGACACAGTATCGACTCAGAAGAGGAAGTCGGCTATGATGTTGTCAGCACCCTTGATGTACCTGACATCAGTGGTGAACTGGGAGATGAAATTTAGTTTCGGAACCTTCAAGGAGGAGGATCGACCGATGGATTTTGTATTATGGTGGCTAAAGGTTTGTGATCGGTGAGGACATGGGAAGGACAGCCCTTGATATCAAAAGCGGACGTGCTTAATGGCCTCGTAAATGGCAAGGAGATCTCAGCCGAAGGGCGAATACTTCCTTTGAGCATGATTTAATTTTTTTAGAAGAACTGGAGAGGAGAGATATTGCCATCCAGAGAGAATGTGAAGGGGCATGGTAATTCATTGATGGCATTGACCTTTTCGGGGGGGGGGGGGGGATGCCATCAGCCAAAAGAGTGTACCCCACAAACTTAACAGAAGGTGGATCCAGCTGGTCCTTGCTGTGATTTAACAACAATCCCTGCCTTGGCCAAAGTGTCACAGAGAATTTGTAAATAACGTTTGGTATCCTTAACAGAGGTGCTGAATAGTAAAATGTCGTCTAAGTAAAGAAAACAAAACTGTAGGTGAAGTTGAATATCAGTGATGAATCGTTGCCCATTTTGTGTGCCGTTTTCAAGTCCAAATGGCATGAAGCGGTAGTGGTATAAACTATTGGAGTCATAACGGCAGTCTTCTCAACATCCTCCAGAGCCATGGGTATTTGATGGCACGCACGTTTGCAGTCAACCACAGAAAAAACTTTGCTCCAGCGAGAGCATGAGTGAAATCGGCTACATTAGGAATAGCTTACCTGCCCATGATCGTCTTAGCATTGAGCCTACAATGGTCCCCACACTTTCTCCAAGAACTATCCTTTTTTTTACTAAGTGAATGGGGGAGGACCAACTGCTAGAAGAAGGTTCGATTATGCCTGCCTCTAGTAGTTCTGTAGTCTGTGCTTCCACGACCGCGATTTTTTCAGCACAAAGCCGCGTGGTTTGCTACACACAGGCGTGTCGTCGGTGAGTCTGAGCATTGGACCATGCCATTAGTTACTAAAGAAATGCACTGCTGAGGGGGGAGCCAGTGGGGGGCATGGCGTTCGGTGCTTCCGATTCGGCGGACGATGATGTGACAACTGGCGAGGGGATGGGAGGCGACGGCTGATTGTCCTGGCCAGCTGTGATATCCGCTGGTGCCGCTGGAGGTGCCACTAGTGCGAGATCGCAAGATGGCCGCTGGACTCTTGTGGCGTGCGGGTCGGCAGGCGTAGTAGTTGCAGCGGTCGTTGTCGTAGTAGACGAGGGCATCACCTGGGTGATGGCGGCCGAGCTGCGGCAGTGACGTACGCATAGATGACTGTGGCTTATATCCAAGGAGGTTAGAATAGGGGGAGATGCCCTTAACGCTACAGAAGTGAAGCCCTTATCGCCATATTGTGGAGTCAATAATTTTGTGTTATTAAGTCGCAGTTCACTTATTTGGAAGGTCTGTATTTGTTCACAGAAGTGTACTATATCAAACATGTACCAGGCGTGGCAAGAACCACACATTGCTTTAATCGGATTCATATTTAGTTGACTCTACAATATGGCGGACTGAGGTGAATCGACAGATAAGCTTTTCATCGTAACGCCATCTCATAAGTAACTTAGAGCATTGGGTAAGTTTTGTACTGTCAATATTACTAAAAATTTCCGGTCTATTAAGCCATGCTCCTATGGGTTTTTTTATTTAAACTCAACGTATCGTCCCCAACTGGAGAGGACATTTGCAAGGGCTATCATGGCACTTTTGTGTGTCCGATTCACACTAACTGAAACCAAACTCTGTTTACGAGGGCTCGCGCGCAGAGGTGTGACGTCAGATGTTTTGTATCTACATGTGCAATTCGTCGTTGGCGATTGCCGTTGTCCGTTCTTATTATCGTCCCATGGTGGAAAACTGTTACATTTCTTCTTCAACACCAACATCCAGATTTCATTTAGTTTCATGCCCTCCTCCATCCTATTGAAATTATTGGGATGTTTTACATTTTCTAGAGCCTCTCTTTACAGTCTTTCGTGGTATCCATTTGTAGCTGCTAAAACCCACATGTTCAGCAACAGCTGATCTGTCAATCTCTACCCTTCTACAGTTCCCCTCGTGCTCTTATAGTCGTTTTTTTGGCTCTTCTTATTGTGGTACCCACATATATATCTCCACGGCTACACAGAATCCTATAAATTCCTGCTTTTTCCAGCGGTTTCCGAGCATTCTTCGCCGATTTCAGGCGATCCTGTATAAATTCCTGCTTTTTCCAGCGGTTCACGAGCATCCTTTGACGATTTCAGGTGATCCTGTACACAAACCGCTGGAAAATGCATGCCTTTTTAGGAACCCTTAAAAACCATGATATACGCTGGTCCCTCTTTAACAACCATTGCGAAGCGTGGTCATATAAGCTAATTTGATATCTATTATTATGCTATTGTGAAAATTAATTTATACTGAAATCTAAATGCACTTGACAAACTTAGTTTAATATTTACTAGCTCCATCGGTTGTATTATGCGGAAATGTTTGCAACGAAATATTCGCTTCACGAATGAAATTTACTGCCCAGACATGGATACAAATGAGGAAGAGTCAATCATAGAGCAGGAACAGCAAAAGCCAACGAGGTTGAAATATAGATTATGTGCATTCGGCTGCTGTTTAACGTGTTATGTTGGTAGTGACGCTATGGGTGATGGGAGGTGAAAGCAGCCAATAAGATTGTCTTTCATGTCATACATGACATTGGCGTCGATTTCCATTATCTATAGAGAATATAAATCTGATGTAGTCATTCCGCTGTTGCCGTGTGTGTTTGCTTATATGAACTACTGCAATGGCAAAAAATCAACAACCTTTCTTCGGTTCACAATCGTAATATGAAGTGTAGGACATTAAAATGTTTCTGATATGAGCAAAAAACATGAGCCAAGAAAGCAAACAAGAACTCACTGCTGCCATTCAAGTTTTCTTTAAATTAGTGAGACAGAATGGCTTTGCTCTACTAGTTGTGAGCACATCAAATTTTTGGAGATCTGGTTTAATGAGAAATAAATTGTATCTTCCGTTCTGATTATGCAACTAGAAATGACAATTGTGACGTGGGAAAAGTTGTACACGAGAATGAAACTGCCACCCTTCCAGATTGAGTAGAAAGTAGGAATATTGCTGACCATTTGTATACATAAACATCATCCTCTGCGGAAGCAGGCTAAGAAGATGAAGAGTGAGACTATGAACCACAACAATGAACTATAAGACATGAGAACACATACACTCAGATTTCACAAAACTGCAGTTACATTGGTGAAATAACGTCTTAGTTGAAGTTAGGGAGTAACATAAAGGTTAACAAGAAAGTATGTATTGAAGAAATGGGTGGTGGAAATCGGAACCAGAGTCGATAAATTAAATGCTATCGGTAAATTGGCGTTTAACAGATTCGTCATAGCCAGATAATATGCAATACAAGTTACAACAATAACTTTTCAGCATTGGGTTATTGGAACAAGTATGCAGTATAAATCAGATGAGTGGTTTTCTTTTCATGGCTCACCTTATTTGGCAAGAATGTTCAAAGCAAGACACAGGATATGCTAAAAAGAAAAATCATCAAATACTTTCCAAACACAGACATCAGCTTGAATAGCACTTGAAACTGCTTCGTTCTTTCCACGAGAGACCAAAGCCTCGATAGCATTGTAAGACCGAGATATTGTCATAAAGTGTGAATAACATACCAGTGTAAAACGTATATTGACATAAAATCGAGAAGACATTTGTTGCAGTTCATACTAGAGTTGTACAATATTCTATCACTGCAAGTAAAAAACTTCTTCTGTCAGAGTTCTGTGTTTGCAAGAGCTCACGGCTCTCTGAAGAAGTTGAAATTTTTCAAACGAACTTTGTAAACGTTTTCATGACGTCAAAAATGGTTATCTGTGTTCAGATTTGAAGTCATTTACGTATGAGGCGAAAATCTTTACTCGGAATATCAGCTACAAAAAGTTCTAGCCTGTTGTCGGGACAATGTCAGAAAAAAAACTGGAAACTATTGTTTTATTAACATTACTGCACACAGTCATTTGCAACTGCAACTAGGTTCTGTTTAGAAAATCATCACTGAACGTCAGTTCGTCGCAGTTGAGTGGCCGAGCGGTCTAAGGCGCCTCGCTGCGGAGCACACGATTGGTCGCCGTCGGAAGTTCGAGTCCTCCCTGGGGCATGGGTATGTGTGTGTGTGTGTGTGTGTGTGTGTGTGTGTTGTCCTTAGGTTAGTTTACCTAGGTTTAAGTAGTTTGTAAGCTACGGACTGATGACCATTCAGTTTGGTCCAATAGATTTACCGACATTTGAACGTCAGTCCTCTCAAATAGGCCATCAGTACACTAAATATTCTTTCAGAAGTGACGACTCGCAATTCAGTAACTCCCAAAAACTGTTGGCTGGCTGGTCCATATCTGTAAGTCTGTTCTCCAGTACTATTAATGATGACAACTGGCTCATTATAGCGCTTTCATCTATAAGAAGGGCAATTTTATTACTCCCATGTAGTATCATGTTTGTGTTTTGGTGTCACCACAACACCAGCTATCCACATAAGTCGCCATGCAACGACGGACGATAAGTCGCTCTAGAGTCCTTCAGCCAGTGAGGGCGTCTGCAGTCTTCATGCGCCAGCCAGTAGGAACATGTGGGCTTGCCTCCATATGCTGGCGCTCCACAACAACACCAGTCAGCTCTATAGTTCCAATCCAGGAGTCAACAGAACAGTAGCCCAGTGAACGAAGCTATCACATGAATAGCGGATATTTTCCTTGTGACATTGTGGCATTATTCAAACACTGCCTCACAACATCTTATTTTCAGTATAAGAATGTTTTTTATGAACAGTTTGATGGAGTGCCCATGGGCAGTCCTCTTAGTCCAGCTGTTGCTAACTTCTTATGGAGAACTTTGAACAATGGACGCTGGAGACAGCCAGAAAAAGACCAGCCAAATGGTATCATTATGTTGATGATACATTTGTTATATGGACACATGGCGAAGAGGAGCTGGATGCCTTCCTGTTACATCTGAACAGCATAAATCCTAGAATTCAATTCACTATGGAAAAGGAAACCATTGGTCAACTGAAGTGTTTAGATGTGACGGTTATCAAACGAGAGGACGGATCATTGGGTCATATGGTCTATAGGAAAGACACACACACTGATCGTTATCTTCAAAAAGATTCTAACCACCACGCATGACAAAAAAAGAGGCGTGATTAAGACATTAGTAGACAGGGCCCACAAAATTCGTGAACCAGCTTACTTAGACGATGAGATAGAACATATTAGAGTGACATTTAAGAAGAATGGCTATTCAGACAGGGAGATAGATCGTGCAATACGCCCTAGATAGACAACCAGGACGGACGAGGAACGACAACAGCCCAAGGGGAATGTTTTTCTACCATTTATAAGTAAGGTCACTGATCGTATTGGAAAAATTTTAAGCAAGTACGATGTGGAAACTGTTTTCAGACCAACCACGAAAATAAAATAATTTTTAAGATCTGCAAAAGATAAGTGACACCCCCTGGCCACACCAGGTGTGTATAAAATCCCTTGCAGTTGTGGAAAAGTTTATATAGATACAAATAAAAGAAGTGTCAACAGTCGTCTGGGCGAACACAAAAGGAACTGCCGCCTCGGACATACTGATAAATCGGCTGGTAGCGAAAAACGTGTATGAAGAAGGTGACCACGAAATAAAATTTAACGAGACGTCCGTCATAGCAAAGACGTCGCATTATTATGCGCGTTTGTACAGAGAGGCCATTGAGATTTTTAAACATCGAAATAATTTTAACAAAAAAGAGGAAGGTCTCAAACTTCATAAGATATGGATCTCAACACTGCAGCAACAGCATACCAGTGGATTATTTTCAGTCGAGGAGAGACCACAGCACAGCACAGCAGACACCACGTGACTGACAGCAGCGCCCTCTGTTTTGCCTATATATACAACGCTTACTTGCGCTCTCGTTGCAGTACGCCGCTTTACCTCTGAGGATGCCTTCCGCAGACAAGGGCGAAACATCAGGGTTAAGTTTCATATATGGACCACGGCATCTCAGCCCGGAAGCTTTAATGATATGGATCATGATTACTAGGAATGTGTCAGACTCGCGCATCTGTGAACACATCTTAAAGTATTTTGATCCTTCACTTGAACAAATGTTTCATATTATTAAGTATCAGGACACGTGTGACTCTGCAGCAACTCACAAAAGTAGTGCTTTGTTGCTCAAATTATCAAGACAATATTGTTGTTTCTGGCCACACAGCTGAAGAGCATTTCAACAATTTACGAACAAAATGAAACTTTCACTCTGCAGCGAAGTGTATGCTGATATGTAACTTCCTGGCTGATTAAAACTGTGTTCTGGAACCGGGATTCGAACCTAGGACCTTTGCCTTTCGCAGGCAAGCGCTCTACCGACTGAGCTATCCTGGCACACGTCACAGTCCGTCCTCACAACTTTATTTATGCGCGTACCTCGCCTCCTACTTTCCAAACTTCACAGAAGTTCTCCTGCAAACCTTGCAGAACTAGCACTCCTGAAAGATCCAAACTTCACAAAAGTTCCCCTGTGAACCTTGGAGAACTAGCACTCCTGAAAGAAAGGATATGGTGGAGATATGGCTTAGCCACAGCCTAAGGGGTTTCCCGAATGAAATTTTTCACTCCACTGCAGAATCCTAGTTTCGGCACACAATTTTAATCTGCCAAGAAGTTTCAATTTACGAGCACTTTTCGCAATTCTATCAGAAGCTGGCCTCATATGAAATAAGGAAAACGTGTTTTCTTTCTTAAATTGAATATATAGGGCATGTCATCAAATCGCTGGGTGTTCATCCATTGCAGTCGCATTTGCAAGCCATTCGCGAGTTCCAGACTCCCACAAACATTACAGAATTTCAATCTTTCCTGAGCAAAATCTCGTATCATTCATTCCTAACGCAGTGCAATGAGCGGCACCGCTGCATCGCCTAAGGCGGAAGAATGCTACGTTTGTTTGGTCAAAGGAGTGGGACAATGCTTTCCAAGAGTTAAATGGCGATTTACTGAGTGAATGTTTTGTGAGAACATTCAAGTCACAGATGGCCAAGCTCGAGTACCATCACATGTGTGAACATGCTTTTCTGCATTTCCTCTCCCAGCCATGCCTGTGGAGTTGTTGCACAGACGACAGTACCGCAGTCTGCTGCATCTCTTGCATCCACCACAGACGCCGCCTGTTCCACAGAATAAGGCTCATATGACGCAATCACATCTGTCTTTTTAGGGGTCCTATGGCAGATGCAGGTGTTGGGAGCATGTTAGCAACATTCGGCAGCTCAGCTCTGACATGTTTTTATTGCACGGTGCAGATGGCGTACAGTGTAGACACGGAAACCAAATTCGTCCTTGTGTACTTGAGGATGCTGACACTGAGTTTTTGTAGGCAGATTCGCTGTCCCCTCGGTTATGGCGCCCACGCCTTGTCGGAATCGCGGGTTCGGTTGTCTTCACTTCTCGACCCCCAGACCATTGAGCTTGACACTTCGACTCCAGCATCATGCATCTGACGACCGATCTTCCATTGACATCGTGGATCAAGCGATGTCTGCCATCACGGACTCATCGTAGTGCTTAGAGGGTCCTTCCAAAGCAGCAACCCATCAGGGAGACGACTCTGCACCGGTCGTCGAGATCGTCACTCCTGCACCTGCATTGATTCATTTTGCACCCATGTCCATGGAAGCGCGACACTTGGTACGCTTTCTGCCTGGCTTCTCATGCCAAGTGCAAGCCGGATGGCTGGTCACGCCAGGTGTTTCAGAGCTAGGCACAGATTCGAATCCCGATCTCTTATCAGCTCCCAGGGCCACACCTTTCCCCTGCCGTCGTTTCACTCACTAAACAACGATAGTGAGAAGGTTTAAGGGGGGGAGGGAGGAGTGTTGTAGCTTCGGTATTCGCCACAACGCTGGCGATCCAAGTAAGTCGCCGCACCAGTACAAGACGAGTGATAAATCGTTCTGGAGTACTTCAGACGTCTGGGGCACCCACAGTCTCTATATCTCTTTGCCTCCTTCGCACTCTGGACAATAGGAAGAGTGGGGCTCGCCTGCATATGCCAGTGCACTGCAGTATCACCGGACAGTTCAACACTTCCGATCCAGGAATCAACAGAAGAGTTCCAGCAGTCTGTCTTAGCACAAGCCAGAACAGTTTACTATTGCCTTGCAGAACAGTGTATTAGCGATGAATAACTTTGTACCAAACAAATACAGCCATCGCCCGCTAGTATACTTCCAGCCTGCCGACTCCGGGAATATCACCGAAAGTTAACAAGTACTCACATTCGCCACTGCAGCGCTGCAAGTGTGCACTAGTCTGGCCGTCCGTCGCTATATGCTCTTATGACATTTGTTGCATTTGGATTATTTTTCTGTTTATGGGCTTGCTATTTAAATACTTCGTCCGTTCAAAGCGTTCAATCACTAATGCTCCAATATTTCTTAAGAAGACTGGTATAATTGTTTTACATATTACCTCGCTTAATTTTTCTCTATGTTCTGGAGTTTCACTTGTGCACTGTTAAACCGTCGCAGTGTTCAACACATTGGCAAAAGTTAATATTGTACAAGCTTAAGTGCTGACAAATTTGGCAGCTTCAAACACGAAATTATACACAATGAATGATTTCATTAAGTTTCTTTTCAAGATGGAAAAGTATAACTGTAGACCTCCAAAATTTAACACGCAATTTATTTTATTTTATCAGATTTTCGTCTAAAATAATACAATGGACGAGAATGAGAACTAATACTGCCATGATTTTCGAGCAGTGAGACATTGGAATTAATGCTCTGAACATGGGTTTTCTCAGTGTTTACACATTTTGGTTTTTTGTGTGTGATATTCACTGTATGATTTTTAATAGTTCTACGTATTTCTTTTGCTTGTACAGCTTTATAAGCTGGATAAGAAGGAAAAACAGAGGGAACAGTAGCACACAGCAATTTCTTAATTTTTAATCCAGGCTGTTTATCAGCCTCTCGGAAATCAAGGCTACATACAACACACAATCAAGAGTTGAAATTGGACGTATAATCTGCTCTTGATATTGCATTAGCCACTGTTTTCTGACATCACTTTGGCTGGGAAATTCGTGAAATGAAACTCCTTTCGCTTTACCACTTCGGCTAGTGCAGAAAGGCACACAGCAATACACCATTGCTATTAGCAAAGTAAAACCTGTAATGAGATCTTACTGTGTTAAAGTAACATATGGTAAGATCATAAAGAGTAACTAATCAGACTAGATATATCGATAGGGTAGAAAATTAGAATGCGCATATGAAAAATCAAGATTGGGATATTGAAAACCCTTTAATGGTTTTCAAATAACAATCTACTACGATTAAATATCTCCTTATTATGGAATCAATCCACCATAATTCCCTGTTCGAATCTCAGTAAATTCTTGCTAGTCTACACAGTCAAACGACAAGAAATTACACTGTTTTCTCAGTTACTACTACTGTTGAGCACAATACTCATGAAGTGCAGGTTTAGTGCACGCTACTAGCGCCGCAGCGGCCAAGACTGTCACTTCTTGATGTACACTCCAAAACATGCAAGCTGAGCAAAGCGGGAAGGCTGGGAGGATACTAGCGGGCGGTGGTACAGCAAAGTTAAGTAATCATTGTATCTGTAATAAAATTATATGTGGACTAATCAATTCTTTTAGTTACAGATCCAGGTCCGCATCCTTGCTAATCACAGCCCACCTCCTGAATCCGCTGTATCCCAGCAACATAACAGTTTGCTAACTGGTTCCTCAATTCTTTTGCTATATGAGAAGCAATAATTATACATGCATTAGTTAAATGAAGAATGTAACCCATATTAACACCATTCAACTCCTGTAAATCAATTTCAGTTTCGAAATCGTGGTAGGCTTGAGTTTTCTCAACTACTTTATTTACTGTTCGAAGTACGAGGGTTGGAACTATAATAGTAGCAACTATTTATTCACAATCAATACAAGAGCGTTACATGTTTGTACCTGTTACTGTCCTTCAAAGTAGTCACCAGCGTTTTGTGTAAACTGTTGCTAGCGATGTGGAAGGCGTAGTGTACTGTTAGTAGAGTGTTCTGTTGATGGTGGGAGTGGAGCAGACTACTGCCTGTCTAATATCTGTAACAGTTCTGAAGTGAATGCCGCAAGGTGGTTCCTTCATATTCGAAATCAATTCAAAGTTACAAGCACATAAAGCCGGTGAGTATGGTGGATGGACAGTATTTCCTAGTCTAATCGACCGAACAGAGCAGTCAAAGCTTGCGCTGTATGTGGCCGTGCATTGTCGTGAAGCATGATGGGTGGGTTGAGAAGGATGTGTTGCCACTTCTTTCACAAAGATGGTAACGGGCGATGCTCCAAAAACGAGCAGTTATACTGTGTATTGACATTAACATAATATACCGCTCCCTCACAAGTAACTGTGTTTCCCTTGATTGTACACATGCTGGTGACTTGGGAAGGGTGAGTCCATTTGCTCGAAGGTAAGGTAGGTATGTCAAATCGTGTGCTGTCAGTGACACTAGTAGATACTATTGCATAGTGTCTGCACAGCAGTGTTCCCACTACTTAAGTTCCAACCTTCGTACATTGGTAGTTATTTCCTCTTCTCTTTCGAAAGCCTTAATACATGCAGTTTCCAAAGTTTTCAGTTTTTAGTGTTTTCAATGCATCCTGATGATCTGAAGTCTCTTTGTGTTTAAATATTTTCTTGTGGAGAGAATGCATTTGCTGAGCTTTATTATCAGTGCCATCAGCAGCACAATTTGAAACTGAAACCCACTGCTGTGAAATGTTCATCCTTCATGATGTTTTTTTCAGTTCCCATGTTGCCTAACTTGCTTCTTTACAAATCTTGCACCCAACTTTTTTTTAGCACCAACCATTCATACTTACTGCAAAAATAGTGCTTTTTCACGGAATCCCAACAGTCTGAAATGTCTTCCAACCCCCTGTTACATGTAGTTGAAAACTCTTTGTTGCGATATTCTGTAACATAACATGACATTGTTGATGTTTCTGCTTCACTTTTTACTTGTGAATCATCTCCTTTCAGCTTTTGTGATGGCTGGGAATATTTTATTCATCCTTGAAAACTAAGCATACACACAAAAAATGCGTAAGGCAGTTGTGCAGATTACCGACACAGTTTAATAGATTAGATGTTCTTTTCCTTCCAGTAGATCTGTATTGAGGAAATCCTCTTGGATGTAGAACATGTCAGAACAAAATACACAATATATACTTACAAAAGGAGAGCATATCTGTTAATCTACCTTCCACAGATCCAAATGTAATTGCCCTTGTGGAAAGACAATTATCTTAAGAATAGTTACATTTTATAGAACATAAAACGTATTACTACATACTAATATACTAGGTGCATATTACAATTCCCAGCATTTATTTATTTATTTTTACAACATTAATTTACAATGATCACATTACTGCACAAAACATGTACTGAAGTCAAACTGAACACAGTATCAATAATTTCTGGTAAGAATGTCATCAATAAAGTAGAAGGAGTTGCCCACAAAAAATCATTTAGACTCCTTTCAAACTGTACTTTTTTGTGAGTTAATTTTTTTTATGGCCACTGGCATGTTATTGAAAATGTGTATTGCTGAATATTGGACACCTTTCTGAATCAAAGTAAGTGACTTTAAATCTTTATGCAAGTTATTCTTGTTTCTAGTATTTATCTCGTGGACTGAGCTATTAGTTCGAAAAAAAAGATATATTTTTAAGGACAAATTTTATTAGAGAATAAATCTATTGGGAAGCAGTAGTAAGTATCCCCAGTTCCTTAAATAGCCCCCTACATGATGTTCTTGAGTTGACACCACAAACGATCCATAACGCACGTTTTTGTGCTCTGAAAACGTTTGCTTGGCCTGATGAGTTGCTCCAGAAAATAATTCCATATGACATTATGGAGAGAAAGTATGCATAATACGCTAAAGTTTTTGTTTTTATATCTCCTATATCTGACAACATTTGAATAGCAAACAGACTTTTTTAGACACTTCAGCACTTCTGTGGTATGCCTTCCCAGTTAAATTTATTATCCAGCTGTAATCCTAAGATTTTGACACTTTCGACTTCTTCTATTTCCTTGTTGTCATACTCTGGGCATCTACTGGCAGTAAGCCTTTTACAAGTCCTAAACTGCATATAGTGTGTTTTTTCAAGGTTTAGGAACAGAGAATTGGCTAAGAACCATTTATTAATGTCCGTGAAAATTTCATTAGCCAATCTTTCTAAGGCTATATTTGATTT
This sequence comes from Locusta migratoria, assembly GCA_026315105.1. NCBI lineage: Eukaryota > Metazoa > Arthropoda > Insecta > Orthoptera > Acrididae > Locusta > Locusta migratoria. Next base: position 45,485,443 of record CM048747.1, read on the forward strand.
ACTATTTACTGCAATATTTGTGTCATCTGCAAATAAAACAATTCTGACATCCGATAATGTTGATGATAAAAGGTCTTTGAGATATATATATATATATATATATATATATATATATATATATATATATATATATATATATATATATATATATATAATAAGCAGGGGGCCTAAGATAGAGCTTTGAGGGACCCCACATGTTATTAGTTCCCAATTTGATGAAGCCTGATAGTTCAGTACACCTCTCTTTCATGTTGCACCCTTAGTTTCCTATTAGAGATATACGATTTGAACCATTCTGCATCACTTCCTCTTATGCCATAATATTCTAATTTGCTCAAAAGTGTATTGTGATTTACACAGTCAAATGCCTTTGACAGGTCACAAAATATACCAGTGGAATTTAATTTATTGTTTACTGAATTAATTACATTCTCACTGTATGTGTAGATAGCCTTCTCAATATCAGAACCTTTTAGAAACATGAATCATGACATGGATAATAGTTTATTAGTGGTAAGGTGTTTAAGAAGACGACTGTAGATTATCCTTTGTCAAATTTTTGAGAATGCAGGCAAAAGTGAAATTGCACGGAAATTTTATGGAATTTCTTTATCTTCTTTCTTATGTAATGGCTTAACTTCAGCATATTTCAACTATTCAAGAAATGTTCCACTGATAAAAGACTGCTTACACAAGTAACTTGAAATATCACTAAACTCAGAAGCACACTTTTTAATCAAATTTGTTGACATATTATCATAGCCACTGGAATCTTTTGATTTTAAGAATTTTATGGTGGCCATTACTTATAGTGGTGTTGTGAGTGTCATACTCATATTATTGCAGTTATTTGTAGTCACAGGTGTGAGATATTCCATTGCAGCAGTTACTTTTATTTTTTTATTGTTTTTTCTTTTCCATAGGACCAATTGAGGAATGAGACTCCATGGTCATGGAACAAGTCAATACATTAATTGTTACACAAGAATGGTAATAGAAAATTTTTAAGTAGTCCTTTGCACACAACAATCTTAAGACAAAGTGAAAAGAATCAATAAAGAAAAAAATGAATTAGCTTAATTGTTTAATTTTTCTAGGAGTTCCTCGACAGAATAAAAGGAGTGAGCCATGAGGTAACTCTTCAATTTAGATTTGAAAGCGTGTGGATTAATGCTAAGATTCTTTAGTTCTTGTGGCAGCTTATTGAAAATGGATGCCACAGAATATTGTACCCCATTCTGCACAAGTGTTAAGGTGGTGTGATGCAAATGCAGATTCGACTTCTGTCTAGTATTCACCGAGTGAAAGCCACTAACTCGTGGGAATAAGTTGATGTTATTAACAGCAAACGACATTAAAGAAAAAACGTATTGTGACGCCAGAGTCAAAAATCCCAGACTACTGAAAAGTGGTCGACATGACGTTCGCGAACTTACACCACATATTGCTCGAACCGATCGTTTTTGAGTCAGAAATATCCTTTTTGCATCAGGCGAGTTACCTCAAAAAACAATGCCGTACGTCATAAGTGAGTGAAAGTAAGCGTAATAGACTACTTTTCATGTTGAAAAATCACTTATCTCAGATGTTGTTCTAATGGTAAATACAGCAGAATTTAATTTTGGAACAAGATTCTGAACATGGGCTTTCCATGACAGCTTATTGTCTGTATGAACACCTAGAAATTTGAACTGTTCAGTCTCACTTATCACACGCCCATTAAGTGTAATCAGAATGTCAGCTTTTGTCAAATTATGCGTTAGAAATTGTAAAAACTGAGTTTTACTGTGATTTAACATCAACTTGTTTTCTACAAGCCATGAACTTATCTCTTGAACTGCATTATTTGTTATTGTGTCAGTATTACGAGCAACATCCTTCACTACCAAGCAGGTATCATCAGCAAACAAAAATATTTTACAGACACCTGTTATACTCGAAGGCATATCATTTATATAAATAAGAAACAACAATGGTCCCAAAACAGACCCCTGGGGCACCCCATACTTAATTGTGCCCCATTGGGATTGCACGTCATAGCTATTTTCTACACTGCGGAGAATTACCTTCTGTTTTCTATTATTAAAGTAAGAGGTGAACCAGTTGTGGGCTACTCCCCGTATTCCATAATGTTCCAACTTCTGCAACAATATTTTGCGATCAACACAATCAAACGCTTTTGTTAAATCAAAGAAGACGCCTAATGTCCGTAGCCTCTTATTTAACCCATCAAGTGCCTCACAGAGAAACGAAAATATAGCATTTTCAGTCGTTAAACCACTTCTAAATCCAAATTGCACGTTTGACAATAAATTATGTGAACTGAAATGATCAATTAATCTTGAAAATACAGCTTTTTCAATAACTTTAGAAAAAACCGATGGCATAGAAATAGGTCTATAGTTGTCTACATTATCCCTTTCTCCTTTTTTATAAAGTGGTTTCACTACTGAATACTTTAATCTGTTAGGAAACTGACCATTCTGAAAGGAAAAATTACAAATATGGCTTAGTACTGGGCTAACATATGGAGAACAGTACTTTAGAATTCTGCTAGATACCCCGCCTCAGTTGCACATTGGTAGAGTGCCAGACTACAAATCCAAAGGTCGCGGGTTCGATCCCCGCCAGGTCCTAGGATTTTTATCTGTCACTTCCCACTTCTTTCACCTCTGGCAGTATTGCTCATGTGAAAAATACCGAGTAGCACCATGGTTCGGAACCCACGTTAAACTGTAGGTCCCCCTATAACTGGCTGGGTAAGTCGGTTCGAAGGTCGGAGGAAGGCAACGGCATACCACCTCCAAACAGGACCATGCCTAGTAAATCACCGTGGTGTTCAAACCAATCTTCGGATTGTTGACTGCTTTACCTTTTTTTTTACCCCATCATATCCACAAGAGTCCTTAGTCTTTAGTGATTTAATTATTGACTCAATCTCACCTATGGAAGTATCATGAAGGACCATTTCAGGTAACAGCCTCGGAAAGGCATTTTCTAAAAACGTTATATGATTACCTGTAGAAACTAGAGTTTTGTTTAGTTCCCCTACTATGTTCAGAAAGTGATTATTGAATATTGCACATATATCTAACTTGTCAGTAACAGAAACATTCCTACTACGCACTGACGTTATATCTTCTACCTGCTGCTGCTGACCTGACACTTCCTTCACGATTGACCAGATAGTTTTAATTTTATCCCAAGAGTTTGCTATTCTTTTTGCATACCACATACTTTTTGCATTCTTAATGACATTTTTCAGAACCTTACAGTACTGTTTGTAATGAGCTACTGCATCTTCATTCTGACTGCTTCTAACATTTTGATACAACTCCCGCTTAGTTCTACATGATACTCTTATCCCCTTTGTCAGCCACCCTGGCTGTCTGTTATTGGTCATCCCATATTTTCGGTAATAGTTAATAAATGCTTGTTGAAAATTGCAGCAACACTGCATACATCTGTTACCCGTGTGTTATCTACTCTTAATGTGCTCCTCTTCATATCTAGTTGTACCAGTTTCCTCCTTTACTATATCCCATATTGTCTTTATATTGGGACCGATGACCAGTGTAGTTTGGTCTCTTGACCCCAAACCAATCAATCAATCAATCTTTATTTTGTTGTCTGATAGGACTATCCTATTCTGATAATGCATTCGCTTTGATGTCAGTATTACTGTCTTCAATATCTTGCAGTGTGTTTTGTAATGATGTAAAGGATTTACATCTGAACTGTTTCTAATTGTTAGGTATAGTTTCCTTTTTTGTCAAACAGGAGACCTTTATTCCTCGAGTAATCCATGGTTTCTTTGTAGACTTTGGTCTAATCTGTATTAATTTTGGGGAAAAGCAGTTTTAAAATAAGTTGAGGACATTATTTATGAAAGTGTTGTATTTCTCTTCCATACTATTAGCACTGTAAACATCGCTCCAAATCATGTCTTTGAGCAGTTTTCTAAAATGATCAATTTTTCCCTTACTGATAGATTTTATATTCTGATCAGTATTAATATATAGTAAAAGAAACTGCATATCCTGGTCTGAAAGGCTGCTTATTATTGGTTTTCTAATATAATATTGATCAATTGACATTTCTATAAAGATATTATCAATGGCTGTCCTTCAGCCCTTAGCTATCCTAGTTGGAAAATTAAAAGTATGAATTAGGATGATTGACAATGCTACTGACTGCAATAATTTCTTACTGAGAGAGTTTTCGAGAAAGTCTATATTAAAATCACCAGCCAACACAAATTCTTTCTTTCTTGTTATAAGATAAGCCAAGAGAGCTTCAAAGCGATTTATGAACATATTAAAGTTACCATTTAGTACTCTGTACACAGTTACTATTATAAATGATGTATTATGAAATTCTACTTCTGATGACTCTAATGAATCAATGCATATAAGTAGTTCATTTATTTTGCTTCTTAGTCCTCTAATATTTTGGTGCACTAAAGATAATTTGCATTTTACATTGAATGTTACAGAACTGGGTGGAGATAAAATTTCTGATAATTGGTGATGATTTTGAACTGACAGCTGTGTTTGCTGATCTGGTATGTCAGAGTTATGCTGTTTAGTTGCTTTATTAAACTGAAGGTTTCTTTCAATAATGACCTCTCTTAGAACTTGACTTCTTATTGTCCTGCCTATTGTAAAAAAGGAACTGCTCTGATACCTGTAACCACTGGTATAATCCCACTCATGTCATTGCTTCCCCCTTAAGTTTCCTGCTATTAACCCAGCCAGTTTACCCTTCCTATTGAGATGTAGGACATGTCTAGTATAATCCCATCTACTGAGTGGATCAACAGGAACCACACCAATGTGTGACCCCGCACCTGATCCAAGCACCTGTACCAACTCCAAATTTCTCTCCCCTAACAGCAGAGTTGAAATGAGGTCGGTCATGGCGCTCCAGAACAGACATGAACTTAACACTGGTAAGCATCGATGCTGATACTATCTTTGCCAGGTCACTCTATGTTGAACCCAGGATCTCTGTCAATACTGTTCCCTGGACCACCTACAATAACAACGGTGTCCTAGTTGGTGAAATCTTTACACAGTGAACCTAAATCCTCTGTCACCTGACCCAGACCAGCACTTGGTTTGAAGAAACTTGTGACCTGGTATTCTGTTCCTAGTTCACCCTGCAAGAGTTGGCCCACACCTCTGGCATGCAAGCTACCAAATAACAAACCTTTCTACCTTTTTGCTGATTCCCCTTTATTCTTGAAAGTCTATGTCTATCTGAGGCTCATCAATTTCTAACTGAAACAACAGGTCAAACTTATTTTCTACATTCCCCACAAAGCTGTCTGATTGAGTTGTGGCCCTTTTCTTTCAGCTATTGCCACTTCCCACCTCTGATTACCCTTCTTCCTCTTTAACCTGTTCAAATCCCTCTTAGCCTGATCTAACTCTGTCTGAAGGGCAACAATTTTCCCCTCCTGTTCCACTATCTTCCTATCCGTATTACAAAACCACTGATGAGTCTCGCTCACTTGCCCAATTCCCGCGCTGCTACAGTCATGCCAATGAAAAAAATTATTGCATCCATCACACCATACCCCAAAATTGACAATTCTACGACAAAGTCTAATACTTCGCCATCATGGCAAAAGTATTATTTTATTTAGAAGCAGTCAAATTACCTTAAAACACAAAGAAAACTTGTACGCCTACTCGCGACTGGATGTAAACAAAGGTAATAAGCACAGAGTCTCTAAACAAATTAAATTTTACGCTGCTTTTACAAAAAATAAATAAAACAATGTGGGGATACGGTGTATTTAATATTCTAGGAGGAAAAAACAAGAACAATTACCAAGATTCTTTAAAATTATTGTGCTAAAAGACTTAAAGATACGACTGCAAACCTACTTAATCTTTACGTGTTTTCTCGAAAAATACACAAAGCAAAGTGAAGCCTTCAAGAGGACACTAATACACGTTATTAATTACTTGTAACAATTTAAAAAAGTATTGTTACAATTTAAATACTTAAATTTGTTGACGCACAAAATTCTTGAGGGTCGTCTTGCCCAGGGCTACCAACTACATGCCTTCTTTAAAGTAACAGATGGCATTAAGAAACTGAAAATGTAACTACGAAAGGTGCACCAGTTTTCAATGTGGACTCAACAATGAATCACACTCTCGGAATCATTTAAAGGAGCTAGGTTTGTTCGAGTTCAGCGAAAACGATTTAAACCGTTTACAAACTTTCTCTACTCTTCTGTTGTTTATTATCGAGTTGCCAACTAAATGAAACTAATGCGAAAGATCGATTTAAATCGAATATTACTTGAAATCTTCCTCAGCTTTCACTATAGTGTATTGACACCAAATGATCGATGAACTTTTATGTCAGAAGTTATATTTGCTGGACTGGATAGAAATGTACAAATATTTTTTTCTTTGACAGTCTTCAAATGTTTGAAGGGGTCACGACCCCTCTTGTCACCCATGAATACAAATTATTTGCACTGGCAATTAATATCAAAGCAAAATACTGTTTGTAAAGAACCTGTGTTGTCAGGTTCTTTCATTGCACATTTTCCTTCTCTATAACGCCAAGGGAATTTGGGAAATGAGTTCGTTCATAAATTCATTTTGATACATTAATCTTCAGTCGTCTTCTCTTGCATATAAATAGGTTGGAGGCATTTTTATAACTTCTCACATACATCCTTTAATGTTTCTATGACAGTTGAAGTTCCAAGTAACTATTCAAATTAATGTAATAAATGGAAGCTGTTTCTTGCTGCATAATATCTGTGAACAATTTTCAATATCTGATTTGTTGTTTCCGTATATCTCGAAAATCTGTATCTTTTAAAACAGTGTGCTATCTTTATTTTTTTCAGTAACTAAAGAACAATGAGGTGCAGAATTTGAGGACTTGTTGAACTAAGGATATCAATGCCCAGAAATAAGTCAAATCGGGCAGTCAGCAAAAAAGGAAGAAGAGGAAGTACTTAGCCAAGCTGCCTTTCCTTGTACCAACCAAAATTGGAAGTAATTTTAGTAGAAATGTTTCTGAATAATCTGAAAGAGTAGTTGGATCTGCTGTAAATATTTCCTGGTTCTTCCAATGTTGGTTCAGCATCAAAAAGCACACCAGTAAACCCAATTAATGCACAAACGACTCAAGAAAAACGTTTCTTTTAGAAATTTTTCATGATAAATGTAAAGGGGTTATAGACGAAAAAAGTATTTTTTGTCGTCTTTGAGAAAAATTAACGCCCCATAAAAATTAAAATTTCTGCAAGCATTTGCTGATTCTCAACAAAATGAAGCAGATAGATATCATTCATCAGCTGCAACAGAAGGCATCTCAACTGAAGTACATCAGAAGATGGAGGGTGACATTGTCGACTTATTTATCAAACTTTCAACAACAATTTCCAATTTTGTAAATAGTTAATGAATAAAATATAATGTTCTAAATTACACTGAATATGGTCTTCTTTAAATGTATTTACCTTGTGGCTAAAAGCTTTTCAATACTTGAAATACTATCATGAATCGCATTCATATACTGGGTGATCAAAAAGTCAGTATACATTTGGAAACTTAATAAATCATGGAATAATGTAGGTAGAGAGGTAAAAATTGAGACACATGCTTGGAATGACATGGGGTTTTATTAGAAAAAAAAGTATTGCTAGACGTGTGAAAGATCTGTTGCGCACGTCGTTTGGTGATGATCATTTGCTCAGCCGCCACTTTCGTCATGCTTGGCCTTCCAGGTGCCCCGGACCACAGTCTGTGCGATTATTTGCTTTGGCGTTACCTGAAGTCACAAGCATATTGTGATCAACCAACATCTCTAGGGATGCTGAAAGACAACATCTGACGCCAATGCCTCACCTAACTCCGGACGTGCTTTACAGTGATGTTTACAACATTATTCCTCGACTACAGCTATTGTTGAGGAATGATGGTGAACATATTGAGCATTTCCTGTAAAGAACATCATCTTTGCTTTGTCTTAATTTGTTATGCTAATTATTGCTTTTCTAATCAGATGAAGCACCATCTGTTGGACATTTTTTGAACTTTTTTTGTTCTAATAAAACCTCATGTCATTCCAAGCATGTGTGTAAAATTTTACCCCTCTATCTACATTGTTCTGCCATTTATTAAGTTTTCAAATTTATACTGACTTTTTGAACACCCGGTACACAATACCAGCTTAACGCACACTGCTTCTCATGTATAGGCTAGTTGGCCTGCACCTGTTGTTTCTCCCCCTTAATCTAAATTTTTATAGCTATAGCTTAAGCACTATCATAATGAAATGTTGTGATACTACTTGTAGCTGTGGCAGAATGGCCATGCGTATTGAGGCGCTATACTGTCGCGCGTGCTGCTGTTCACTGTCGGGGGTTCGATTCGCCCCTTGGGAATGGGTGTTTGTGTTGTCCTTAGCATAAGATAGTCTAAGTTAGTTTAATTAGTTTGTAAGCCTTAGGAACTGATGACCCTGTAGTTAAGTCTCTTAAGATTTACAAACATTTGAACATTGGATTTTACTACTTGTAACCCCATATGGCACCCCTCCACAGTTTAATTTCGAAAAATACCCCAACATGTGTCTTTTAAAATCCAACCAAGTATGGTAATTTCATTTCTTGTAATTCAGGGTTCAAAATTGGCTTAGTTGCAACGTATTTTCAAAAAATGTTTCATCCTCTATTTCACGCCCTAAATGATTCATTTTCTGAAAATACCAAAATACATATCTTTTTAATTCTGACCAAGAAAACATATACCAATTTATGTGGTTGTTGCTTCAAAATGGCCTTAATAGCAGAAGATTTTCGAAAAATTTCCCCCTCTCCATTCTAACCCCCTTGATGGTTGAATTTCCAAAAATACCGAAAAACCTATTTTTTTAAATTCTAATGAACAATACAAATACCGATTTTTCAGCTCTAGATTCAAAATTGTCTTGGCTAAAATGTGTTTTCGAAAAGAATTTTTGATCTCCTATTTTACCACCTTACTTGTTGAATTTCCAAAAATACCGAAACTAATGTCTTTTTAATCCTGATCAAGAGTCCATATCGTAAGTTTGGTAGTTAAAGCTTGAAATTTGAGCTAACAGCAATATATTTTTGAAAATCAATTTTTTCATCTCATATTTACCCCCTTATTGGTCGAATTTCCAAAAATACCGAAACATGTGTCTTTTAAACGGAAACCCCGAATCCAAATCCACATTTGGAGTATTGCTGCCCAGTGTGGGATCCTTATCAGGTGGGTTTGATGGAGGACATCGGAAGACTCCAAAGAAGGGCAGCTCGGTTTGTATTGTCACGATACAGGGAGACAGCGTCACGCAAATGACACAGGACCGGGGATGGGAATCACTGCAACAACGGCGGTTATGCTGCAGTGTGGTATACTTACAAAACTCCAATCACCAATATTCTCCTCTGAATGCGAAAATTTATTGTTGACTTCCACCTACATAGGTAGAAATGATCATCAAAATAAAATACGAGAATTCAGAACTCGAACGTTGGGATTTAGATGTTCTTTCTTCCCGTGCACTATTCGAGAGTGGAATGGGAGATGAATAGTATAAAGGTGGTTCGATGAACCCTCTCCCAGGCATTTAAATGTGATTTTCAGAGTATCCCATGTGGATGTAGATGTAGATACAGACTGATGCTGGAAACATGTTTCTGATGAAAACGTACAAGTAGCTTCCAGCAGTGTTTCGCAAAATGTTTTCGACTTTGTTTCTTGTTTTTGGTTCTGTCCGCACTTCCGGAAAATAATTGTTGTCCTGTATTTGCATCGTTAGTCACCTTATTTGTCTGCTACAATGTCTAGTGATGAGGAATCCGTTATGATATGTGGTGCTGCATTGTTCAGATTTGATAGTTTACACAAGTGAAATGAAAGATGTCACTGATGTAGATAGACGAAAACATTCTATAGAAGCAGTTGAAATGAACTTTTCATAACATGGCTCTGGTTTCCGTAATTTCATACAGATGGCTTCCGCACATTTTGAATTCCTCGGGAATGTGGTAGCACCATTTGTTTAAAAATTTCAGGAAAACTATTACAGTCAACCAATGAGTTGCAGTTACTTTCCATTATTAAGTAATAGGAGATTCATTTCAGAGTCTTGTCTATTTATTTCATATTTTGAAGCAGGAAAACTCTCTGATAGTAGCTGAAGTATGTGGAGCGCTGGTGGAAGTACTGAAAGATTATGTAAAGGAACATAAGTAAAAAACATTGTTAAATATGGATAATAGACTGAAGCGCCAAAGTAAATGGTACAGGCATGCGTATGAAAATACAGAGATATACACCCAGAGGACGGCACTATGGTCAGCAACACCTATATAAGACAACAGGCGCAGGCGTTAATGTGGTTATTGCTGATACAACGGCAGGTCGTCACGTTTTAAGTGGCTATGAACATGAAGTTACAGCTGTTGTACGACAGATGGGACAAAGCAACTCTGTGGTAACAATGTGGTGGGGACTTTCCAGTATGACCATTTCAAGGGTGTGCTTTGAATATCAAGAACCTGGTAAAAGATCAATTCTCCAATATCACCATGGCCAGAAAAAGTTCCTACAAGAACGGGGCTAATGACAACTGAAGAGATTCGTTAAATATGACAGAAGTGCAAATGCAGATTACTGCTGATTTCCATGCTTGGTCATTAGTAAGTGTCAATTTGAGAACAATCATCTGTATTGACTTTTGGAATTGAAGCTAACTTGTGTACCCTTACTGACTGCATGACACAAAGCTATATGCCTTTCCTAGGCCTATCAACACCAATATTGGAATATTGATGACTGGAAGCATGTTATCTTGGCCTGACACGATGGGTTTTGCAACTGTATAAAGGGGATGGATGTGTACAGGCATAGAGACAACTTCATAAAAACATGAACTCTGTGTGTCAGCAGGGAGCTGTTCAATTTGGTGGAGGCTCTGTAATACTGTGGGGCATGTGCAGGTGAAGTTATATGGTATGATTGATATGTTTAGATACGACTGTTATAGGTAACATTAAGCATGTATCCTGGCTGTTCACCTGCGTTCATACATGTCCACTATACATTCTGACAGACTTGGACAATTCCAGCAGATCTATGCGACACCCCATACGTCCATAATTGCTACAGAGTCGCTCCAGGAACACTTCTGGGTTTACACACCTCCGCTGGCCACAAAACTCGCCAGATATGACCATTATTGAGCATAACTGTGATGCCTTGTAACATGCTGTTAAGAAATCTCCGCCCCTGAGAGTCTTATGAATTTATGGACAGCTCTGCAGGATACTTGATATCAGTTCTCTCCAGTACTACTTCAGACATTATTTGAGTTCTTGCCACATTATGTTGTAGCACTTCTGCGTGCTGCAAGTGCACCACATTATTTGGCTCTTCAGTGTATGAAGTTTATATTTGATATTCATTACTGGACACACTTTCACTTTCAGTTCTTTGTTTATAACTACTATCACTAGTTTCAAAATAGCATTTGATCAGTGCATCTGTGAAACCTTTTTTATAATAGCTTCTACAGAGTGTCTCATCTAAGAGTCATCAGGCCCATTTTCTCTGGTGTTTGATAAGATATTTGCACTTTCTTTTTTCCAGTGTGTAGCTGGACTCAGGCCAAACAAATTCTGCTCCTCACGCCATTCCTGCGACACCCGGTGTAGATGTAGCGCATCAGTATGTTTCCTGTCACGAACAAAAAGATTTTTAAAGCGAAATTTTTTGTACTCAGTCGATAGAGCATTCCCCAATTAGTCTAGTGTGATATTCGGTTTATCAAAATGTATTAATAGAGACAGTAAAATATGACAATTAACCAGTACTCCAGAAGCGGCTGTGTAGCACAGGCAGTAGCAGACGGCGCGAGGCGAGGCGGCACACACGACGGGGCAACTCGGGTAAGGAAGACAACGCGAACACACGTTTACCAAAACGACAAGTGGTGTACGACAGTGTAGCTGGCAGCGGACGCATCTCTGTATTGTTCAGCCACGCCGCACTGCACAAAACAATGTGTACACACCTTTAGATGTAACAGACATGATTTTGGTAATGGATAAGTGCTGCTAATGTTAACTTGGACAAGAACCATGTTTAATTGTTGCTACTGTAATATACAGTATATTTCTGACGAGATTCCATACTACGAATTATAGGGATGTGTAATGAAGTCGCCAAGGACGCAGCTCGGATGTGCGCTGCTTTGCTTTGATAGCGACTAAGTAATGAATTAACTGTTCAGTTGCTTAGGTATTGCTTTGTAAATGTACAGTATAGTCCAGTCACTAATAAGTGCTGTAAATAAGATAAATTAAAACAAATTTGTCTACTTTGCTCTGTCTTTTATTAATCTGAGACGTTCGTAAAATTCGACAGATATTATAGTGTTAGGTATACAGAAGCTGAAATGCGTGGCTGTTGCCTGAAATCGTCTTGAAAATGATATCGGGATTCTACTGCATTACTGCTGTGATTACAAGCATTGCTCTCAGCCAGCGTCCAACGCTTTTGATACCCACGAAGACACCGACATATAGGTACACATGTGATCGCCACTTCGTCCTCGACCGACGTGCCCCATCTTTGCCGCCTCGCCATGCAGTGCCTGCTACTTCATTGTGGAAGCACTACATAGCTGCTTCCGGAGTACTGGTTAATTGTCATGTTTTACTCTCTCTGTTATTACATTTAGATAAACAGAATATCACACTAGACTAAAGGGCACTGCTCTATCAACTGAACACCAAAAAATGTCGCTTTAAATACATTTTTGTTCATGACGAGAAACAAACCGGCGCTTTACATTTACATCGCGCGTCACAGGAATGGCATCATGATCAAAGTTTGTTTGGCCCAAGTCCAATTACATATTGCAAAAACGAAGTTGCAAATATCTGCTCTAACACAAAAGTAAATGCACCTGACTACCTTCTGATTTTGCCTCTTCAGAACATTCTTTAACAATTCAGAAGCAACATTTAATGATCTGCTGTCTTATTTTTTAGCTCATACTATAAACTTTCTGACTAATATGACTAAATTTTGGTAAAACAAAGTATAATAATAAAATAATGATAAATAATATACATTTGCACGTAATCATCGATTACAAATGAGAGTCGAATGTCGAAAATAGGTTAACGTCTGATTTTAGAAGACGATCGTTTCATCAAAAAATTCTACTCGTGAAAGCTTGACGTGACATGACGTTCCGGTGACATGACGTGACGCACAGTGTAAATTGGCCTTCAGTTGAGTGTAAACGTACGGTACATCACGAAGGTTGCTTTTGCCGTCAATGAAACTCAATGCTGTTATTTCGATAATTTCATAGAACTCTCGAGAATCGAAGCCAGAACGATATATATCGCTTTCACAGCTTATGCGATATGTATCGAAAAGGTAATCAATTAGGCAGCAGGCTGAAATTCCCAACTTAATTCCAGATGTTTCTCTACGGAGATTGTTTCGTCTAAACTGTATAATTTTTAATTTACTAGGATAGTACTGAACGGACAAGGGTACATACAAAAACCTGTCAACCATAGAGCAGGTACAGTTTGCAGTGAGTGAAACGAGCAGCAATAACATTTACACTGTAGCTCGTGAAAAATTTACCATTGGTTCCAACATTATCTCTCTTTATTCCTTCAAACCGTCTCCATTACAAATTATTTTATTAATTAATGACGCGTTTCGCCCTTTAGCAGGGCATCTTCAGATTATCTGTGTGACAGAATTTACATAAAATTCCCAGGCGGAATTACAAACGGTTATAATGGTACATGATCTTATTTTATGTTAAGAAGACAGTATAAATGGTAAACAAAGATTACAATGCGCTCTCCATGGTGTGACACCATAAGTTGTTATTGCGGTGTTACTATTTTTCTGGTATTTTTTGGATTTCCTTGTCGCCCTACAAATGATTGGGTTACAACGAATTACAGTTGGAACATACTCGGTAAAGATGTGAGAAATATAAAACCGATTTTTGAGATTACCTTAACAGAGGCGGTGTTCTCTGGTGATACAAGATAAGCCCATGTTTACAATTGCACTCACGGGCAGTGGGCGGCCGTGGTGTGCTGCTCCGCCGACTTGTACAGACTAACTAAGAGATTGTGGGTACAGAGTGACATAGGAAGCCGATGTATGAGATGGGATGGGTGAAATCTAGCTATCTGAATACAAATTTAACGAAAGGGAGGTTATTAAGCAGGACAGAAGTTTGTAATTTATGTTGGTATTTATTTGAACAGAGACATCATAATATATAGGAATGTTGGATATTTGCATGCCAACTGATCATTTAGGAGGTGTGGGTGTCTAAAGTAAGTGCGCTTCGCTATCTCAAACTCTTCCAGTAAATTTAACTTACGCCCCTTCTGTGCAATATGTAAAATTTGCGTGTTGTCAGTGGTAGGTTGTTGATGATCAGATGCTTTAGTGTTTCCCGCAAAAGGGGAAAGTTTTTGAGTTGGCCTTTTTTTTTTTGTAAGAAGGTGTTCAGTAAAACATACTTTAAACGCTATATATTCAGCTGGGCATTCAGGATATTGTAGTTTGTAGACTCCGGAGGAAAGGTATCTGCCTTTATTGGCTTGTTTGTTGTGTGGGAGAATTTGCTGAATGCGCAAAGGGCTACTAAATATGACTTGTACATTTGTGCCACGAAAGAGTTTAGCCAGGTCATAAGAAAAATATCCCATGAAAGTAATGGGGATACGTTTAACTTCATTGTCAGGTGTTACCGAGTGAAACTGTGGTACATCTTTTGAATGTTTTTTATTTGCGAACCAAGGACGGGCTGTAACCATTAATTTCGGTGATGTATTCCAGATTATTTATTTATTTATTGACAGTAGTTTCAGAAAGGGGAATCTCAAAAATTCTGTTAATCATAGATTTAAAAAAGCTCATTCTGTATTGCCATGGATGGCATGAAGATGCATGTATGACTGAGTCACTAGTAGTCGCTTTCCTATAGATTTGGAATACAACTATGTTTTCAGCTAACTGTAACTGTTAATGCCGTCGTAAACAACTGAATTTTTGTCTTTCATTAGAACTGACTTTTTCATTTAAAGTTTTATTAAATGAAAAATGCGTAATCAAATTACAACCTTATTCAAATAAACAGTTTGCTTCCGACGTTTCTGTTACAATTTTATGTAACATAAACCATTTTTTGGTTTTAGATATCCGACCTCGATTTTAGGGGGACGCTCAATTGACAAAAATATTTAAATCGTCATGAAACATTTGAGATTTACCCCTAAAACGAGGTACAACAACAACACAAAGATGAATAAGACACATTTGCATATAAACAGTGCAATCGTCGACTGCAACATGTAATTCACGTGGCGGAAATACGTTAACTTCTGATGTTAGCAGACGGCCGTTTCATCAAAACATTCTTCTCGAGAGAGCTTGACGTGACGTGATCTTCTGTTGATGGACAGTGTGAATGCCGCCATAAGAAATGCATTGTGGATTGTTCTGACGGACATGACGTGACGTGACGGACAGTGTGAGTTGGCCTTTAATGTTATGTAACATAAACAATTTTTTGGTTTCAAATATCTGACCTTGATTTTAGCGGGACACTCAGTTATAAAAATATTTAAGTCATAATGAAACATTTGAGATTTACCCCTAAAATGAAGTATGACAACAAAATAAAGATGCATAAGACACATTTGCATATAAACAGTGCAATCGTCGACTGCAACATGTAATTTGCGTGTTGAAAATAGGTAGTCCAATTCACACTGTCCGTCACGTCAATGTCACGTCACGGCACCGTCACATCAAGTTGTATTCACACTGTCCGTCAGGGTCCGTCACGTCAATTCGCCCAGCTCAGTACGCGATGTTGAAAGTGAGATTATGAGTGGGGGTCTGTTATGTAGAAAGTCATAGTTTAATACTGGAATAGAGGGAAAAACAACGCTAAATATTATTGACGGTCAAAGAAAACTTTATAGTGTATGGTTTTGGCCAACTTACTGGGAACTGAAACAACATTTCAAAACATCGACATCTATTTTGAAGCGAAAAACTAAACATATGAAAACATCAAACAAAACTTATAAGAGCATAAATAGCGCCTATTTACTTTATACATTACGATTTGCCCGCTGACATTGTTAATTCGTAAACAACTGAATTTTTGTCTTTCATTAGAACTGAGGTTTTCATTTAAAATGTTATTTAATGAAAAATGCGTAATCAAATTACAATTTTATTCAAATAAACAGTTTGCTTCAGTCTTCTCTGGTACAATGTTACATAAGTTAACATAAACCATTTTTTGGTTTCAGATATCCGAGCCGGCCGCGTTGGCCGAGGTGACTGAGGAGCTCCAGTCACGGTCAGCACGGACACTATGGTCGGGGGTTCGAATCCCCCCTCGGGAATGGATATTTGTGCCATCCTAGTTCGTAAGTAGTTCATAAGTAGTTTGTAAGTTTAGGGACTGATGACGCCATAGTTAAGTCCCATAAGCTTAACAAACATTTGAACATTTGATATCCGACCTCGATTTTACAGGGACACTCAATTAAAAAATATATTTAAGTCGTCATGAAACATTTGAGACTTATCCCTAAAACGAAGTATAACAACAAAATAAAGGTGAATAAGACACATTTGCAAATAAAAAGTGCAATCGGCGATTGCAATATGTAATTCGCGTGTCGAAAATAGGTTAACTTCCGATGTTAGCAGACGGCCGTTCCGTCAAAACATTCTTCTCGAGAAAGCTTGACGGACGTTGACGTGACGTGACGGTCCGGTGACGGACAGTGTGAATGCCGCCATTAGAAATACATTGCGGAATGTTCTGACGGACGGTGACGTGACGTGACGTGACGGACAGTGTGAATTGGCCTAAACAGTGCAATCGGCGACTGCAAAATTTAATTCGCGTGACGAAAATAGGTTAACTTCCGTGTTAGCAGACGACCGTTCCATCAAAACATTCTTCGCGAGAAAGCTTGACGTGACGTGACGGTCCGTTTCGGACAGTGTGAACGTCGCCATTAGAAATACATTGCGGAATGTTCTGACGGACGGTGACGTGACGTGATGTGATGGACATTGTGAATTGGCCTTCAAGTTTTTTTTTTTTTTATGTCTACACCAAAGATCTTAACGGGTTTCAACCTAAATACTCCTTTGAATAGTCTCTACAATTTAGTACTGAGCTCACTGTTGTGAAAAGTTTGTTTGTGATTTGTACTTAAAACAAGTTATTTTTTTTAAAGGTCTTTTAAAATTCGTGTATTAGAATACTATAGCGATGTTATGATGTTAGGAATACAGTAGTGTAAACTTTGGAGTATAAAGTGAATAGAGTTCTCTGATTTGGTGAAAATATGGCAGCTGGTGGGGAGGATTTTGATTCATGGTTGAGTTTAAAATTGCTTGCTCTCAATATCGATGAAGGAGTGTTTGGATCTTACATTAAAGGAATTTTGGATGGAGATGAATCATTGGAGGATAAAACAGAAGCCCTGGAAGGGATTCTGTCAGAGATAACAGTGAGTATATAATTGAAATGAAGAGGTTAAAATATTTTAGGCGATAGATTTTGTGAAACATCGGATACAACATAGCTATATTTGATTTTCTGTAATATTTGAAGTAAGAAATATGTAATCCATCCTATTGATTAGATTGTCAGTATCACGTTTTCTTACTGTTGTCTTAGTAATTATGTTGTTACCGGTTAGTGACAAGCTAGTGATTACAAAAGAAAATAGTATGTTCTTGGATGACGTCTAGAAGATTTTATTTTGCACTTTTCTGGTGTTTATCATTCGTCTCAGCGATATAAAAGAAAGTTGTGTGAACCACTTACTTTGGTCTTTTGTCTAAGATTTTCCAGTAATTATGTTAGAAATATTACCGTACGGTACGTGTTTGCTTGAGTAGATCTATCGGGTCGGGACGGAGAGGGGGATTTGCATCAGCTGTTCGGGTGTATATGTGAACCAACTAATTTCATTGCGTTGGAACGATTCTTCAGGAGCAGTTGGCTAACTGCTGTACTTATGCAAAAGCTGTAAACATCATGCTTGGCATCCTCTTCTTTTTTTTTTCTTTAACCATATGAAGATATTAATACTAGGGCTAAGAGAATATTACAAAATAATCAAATAACGTTCTTTTTGTATTCTTCTTCTTCACTCTTATGAAGTGAGAAATAAAAATTATCTTCTGCCTTGTTTATTATTTAATAAATGAATGTGATTAACAAAATTCACACGTAGGCCTAAATGTAATTGAATGTGAGAACTGGTTTTCCATCACTATTGATTGCCACGGTGGAGTAGCCGAGCGGTCTAAAGCACCTTGCTGTGGAGCGTGTGGTCGCTCGCCGTGGAGGTTAGAGTCCTCCCTGGGGCATGTGTGTGTGTGTCTGTAGGTTAGTTTACCTATGTTTAAGTAGTTTGTAAGCTATGAACTGATGACGACGCAGTTTGGTCCGATAGATTAGACATTTGAACATTTTCACTATTGATTCTTCTAGCCTCAATTTTTTCTATGATGTATATTGGCTGGAAGTTGTAAAAAAAAGAAGTTCTTGTTCCTGGTCATGTTCAAATGTTGTTCACACAATTCTTGTGGAGCTACTCTTAATGTTAATAGCTATTTGCAATATTAGTTTTTGCAATTTTCGAATAGTTGTAGGTCATTTGTTATCTACCTGGCAAGATGTCACAGTAGACGTTTCTTCCTAGCTAGGCTTAATAAGGGGAACACCAAGTGTGGTACCAAAGGATTTTGATGGGTTGCAGGTATGTTGTGAGGGAATTCTTCCAGGCCATCAACCTAAAATGATTTATTCCAATGGGCCTTGATTTATAAGTAAATCGAGATCAAATTCGCAGCAAATTACCATGCGTAAGGTGTTTACTTACACAAGGCGGTTAACGCTCAGCAAGACAGCTTGGTGTAATTGGCAAGGTGGTAGGCTCCCATGCAGGAGACCCGGGTCCAATACCTAGTGGCAGAACATTTTTTAAAAATTGTAATTGCTACTTTTTACATTTAAAAAAATTAAAAAATAATTGAGCAAAGAAAAAGATATAACAGAAGAAAAACAAAAATAATGAAAATTCAATTAGAAAAATAACCAAGGGGGGGGGGGGGGGAATCTTCCCCTTTGAGTTATTTTCACTTTTCTTCACTTCTCTTCTTTTATTGTGCATAATTATATACCTTTATACCCACTCCTATGTTACAGCTTGTGTACACAGTCAGGATAATAGAAAAATAACTCAGTAGAACTGATTATTTTACTTATTGCACAGTGTTATTTACTCACTGTCGCCATCTTTAACAACTGTACAAAATTCTGGGTGATAATTGTCATAGAAGCACCGAAAACACAGACCATTGTAGCACCACACTCATCTAATAAATGCTACCACTTTACAGACCAAGGTGTTTTCATCAGCGACACTGTGCTTCGAAAAACAAAATGAATAAAATAATTGTCGCACAATACATATTGAGCGAATGTTACATGTTTTTATCCTGACCATTTACTGTAAACGTTTACATAAGAATGGATATAAAAATACATAATTATGCACAATCATCGGACAGGTGTAAGAAGTAATTGACCCATGCCGGACTTGAACCCAGATCGTCTGCATGGCAGCCTCGCATCTTGACGATTACAGCATGCTGTCTCGCTTAGCGGTAAATGCCATGTATAAGGCCCATTGGAACAAATCCTCTTAGCTTGATGGTCTGGAAGAATTCCCTCACAATATACCTACGATCCATCAAATTCCGTTGGTACCATACTTGGTGATCCCCTTGTGTTTTACAGTACCCCATATACCATCACACTTGGTTTTACCGTGAATGTTGGGGGGGGGGGGGGAGAACCCTACTGAGCCTTAAGTCCTGGTGAAGACAGGGTTTGATTAACTTTTTACAGGCATAACTTAAGCAGTGAATATTATGTGTGGATAGTTGCTTTTCAGAAACATGGTTGCCATTTTTTTGTCTCATGTACCATAGGCATATCTTGAAAGTCCTCAGAAATATTACAGAGAGACATTGGGTCTCTGCAGTGAATTCCATTAGGATGATTAGTGCATGAATCTAAAGTCCGGTGGTAACCTTGAAAATCATCTTGTGTTACAAAAACATTTTTACTGAAATACTTTTGAAATTACTGCAGTGCTTGAGGATGTTGTTCCCATTAACCTGTAACTGGTGACATGATAATGTCATAACACAACTAGTGAGGTTGGGTTCTAGATACTCAGTAATTTCCACATGTCATACTTCTTTGGTAAAGGAGAAGTTTGTACGAACACTTAAA
Source organism: Locusta migratoria (assembly GCA_026315105.1). Taxonomy (NCBI): domain Eukaryota; kingdom Metazoa; phylum Arthropoda; class Insecta; order Orthoptera; family Acrididae; genus Locusta; species Locusta migratoria. The sequence continues at coordinate 45,505,861 of CM048747.1, forward strand.
AAGTAGGCTAACCTTTATCGATATCACTGAACAACTGTTGATTGCAGAAAATCAAGTGCAGGTATCAGAATAGACAATTTTTCAAACATGTGCAAGTCCGTTAAAATTTTGCAATTTGTTAAATAATCCTTTATCTTCTAATTTTATATGGGTAAAAAAAAAGGGGGGGGGATTAATTTCCTAGGAGCTGTGTACATTGAATGTAACAGCAGTGTGATCAATATATATCGGATGGTTGATTTAAGCTTGACCAATGGTGAATGTAAGTGTAATTATGAGAAACTTTTTCAAATTGTGACAATATCAAAACATATTATTCATTCCTGTTTTGTCAGAAAAGAAATCACTGCAGAAATAGGTAAAAAAATACATTGAGAAACAGTCACTACATGGCTGTAACAGTTTGTTTTATAATTACATAGCTTTGGCTGAAATCTTTTGTTTTCATTGACAATGAATATAAGTTGTTTTTTGAGTGAATGTGGTAATTTTACATTATGTAAAACAGTTACACTGGTTCTCGGTGGACTTTTCACGATGTGCTTGCAATTTATATTGGACAACAAATTTTATAGATATAGATGTCGCATCTGTTCCGAAAGAACAGACGTCACTTCTGATCCTGCAGTTGTTATTATTTAATATTCACAGAATATGACATCAACTGTGATTGGGCAAAGCTGAAAATGTGTACCCAGCCGGGATTCGGGAAGCTGGGAATTTGTATCTGACGGGAAGCGTGCTTAGGTAGTCCTTGCAAGTGCGGTGATCCCTGTGTCCCCAGTGATGTAGGGGTCAGTGCAACTGCCTAGAAAGCAGGAGAACCGGGTTCGAACCCTGGCTGGATACACATTTTCGGCTTTGCCTAATCGCAGTTGATGTCATATATTCTGTGAATATTAAATTTTATAGAGTTATCATATGAAAAAAATTGCTTTTAAGTACAAATTGATAAAAAGTATGCTTACATCGATAACCAGTCACTAAAGGGTTGTAACAGTTTGTTCCATGTGATGTACATTGACTGCTTTTACTCAGTAAATAACTTTCATCCATTGACAAAGAAAACAGACTTCTTAGTAAAAAGTACAGTATGTAATTTAAACAAACAGTTACACACATGGAGTGACTGGTTCTCAATGTAGTGTTTTTAACTACTTCCGGAGCAATTTAATTTCTGACGAAAGTGGATTGAATAAAATAACATTCAATACTGTCACCAATTTGTAAGGTTAAATTTTTCTTATTGTCATGGTGGATGGAGACTGCAGTTCAATTTAATAATAATTCAAATCTACTGCTTTGCGCTTGTCATTTGGCTATATCGAGTTTGGAGCTAGAGTCAACTCCCCAATATAGGCCTATATCGATCACACTGGAGTCTCATTCAATCTGCACGTAGCTCCTAGGAAATTACTAAATCAGGTTTTAACATTGCTTACTCTTTGTAATCTTGGAAAAAGGGATTTGTGCGGGTACTACAAATTTGTACATTGCAGCTATTATAGATTTATATATTTATTTATTTTTCCCTTCTGTTAGAGCCTGGTGGGCACTTCTTAAACCTCACTGGTTTGCTCAAGCCTTGTCCAATTTCATAAGGAACTGGTATCTGAAGTATATTACTGATGTTAACCGCAATTTGTAGGGCAACCTGCTGCTCTTAAGTCTGAAACTGAAGTGAGGCTGTACACTTTCATTTGCTTTGTGTGTGTGTGTGTGTGTGTGTGTGTGTGTGTGTGTGTGTGTGTGTGCGCTCTAATCTGGTTACCTCTGGATTCCCTCAGAATATTTACTGGGATAATGTTCATTAGAGTGAAAATATGGGTAATGCTCATTGCCTTGTGTGTCTACTCGAGTAGACTGTGCGCTTGTAGAAACCTTGTTCTATAATTTCATCCTCACTACATTAACTTTTTACTCATCCAGTGTGGATACTGTCCAATCACCAAATCCAGGGTCACTACGTTTCATAGACCATTTCAGAGATGTCACATCAGCCTGAAGAAAAAGGGAATCTGAGGGTTTTTGATTAGTAATGTGGTTATGAATAAGCAGAATTTCAGGAAATAACGTATCACATAAACTCACTGCTTTGTTGACTACTGCATCCAGGATTATTAATATCCACAGACAACCGGTTTCCGTCCATGCATCAACAAGACATTAGGAAGCATTGATTGTACAAAACCCAGGCTGCCCTTTTCTCTCATGACATATTTCTTGATTTTTAAAAGGTGTTGGACAGAGTGCCCCACCACAATGAATGTGCAGCCATGTGGAATAGGCAGGGCCTATGCAAGTGACAGTGCTTCATAGACTACTTAATAGAACCCAGTATGTTGTCATGTGTTCATCAAAGAATAGGGTATTATCAGGAGTGTCCCGGGAAGTGTGATAGGACCGCTGTTATTTTCTATTTATATAGATGATGGACAGTGAGTTGTAATCTGTGGCTGTTTGCTGATGATGCTGTGGTGTCCAAGAAGGTATCATCATTGAATGACTGTAGTAGTATGCAGGATGGGTGAAATTTCAAGGTGGTGTGAGGAATAGTAGCTAGCTCTAAATTTTGAAAAATGTAAGGTGTGCAGATGAGTAGGAGAAACAATCCCGCAATGTTTGAATGCAGCATTAGTAGTGTGCTGCTTCAATGAGTTCTGTCAATAAAATATCCAGGCCTAATGCTGCATAGCTAGGCTATATGAAATAGAATGAGCATGTAAGGACAGTTGTGGGGAAAAGCAGATTGTCGACTTAGGTTTATTGGGAGAATTTTGGGAATGTGTGATTCATCTGTAAAGGGCACCATATATAAAATGCTTGGACAATTCTGTCTGTAGTATTTCTCAAGTGTTTGGGATCCTCACCAGATATGTTTAAAGGAAGTTATAGAAGCAATTCAGAAACGGCAAGCTAGGTTTGTTACTGGTAGGTTTGATCACTGCACTGGTGTCACTGAGATGCTTCGGGAACTGAGTTGGGAGTCGCTGGAGGAAAGGTGACATTCTTTCTGAGAACCATTGTTGTAGAAATTTAGAGGGCCGAAATAATTTGAAGTGGAGTGCTGAAAGATTCCACTGACACCCGCCTAGTACAAATATTAGTTCTTCCGTCATTCTATATGGGAGTGGAGCAGAAAAGCAAGCAAGTAAGTAGTAGTGGTACTGCACCTTTGGATGGGTTGCGGAGTATGGATGCAGACATACTACCTACTAAAAGGAAGAATATTCTAAGAAAGTTCCGTAACTGGTAGGTTTGGATTAAAAATACCCATTGTTTAAAGTAATGTGAATAAGATCAAATAGCTTACCACTTTGCTGAGTACTGCACTTCAAGCTGGCTCAGAATGGACTTACTTGAAGAAGAAGAAGAATAAAAAATGGCACACTCAAAACATTCGGGTAGTAGTGGCTTACAAAGTTTTAGCTGAGTATCTGACACCCAACATCATCAGTTAAGGGTTAAAGTTCTAAAAATAAGGTTTGTGACTTGGCTATGTATGAATGAAGTATCAACTTGTTCAGCTGCCTCAGTAAATTATTGATGTTAGGTCAGTCAATAGCCTATTAAGACATTCAATGAGCCCTATTGTTGGTGGTAGTAGGCAGTTGCCCTGCAATGTGTAATTATGCATGGACAGTTTCTCTGTCACAATTCTTTATTATAAAAAAATTTCCTTGATCTGTAATTATAGATCTTGGTGCTGCATGTTTCAACACAATTTCTTCCACAAAGAATTCATCAGCCTCGGGTGTCTCGGATGATTTCACAGCTGTTTTAACAGCATATTGGATTAGATATGCAGTACAAATAATAACTTATTGCTGCCAGTATAAGTTGGAAGTCAACTGAATAGATTAGTCCCAGTACATTAAAAGGCAATTTCCACTGGCAGAATTGGTAAGTCATCCCAATGGTCTCTTAGGCATCAGCTTCCTTCTCAGACAAACTCGACAGTGTGCCACATAATGATAAACACTTCTAAACAATCTTGTATAAAAGAAACCTCTTGTGGATTTTTGCCATTATTTTTATAAACACTGGATGACTGGCCTCGGGAACACTGTCTAGACAAGGCCTCACAACAGTCACACAGAATAGGCTGAGATTGCTGGCACACTGGTTGGCCACTGGGGTACAGCCCACTGCCACATAGTGGGTAGTCAGTCAGCTAGCAATTGCGGCCTAATGGTGTGATTTCATACTGGCTGTTTTGAGACCTTGTCTCTAGACAGTGTTGCCTCAGGTGCCTCGTGGAATTTATGTAGAATGTCTAAGTGCATGTGATTAGGAATTGCTGGTAGTCACCTCTTTCCAAAGGTGTTGAAATTTTTCTTGCAAAGTAATCCAATAATCATCTTAAATCCTGCTGTTACATGCTCTGATCAGTAAAATTTTACTTGCCAGCTCGGCGGTCCTGGAAGATGATGTTGGCAGCGAATGGTGAAAGTTGGGAAGTCAGTTGACCAATCGTGTGGCAGATGCAGGCAGCCTATCAGTTCTATGTGGTAATAAATATTTTGTCTTGAGAATGAAAACAATCTTTTATTTTTGTCCCTAATAACCGTTCCATGATGAAGTACAAAAGCTGCCCACTGTTTAAAATTCATAACTCGCTTTTTGTGTAAGTTAAAAGTATGTGAGCCTTTGTCGCAATACAGAAGAGTTTAAAAAAAATTTATACCAATGGAGAAAGCACTTTTATTGAAATTTGGATTAATGTCACGTAAATGAATCCGCAATTAAAGTGAGGTCACACCATATCCATAAGAAAAGGTGCAAAATGCGATTGTGTCTGACTTATTAAATTTGCTGCAGAAATTTATTTTCTTTTAAATACAAAGGCCAACAAGACTGTCAGAGTGGGAAGTCTTCAGAATCCAAACTATGCAAGACTATTCTCGTATCCGTCTTTTGCAGAATGCAACTAAAATAATTATTTCCTCCTAACTGCAGTGACAGTAACAGAGAAATGCACAAGTGTCCCAGTTGAGAAACTTTGTAGCCAACAAGATCTTTGGTGACATGTTAATATAGAGTGACATGAACACTATTTCCTACAGTCCTTGAAGTAAATAAATAGCTTTCCATCCTTTGTGGTTGGTAAGTTGTATGTAGCCTTGTCCAATCAGTGAAAATAATTGCAGTTGTAAAGCAGAATTTTTCTGGACAAAACATTTGTGTTATAATGACAATATTACAGGAAACGTAGCAAGGTAACTGAAAAAGTAATTTCAAGGAAAAAAAGGGGGTAAAGAATGTTTGATATGCCCTGTTCACTTTCACACATGACAATGAATTGTGATTGTTTTTGTGTGTTCACCATTAACTAAATTACTATGAACACTTTGTAACTAAAGGCTGATGTTGTCACTACTCATGTGTCAAAGTTCACGGCTACTATCGAACTCTAAACTCTGCCCTGCACCAGAAACAAGAATGTGTACAGAAACGTGAAACTTTATTCCAGATTCTAAACCCCAACTTTTATAAACTCTAAAACTCTGTACGTGTAAAATAAATAAATAAATAAATATTGAACATATTCTTACATTCATTTTGTCTCAGAAATGAACATTTTACCATTGACCTTGTCCCTTTTTATATGGTGAAAAGACATACACAGATGTCCTGTAGTTACGTGTCATATTCTGGCGATGTTGTCAGTGGTCATGCGACATCCTGGGACAAAGCAGGGCGCGTGTGAGAGTGAGGCTTCTTTTCTGGTTGGAGTGAGGCTTCTTTCCTGGTTGGGCTTGGGGGGGGGGATATTGTTTTCCGGTTGGACTTTGATGTGGGGTGTCTTTTTTCCAGTTGGGTTTTGAGGGGGGGAGGGTTTTTTTTTTTTTTTCTTCTTCCTTCGGTTGGAGTGGGTTTTTAAGTGTGGGTCTTGTGTACCTGATTGACACTTGGTACATAGAGGTTGGCAATGGCATGATGATGGGAGGTGAAGGCAGCCAATTAGGATTTCCATTTGAGCGATCAATAAGATTGCAGGTTTGATGTCTAGGTAATTTTGCATCAGTTTTAAAATTTGTTCTGGTATTTGTATCAGCGATTTTTGGTAATGTAAATGTTTTTAGATCAATATATTGCTGGTTTTTAATTAACAAGGAATAAAATCTATTAGTGAATAACTGTGGTGAATTTACAGTAGTTAAAACAAACTGTTAAAACAATGTAGTTAATTATTCTTTATTTACTCTCCATATTTTCAATCTGGAAGGAATTTGGATTTGCAAAGAAATTAAAAACTGTCAGCACTTTGACCACCTGATATAGTATCATCATCTAAAATTCCTTGTAAAACTGATGAAAGTAATTTACACACATAGTCTATGTGAACAACAGAAAATTGAACAAATACACTGGAAGTAAACGAGATTATTTACATCTCGAGATTATTTACATCTGAATCTCAACTCTCACTTCCTCTAAAAATAAACTTCCTGTTGATAATATAAAGAATGACAACCATCAAGAAATACAACCTTGCATTGTTTTAGAGAAGGGAAATAAGATCTTAAATATAAAACATTGCTGCCGTATGGAAACCAGTGATCTCTCTATAACCTGGATGTATAACTCTGGTGTCCAAGCATAGAACGTAGCTTGCCTACACGTTAATGTTTTGCACAAGAATTTGCATTGTCTGCTGTGTTGTAATTAGTCAAATGAATTTCCATCAGTTAGTCCCCACCAGGTCCTAGGATATTTATCTGTCACTTTCCACTTCTTTCACTTCTGGCAGTATTGCTCCATGTGAAAAATACCGAGTAGCACCGTGGTTCGGAATCCACGTTAAACTGTAGGTCCCCCTATAACTGGCTGGGTAAGTCAGTTCGAAGGTCGGAGGAAGGCAACGGCATACCACCTCCAAACAGGACCATGCCTAGTAAAGCACTGTGGTGTTCAAACCAATCTTCGGATTGTGGACTGCTTTACCTTTTTAGTACATGACAAATAATTGCTAGATTACTTCTGGATTTGAAATTTGTCATTATGCGAATTAACAGACTCACTTGAGTAGGGTATTGAAACATATTTACTTTTCAATTTCTTGTAATACTTTGTAGCAGTCATATTGTAATTAGTCATGAACATCTTTGGCTGGCACACTCAGAAATCTGTAGTTAAACATCCAGGTAGTATAGAGATCACTGATGGAAATCCAAGGGATAGGAGATATTGAATCCATATTAAAAAATTTATTTATTCATTTTCCTGTCAAAGAAAGACTTCTCTCATTGATACTGAAATTTCGCAAAATATTCATTAAAATTATCTTGAGATAAAATGAATTAAATCTTCTTGGGAAGAGACTAAGGAACATAAACAATTGTGGTTTCAATGAACCAGCCACTCCCTCCCCCCTTAGGTTAAGAAATTATTCATAGTTCATTGAATCTGCAAAAGAACAAGAAGAAGAAATATGATACTGAAACCAGTAGAGTACCTAACTGTGGATGAGATGTATAGCTGGAGTAGAAGACACTAGTCATAAATTAAAAGTTGACTTTGTTAAGAGATGTTGGCTAAGTAACTGAATAAAATTCACCAAATAAAATAAATGGAATTGCCTGGAATGTCAACATCAGAATGTATTGACATGAAGTAGCAGCCCTGGATGTTTGCTGTGATAACGTTGTAAGTTAAGACATGTGTGATCATATGCAGATCAGGGTTCAAATCCAAGGGTAGTACATTTCTTTAGTCACTACACTTGGAAAAATTATATTACTTTCCACAACAAAAGAATGTGCACTCCATGACTGTGTGGATTTCAAATTTTGGTAGTAGACAGCAGTTGATCATTGTTGAATATTTTATCTTTATGTGTGCAGATCTAGATTTTGACCAGTAACCAGCCATTATCAGTGATAAAATATATGGGAATCACACGTCAAGACACTATCAATAAAGACACACAGGCGTCACAGCTAGCTCAGATAGTATTTTAAAAAGAAAGTAGTCAGATCATAGGCCACCTAAATTGACTGTTGCCCTCTAGCATGTACATGAACATTAATAACAAAACATTTTTGTACACCAAAAATAAAAACTTTCATTTGTGACAGGTTTACAAACCATCATGGTGCAGTTAATTTTAACACAAAAGATGTATAAATATTTAAAAAAAATTAAAAATGTCACTTTATGTGAGTCAAAACCTTTATTTTTGTTGAAAATTAAAACCATTTATCCTAACTGCATGAAAATGAACATTGAAATATGTCACTGTAGAAAAATAAAAAAATGTAAATGCTAAATTGCTGCTATTAATCCAATATAAAAGTCTACATCTTAGATGATTTAAAATTGAGGTCAATAGATATATTTAAAATTATGGCTCCAGTACTCGTATAGTAGTGTGCCTAGAGCTGCTAGATATTGGCAAGGAGAGAGGTTCTGTTTTGCCCATCCGGGGTCAAATTTTTCTTTGTTAGCATATAGGTAGTTATCAAACAATTTCCAAAAGTGGTTATTTTCATTATAATCTGATTGTTGATCAGTTCACACCCTGCAGTCTTATGGTGACAGAAGATCTTTAGTTCCTCCAGGAGGTTGAGGAATTTCCCTTCTCACCTTTGTATAGCAACTTTTACATCAGATTTTGAGCTTGGTGCATAATCTTAGGGATGTGAGTAGATGTGCTTGATTTCCTGCAGCATCCCTTCTTTAAAGTGCTATGTGCTTGGTTAAGCTCTTTTCTGTTTCGCCTATGTACAAGCCCCACAGACCGGACAATAAATTCTGTGTACTTCTGCGGCATGAAGACTGTCTGCAGTATACTCTGATGTGCTACATAGATTATTTGTGGTTTCAAATGATATTCTTACACTATGCCTTTTGATCACAGATTCCATTCTAATGCTCGTGCTTTCATAATACAGCAAGCCAACAACTATACATTCCCTTCTGACATCCTAATGTTGGTACAGGGGACCATCACATTTTTGTATTTTTTGGCTAGTTTCTTGTACATTAGTTACATTGTTTTATGGATAATTGTTCAGTTTTACAAAATGACTTTTTGTTGTCATTTACTCCTCATGTTCATAAAGGAATTTTGAATACCCAATCAGTAGTAAATTTCAAAAATTAATTTTCTTGTTGGTAGGGCCAGCAGCATTTATGACTCGGTAGCACATTGGTAGAGTGCCAGACTATTAATCCAAACGACATTGGTACGATCACCACCAGGACGTGGGATTTTTATCTGTCACTTTCCACTTCTTTTACCTCTCACAATGTTGCTGACATGAAAAATATTGATTAGAACCATGGTTTGGAATCCACGTTAAACTGTGGGTCCTTCTGTAACTGGTAGGGTAAGTCAGTTCGAAGGCCGGAGAAGGCAACGGACACTGTGGTGTTCAAACCAATCTTTGGATTGATGGCTGCTTTACCTTTAATAGGCACAACATTTATTATGAAATTAGTCAAAGTAGGCCTATCTGAAATTATTCTTTATTTCCTTGTAGTTTAATTATCTATGCCACATAACAGATAGAGTGAACACACATTTCCATATAAAATTAGCATTCCGCACAACAAATAATCTGCAAACTCGAATTTGGTCAGGAAAATCCAAAATTCCAGAATTATTGAAACCAGGCCCATACAGAAATACTCGAAATAAATGTACAAAATTTTACATTGGACAAACAGAAAGGATCATCATCATCAGATTCAAAGAACACACAAGAATGTATTATAGCAATCAGTTAACATTTTACCCACTTCTTAAACCAACAAAGCAGAAAAAATAAAAAATACAATAAAAATTTACACAAAATATCCAAACGGCTTGTTATGACTAGTTTGGAGGAATTAGAAATATTTGTGAAATTTTCTGTATTTGTGTATAACATACGAAATGACCAAATTTAACTTAAACACAAACCCTACATAAATTTGACAATGAGAAACATAGGTAACACATACAAAAAATATTACTCTACATACACCATCCTAGGCACTCAAAGATAAAAATTAAATGCGTAGCATTAACATCTATGCACCTACCTATGAAAATCAAGTTATGAATATGTATGCCACATGTATACCACCACTGACTTTCAAAGATATAAAACTGTAAACATTCAGCATCTATGTACCCCAACTGTCAAAATAAATAATCATGAAAATTTTCAACAAAATATGTAAAAATACATGATTGGAAATAAAATATAAATTAAAATTGAGATTAGGTAATATGTCTGTCAATAACATATAGACATGTAAATTAAATTTGTGATGTTGTGTTATCGTTGATTAAGACATAAATGATAAACATAACACCTGCAGGTGAACTTAGTGATTACAGATGCTGAAACAAGCATGTTTATCCTGCAGAATATTAAAATACAAGCAAAATTAAACAATGGAAATTCCAGAAAGGATTCCACTATATTTTAGATGCTCGCGCGTGCAAGCATAGGATATATTGTAGGGAAAGTTCCTATTTGTGCAATTCAGAAAAGCTGGTGTTTGTGCGGAGGATGCATGTGGCACAGGCTGTGTAGCGGTCATTGAAGTGAGTCACACTATGCAGTGCTGCATGCTCTGCAACAGGATGGTCTAGCTGTCTCCTGGCCACAGTTTGATTATGGCCATTCATTTGGATAGATAGCTTGGTGCTGGTCATGCCCACATAGAAAGCTGGACAGTGGTTGTAGCTCCGTTTGTAGACAACATGACTGCTTTCACAGGTTGCCCTGCCTTTTATGGGATAGGAAATACCAGTGACAGGACTGGAGAAGGTGGTGGTGGTGGGTAGGAAGGTTTTTCATCTAGGTCTATTGCAGGGATATGAGCCATGGGGTTAGGGGTTTGGAGCAGGGATGGCGTAAGACGGACAAGGATATTACGTAGATTTGGCAGGCGGTGAAATACCGGGTGGGGAGGATATTGTGTAGGGTATTTCTGATTTCAGGGCAGGATGAAAGGTCAAAACCTGGCTGAGAACTTGGTTTAAATGCTCCAGTCCTGGGTGATACTGGGTCACAAGAGGCGTGCTCCTTTGTGGCCGGACGGTGCGTGTGGGGGAGCTGGTGGGTGAGAGGACAGACAGGTCCCGTGAGATCTGTTTCTGGTCGAGGTTTGGAGGGTAATTATGGTCAGTGAATGCCTCAGTGAGGTGTCTGGCATATTTGGAGAGGGACCACTTGTCACTGCAGATGTGACGACCACGGGTGGCCAGGCTGTAGGAAGGGACTGTATGGTGTGGAATGGGTGGCAGCTGTCAAAATGGAGGTATTGTTGTCGATGGTTGGTAGGTTTGATGTGGACGGAGGTACTGATAAGGTCATCTTTGAGGAATAGGTCAATGTTGAGGAAGGTGCCTCATTGGGTTGAGTAGGACCAGGTGAAGTGAGTGGAGGTGGTGTTGAGGTTTTGAAGGAATGTGGGTAGTGTCCTCACCTTCAGTCCAGATTATGAAGATATCATCAATGAATCTGAACCAGATGAGGGGTTTGGGATTCTGGGTAGTCAGGAAGGATTCCTCTAGATGGCCCTTGAACAGGTTGGCATAGGAGGGTGCCATACGGGTGTCCATGGTGTAACTTCCTGGCCACTACACGATTGAGCTATTTTCTTACCTTTTTTGTGATACTTGTCTTCCTTCCGTAAATATCCTTCTAGTTGATATTAGGTTGTATCATCCATTTCTTAAGTCTTATCATCAAACTGTTCTATGGTGAGATCATGACACTTTTTCCCCGTCTGTTTGGTGAAAATTGTGAAGTCACTTGACACTCTCATAAAGTTTGCCCGTAGGTTTTTTCTGCCTTCTGTTTCCTTCTGATTTTCTCCCTAAAGCTGTTTCACCATAGTAAATATTTCTAGGTCATGATTCTTTTCCTCTAGTTCATCCAAAGTGCAATCTGATGAAAAAACTAAACCTAAACTTCCCACATCATTCAAGGTCGTATTATTACCCACTCTGCAATCATGTGACAAATTCTTGTCAACTACCTCATTTTCATGCTTAGACACAGCCTTGAAATCAGAATCATTTAAACCGTCATTGTCTATTACCTTTATATTTACTTCAGTAGAAAATGATGAGTGGTTTATAAGCATTTGCGGGAGGGTGTTTCTCTGTTGGTGTGAATCAAACTACTACTTGAGAAGCATACAAAAGTCTATATTTTGCATTACTTTAACATAACGTCAGTTTGGCCTTGTGGTGAACATTTCTTTGTGATGTAATATTCTGGGTGCAACGGCTTTGGTCCAGCAAGCAGGGAATGGAGGTGGGCAGTTGACATCAGAGTGCTGACTTGGCATCAGCAGAATGTGCACTTTTCAGCTGGTCTCGAGTAACAAGGCCACTGTGAAGCCTGGAATATGGGTCGTCCTGGCCCCAGCTTATGTGATGTGGTATGGGTCGATGTCGGATAACACTTAAATTATTATCTGATGTTAACAAATTTCTCTTTTGTTGGAAATATTTTCTCCCCATTGCCAGTCTGCATTTTATATCATTGTTGCTGCAACCATTGTATGTTAATTTATTGCCCATGTAACCTAAGTCCTTCAGTATCTCCTGATTTTCTTAGACTACTCTTGTTTACATCATGTATGCTCATATACACTCCTTTCAAGACAGCGCTCATTCTTTTTTGTTGCTCTTCTAGGTACTTTGCCGTCTCTGACAGAAATACAATGTCATGGCCAAACAACTTTTTATTTCTTCACCCTGAACTTTATTAAGTGCACAGCTTCAACATTGTTCAATGACCCGTTGCTACCCATGTTGCTCATGAGCCAACCAACCAGCCACTAACTTCTTTGTCTTTTTCCTTGCCCCTTTGGCGCCAATCATTAGCCATTCCATGCTAAACAATTGAGAAGCAAGTTGCATTATTGAAACTATTGAGCTGCAGATTCTTGAACACATTGTACAATTCATCTGTATAAATAAAATAAAATGTAAATGTGCATTTCATTGATGGAATGTGTCATAGGTTCTTGGTAGAATATTTGATACATGATCTCTAATAAAAAACACGACAATGTTGCAAAATTCTACAATATTTATTGTTTAGTACAAACTAGTTTTCGGCTGTTACTATAAACAAACTTCAAGGCGAAGATTTTATGACATGTGCATCAAAATGTACATTTGTTCATAACTGTTAATTTCACAAAGTTCTTGACCAATTGCTTTGAAATTATGACACAATATTGCGTCCTAATACAGGAGGGTGTGTGTGTGTGTGTGTGTGTGTGTGTGTGTGTGTGTGTGTGTGTGTGTGTGAGAGAGAGAGAGAGAGAGAGAGAGAGAGAGAGAGAGAGAGAGAGAGAGAGAGAGAGATTTTTCTTGCTTGGTCAGTAATTTATTGTAAATATGTTTCAGGAAAATGGCATTAGAAACCATTGCAGGGAGATTCTGGAGAAATGGCGAAACACCTCTCAGGCAGCTATTTCAGTAAAAAATGCAGAAGTTGCAGGAGCAGAAGCAATGGATGTAAAATTAGCAAAACTCATGGAATCTCAAGCTCGCCCAACAACTGTTCAGAGAACGTACACAGATGAGGAAAGAAGAATTCGTGAAGCAATTTTGGCACAATACAGTCAGGTATGTTTGGGGGGGGGGGCTGCAAGTATTAAGTACAAATATTTGTTGAACAGCTAATTGCCAACTTTGTTGAAACTGATTTAACATAAACATTTGTCTCCAGTCATGCAGGAATTTACATTTTGGTTACTTCTAAAAGAAATTTCATTGTCCCCAAATAGGCTAATATTATTTATTTTCCCAATGCTTGGCACACAAAAATAGCTGAAATATACATGGTGAGTCAATAGGAAAGGTACGTGCCGGGAGGAGGATAAACTGATGATTCTGAATGAAAAACCTTCTAATAAACACATGCCCTTTTCTTAACCATTTCCAGGTAACAATGAAAACAATAGGAATGGGAAAAGTGCATGTGACAAATTAAGATAACTGTTGTTTTATGGTTTGTGTAATTTTTCTTGCAGATGATGATCAATCAGCCTGCCGTCAACTTCAATGTATTTTGCTGCTTATAGACAGGTGTGTTGCCAATCAAAGCTCAGTTCTGCGTTCCTTTACTTGAGCATTAGCACATAAATTATGAGCAAGAATTTCTTCTCTTATCTGCATTCTGCTCTTGTGCACTTCGCTCTTCAGCCACTCTCGCAAACAGTAATCCAATGGGGGTAAGATCGGGTGACCTTGGAGGCAAAGGACTTTTGGCGACTGATCCAATGACCAGGATACGTTTTGTTGAGATACTGTCACTGGCTATAATGGATGTGTAGAAGCTCATTCGTGCTAAAAGTACATAAAAGCTCATGTTGCCAAAGGGATATTCTCCATGTATTCTGGTAACACATTTTGAAGAAAATCAATATACTGTGTCCCATTAAGATGGTTATATAAAACAACTGGACTTTGAGAGTTAATCGTCAATAATATTGCACCACACGTTGACAGAGGAGTGTTGTTGAAAATAAGTTTCCACAGTAGCATGCACATTTTCATCTGCCTATATGAGAGAGTTGTGTGTGTTGTAGACTACATTGCAGGTAAATGTTTGCTTATTGGTGAACAGAATATGTTGAATTAATCAATCATTGGCAATGATCCATTGACAGACTTCTTGTTGGGCAGTAGTGTCATCTTTATGCAGATGTTGTGGAATACTAAATTGGGCAGCAACTCTTCTGGAGCTAATAGTTAAGCTGAAGCTAAATTCCACTGCTTAATGAAAGCTCTCAACTTCTTAAGAGTTTGTTGCATAGGAAATTCAAAAACTATATTTATGCTGTGAAGACTAAGACACTTACGCAATATGTGAAGCACCCTATCATCTGGTACTCTGCCATTTGAAAATTGTTGTTGGCATTGTCACATAGCAACTTTGGTATTCCCTTTGTACAAACTATAGGCAAACATTATGTCAGTCTCTCTGCTTGTGTGAAGATCTGTGGCATTTTCACTACACTAAACTGTAGTCTTTGTTCACATCACAAAATTGCAGTACCACGCGCTATGACACGCCCTCTCACTGTAGGACTTGACGTGAATCAACTGCACCATGCGCAAGTGAACTGTGCACTGACATGGTTAGCAAAGATCTAGTTGTAGTCATTGATTTGCTTGGAAATGGTTAAGAAAGGGGTATAAGTTTATTAGTTTTTTGGTTCAGAATCACCAGTAGTACAAGCCCTGAAAGCATGTACTTTTCCTTGTGACTCACCCTGCATAACACTATATTGTAATGAAATCTGTGGAGATATGAGACTAACACAATTCTTGAAAATGGTAAGGTTAACTATGTGGGTGATTACCTATATTGGTACCGACACTTGGGGTGGCAAAAAAAATGAAAGATGGCTATTATGCCTCGCCCCCATCACAAAGACATCTGTGTCTACAATGTGGTTAAATGGTAACATCCTCTTGGGTACAATTGACTCCTATTCGGAAATCTGGGTGGTTATTTGGAAGATATTGTAGGACGGGGGTGGGTCTGGATTTCCTTGGTTTGTCAGTGTGGAATGGTAGATGCTTTAACCATCTATGTAATTTAGAAGAATAAGAAAAAATGGATTGATTGAAATGACCAAAAATTATGTAATTTTAAAATAGAATTAAAATACTGGCATCAAGATTACATAAGCTAGTATTTTATACACAATTTAAATAAAATTGCTATCATTCATATAATTAATTTGCATACTTCAGGAAATACGGTATAACTCCGCTTTTACATTTTCCTGTCATTTACACCATTTTTTATCGGTCTGTCAAATTTCCTACTTTCAGAATGTTTATTTGCCCCCATTTTTGCGTTAACATATCTACACTTTTCCCGCATGTACATATTTGACGCTGGCATGGCTTATGCCTTCAAGTGTAGTGTTTATAAATGTTACACAGTCAAGTTTTTTGACAGTACGTGCCACTAGTTGCCTCATGATGCTGAGATTGATGGGATCCCATCATCTACCACGCCGTTTATCAGCTTAGCTTTGTTTACGCCTCCTTTTTTTTACGCAACTGGTAGTTTCTCAAGCTTCGCGAGACGTATTTCGAGAATTTATTCTTATTGTGAAATGAAAATATGTATCTTCAGTATTTTTTGTGAAGTCTTATAAACGGTGAGACTGGACGTTTTTCTGCACATTGAAGGGGGTGCAGTAGGCCTATATTATAACCTCAAAACGCGATTATAGTGTGAGATGCTGAATGTTGCAAAAGTATTTTTGTATTTTTTTGCATTCTAGAAAGTGAATACATTTTTGAGTATTATTGTGAGAAACATCGAAAAATAAAAAAGTACAGAACTTGTGCGGTATCATTACATAAATAATAAATGCCAATTAAAGGCTGGCTGACAAAATCAATTATGATGAATGAAATTATGTCAATTTTCTACTTCCTATAATGGTACCAGTTCTGACAGGTGCTTAAAATAGTACAAAATTTGGATAGCCTTTATTACATAATAAATAAACTTCCTTGCGAGTATTTTGATGCCTATTATGTCCATACATCACAAATAGACTACGAAAATGCAAGGGTTATCCAGTAACCATATTTTACTATTTTAAAACATTATTTCCTGCATTTTACATTTTCCCACATTTTACACCATTTTCATTAAGTCCTTGAAAATTGTGAAAACAGGGCTCTACTGTACCTACTTTTATTTCTATAATGGAGGATTGACAACAACTGACCATAAAGAGGCTCGCTGAACTGCTGACACGAAAATAACACAACTTAAGTTTTCAGCTGTGGCCTTAGTCAGAAAAAGAAACACATTCACGCCATCACTCAGACAACTATACACACACAACCACCATGTCCGGCCACTCCAGCACCTCAAGAGTGAGGTAGGGAGTGGAGGGGAAGGATGCTGGGTAAAGGTGGGGATGGAAGAATTTTATTAGAACTTTCCATCCCCACCTTTGCCTGGTATTCTTCCTCCTCCACTCTCCACCTCACTGACAGGATGCTTCGGGCATTGGATTAGCCGGACATGGTGATTGATTGTGTGTGCGTGTGCGTGCGCGCATTTGTCTGAGTGGTTCCATGAATGTATGTGTTTCTTTTTCTGACAAATGCCATGGCCGAAAATTCAAGTTGTGTGAACGTGGTTATCTATTTTCGTGTCTCAGCAGCTCAGCGAGCCTCTTTATGGTGAGTTATCTATTCTCCATTATTGACATCTCAACCAGATTTTTCTATTTTTTAAGAATTAGAAATAGTTTGAATATAAATGAATTACGAAAGTATTATTTCCATGATTACCTTTTGATTCCATAAATAGTGATTGAAGACAGGATTGTCTTTGTAAGGGGTCCAGTGACAAATCTATAGCTGTAAATATCAAAAACACTTTTTGGCAGTTGTTGAATTCAGTCGTGATTGTGGAATTTTCTGCGATTCACAACTTTTGCATCATTTATAAGGTAAGCAGTCGGTCATTTGCTAACTTTAGGACAATCTTATTCTACAAAATACATTACTAAAAAACTATTAAAGTCACCAGTAAGGGCAAGTTGTGTGTTTCGTATTCGGCTTCCATTTTCATCTTACATTGTCGGGTAAAATTACCAATTTGATTATGGATCATCACAACACTAGCTAGAATAGTTTTCTCGTGACTGGGTCTCCCAGAGACTTCAGTAGCTCTGAAGGAATGTTGTTTCTCAGTACAGTATTACCTATCTCATCTTGACATGCTTCCTCTTCCTTTCGTAAAATATTCTTCCGAAGTTCCATTTACCCCATAGCCCCTCTATATATTCTTCTCAGGTTTCACTTCTTTGCTCAGTACTGGTTTTTCTTCTCAGTGTTCAATATTCATAAACCTGGTTTTCTTGCCTCCAAATGTGCCTTTATATTTTCCTTTAGGGGACATTTCCCTTAGTTATACATTCTTCAACAGACTTGCATTTGTCCTCTAGACACTCCTGCTTAGCCATTTTGCACTTCCCGACACTTATTTTTTTAGTTGTGTGTATTGCATTTTACCTGCTTCATTTACTCCATTTTTATATTTATCTCTTTGTTCAATTCAATATTTCCTGTAATATCAAAGATTTTTTGTAGGTCTTGTCTTTCTACTTCTTTGATCCTCTGCTGCCTTGACTATTTCATCTCTCAAAGCTATCAATTCATCCTCTAGTGTTTTATTCCCCCCCCTCCCCACCACCCCACCCGCCCGATTCCCTCAACTGTTGTGTACATCTCCCTTCAATAATGGAAAGTCTAGGTTGGAATTAACAAAATAATTATAGGACAGTTTACAACCCGCTGTGATGACGAGCCACGACAGGCACGCAAAAAAGGCACACGCATACAACACTTTCAGCTATTGGCCTTGGCATTCTTGAGAATTACCAACATTCATGCAATCACTAAGGCATACAACACAGTCAGACGAACATCAGCTCCGGCTGCCGCACTTCGAATCACGCTCTGCGGTGTGGAGATAGGGGAGGGGGGGAAAGGAAGGTTGTGTCACAGTGGTGGGGATGGATACAACACAGCCTTTTAGTGGTGTGTGTGTGTGTGTGTGTGTGTGTGTGTGTGTGTGTGTGTGTGTGTGTGTGTGTGTTATTTGTGTCTGTTGGTGGCTCAACGTTTGTGTTTACGGTGAGTTGTTCCCTATCTACATTTTATTGCAATTTGGTGCTCCAGAATAGTTGCTGAAAGTTATATCTGATAAAAATTTAATATGGTAATAAGGGGAAATGGGGGCAAGGGGGTATTGTAGGGGAGATTGAGGCTTTATTATAATGGAGTAGTTAAAGTTTATAAAGGTTATAGTAGCTTTGTAGTAAAGAAGAGGTTTTCACTGGATAGATTAGCATAGAAAGTGGCATCAGCCCATTCTTAGATGGGAGGAACTAGCTGCAGCTTAGGGATGTAGTGGGGAGGTGGGTGAGTAGAGGAAAACAAAAACGCGCGCGCGCGCGCGCGCGCGCGCGCGCACACACACACACACACACACACACACACACACACACACACACACACAACACTCTAAATAAGAGGTTTATGATAGGGGTGTGGGAACTGTAGCTATCATAACTGCATTCTATGTCGGCAGGTGTTATGCAAGCTGCCTTTACAACTCGGCAGCAGCTTGCATAACACGCCTGCTAACATACCTCCTGGCGACTAATCACTGTCCTCCTCTCAGAAACCTAAGTTGAAAATATTTGTTTACGTTTTAGACTGTTTCATAATAATACTTTGATAAGCCCCTGTCGTACATTCAAAACTGTGAACGTCATTTTTTCAGTATCTATTGTAGTTCCCGAGTGTATTTAAAACCAGGTAAAGGAATGTAATTGAAATCAATTGAACAATGCTTAATCATTTATATTGGGAATGAACACACAAAGTAGAGGAGTATTGATGACAGAAATAGAAAAATAAAGTGCAGACTACAATAATAAAAAAGAGAGATAATTAAGCACCTAATATAAATTTGTACTTAACATGTAGATAGGAAACAACTCACTGTAAAGACGAATGTTGAGCCGCCGACAGACACAAATAAGATGCACATACAATTCTAAATTTTTGGCTGTGGCCTTCCTCAGAAAGAGAACACTTATGCACACACGTCAGCCCTCTCTGGCCGTACAACACAGTGTTGGATGGCCAGAGATGGTTGACGTTTATGGATGAGTGTGCTTGAGTGACTGCGTGAATGAGTGTTCTATTTCTGAGAAAGGCCACAGCCGAAAATTTAGAATTGTGTGTGTGTGTGTGTGTGTGTGTGTGTGTGTGTGTGTGTGTGTGTGTGTGTGTGTGATTTGTGTCTGGTGGCGGCTCAACGATTGTCTTTACGGTGAGTTGTTCCCTATCTACATATTGTTATTAATATTTCTTACTGGAACTTCCATTGTTGTTAAATTTGTACTTAATTTATTTTGAAAGCAGTTCTATGTGTTTGACCATAAGGAAGTGGTATCTGGCTGATAAACAGTACAGACAAGGAAAAGAATAAGAATCTATTGCAATTTGGTGCTCCAGAATAGTTGCTGACAGTTATATATGATAAAAATTTAATATGGTAATAAGAGGATATGGGGGCAAGGGGGTATTGTAGGGAGAGAGGCTTGACTATAATGAAGAAGTTAAAGTTTAGCTTTGTAGTAAAGAAGAGGCTTTCACAGGATAGATTAACATAAAGTGGCATCAGTCCTGTCTTTGAAGGCCAGAGTAATAACCCTATACCATTATCTGAATATTCACAAGTAATTGTGATATTTTGTGTGGGGACAATTTTGTGGTTGAACATTTTGAAGAATTTTCTTGTGAGTCATAACACTAAGAACAAAGTTTATGTATTGTAGTAAAGCTTTTGTTTCTGTTTCAACTATTTATGTCATTAAATATAGGAAAGTAAATGCTGGAATATTTTTTATTTTATTTATTTATATTTATTTTTGTAATATCTTTGTAATGACTTTCCATTCTAATATGTTTTATTAAGTTAATTTGTGGTAGGAAGGAACAGTTATGTTATACTCATAAAAGTTTGTTTGTATGATTTCCACATTACTACATTCATAAAATTTTTGAAAGTCGTGATACATATACAATAAGCAAAGAATGTCTCCAGCCTATGAAATTATGTTTTTCTCCAATACAAGATGTCGGACCAAGATGATGATGAGGATGAAGGGGACAGAGGTGCTGAAGGGAAGGAGAATGGACTAGTAAAGAACACTAATGCCTCAGTTGTCCAGCAGGCTGAAAAAGAAAAAAGAGAAAAAGCAAAACTCGAAAGTCAGAAAAAGAAGGAAAAAGACAGAGAAGACAGGTAAGTTTATTTGCTTCATTAATATTTGATGTACTTAATGAATGCATCATATACAGACTGCCAATCTAAATACAATCATTGTCATTTGTGTTTGTGGGTAGAACAGTTCACACATTTTAAGTGCCTTACTTCATTATAATGTAAACCGCAATCTTAGTTTAATGTGGGTTGGGAATACTTTACAACTTGTAACCCATCTTTGGTTGCCTTAGGATCATTATTGAACAGCTGTTAGAGTAAAAATGCTTGTTTATAAACAGGAAGCAAGTATTTTGTACCTCACTGTCGGGATACCAAATCCACTGTTTAGATAAACTCAAGAGTATGCATTATTCTTTCTAATTGGTAATGTCACAGAACTGAAAATTGTTCATTTTGTTTCTGTGTCCAGTTAGCATTCCAGAAATTAGCAGCTGTAATAGCCTTTTCATTTCCTTCATAATTATCTTACAGTGTGTTTGGGTTGTCCGAGAGAGAGCATCCAAGTAGGTGGCTTGGTTCTTGTTTAGCTCCATATTCACAAGAGTTATCTTCATTCGCAGGAAGGACCCACATTTCTGCAGATTGGCCTTGCATAGAAGGGCATTGAGGGACCTCCATACAGGATATGGTGGACAGTGAGCTCCTCCAACTGTTAAGATGAGGTGTCTCTGGTGCTCCCTCCAGTGGCCAATTTCTAGTGAGGAAACTCTTGCAGGATTTGAGGAAATACCTTGCTGCCTGGTAACCATATAACGGCTGTCGGTGGCCATTCTCATGCTTTGTTCTCTCGCTGTCTGCAGCAAAAGACCTTTGGATGTTGGGTGCGGCTATTCCGACAATTGGTTACAGTTTTTGCACTAGCGTTCGCCTCAGACATCCCAAGATTATCCTGGCAAGATTGTTGACTGAAATGTCAACCTGTTTAGCATGTGCTTTAGCATTTCACACAAAATCGGCACACTCAGCAGCTGATACAGACAGCAAGTGAGTCATTCCATGTCAAATCAACACACTTTAAACAAAAATTTACCTCATCCTCTTAGATTTTGCTGAAAGTTGGTATACTTATAGTGGATGCTGAAACTAAGAAAAATACCAAATTTCAGTCATTTGCCTCAAACCATTCCTGAAATATGGTCATGTAAACTTTTCAAAAACTGGCCAAAAATGAGTGAATGGACTTTTTTTTTAATTGCTCTCAGAACTGCCCTAATTGAGCTAGAGAGCTGGGAAAGATGTCATTTTTCATGCTCTTTCCAGTGATATACAACAAAACTTTGCTTCTAACTAAAACCTTTTTCAAAATCCTAATTAATATTTTGATTGATTTTTTTTTTTACAAAAAGTACACAATTGAAAATTTACTATTTACATAATAGTTCTGGTCCATGGTGTTTGGAATGAAACTATTAAAAAATTAGATATATAATGATTGTTTTTGGATAACGGATATCTATACATAGCTAGTTTGGTTAAAAGATTTTTCCGTTATTTCACCCGCTTAATGCTTGAATTTCAAAAAATATTGAAATACGTGTTTCTAAAATTCCAATGAAAAATCTAAAACCAAAGTTCTGTATTTCTTGCTTCAAAATTGTCATAATCACGACAGTGTAAGGTAAACAATGTCTACAAATTTCAAGTTTATCTCGTCTGTAGATTCAGCTTTCAGCGCCGTTTACAGTCTGTTAGAAACGGATCGAGAAATTTCTTTCTTACACTTTGGCATCTTTCTTGGTAATTTTACTTTTCAAACTGCAATATGCACTTATTTTTCTTTATTCATACGATTGTTGCAGAAAAAAAAAATGTGCATCACACATTGTGTATACAGCCTCGTTGCTATTGTGTGTCAAAAGCCATCGCTGTTCTTCAGTCCAAATTTTATATAAGCTGATGAATTTCCATCCTCTTATAGCCATCGACACAAAACTGCAATGGTGATCAATGGGAGACTTTGTACTACAATAATACAGAGAGATTGTTTCTATTGTGAAGTTTTTGCTCAAGAGCAAAATATTGGCACCCACAAGTAGAATTTTATTTAAGTCAGTAACTTTCAACTCCCTTATCTTCCACCCCTTTGTTATCAACCCTCTATTACCGTAGTACACAATGTGAGACTGATCCCTACTACCACATAAAACACTATTTGTTTGCAATGTGTAGTTTTGGCTGTAGAGTGAAATATAGGCACAAGTACCTCAATTTTTATATATATTTTTTCTTGCTAGGAATTTTTTCTCTATAAACTTTATATGTATTAAAATTGACAAACTGTAATTAGTTATTTACTAACAAGAATACTTTTAAAAAATTAAAATCAATATAGTAATTTAATAACAGAAAGTAACTAAGAAAGACACATTTGCACCACGATAAAAAGAAATAAAATACAAAAAGTAAAGGCTTTGGTGGCATCTGATCTGATGCAGACCACTTAACCAGGAAGGCAGACACTCTATCAATGAGCTAACTGTCCTTTCTCATTAGCGTAACGGTAGCATAGTCCTACCGGAGTTGAAGAAGGAATATTAAACTGCAAACAAAAAACAATGGAAGGCATAGCCACTCAATCATGTAGACCGCGTGCAAGGACTTAGAAAATGATGCCTATCTGCTGACACCTTTATCTTAATTTAACACTATAGATTCACCAGGTGACAGTCGAAGTAAATTATAAATACATGCATCCATTTTCAACAGTTTTATTTTGGCTGTCAATTTGTGTTGTTGTTTAAAGATTAGGCTATTACAAAATGGAATACGTTTAAGAATGTGGAATCTAGAAAAGTTTATAATTGCACAATTCATAGCAAATTAATGTTAAAAAATTTACTCCAGTGGTACTTGAAATCGCACTCCTTGTGTTAGTAAATAGTCATCCTATCCGCTCAGCCAACAAAATGTACATAAGAAGTGATTTATTACAACAAATCTACCCACATGGAGTTCTTATACCTCAACAACTTATTAGAGAACTTATAACTTTTTCCAAAATAAATGATACTAAGTTAAGCTTCTATGAATCTCAACATACACTGTATCCTAACTATTATATTGCTTCTATTTGACAATGCAAACACAAAGCTGAAGCTCTGAAGACCCATAGAGTTGACAACACTTGCACTTTGGAACTAAATAGGGCATGTGCAATGTTCTGTTTTTGGACTTTAAATTATTTGGGCCAGGTAATCATTGTCTCCCATTGTACATATATCAGTTTGAGTGTTGTCTTAAACCAGTATTACAGACTTACTTGGTGTTGCTTTGCATAATTTCAAGTCAATATCATACACCTCAATTGAGTCCAGCTGCTCGTATGTGACATGATCCTGAGGTTTCTGCATTATTCGGATTCCAGATGTTGAGTTACTAGATATTACATCAAACCCTGAGATAACAAGGTAAAACTTTAAATATACCATACACAAAATTTTTGAGGATTTTAAACTTTTATGGCCTAATCCAAGTCTAAGAGTTACTGTACGTTGCAGCTGGTGAAATGAGCTGGCTTGGTTTTATCACACTTTCCTGTGATACAGTCTCTCATCTCTGACTACCCCTCTATATCTTCTTCCTCTCACAAAGAGGGATCATTTGATGTCAACATGCCTATTCCTTTGCTTCTGCACCTCTCTAGCTCATCTTGTAACATTCCCCTATACTTTTTGCCTAATTTGTGAAGGCCCCAGTTTTGGGTTTGTTGTGTAGCCCCCGCAGTAGGTGTTGGGAGTGTAGGGCTACATTAATTCAAAAGAGCAATGAGACAAACTACAAAGTAACATTTGATAATATCCAACTATTATTCAGTGCAGTGTCCAAATACAGAGTAGATCATAATATAAGCAAATGATAATATCCAATCCAGGCATAGGTCACATAAGAATCTGTCATCTAGCTTGTAACTCAGGTGTGAAGTGAAACCATATGTTCCACCACCCACACAAGATGCTTCAAATGTTAATGCTTTCATTATAAGTTGTCCCACTGCCAGACAGATCCAAAATTTGGAAACTGTGGACAATAATTGAAGATTAGGAGTAACTCACCGTAGAAACAGTTACTGAACAGCAGACAGCCATGCAATAAATCAAACAACAAAAAACAAAACAAAAAGAAGTCACATTCACACAGTTTTCAATTTTTGGCCACAGTCTGAGAGTTGGGCCATAGTGGCCAGAGATGGTAGTCATACATGCTCGAGTTGTGCCTGAGTGATTGTTGTATGTTGTCTCTCTGAGGGCTGTGAGCGAAAATTGAGAAAATTTGATTCTCTTTTTTGTGGTTGTCTGCGGCTGAGAAATTGTCTATATGGTAAGCACATAAGAAATATGAATGCTGTCACCCTGTGGATATTACAGTCAGTTACACAAAATCATTATTACTTCTAATTTAGTTTAATCTTTAAACAATGGAAAATCCGATATCTGATAGGAATATCAATAATGGAGGATAGGTAACAAATCACCGTCAAGAGGCTTGCTGAGCTGCTGACAGACACGAAAATAGATAATCACATTCACACAACTTAAATTTTCGGCCATGGCCTTCGTCAGAAAAAGAAACACATACATTCATGCAATCACTCAGACAACTATAAACACACAAGCTAGCTTGTATTGCTGTAGTGGCCAACGTGATAGTTGTGTGTGTATAGTTGTCTGAGTGATTGCATGAATGTATGTGTTTCTTTTTCTGATGAAGGCCATGGCCAAACATTTAAGTTGTGTGAACGTAAGTTTTTCGTGTCTGTCAGCACTTCAGCGAGCCTCTTTATGGTGAGTTGTTACTTATCCTCCATTATTGATATTCCTAACAGTTTATTCGTTCTTCCTCTCCCCTTTTCCTTATTACTGACACTTGAGTTGCTTAAGATTTTTGTAATTTCTGTATCACATCTGATCAGCAGGAGGGTCAGTCTTCAGTTACTGATAACCATTGGCCCATGTGCTCTTGTGTATGTATAAATTTCTAGTGTTGATTTCCTTATAATTAAGGAAGGAACTGTTAGTTCTGGAAGTTAAGATAGTTTCTTGCATTATTATGTGTGTGCATTAGCAGTACTGATATTTTTTTTTCCCTCTTGAAGGTATGTACTCCTGGTAAGTAAACTGATTTTATAATTTTGAATTGCATTTTCCATATATGAACACTAGCCATATTTTTTGGTATAATTAATGTGGAATATTAGTTACTTTCATTCAAAATTTGCTGCTTTCTGCTTATGTAGTTATATAATTAAATTTGTAATACTTGCCCCGTAACATCATCTCACTTCGCAATTTGATTAGAAAATCTATTCTGCTCCCTGATTTACTAGTAAATACTAACAGAAATTAAATGTAAAAATGCTAAAAAAAATGCTCCTGTTAGAGAACAAAAAGGAAAATGTCTCCCTGTTCAAACCACACTGAGAGAAAAGTGAGGAAGCAGCTACCTCAGCCCTCATGCAGCCTTCCTCACCAAAAATTCTGACACACGAACATATTCGCGCTCCTTTAAGGGGAGACGAAAGGCAATTTTTATCCCTATTCTGCCAATGCTATTTTACCCTTTGAATAGGTGCACTTTGCAAAGGAACTATAAGTGATTAAAAAAATGAAATTTTTACTACACACACACACACACACACACACACACATATATATATATATATATATATATATATATATATATATATATATATATATATATATATATATATATTACGAATATTAGACGAAAAATTCCTAGCAGGAAAAATAAAAGATAAAAAATAGACGAAGATTACTCACCAGGCGAAGGAGCACAGGTGTGACAGCATCACAAATAAATAAATGAATACACACACACACACACACACAATCGCATATATATGATACGAATATTAAGACGAAAAATTCCTAGCAGGAAAAATAAAAGATAAAAAATAGACGAAGATTACTCACCAGGCGAAGGAGCACAGGTGTGACAGCATCACAAATAAATAAATGAATACACACACACACACACACACACACACACACACACACACACACACACACACACACACAATCGCTCACAAAGCGATTGTGTGTGTGTGTGTGTGTGTGTGTGTGTGTGTGTGTGTGTGTGTGTGTGTGTGTGTATTCATTTATTTATTTGTGATGCTGTCACACCTGTGCTCCTTCGCCTGGTGAGTAATCTTCGTCTATTTTTTATCTTTCATATATATATATATATATATATATATATATATATATATATATATATATTTACTATCCTATACTCGTAGCCTCTGCTGCAGATATCACTTTGCCTCGAAGAAAACTAACCCTACTCCTAATGATCCAACTCCACAAGACATGACTCAAATAGAACCTTGCCTGGAGCAGTTCCGTCCTCCATCACAGCTAGACCCACCTGCTCTTCCTCAAAATCACCCTCTTCAAACCTTCCAGGAATTCCTTACTTCCAACCTTGCCTCTCAGTCTTTCCTAAAAAACCTTAATCCTACTCCCAACATTAAGGTAAAGCAGTCAACAATCCGAAGATTGGTTTGAACACCACAGTGCTTTACTAGGCATGGTCTTGTTTGGAGGTGGTATGCCGTTGCCTTCCTCCGACCTTCGAACTGACTTACCCAGCCAGTTATAGGGGGACCTACAGTTTAACGTGGGTTCCGAACCACGGTGCTACTCGATATTTTTCACATGAGCAGTATTGCCAGAGGTGAAAGAAGTGGAAAGTGACAGATAAAAATCCTAGGACCTGGCGGGGATCGAACCCGCGACCTTTGGATTTGTAGTCTGGCACGCTACCACTGTGCAACCGAGGCGCACTTATTACTACAGCTGAATCCCGAGCCATCCGTGATTTGAAGGCTGACCGTTCCATCGTCATTCTCCCAGCCGACAAGGGATCCACAACCGTGGTACTTGATCGGCGGGAGTATGTGGCTGAGGGACTGCGTCAGCTTTCAGACAATACTACCTACAAAGTTTGTCAACACAATCCTATCCCTGATGTCCAGGCAGAGCTTCAAGGAATCCTCAAAACCTTAGGCCCCCTACAAAATCTTTCACCTAACTCCATTAACCTCATGACCCCACCGACACCCCGCACCCCCACCTTCTACCTACTCCCCAAGATCCACAAATCCAATCATCCCGGCCACCCCATTGTGGCCGGTTACCAAGCCCCTACTGAACGAATCTCTGCCTACATAGACCAACACCTTCAACCCATCATGTGCAGTCTCCCATCCTTCATCAAAGATACCAACCACTTCCTCGATCGCCTGAAATCCTTGCCTAGCCAGTTACCTCCAGATACCATCCTTGTAACCATTGATGCCACTTCCTTGTACACAAACATCCCACATGCCCAGGGCCTTGCTGCGATGGAGTATTTCCTTTCACGCCGACCACCCAATTCCCTACCTAAAACCTCTTTCCTTAATACCCTAGCCAGCTTCATCCTAACCCACAACTTCTTCACTTTTGAGGGCCAAACATACCAACAACTAAAGGGAACAGCCATGGGAACCAGGATGGCCCCCTCGTACGCAAACTTATTTATGGGACGCTTAGAGGAAGCCTTCCTGGATACCCAAGCCTGTCAACCCAAAGTTTGGTATAGATTCATTGACGACATCTTTATGATTTGGACTCACAGTGAAGAAGAACTCCAGAATTTCCTCTTCAACCTCAACTCCTTTGGTCCCATCAAATTCACCTGGTCCTATTCCAAATCCCATGCCACTTTCCTTGATGTCGACCTCCATTTGTCCAACGGCCAACTTCACACATCCGTCCACATCAAACCAACCAACAAACAACAGTACCTACACTATGACAGCTGCCATCCATTCCACATCAAACGTTCCCTTCCCTACAGCTTAGGTCTTCGTGGCAAACGAGTCTGCTCCAGTCCCGAATCCCTGAACCAGTACACCAATAATCTAATATCAGCTTTCACATCCCGCGGCTATCCTCCTGATCTGGTACAGGAACAAATTTCCAGAGCCACTTCCTCATCCCCCCAAATTCAGAACCTTCCACAGAAGAACCCCAGAAGTACCCCTCTTGTCACCGGATACTTTCCGGGACTGGAGCGGACTCTGAATGTGGCTCTCCAGCAAGGATACGACTTCCTAAAATCCTGCCCCGAAATGAGTCAGTTTGACAGTTTTACAGTATGTCTGCCTAAGTGTACTTGCGTCTGTGTAAATGTGTGGGTGTGTGTGTATTTGTTTACCCTCCTTTTTTTCCCCCCCCAAGGTAAGTCTTTCGTGTCCCGGGATTGGAATGACTCCTTATCCACTCCCTTAAAACCCTCATAATTTCCTTTTCCCTCTCCTTCCCTTCTGCCTGATGAAGCAGCTAGGCTGCGAAAGCTTGTATGTGTGTTTGTGTGTACGGATGACTTACCCAAAAGGACCGGCTCATTGATAGACACAAAAAATAAATAAATAAATAAAAATTACACTCAAACACACTTACAAGCTTTCGCCACCACTGGCAGCTTCTTTAGGAACAAGAGGAAAAAATGGTAGGAGAAAGGGAAGGAATGGGTTTTAAGGAAGTGGAAAAGGAGTCATTCCAATCCCAGGAGTGGAAGGACTTACCTTAGGGGACAAAACACACCTAGACAGACATGTCTGTTTTTGGTAACCAGGTCCAAATGACAGAATTTACACATTCATTTAAATTTTAGG
The DNA here is from genome assembly GCA_026315105.1 of Locusta migratoria. NCBI lineage: Eukaryota > Metazoa > Arthropoda > Insecta > Orthoptera > Acrididae > Locusta > Locusta migratoria. The sequence continues at coordinate 45,535,363 of CM048747.1, forward strand.
TTTTCCCATGAAGACATTTCTTCAACAAGATATCTTTACAAAGGTCTCTAAATATAGGTTTAATTTCATTCATTACTGCTGCAGGTAAAGAATGCATGTGGTCATATGTGTCACTTCCCCTGTACTTGCACCAAGTGTCAGGACCATTTGAGCAAAGAGAGTGCACAGGATTTTCATTTGTGGATAGCTTATGGAAATAGCCCATACTGCTTTTTTCATGTTTTCTAAATTCTCTACATTTCTCCTTATGGCCAAGCCATAATTATTCTGTAATCTATCTCAATATTTGTCAGGCGACCTTTGCCACCTATCTTCTTACCATCTTCCAATACTATTTTTACTTTTCTTTTAATCATCTTCTTAACCTGGACCCCATTCTCTTCTGGACATGCTCAATGCACTCTAATTTAGAAATTGTGACATTAGGACCATAGGGTTGTTCTGCACATACCCGGTCATAAGCCTCGCTGTCACCATCCCCTAAATACTGTGTGTATCTGACACCTCTGTTTGCCACTGACCGATTAAAAATCCTGAGAACTCCTGCTACTTCCATGCCACCACTTGGACCAGTATAATTCATATGACAGTAATGTTCATCCTGTTTCTCAGTTCCACTGCCACAAATCTGACAGTACCTGCTTAGAATCTCTACATCAATTACCTTGACGGTATCAACTGATGTAGATGTCATGACACCATTTAGTGAAGTGTGGCCACATTTCTGCCAGCTGCCATCGAAACATGCGCAAATGTCACTACTTTCACTGTCATCACTTTCCTTGAGTGCTTCTTTAGCTGCTTCCTTCATTGAATTGTTACAAACTTCAGCAACAGCAGTTCCAATAACATTATTGTAAGTCTTAAATTTTGCAGGAGGATTTGGAATGTCAAGTCATACACACAAGAGTTTGCCTGCCCCCATCCCTTTACCAATAGATCTGAGACCATAAGCTAGCCTGATGTTCTCATACAAGTTGTTATTTGCCATTTTTGATGTCATTGTTGTAGCGACTGCACCACATTTTGTACAACTCAACATCAAGTTTGACACAATCCCTTTATGAAGACATTGATTATCACCCAAAGATACGTCACCACCACATATACTGCAGACAGTATTTTTGGATATTAAAGCACAGAGCATGCTAAGAATCACCACAATATTTCCAAATGAATGTCCATTTCCACAAGCTGGCTGGGAGGAAATGCCTTGAAGACACTGCAGTTTATTTCTTGATGTGCTGTTTTTCTGTATGTCTAACATTCTCGGCTCCTTTGACCCACTAACCTCATTTATCTTTATGTATTATTTCCTCTGAATTTTAATTTAGGCGAGAATTTCTTTATTCGCGGCATTTTTATGAAAACACGCAGGACCAAAGAAAATACAAATCAAGACGTACTTCACTCACAACAAATTTCACCAAGTTCAACCAATAACATTCGGAAACAATAACAAACACGATCGGAACAAAAAGTATCGATAATAGATACAGAGTAGGAAACATTGAAGTGATAAAAACAATAGAAGCATGAAATAATATACAAAGAGTTAAAGAATGCTGTGTGCATTTTCTCTGCGTGGCGCAAAACAGAAAGTGTGGCCAGATTGCACAGAGCGTCAGAAAAACCATCATAACTCATGAAAAAATTGTCGGATTTATATAAAACAAAAATGATTTCACGCAGGAAATCCCAGGCATTTCAAATACGCTAAAATCTAAAAATCGAATTTTTTAGCTCGGTTGCTTTCCGTCTCCCCTTAACCAGAAGATGCGAAATCCTTTACCCTGTCTTCCAAATATAAATTGTTTCTTACACATCTTACTTTCACTGTCTCAATATACATCTCTCTCCCACTATCTTGCATTTCTCCCATTAGCGGTGACCACCTTTGTTTTACTCTTGTTAATGTTCATCTTATACATACCTTTCAAGACACTGTCCATTCTGTTTAACTACTTTTCCAGGTTATTTACCATCTCTGACAGAATTACTATGTCATCAGCAAACCACAAAGTTTTTATTTCTTCTCCCTGAACTTTAATTCCCTCTCCAAATTTATCATTGCATTCCTTCCCAGCTTGCTCAAGGTATAAATTGAAAAACATTGGGGAAATGCTACAACCCTGTCTTACTTCCTTCCCAACCATTGTGACCCTTTCATGCCCTTCAACTCTAATATTTGTTGTCTGGGTTTTGTACGAATATAACTGTTTCCTATATTTTACCCCTGCTACCTCCAGAATTTGAAAGAGTGTATTCCAGTCAACAATTTCAAAAGCTTTTTTCAGATCCACAAATGCTAAAAACATAGGTGATAGGAGTGATCGTAAATGGGAATAACCTTTATAATGCTCCCGTCCTCCACTACACCATGACTTGGTGCGTACTCTTAACAACGCAACTAGAAATATTCAGCTTCACTAAATGCAAACTGCCAAGAAAGTTGATTAAGTATGTTTACGAACACTGCCTCCCCCCCCCCCCCCTTGCAAACTCTCTTGAACATGGTTTCATAATGTGTAAATTGTGGGAAAAATGTTAACACTAAAACGGGGGTGAATTAAAATATTGTACATAGGGAATTTAATGATGATAAATGCTGTACATGGTGGGGAAACTTTAATTCTGGGAACATAAGTGTGGGGTTATACTGTATTTAGTGGATTAAGGTTCACTCCTAATTAATGCTAGATATAAGCTCTTTTGTCATGCATAATGATACTGTCCTCTACCTTGTACTTTCAGAGTAAAGCACTAGTGAAACATTTGTGGCTCCCCCCTTAAAGTTTTTCAGTTTTAATAAATAAAGACCATTTAACACAAACACTTTAGAGATTCAGCTTCTGTGTTCCATGAAATATTGCCACAACTGCCAAGGCTCTCAGTGCTTCGGAATAACACCTCGACAATGGACATATCGGAATATTCCTAACTTTTACATTAGGCTAAGGTGATATAACTTTGAGACAGTTTAGCATCTCGAAAATGTGAAAGACATTAAAGGTGAAGCACTGAATTAAAATTTGTGATCCAGCCAGGAATAAACCTGGGCCTCTATGCTCACTAGACAGTTGTCTTAACCACTTGACCACCACACCACTAGCAATTAAGGCACCTCAAAATAGTCTAAGTATAACTTCCCTCCACGTCACAAACTCTAATTCAGTTTCTGTGTTCTATTAAATTCTTCCATAGGAAGTATTTTTCCAGGCCTTAATCGTGTGTGGTGTGTGTGTGTGTGTGTGTGTGTGTGTGTACACATTAAAACATCTTTTCCTCCTTTCAGAGAAAAGCAGAAACAAATTCAGCAAGAGAAGAAGGAGAAACGAAAAACACAGAAGGGCGAGAGACGAAGATAGCAAGATGTCTCGGACATCAAACTGCATTGTATGTGTTGTGCTGTGTTAATTTATTGCAATTTGATCAGTTATATTGGTTGTAGTATCTACAATACCCTTAAACAGCTGTTTTATCTCAGCTTCCTTTTAAGATGTCCACATTAGTATTAGTGAGGGCACAGCTTGGGGTATTAAAATGCCATATGTGGCTGACTCAAATGGACAATGTCTCTGCAGTAGACATTTGTATGAAATAAAATTGACTTTTTATGAAGTACTTCATTTTGTCCAATTTCACAGTTTTTACCATTAGTTGGTGATACTTTCTCATTGAAAGACCCTTTTTATAATGATATGTTGCTGCGTTGTAATGGCCTGTTATGGATTTCAGTACTTGTGAGAAGCACACTGTTAAACATTTTATAATAAAAATGGTAATTATAATAATTATTTGTATGGTTATTGTTGTTGTTATGACTTATATGGCTAGTGATATTATTACTACTGGGAGCTCCATCATTGGTCCTTTTTTATAATGTCTTGTGCTGAAAGAATCAACAGGAAATAGAAAAATGGAAGTGTCTGGTTGGAGTCTGCATTTTAGAGGATCATACTTCTCCTATATAATTAAATTGTATACAAATCATTGCATTCAAATTATATGTAATTATTTATAGTTCAGTTTCCTTCAGTAAATAAGGCTTGTAAGAAAAATCAGTAAACAGTTTCAAAAATCTTCATGTATAATTTTTGTTGGCTGCAAAATGCCTTCTGTTATTTTGTGTGGAAACTGACCAATGACTGAAAAATAATTCACAATCTGGTGATAAAAGCATGTATGTTTTTTATAAAAGTCTTATGTAATGTTGTCATTTTAAGACAGACTTTTATAATTATTCTTGTCATCAAAGGTGGGGGTGAGATGATAATAGTTGAACATGTGCATCCAGCAACTATGCTACTCGGCTCCAGCTAGCCTGTCAAATAACATCTGGGTGGCCACATGTGCAAGGAAACAGTTAGTGTCCTCCATCTACAGCTGTCATTTCATAATTATCGTTCAAGCCTTCCATAGTTAATATGGTTTCTCGTGTCAGTTGTAAAGAATGTTTTGGAAACTACATCTTAGAAACAAATGGTGGTATGGTTATTGTAAGCAATGATTATAAATTCTTTTTATCAATATAAAGATGGTGTTGCACTCACTTAGGATAACTGAAAATGTATTTTACTTGCTTTGAGGAGTGTTTTGTTCTTAATAATCTGGAAAGTGAAATCAAATGTTTCTTACATTTTCACATACTTTGTGTTTAAGAGATGTTAAATGTATTGAGAAGTTTTGAAATGCAAATGAATGGTGAAGTTAAATTAAGCTACCACAGGTTCCTACTGGTTAGAACTAAAACACTAGTATTAAAAATATATATATATAGGCTATATGTACAAATATGCAGAAAATGTTTTGGGAATGTAAGTAGTTTTTGGTTTCAAAGACTCTCCTCCTACAGAATCAAGATATCTGTATTCTTATTATTTATTCAAACTTGGTTTGATCCTCTGTATTTCAGATTTTGTGCCTCATTTATATTTCTGAAGCTGGGAGGTGGTCTGCAGTTACACATTTCCTAACTTGACAGCTTGCCCTGTTTTGTAATATTGTGGATGATGGTTTGTTTCTTGGCCCTTGTGTATTTCAAGGATGTTTTTAAAAACTTAGTTTCACTTAATATTTATTTTATGAAGGCAATTGTTGGATACAGAAATAACTAAATGTTACGAATGTCATAACGTTAGTCATTTCAAAGACTGAAAGCACTGTAAGTGAATCATATGCTGGCTTCATTCTTTTTGTCCCCTTTCCCTCAGTTCAAAACTCATCTTCAGACCTCATACCATGGTTAAAGAAGTTGTATAGATTTTGATGGCTGCAGAACCACTAATATTTGTATTATTTTTGTTTTATTACTAAATTTTATTGAGGTAAAAAACAAAAAAAGACTTGAGCATTAGTTTTTCAATATTTGTGGTGTTAATTTCTTTAACTTTACAAATATAAAATATCTCATACAAGCAAATCTTGCCAATAGCGTGTGTATGTGAATCACAGAGCAGTTGGACACAGGTTATTGTAATTTCGTATTTTTATGAGAGTCCTTTTTCATAGTCGAGAAAATGTTTGTTCTCAACGTATATGGAGAAATTTATCCAGTGAAGAGTCTAGTGTGCTTGTAAATATTTTTATTTTATTCTAGTAATTGAAATATCACATACTGGGAATGGCTACCATTTGTTCGGATCGTGTTCTAGTAAACTATAACCCCCCCACCCCCACCCCAATTCTTCTATGTGTAGGATTTGTGAAACAAAATAGCCTTTGTATTTGCTGAGATAAAACACTAACACTTTTCTTACATTGAGGAAAAACACAACTCTTACAAATTTCGAAGCAGTATAATGTTTTACCAATTGTTGTTAAATTTTATAGGCAAAGGACTATAGATCAGAAATATTGTCAGTATTTTCTGAGAAAATCACATTTTCTATACTTTTGTTCTTATAATGCTGCTTCAGGAAACAATTACATTTTTGTGCCCGTATATAATTTTTGGAAGGCTGATGTTTTATTCTTATGCCTTTATCATGTGGTTTTCTCATCTATTTTAAAGTATTGGATACTGATACATGTAATTCATAACAGATTAATTCATACACAAACACCAAGCTGTGCCCTAAGAGGCCAATTCAGTCACGGAAGTATGTAAATGTGTTACTGTAAAGCTCAAATTGATCATTGTGTAAGTCATATCGTACACATAATTGATCAACATAATGTGCACACTGCCCAAATTTTAACAAGGCTTACTTTTAAAAAAATAATTGTAGATTATTTCCTGTAAAATTAATCTGAATCAATGAGCTCATAGAAATTGTAAGTTTTAAATTTGTCATGCAGTAAGCATAATTCGTCAATAGCCTTTCCCATGTAATTAGCAGTGTGGAAGAAAAAGGCAGTAGCAGTTATAAAATGTAGCTTGCCTGTGTTATTTTTTTTAAAGATTTCAATGAGGATATGGTTAAGTTCCAGGAAATTTTTGTTCTAGTGGTTTAGTGGTGCTATTAACCTTTTTGTACGATAGTCTAGTGTAAAGCCTTGAGAAGTAGATCATTGATAAACATTTTTTCAACATGAAAACTTCAATAATTTTTGTTTCTGATGTAAATGCCATGGTTTTAAAAATGTTCAGCAATAAACGTGACAGTTTATAACGTAAATATGTGTCTGACACTTGTATTATTACTATTTTCTAGAACAATAGTAATTATTACTTTCACTACACTGCATTTAGAAAACCATGGATTATTTTTTTTAGTCTGTAGCAGGCATTGTGTTGAAATCACTGTTTTGCTACATTTTACTTCATGTTGAAGACATTTAACAGCCACGGCAGAATAGCAGAGTGCGCCGTGAGGTGCCTTGCTGCGGTGCACGAGGCTGTTCGCCGTCAGATGTTCGATTCCTCCCTTGGATATGGGTGCATTTGTTGTCCTTAGTTAAAGTAATTTGTAAGTCTAAGGACTGATAACCTAAGTCGTTGAGTCCCAGAAGATCACAAAGATTGGAACATTTAACAGTTTGTACAAGCTGAGACAGATACTGGATGTCGAAACCAAGAGTTGAAAATGAGGTGAGTATAGAAATCAGTTATATGGTGTCAGTTTCAAATTATGATCAGTGATTGCAACCAGAAGAAAAACAAAATGTTGTTAGCTAACAATAGGAAGTCTTGGATTGGAATAACAGTTTTTAATTATATCATGCACACGAAAGCGTAGCAAAGTAAAGCAAGTGAACTCATTGGGAGAAGGAATTAAAGTTCAGTATGCTGATAATGTAATTCTGTTCAACAAAGGACCTGTGAGAGCAATTGAAAAGAATAGTGTATTGAATGGAGTGTACAAGACAAACATTAATGAAAGCAAAAGAAGGGGAGTGGAATCAGGAGATACTGAAGGAATTAGTTTTGGTAATGAGACAATAAAGGTTGTAGATGAGTTTTGTTACTTGGGAAGTAAAATAAGTTGATGGTCATAGGGGAGAGGATACAAAATGCAGAATGTCATTGGGAAGGAAATCTATTGAAAAAGAGAAATTTTCAAACATTGAATATTAAGTCTTTTCTAAAGGCATTTCTATGGAGTCCTGATTTATATGGGAGTGAAATATGGATGACAATTCAGACCAAAGGAGGATAGGAAATTTTGTAATGTGGCGCTACAGAAGAATGCTGAAGATTAGGTGGGTAGACAATGTAGCTGATGAGGCAATGGTCAGAATTGAGGAAAATGCTATTTCTGACAAATCTTTACTAAAAGAAGGGATGTATTGGTAGGGCACACTCTTAGACATCAATGAATCATCAGTTTAACATTGGAGGGAAGTGTGTAGGGTAAAAATCACAGGAGGAGACAGAGATGAATACAAGGAGGTGGTTCAAATGCCTGTGGGATGTTATCAGGAGACGAAGAGGCTTGCTGCTGATAGCGTATGGTGAAGAGCTGCATAAAACCAGTCTTCGGACTGAAAACCACAACACAATAAAACATTAATAACAATGCTTCTCTACAATTTATGAGAATATGAATGTGTGATGTTGGAAATCAACAGTGCTGCTTACAAGAAATTACAAGAAGTCTTATTACCTCTGTGAGAATCATTCTCTTCCAATGGAGTGCACAATATGTAACTGCTTCAGATTACATTTATTTTCCTTATGGGACCTCCTCACTTGAACAGCTCCTTTCCTGTTGGGCCCGCAGCATACATTAAATCAGCAAATGACATTTTCAACCGTTATCACATTTAATGCTGCAATACATTTATTTATAGGTGTTAATTAAAGGCGACCTTTTGAGCATTCCACCATTCTCAAGTCAAGTTTTATTTTCACAGCTTAATGTCCTGTTGTGCTTTTCATTGAAGTTTTTTTGTGCTTATATTTTTTTATAATATTAATTGAGCAAATCATTATTTGCACTACAATTAATTTCATAGTACAGTGGAAATAACAGCGAATAGCTGAAACTGTATTTGTCTTAAAGTAACACCTATAAATAAAATTAAAATCATGCAGCATTAAATGGAATAAATATTACAAATTCCATTTGTTCACTTAAATAAATTTGAGCCATACTGGTTTCTCGAGAGAGAGAGAGAGAGAGAGAGGGGGGGGGGGGGGAACTGTTGGTTGTTACATTTGAGATGGTGATAATTTCATACATACTCATACGTCCACCCCCATGTACCACAGACATTGCCGAGGTGGGGTGGCTTGCGTGCCTTAAAGATGCAGATAGCCGTACCGTAGGTGCAACCACAACAGAGGGGTATCTGTGGAGAGGCCAGACAAACGTGTGGTTTCTGAATAGGGGCAGCAGCCTTTTCAGTAGTTACAGGGGCAACAGTCTGGATGATTAACTGAGCTGGCCTTGTAACATCAGCTAATGTGGCTTTGCCATGGTTACTGCAAACGGCTGAAAGCAAGGGGGAAACTACAGCCGTTACTTTTCCTGAGGACATGCAGCTCTAATGTATGAAAATATGATGATGGCATCCTCTCGGGTAAAATATTCTGGAGGTAAAATAGTCCCCCATTCGGATCTCCGGGTGGGGACTACTCAGGAGGATGTTGTCATCAGGAAAGACAATACTGGCATTCTACGGATCGGAGCGTGGAATGTTAGATCCCTTAATCGGGTAGGAAAATTAGAAAATTTAAAAAGGGAAATGGATAGGTTGAAGTTAGATATAGTTGGGATTAGTGAAGTTCGGTGTCAGGATTTCTGGTCAGGTGAGTACAGGATTATAAATACAAAATCAGTTGGGGGTATCACAGGAGTAGGATTGATAATGAATAAGATGATAGGAATGTGGGTAAACTACTGTGAGCAGCACAGTGATCGCATTATCATTCTCAAGATAGATACGAAGCCAACACCGACAACAGTAGTACAGGTTTAAATGTCAACTAGCTCTGCAGATGATGAGGAGATCGAAGAAATATATGAGGAGCTAAAGGAAATTATTCAAACAGTTAAGGGAGCGGAAAACTTAATTGTGATGGGAGACTGGAATTCGGTAGTAGGAAAGGAAGAGAAGGAAAAATAGTAGGTGAATATGGACTGGGCAGAAGAAATGAAAGAGGAAGTCGCCTGGTAGAATTTTGCACGGAACATGATTTAATCGTAACAAACACGTGGTTTAAGAATCACAAAAGAAGGTTGTATATGTGGAAGAGACCAGGAGACACTGGAAGGTATCAGATAGATTTTATAATGGTAAAACATAGATTCCGGAACCAGGTTATAAACTGCAAGACATAGCCAGGGGGACATATAGACTCTGACCATAACTTGTTAGTCATGAACTGAAGGCTGAAACTGAAAAAAACTGCAGAAAGGTAGGAAATAGGGCTTGGATAAATTGAAGGAACGTGAAGTTCTGGAGAAATTCAGGGGGAGATTTTGGCATCAATTGACAGAAACGGGGGGGGGGGGGGGGGGGGGGGGATAAAACAGTAGGGAAGGAATGGGTAGCATTGAGAGATGAAATAGTGAAGGCAGCAGAGGACAAAATAGGTAGAAAGGCAAGACCTACAAAAAATCCTTGGACATCACAGTTAATACTAAATTTAATTGATGAAAGGAGAAAATATAAAAATGCAGTAAATGAAACAGGCAAAATGGAGTACAGACGAGTAAGAAATGAGATTAACAGGAAGTGCAAAATGCCTAAGCAGGAGTGGCAAGAAGCCAAATGAAAATCTGTAGAAGAATTTATAAGAAGGGGAAAAGTAGATACCGCCTACAGAAAATCAAAGAGACATTTGGGGACAAGAAAAGCAACTCTACGAATATCAAGAACCCAGAAGGGAAACCGGTTCTCAGCAAAGAAGGGAAAGCTGAAAGAGTACATAGAGCAGCTCTACAAAGGAAATGAACTTAGAGACGATGTTGTGGGAAGGGAAGAGGAAGTAGATCAAGATGAAATAGGAGGTACTATACTGAGAGATGAATTTGACAGAGCCCTGAAAGACCTAGGTTGGAACAAGGCCCCAGGAGTAGATGACATACCCGCAGAGCTATTAAAGTCTCTGGGAAAGCCAGTCATGACAAGACTACTTGAACTGGTGTGTAGGATGTATGAGACAGGCGAAATACCCTCGGACTTTAAGAAAAATGTAATAATCCCCATTCCAAAGAAATCGGGTGCAGACAGGTGTGAAAATTACAGAACCATCAGTTTGATAAGTCATGGTTGCAAAATTTTAACACGAATTATCTACACGAGAATGGAAAAGCTGGTAGAAGCTGACCTCGGGGAAGATCAGTTTGGATTCAGGAGGAACGTAGGAACCCGGGAGGCAATACTCACTTTACATCTTATCTTAGAAGATAGATTAAGGAAAGGCAAACCTACATTTTTAGCTTTTGTAGATTTGGAGAAAGCTTTTGACAACGTTGACTGGAATACAATCTTTCAAATTCTGAAGTCAGCAGGGGTAAAATACAGGGAAAGGAGAGTTATTTACAACTTGTACAAAAGCCAGACCGCAGTTATTAGACTCGAGGGGCATGAAAGGGAAGCATCAGTTGGGAAGGGAGTAAGACAGGGTTGTAGCCTTTCTCTGATGCTATTCAATTTGTACATCGAGCAGGCGGTGAAGGAAAGCAAGGAAAAATTCGGAATAGGGATTAATGGTCAGGGGGAGGAAATAAAAACAGGGGGAAGTAATAAAAACATTGTGTTTTGCTGATGACATTGTAATTCTTTCAGAGACAGCAAAGGATGTGGAAGAGCAGTTGAATGGAATGGACAGTTTGTTGAAGAGAGTATATAAAATGAACATTAACAAGAACAAAACAAAAATAATGGAATGCGGTCTTAGAAAATCAGGTGATGCTGAAGGAATTAGATTAGGTAACGAAACAATGAAGGTGGTAGATGAGTTTTGTTACTTGGGTAGTAAAATAACATGCAATGGCTGCAGTAAAGAGGATATAAAATGCAAAATGGCAATGGGAAGCAAAGCATTTTTGAAAAAGAGAAATTTGCTAATATCGAATATTAATTTAAGTGTAAGGAAGTCTTTTGTGAAGGCTTAGGTGTGGAGTGTTGCCTTATACGGGAGTGAAACATGGACGATAAGCAGTGCGGGCAGGAAGAGGATAGAGGCTTTTGAAATGTGATGATATAGATGTTTGCTGAAGATTAGGTGGGTAGATCGCATAACTAATGAAGAGATACCGAACAGACTTGGTGAGAAAAGGAGTTTTTGGCATACTCTGACTAAAAGAAGGGATCGCTTGGTAGGACACATTCTTAGACATCTAGGAATCGTAAATTTAGAATTGGAGGGAAGTGTGTGGGGTAAAAATCACAGAGGGAGACCAAGAGATGCCTATAGTAAGCAGATTCAAGGGGATTTGGGTTGTCGTTCTTATGAGGAGATGAAAAGGCTTGCTCAGGATAGAGTAGGGTGGAGAGCTGCATCAAACCAGTCTCCGGACTGAAGACCATAACAACAATAATTCATAACTCTTCTATATACTGTATTTACTCAAATGTAAGTTGCACTGCACTTTTTCCTCCCCAATTTTTGAAAAAAAGTTCTGAAAATTGCACTAAGAACTGTCACAACTTTTGCCATTGAATATAAGCAACAGTGTCGGACTAAGACTGTTGGAGGCCTTGGGCGGCGGCAAAATAAAATGAACGCCCCCCCATCTCTGTCCACTTGGAAATATATTACTAAAAAACAATAACTTTTGAGATTTGGAGGCCCCCACAGGACGAGAGGCATGGGCCAGTCTAAAAAGAATAACTTAAGAAATTTCAAGACCCCAGCAGGACGAGATGCCAAGTGCGCACAATAATAATAATACGAATATTATAGAGGAAAAATTCCTAAAAGGAAAAATATACGTAAAAAATAGATGAAGTACACTTACCAGGCGAAAGGGCACAGGCAGTAATACCAACAAATAAACACACAGACACACACACACACACACACACACACACAAAAATGCTAGCTTTCGCAGCCTAGCTGCTTCATCAGGCAGAAGGGAAGGAGAGGGGGAAAAGGAAATGATGAGGGTTTTAAGGAAGGAGGTAAGGAGCCATTCCAATCCCGGGACAGGAAAGACTTACTTTGGGGGAAAGAATGGAAGGTAAATAAATGCACATACACCCACACATTTGCACAGAAATGTGTGGGTGTATGTGCATTTATTTACCTTCCATTCTTTCCCCCAAGGTAAGTCTTTCCTGTCCCGGGATTGGAATGGCTCCTTACCCCCTTCCTTAAAACCCTCATCATTTCCTTTTCCCCTCTCCTTCCCTTCTGCCTGATGAAGCAGCTAGGCTGCGAAAGCTAGCATTTGTGTGTGTGTGGGTGTGTGTGTGTGTGTGTGTGTGGGTGTGTGTGTGTGTGTGGGTGTGTGTGTGTGTGTGTGTGTGTGTGTGTGTGTGTGTGTGTGTTTATTTGTTGCTATTACTGCCTGTGCCCTTTCGCCTGGTAAGTGTACTTCATCTATTTTTTACGTACAATAATAATAATAATAAATAAATAAAAACCACCTTGCTTTTGAGGTATTTGGAGGCCTGGGGCGATATCCCCCCCCTGCCCCTTAGTCTGCCACTGATAAGCAGTACTAGTACACTTTGCACACAAAAAATGAAATAGGCCTACTGATTCCAAAACATAAGCATTAGTAAAATTACAAATAAAAAATATGGTAGAAAATGAATAGACTTTTTTCGAGTATCAAGTCTGATTGTGATGATTTTTTAAATATGTTATGCAGGAACCTAGTGACATAACTTTAAAATGCACAATTTTGCAACTCAGAAATATTCACATGTGTTTCTACATATTTCATTGACCAATGACAGGAGAGAAAAGTTGGAGTGAAGTTATAGCCAAAATTGAAGCCATTATTTGATTTGACATTTATGGCAGAGCGTATAGCAGCTGTCGTAATTACTTGTGAATATGGCAACAGTACAAACTCGTCCACTTACTGTCTGCATGACATTGATTATTAGACATCAAGTTTGTTTGCCAGTGTGTTGTGCCAAAGCAAAATTATCTTCTTGCATAATCAAATTCTCCTTTTTAAGCATATGTTTTTCAGAGCATGATATGTTGCTTGTCTCATTCTGAGAGTAAAACAGCTGAGACTCATAAATTTATCAGAAATGTATTGATGTGTTCCTACGAATATTTCACTATTTTCGAGTTTGTGCTGAGGTTTTGCATAATAGGACAGAGAGATAAGGATGGAAACTCAGATTTGTTTGCATTTGGAAAGGGTCAATGGCTATAGGTAACAGCACATGGTTGGCCGCACGTGCTTCCCATGATTCATTGCCACTACTGCCGACACCTAAAAAATATTTTTGACAAAATAATTTTTTTTATTTTAACACTGATTTACAATGATCACATTACTGCACAAAACTTGTACTGAAGTCAAACTGAACAGTATTCATAATTGTGAATATTATATACAATAACTTAAATCAATCACTTTGGTAAGAAATTCATCAGTGGAGTAGGAATTGGCCACCAAAAAATCCTTTAGACTCTTTTCAAATTGTACTTTATTTTTAGTTAATTTTTTATGCCTGCTAGTATGTTATTGAAAATGTGTAGTGCTGAATATGGGACACCTTTCTGAACCAAAGTAAGTGACTTTAAATCTTTATGCAAGTTATTCTTGTTTCTAGTATTTACCACATGGACTGAGCTATTGGTTTGAAAGAAAGATACATTTATTCTGTAATGAAATTTGTCATTAAAAATATATTGGGAAGGAGTAGTAATTAACCCCAGCCGGCCGCGGTGGCCGAGGAGACTAAGGCGCTCCAGTGACGGTCTGCACGGCCACTATGGTCGGGGTTTCTAATCCCCCCTCGGGCATGGATATTTGTGCTGTCCTAGTTCGTAAGTAGTTTGTAAGTTTAGGGACTGATGACCCCGTAGTTAAGTCCCATAGACTATACAAACATTTGAATTAACCCCAGTTCCTTAAATAGCCCTCTAAATGATGTTCTTGAGCTGACGCCACAAATGATCCATAACACACATTTTTTGTGCTGAAAACTTTTGCTTGGGCTGATGAGATGTCCCAGAAAATAATCCCGTATGACATAATGGAGTGAAAGTATGCATAATATGTTAGCTTTTTTATTTTTATATCTCCTATATCTGACAACATTTGCATAGCAAACATGGACTTGTTTAGACGCTTAAGCAGTTCTGTGGTATGCCCCTCCCAGTTTAATTTATTATCCAGTTGTAATCCTAAGAATTTGACACTTTCAACTTCTATTTCCTTGTTGTCATACTCTAGGCATCTACTGGCAGAAAACCTTTTACAAGTCCTAAACTGCATATAGTGTGTTTTTTCAAGGTTTAGTGACAGAGTTGGCTAAGAACCATTTATTAATGTCCATGAGAATTTCATTAGCTGATCTTTTTAAGGTTATATTTGATTTACTATTTATTGCAATATTTGTGTCATCTGCAAATAAAACAAACTTGGCATCCAGTAATGCTGATGATGAAAGGTCATTGATATGTACAAGAAAAAGCAAGGGGCCTAAGATAGAGCCTTGGGGACCCCATATCTTGTTATTTCCCAATTTGATGAAGCCTGATAGTTCAGTACACCTTTCTTTCCTATTGACACCCTTTGTTTCCTATTAGAGATATACAATTTGAACCATTCTGCAGCACTTCCTGTTATGCTGTAATATTCTAATTTGCTCAAAAATATATTGTGATTTACACAGTCAAATGCCTTTGACAGGTCACAAAATGGCATGTGGACGGTTTTTAGATACAGATGTGGCAGGTTTTACGTTGAGGCCTCTTGGTTATTACAGAGCCCCAGACTCCTTTTAGATTTAAGAAAATTTGAAAAAGATTGCACCCCCAGACATAATGTTTCAGTCTGAATTTTTCAACATGTTAAATAGGCATCATGTTTATACAACTGTGTCCCTGATGGATCCAAACAAGGGGACTCCGTCACTTGTTCTGTAGTGTTTCTAGAGCATGTCATAGCGATTTGCCTGCCCACTGCCTACTCTTTTGTAGAGCAATAGATCCTCAAGGCACTACAACACATACGGAATGCTCAAGGTACACAATTTCTACTATGCTCTGATTCCCTTAGTGCTTTACAATCACCGCAGGCCATGTGCCCATTTGAAACTATCACACAGTTGAGCAACTATACTTCCTCCAAAAGTGGGGTAATGGGGTGTCATTTCTTTGGGTACCAGGGCATGTGGAGATTTGGGGCACTGAAGCAGCTGATGTGCCTGCCAAGGTGGCTTGCAGTGACCCGAATATCAGAGAGTTTGCTATTCCTTTGTGGGACACCTACTCTGTGTTGCGGAATAGGTCCTTTCAGTTTCTGGGATGAGATGTGGCTAGCAGTGACAAGTAATAATCTGCAGTTGGTTAGACCAACTGTCCAACCATGGTGCACCTTCTGCCAGTCATTCACAGGGTTTGAAATGACCCTGATGTGGCTCCGCAATAGGCACTACCTTTGACCCAAATCTTTTTATTCCCTTGAGAGGATCCACCGATTTGTGATGCCTATGGTGTGCAAATCACTGTACACCACATTTTAACTAAGTTTGTCATGCTGAGAGGGCAGCAGCTAATCTTGGTGATGCCCTGCCCTCTGTATAGCTGGTAATGAGGCGAGTGTGATGAAAATTTTACAATTTTATGAACTGTATAGACTCTGGCCTAAGCTTTTAGGCTGGATGTTTTAGTGTGATATATTTTATATCAGAGATCAGTGAACTGCTATACAGTAGAGTCCCGATAACTCGGTCTAATGTGGACCGAAGGGAGGTAAAGTTTATGAAAATGCTGGGTTATTGGGAACAGTGTTAAAAAAATAGGTAAGATAATTTTGGTATAAAATACATTCTATTGTTACTTTAGAATACAATGCAAATCATGGAATACAGTGACACAAAATAAATTTTAAAAAATTCAAGAAATGATATTCGTTACTTATGAATATGTACTTTAATTTGCATTTAGGAAACTACTTTAAGAAGGTGTACAGCCTTAAACATTGAAAAGTATGGACAATAAGTGATTTACTTTATAAAACATTCCACTAAAATTCCCATCACGCCTAAGCTGATTTTAAAAGCACTGTAAGGAGGGGGAAAAAAAAATGCACTCCCGTATTTTGATCATGACTGTTTTTTAATATGAAGACTAATCTACATACTGCTTTATTGAAACTAAAAGGATTTTTAAATAGAGTGTAGGTAGCACAAGAAAAGATTGTGTCTTGGCCCATTTATAGCATAGCCTGTAGCTGCTACACGGTAAGACTTCGATGCTATCTTGCAATCTGCGAGCACGGAGTAATTCCAGAGTGTGCAGGGGGTGGCCAAGTTACAAGGAGTGCTGGGTTACCGACTGCTGAGTTTTCGGGACTGTACTGTACTCTGATATTGCAGCTTACATAGCTGCCAGCTTACATAGCTAATATGCATGTGTTTGTGATTTTGCTTCGTCCACCATGCATTTCATCTTTCTGTTGCCTGTTCTTATTTACTGTTGACTTCATTGATACTTGTTGCCTAATTACTTTGTCAGGGCACTAAAGACCTTGCTATTGTGTGCCCTAAACATCCCGTCCTATCCTAATACTGTAAATGAAGGGTACGTCACACTCAGTGGGAATTGTCAGCACTTTGTTACATGGCAGTGGGGAGGTGGAGAGGGGGCGGGGGGGGGATGATTCACGAGAGTCGACCAGTAGTACATGAACTGAGGCATCATGTACAACAAAGAACAGTAGTGGCGATGGCCACAGGACCTTTGGGTGAGGTAAAGTGATGAGGGAAGAGGGGTGGGTGGCTTGAGTGATGACCTTTAGGTAAAAACCTTCTGAAAGGAGGGGGAGTTTAAGCTGAAAGCCACAGTTCGAGGAGATGACCCAATAAAAAACCTTCTGAAAGGAGGGGGAGTTTTAAGCTGAAAGCCACAGTTCGAGGAGATGACCCAATACATTGTGTGTCTGATCCAATAGGGACGTTGGTATGTATTTGATGTGGTGGCAGGACTGTGGAGTGGAGCTCAAATGATGTGAGTCAGTCTGAAGGAGAAGTATCGGAGGGAAGTAGGTTTTGACGGCAGCTGGTTTAAGGGTTGCGAGCGAGACAGTTGTGGCCATGCTGTTTAACAAAATGACGAAAGTGTTGCTTGAATGCCGGAGAACCCTTGTTGGCCAGTGTACGGTGCTTGCGAAAGGGAGTGAATATAGTAGTCTCTGAGAAAAACGTGAACATGGTGAGAGGGCGGGTGGGGAGGAGTGTAACTGGAGGGTGGAGGCAGAGGAGTCAAGCTGGAACAACATTGAGCAGAATTGCTCAACAAGTGTCAGTAACTCAGTGACTGGAGGGAGGGGGAACTGGGGAAGGGCATATAAGCTTGCAAGGCAGCACTAATGTCTGGCTGTATACAATTTTGGACACTGATCCTTGCAAGTCAGTTTTAAAGGTACCCATGGCAGGGATTTGGTCCAAAGGGGTCCACGAGACCTGAGAGGTCTTTAGTGAGCGATTCCAGTGGTCAATGATGCATTGCTCTGTAGGTGGTACGCTGTAGTCTGAATTTCTTTAAATCCACAGAGCAGGCAGATGTTCAACTTTATTGCTGATTCAAGCTTCCAGCCCTGGTCCGTGGTTAGAATAGCTGGACAGCCGAATCTGTCAATCCACATTAAAATGAATGTCTTTGCAACTTTTTTGACCATAAAATTTGGGCTTGGGGGTCACTTACACCCAGCAATTACTGTGGTCCATCACTGTGAGTAAATAGTGCTGGCCATCAGAGGAGGGAGGGGACTGATGATGTCAATGAAATGAATGTACAAGGTGGTAGAGTAAACATCCAAATTTGGAGGTGGGGGAGGGATGTGTGGCACACGATCTTATTCTGATGGCCAATGAGACAGGTGCGTGCACCCATGCACGAGAGTCATGCTGGATGCCTTGCACCAGACTAAATGTTTAAAGAGTGGTGGTCTTGACCCCATGATGGACAAGGTCGTGAATAGTACGGAAAACAGCTTGCCTCAGAGAGGTAAGCAGGACTGGTTGTAATGTTCCTGTGGAGGTGTCATCAATGAGGGATTGAGTGTTGTCGTCCTCATCCTGGAGACATGCAAGATTAGACAGGTCCACCAGAGAGGAGACTGCATTGACAATAAATCACAGATAATATTGCCTGCAACTTTAATGTTGTGTATGTCATTAGTGAACTCTGACACAAATTCAAAGTGGTAGGGGTTCCCCATAGTGTCTGCCAGGGGCTAATGGTCTGTGAGAATGTAAAATGAGCGTCAATTGACTTAGGGGCTGGAAATGTTTCACAGCCTCATATACTGCTAACAGCTCGCGATTGGATGTTGAGTATTTTTTCTGTGCTGGGCTCAACTTTATTGAGAAGAACTGCAGTGGTCAGGTGTTGTCATTTATGCACTGGCTTAAGATGGCGCAGGTCACAGTATTGCGTCTGTTGTGAGAAAGTGTTCAGTGAATGGGTTCAGGCAACACCACCTAGAAGAAAAGGCCTCACAGCTGCCCCTGCCGACGTCACACGCTGTGGACGTGCCCCAGAGGACAGCCAGTGAGCTGGCAACGACGGCATTTACGTATGATGTCAACATGGGCAGCTGTGAGCCCTTGTCTTCTACATGGTGTTGGTTCAGGTGGGCTATCATAACTGCATAGCTCAGTAAGTCTTTCAACTGGTCAAAAGCCTGTTTCATGTGTTCTGCCGAAGTGACTGGCTGCACGCCCAAAGTTTGCACGCTGATGAGGTCGTCTGAGAGTAGATACAATAGAGACAATAGAGAACTAAGACCAGGTACGTCACAATCCCTGTAAATGATGATTTGGATGATGAACAGTAAAACCTCAAAAGTGTGTCTTGTGCAATTTTTTACTATAGTGTATAAAACAAATAACGGCCTATCCCACAAGTTTCGTGTATTACAGCCAAGTGCACTGAAACAATAGTGGCCTAATCCACATGAAAAACCGGTCTAAAATCGCCATTATGGTTAACTCCCTATATGGCTGATTACTGGACACCATACCACTTTATATATACCAGATTCTTTGCTATAGATCACAATGACTACCTTACACATCAATTCTACAAACGTCAATATCTTCCAGTGGCCATTCCCACAAATTAGTGTCCTGTGAGTTAGGCCACTAGAGTGCTGATAGCCTCATTTATATGACTTGGGATACCAGTATCTATTGTTTAACTACAAAAGACATGATTACATTAGAACCTTAGTTGTTCTAGTGTACATGTCTTTATTGTATCTACTCTTACACATTTTTACACTTCTCCAGTCGAGTAGTGATGAGTTCTTGGAGTAAACCAATCTTTCTTGTGAGGCCATCATCCTCAAATGCATTTCATAATCTATCCCACACTTCCTTTGCGGTAGTAGCATTTTCTACATGTACATAAATTATTGGGTCAATTAATAACACCAATTTAGATCTGGCATTTCGGTCCTTACTTATGTAGCATTGTTCTGTGGACTTCATTTCACCACTAACAATGCCCCATAAACCACCCAGGAGTAAATAAGCCTCCACTGCAAATTTCAAAGTTCCGTAGTTTTTGTGACCTATTAATCGCTCTATCTGTGGGATTTGTGTCACACTCAATTTTCACTACCCTTTCTACTTTATTTGTAACGTGATCCATGTTGAATTACGCGATCTACAGCGGCACACATGTTTTTTTAGTTCTGACTATTCTGATAATTTCTGTCTATAAACAAAAATAATTATTTCGCCTTCTCTGTGCTGTCTGGGGCCAAAACCTCTTTGAGTTAACATAGCAAAAAAATATAGACAGACAGACATTTAACAAGAATATTGGAACTCTATTTGGACACAAGAACAGATACATTAATGATAGCAACATAATTAGTAATACTGCTTAGGCAACCACAAAACACAGAATGATTATAGTCAAGGTGGTCTCACAAAATTTATATACATTAATCTCTGCGGACTTTGGCACATGAACATATGTAAAATAAATATTTTGCTCATTTTCCCCAACAAAAATGATAAAAGGAAAAAAGTTTTTCACTTACTACTTTTCCACTGTCAATAGAGCAAAACTATGACATTCAGTATGACGTTACAATTTATAATTGCTACACTACAAATTCCACCTCCTGAACCACAGAAATTGCTTGTGTGCCTCAACGATACAAATAGCCGTACTGTAGGTACAACCAGAATGGAGGAGTATCTGTGGAGAGGCCAGACAAACGCATGGTTCCTGAAGAGGGGCAGTGGCCTTTTCAGTAGTTACAGGGGCAACAGTCTGGATGATTGACTGAGCTGGCCATGTAACATCAGCTAATGTGGCTTTGCCACACAGTTACTGCGAACGGCTG
Organism: Locusta migratoria; assembly: GCA_026315105.1. Lineage (NCBI taxonomy): Eukaryota > Metazoa > Arthropoda > Insecta > Orthoptera > Acrididae > Locusta > Locusta migratoria. Next base: position 45,556,263 of record CM048747.1, read on the forward strand.
AAAGCAAGGGGAAACTACAGCTGTTACTTTCTCCGAGGACATGCAGCTCTACCGTATGGAAATGTGATGATGGCATTTTCTCGAGTAAAATATTTCAGAGGTAAAATAGTCCCCCATTCGGATATCCTGGTGGGAACTACTCAGGAGGATGTGATCATCAGGAAAGACAACACTGGCATTCTACGGATCAGAGTGTGGAATGTTAGATCCCTTAATCGGGTAGGAAAGTTAGAAAATTTTGAAAAGGAAAATTTTAAAAAGGAAAATGTTTAGGCTGAAGTTAGATACAGTAGGGATTAGTGAAGGTTAGTGGAAAGACGAACAGGATTTCTGGTCAGGCGAGTACAGGATTAGAAATACAAAATCAAATGGGGGTATTACAGGAGTAGGTCTGATAATGAATAAGAAAATGGGAATGCGAGTAAACTACTATGAGCAGCGCGGTGATCACATTATCATAGTCAAGACTGATACAACACCGACCACAGTAGTACAAGTTTATATGCCCACTAGCTCTGCCGATGACGAGGTGATTGAAGAAATCTATGAGGAGGTAAAGGAAATTATTCAGACTCTTAAGGGAGAGGAAAACTTAATTGTGAAGGGAGACTGGAATTCGTTAGTAGGAAAAGAAAGGGAAGGAAAAATAGTAGGTAAATATGGACTTGGCAAATGGAATGAAAGAGGAGATCACCTGGTAGAATTTTGCACATAACATAATTTAATCATAAAAAACACTTGGTTTAAGAATCATGAAAGAAAGTTGTATACGTAGAAGAGACCAGAAGACATTGAAAGGTACCGGATAGATTTTATAATGGTAAGACATAGATTTTGGAACCAGGTTTTAAATTGTAAGACATACCCAGGGGCAGATATAGACTCTGACCATACCTTGTTGGTCATGAACTGTAGGCTGAAACTGAAAAAACTGCAAAAATGTAAGAAATTAAGGAGATGGGACCTGGATAAATTGAAGCAACCTGAAGTTCTTGAGAATTTCAGAGGGAGCTTTAGGCAAAAATTGACAGAAACGGGGGGAAATAAAACAGTAGAAGAAGAATGGGTATCATTGTGAAATGAAATAGTGAAGGAAGCAGAGGACAAAATAGGTAGAAAGGTAAGACTTACAAAAATCCTTGTCTATCACAGCAAATACTAAATTTAATTGATGAAAGGAGAAAATATAAAAATGAAATTAATGAGACAGGCAAAATGGAGTACAGACGACTGAGAAATGAGATTGAAAGGAAGTGTAAAATAGCTAAGCAGGAGTGGCTAGAAGGCAAATGCAACTCTGTAGAAGAATGTATAAATAGGGGAAAATGGATATTGCCTCCAGAAAAATAAAAGAAATATTGGGAGACAAGAAAAGCAGCTCTATGAATATAAAGAACTCGGATGGAAATCCAGTTCTTAGCAAAGAAGGTGTGACATTACCGCCCAATAGAAATACTGGTAATTAATAGCATTTGATAATTAAACAGTATGAAGTTCACTGCAAACATTGACCATGCCAATGCACTAAATGTTACACAATTTTAATCTTATTAATTATGGTAGCAATGTATGTACACAGTTGGGTGACAACATTTATAGTTAGGCCATAGGTAGAAATTCTCCACGTTGAGATTTGCTGTGTGCTTGTAGCTGACGGGAGGCCAGCGAGCAGGTCGATGTTGGTGGCTTGTTCCAACTTAGGATTTTACAGTTCGTTTCCGGTGAGGGGAGAGAGGGACAATGGCGAGTGTCAGGCACAGTGCAGTGCACAAATATTGTAATACTACTGGCATTTGAAGTAATACGATGCAGTTAGGAACCTTTAAGGCCCTCATTACAAAATAGCCTGTTGATAAATAAACAATACATTAGCTGATATAGTCACTTCTAACGTAATATGTTTAATTGACAATGAAAAGTAATAAATTACCAACGAAGATAAGACAGTTACACAACTAGCATGGCAATGTTTGTTTATAAAAATAATATATTAACTATTTCTCATTTTATTTTCAATTAATCTTTTGTATTTTATCTTGAAGTATTCAGTTAAATCACTTATCTGTGGTATAAGAAATTGCACAATTATGATAAACAGTACAAAGGATGTTTATATTAATATAAAAACGTAAGAAAATATTTGTTTAATGTGTAGTGTAATTATTTTGATGTTAAGTAAAGTTTTAGAAATGTATTGGCTGAGCGCTGTACGTTGGCAAATCGGTTACAACAGCTTACATGGGGAAGTTGATGACGTAGGGGAAAAAACCCTGGCAGTTGAGTTTTGGCGCGCGCGCGCAGGAAGTGAGGACTCCAGAGAGCACGTGGTGTGGCTGGCCTGGCGGCGTCGCTCTGCCTCAGTCGGCATGTGGATCTCGAGGTGGTGACTTGAGATATGTCTGTGGCAATCGCCACGTGTGGTTGCTCGTCGTAGACTGCACCAAGTTAAATAGAGTGCTACGTGTGTTTGTGAATATTTAGCCGGTGGAACAAGGTGTGCATCGCATTGAATTAAAGTGACTGTGATTTGTTAATGTAACACGTGTCGTCGCATAGGCATGAACATATACGGTGTTTGAGACAGCCACGTGGTGTGAAAACAATTCGTGACAAATATTCATTTTGTCTGGGGGCTCTCGAGCTATAACTTTATTTGATAAATGTGCCGACGTACAGACGTATCAGCCACAGGGTTCAAGTATTGTGAAATAAACAACATAAAGTGAACTTTCACGTGTTTTCAAAAAATAGTAGTTAGTACACCCTTTTCTCTCATGAACTTGAATTTATTATGAATTTGTTTTGTTAATCATATGCAGGGAAGGAAAGCTGCGAACGTGTGATATCATCCCCTAGAAAACGAGTCAAACAGTCGCAATAACAGTTCCAGTGTTTTTGCATGTTTAGGAATTTGGTTCGCCGCTGGTGGTTGTGAGTTTCAAAAATTAATCTTTCCCTATTTTAAACTCTCGCCCCGACCTTCACCCTCGCAAAGGGAAAGCTGAAAGGTGGAAAGAATATATAGAGGGGCTCTACAAAAGAAATGTACTTAGAGACAATATTGTAGGAAGGGAAGAGGATGTTGATGAAGATGAAATAGGAGTTACTATACTGAGAGAAGAATTTGACAGAGCACTGAAAGACCTAAGTCGAAACAAGACCCCTGAAGTGGACGACATTCCCTCAAATCTACTGAAGTCTCTGGGAGAGCCAGCCATGACAAAACTATTTCACCTGGTGCGTAAGATGTATGAGACAGGGGACACACTCTCAGATGCTAAGAAAACTATAATACTCACAATTCAAAAGAAAGCAGGTGCAGAGAGGTGTGTAAATTACAGAATGATCAGTTTAATAAGTCATGGTTGCAAAATTTTAACATGAATTATTTACAGAAGGATGGAAAAGTTTGTAGAAACTGACCTTGGGGAAGACCAGTTTGGCTTCAGGAGAAATGTAGGGGAGGCAATTCTCACTTTACGGCTTATCCTAGAAGGTAGATTAAGGAAAGGCAAACCTACATTTCTAGCTTTTGTAGATTTGGAGAAAGCTTTTGACAATGTTGATTGGAATACACTCTTTCAAATTCTGAAATCATCAGGAGTAAAGTATAGGGAATGGAGGGTTATTTACAACTTGTACAAAAATCAGACAGTGGTTGTCAGAGTTGAAGGGCATGAAAGGGATGTAGAGGTTGGGAAGGATGTAAGACAGGGTTGTAGTCTTTCCACAATGTTATTCAATTTGTACATTGAGCAAGCTATAAAGGAAAGCAAAGAGAAATTTGGAGGAGGAATTAAAGTTCAGGGTGAAGAAATAAAAACCTTGCATTTTGCTGATGACGTAATTCTGTCAGAGACAGCAAAGGACCTGGAGGAGCAATTGATCGGAATGGACAGTGTATTAAGAGGAGCATATAAAATGAACATTAACAAAAGCAAAACAAGGGTAATGGAATACAGTCTAAGAAAATCAGGCGATGCTGAAGGAATTAAATTAGTTAACGAATCAATAAAGGTGGTAAATGAGTTTTGTTACTTGGACAGTAAAATAACATATCCTGGTCACAGTACAGAGGATATAAAATGCAGAATGAAAAAGAGAAACTTGTTAACATAAAATATTAATTTATGCATAAATGAGTCCTTTCTGAAGGCATTTGTGTGGAGTGTTGCCTTGTATGGGAGTGAAACATGGACAATAAAAAGTGCGGAAAGGAAGATGATAGAGACTTTTGAAATGTTGTGTTACAGAAGAATGCTGAAGATTAGGTGGGTGGATCACGTAACTAATGAGGTGTTATTGTGGTCTTCAGTCCGGAGACTGATTTGATGCAGCTCTCCACAATACCCTATCCTGAGCAAGCCTCTTCATCTCCACATAAGAACGGCAACCTACATCTGTCTGAATCTGCTTACTGTATCCATCTCTTGGTCTTCCTCTGCGATTTTTACCCCACACACTTCCCTCTAATGCTAAATTCACAATTCCTTGATGTCTGAGAATGTGTCCAACCAATCTATCCCTTCTTTTAGTCAAGGTATGCCAGAAAATTCTTTTCTCCCCAATTCTGTACAGTACCTCCTCATTAGTTACGCGATCCACCCACCTAATCTTCAGCATTCTTCTGTAGCACCATATTTCAAAAGCCTCAATCCTCTTCCTGTCCGCACTGCTTATTGTCCATGTCTCACTCCCATACAAGGCAACACTCCATACAAATGCCTTCAGAAAGGACTTCCTTAGGGTTAATACAATATTAAATGTTAACAATTTTCTCTTTTTCAAGAACGCTTTTCTACCCATTGCCATTCTGCATTTTATATCCTCTGTACTGGGACCATCATTTGTTATTTTACTGCCCAAGTAACAAAACTCATCTACCTCCTTTATTGCTTCGTTTCCCAATCTAATTCCTTCAGCATCACCTGATTAACTAATGTGGTACTGAACAGAATTTGGGAGAAAAGGAATTTCTGGCATACCTTGACTAAAAGAAGGGATCACTTTTTAGGACACATTCTTACACATCAAGGAATTGTGAATTTAGGATTGAAGGGGAGTGTGTGGGGTAAAAATCGCAGAGGAAGACCAAGAGTTGAATATACCAAGCAAATTCAAATGGATGCAGTTGCTGTTCTTATGAGGAGATGAAGAGGCTTGTTCAGGTTAGAGTAGGGTGGAGAGCTGCATCAAACCAATCTCCAGACTGAAGACCACAACAACGACAACACACTACAAATTGTACTTGCAGGAAATTTTGCAGACGGTATACACACTTAAAGCTGAAAGTACGTTTGAAACTGTGTCACAGTACAACACGTAGTTCATGAGATATGAGGACGTAAAGAGTAACGTTCATGGAAAACCACCCCATCAAGCATCACATTTTAATCTATTACTTCTTTACTACTAACCATATTCGCAACAGATTTTACCGACATACAGCACCTACACAAATCAATATACTCCTGCAAAATTATACAATTGTACAACACATCTGTGCGAATAATAAATCTGTCGCTATTCGCTTCAATCACTGCACGAATTTTCATGCGGTTTTCACAGGAAACATAAGCAAAGATAGGTTCATGATCTAGGCATGATTTCATCAAAATAGAATTTTTTTAGAGAGAGAGAGAGAGAGAGAGAGAGAGAGAGAGAGAGAGAGAGAGAGAGAGAGAGAGAGAGAGATATTGTAATGTTAAGTGTTTCCAGTAATTATCGTGTCTGTCTGTTGATCTATTAGAAACCATTTATCTCCAAAACTATTTAATGAATTCGAATGGCGGTTTTCACAGGTAACTTCAGCCTACTTAGTTTCATAAAAATTGGATCACTGTAACAGATAATATCACAATTTAACATTTTTTAACTACAACCGTCATGTCTATCTTTCTCTTTCATCACATTAATCTCCACAAAACTAATAGTCAAATTTTCAGAAGTTTTTTGCAGGTAACATGAGGGTGTCGTGTGGTTACATAAAACTTCATTTCAAAAAATCGGATCAGAAAAAGTAAATTATCACAATTTAAACATTTTTCTGAAAGCAATCGAATATGTCGATTTGTAGAGAGTAATCTCCAAAAGCATTATACGAAAAGTCATGGGGCTTCACACGTAATTTTAGAATAACTTGAAGCAAAACATAGGCTTCTTTTCACCAAAATCGAATCAGGGAAAGAAAAGATATTGTACTTCGAAGTTTTATGTGTACTCTATGCTTATAAGCATGGTGTAGTACGGTAAATATCTAAAAGTACTAAACTATCATTCATGGGGTATCACAGATAAATTGATAATAGCCTGGAGCAACATATAGACATCATTTCATCAAAATCAAATCAGGAAAATAAAAGATATCATAATTTGAAGTTTTACGCGCATTTCATGCTAGGAAAGAACACTGTAATGCAGCAAAGAACCAATACACACACTGTTACTTTCCTAGTGCAACAGAAAACTAATAGATAGGATTCAACACAATGAATATAAAACTGATACAATTACATACTGATATCACAGTCTAATGTATAAGTACAACTGCTACGCTTGGTGTGACAATAGTGCATCTAGCAGAAAGAGAGCCAACCGTAAGAATAATAATTGTTTTCAGTTATGTTTCTACTTCATTAATGAAATACTTATTATATTTCAGCTTTCCATGCCTCAGTACATTGTCAAGAGATATGAATGATCATGAAATAAATCTTTTAAAATGGCGAATATCACTGATGTATAATGTAAGCTACATCATATTCATGAAATATGCCTATTTGGAACATGTTTCGCAAAGATATTAAAAATAAAATAAATAATCTACTGACACATTTTCATGCAGTTTTCACAGGAAACTGAACTAAGATCGGGGAAACATATAGGCACGATTTCATCAAAATCCGATCATGGAAAAAAGATGCATCGTAATCTTAAGTGTTTTCATTACCTGTCTGTTCATCTATTAGAAATATCTAATTCCCTAAACTACTTCATGGATTTGCATGGAGCAACTTCATTTCATAAAAGTGAGATCACAGAATAATATTTAGATGTAGGCTATGCTTGAAGTATGGCTAGCATAGTACAGAAACAAGCGATAGAGGTGCTATAGTACACCAAAGAACTAATAGATGCCGCTGCTGTGAAATAAGTATGGGGTAGTACAGCAAGGAAGTGAACGTCTGTGATAGAATTAAGCAATCTTCTCTCTGTGAATACCAACAAACATTGAACATTGTGTTACTGATTTAGCTTTGTGCATTAAATACTTAACAACATTTCTTTGCTTCTTTTGGCATGTTTCATTTTGTATCAAAAACTTTATGAAGGATGGAGGATGACTTTTACTTACATTTGACATGGCTAGGACAACTGGATTTATTGACAGAGCGATCCAACAAGGAGTTTTACTGACAGGTCTGGAACCCTAAAAAGCCATAATACGCACATGCTCTTTCTTAACAACCGTTGCAAAGCACGGGCATATAAGCTAGTAGTAAATAAACTATCCTGTAATGTGCCATTTTGTACCTTGTCAGGGATTTTAGGAAACTTAAGAAAGTCAAATGTGAAACTATTTTTCAGTTATTCTCTATTTTTATGACACTACAAACGTTCCCTAATGTAAAAAGTAAGTTCCGACTGTCTATGTTAGACTGTGGTACTACTGTTACTGGGTTATCTTTTACCCAGTGACACACAAACCCCAGTTGTCTTGCAGTTGCGCTGTATACTTCACCTTGTGTGTAATGCCACTGGAGAACTTAGTTATCTTGTACCGTGCTTATGCATGTTTGGCTCCTGTTTCCCTGTCTTTGTGATGTTCCAAGACATAAATAATAACCAGTCAGTCAGTACTGTATTTTCTACATTCCAAATTTAATCTTGATATGTATAAAAATTGAGATGTTTGTGGCTATATTTCACTACACATTGCAAACAAACAGTGTTAGTATGTGGTAGTCTCCCATTGTGCACTATGGTGGTAGAGGATTGATAACAATAACAGGGTGGAAGATATGGGAATTGAAAGTTACCGACTTATATAAAATTCTACATGTGGGTGTCAATATTTTGCTCTTCCGCAAAAACTACACAATGGAGATGAATGATCTTTCTGTGTTGTTGTAGTACAAAGTCTCCCGCTGTACACCATAGCAGTTCTGTTTCTATAGCTATAAGAGGGTGGAAGATATAGTGGTTTCAAGTCGTCAGCTTATATAAAATTCAGACTGAAGACCAGCAATGACTTTTGACACTATAATAGAAAAGAGGTTATATACAGCCAAACGAGATGCACATTCTTCAGTTGTTTTTCTATAACAAGCATACCAATAAAGGAAAATAAGTGTGAACTGCAGTTTAAAAAGTAAAATACTAAGAAAGATGCCAAAGCATAAGAAAGAAATTTTGCGTTCTCGATCCATTTCTAAAAGACAGAAAAAGGCACTTAAAGTGAATCTACAGATGATAGAAACTTGAAATTTGTAGACATTGTTTATCTTACTCTGTAGGCATCAGCGATTTTTCGATATTCCCATCCCTAAGGGTATGAAATAGGGGATGAACAGTTTTTTTGAAATTTATTGCTATTAAGGCAATTTTGAAGCAAGAAATACAAAACTTTGGATTTAGATTTGTGATTGGAATTTTAAAAACACGTGTTTCAATATTTTTGGAAATTCAACCATTAAGCGGGTCAAATTAGGGAAAATCTTTTAAGGGTGCTACTATGACTATTTTGGTGCTACAAACGTGAAAATTTGGATTTGGAACCATGTTCATATATATATATATATATATAAAAAAAAAAAAAAAAAAAAAAAAAAAAAAAAAAAAAAAAAAAAAAAAAAAAAACAACCACCACGGATGTTTTGAATTCTGCCATCAGCGGTACAATAGGGGGTGGCAGGTTGTATCAAAATACTTGATCAGGAAAGAATTTTTAAAGCTAAATCTCTGAAAATTTATATTTAGATGTAGGAACAACCGATGCAGACCATCCAGTCTACGCGCGTGAAGCAGTGGGAATTAAGCTAGTATCGAAATACAATGAAAATTAGACGTATTCATTCTAATTACAATTATGATTTAATTTATTTTATGTTTGTTTTATGGTAGCAATATATTGTTAAAAGGATTCACATATCTTTGGAAAACCACCTTCATACAACTAAAAACTAACACTGTTGTGTGGACTATCTGTTCAGTATTAAATTATCAGATAATGACCTAAGAAGCCAAAAGCTGGTTCATAACCAACAAACAAATATTGTGGAAAGAAACACAAAGTGTTGAAGATTTCAATTTTCTAACCAGAAATTGTGGTTACTTGTTACAGAAAGAGAGGAATATGGAGAGATTTGAATAATAAAAATCAAAGCAATATTAAAGATTTAATCCAAAAAATTTGTATATTAAATGCGAAAAGTTCTGTAGCTGTACGCAAAGAAAGTTGTTTTTCATAAGTCACGTATTGGCATAAAGAAAGCCCTATTTGAATCTTCTTAATCCATCATGGTTGTGATGTTCAGATAGCTTTCAAGGACATAAATAAAATAAATATTTTCAGATAAAATATTAACACAAATAATGTTTTTGGATACATTTATAATATGTGCTGAATACAGTGCCAAATTAATAAATGCACACATTTATATTACCATACCCTGTCACAGACTTCAAAATCTAAAAGCATAATTTCAGTCTATTACTGAGCAATTTTAACACATCTAACTTCATTCATAATAATGAAATGTTGTTATTTCTAATAATAGCATACAGAATATCACACTTTGCAATTCACTTGTAGTTTGTCTAAATAAGAATAATAATTAAATCACTATATTATTTAATATAATACCTTATAATTATATCAATTAACTATAAGAATATCATGTGAAGTACCAATGAATAAGCTAATAATTAATTTTTTTTGGCTTGTGCTTCTTTACAAGTAATAAGAAAACATATACAGTCTACTGATACAAGCCTCCATTCTTCTATGAAGAGGAAATAAGGTTGGTAGTGAAATGTTAAACAAGAGCAGTGAATTTTCATATACCATGATGTGTAATTATTGAAATGAAAAGTATCAGGCTAAAACCGTTGCCCATGACATTATACCACCTCCATAACACAGCTGATCTAGTGTAGTTCCAGAACCGTTCTTCACGCATTCTATTTGCATTTGATTACACTAAACTGTTCTGCAAAAAATTAAGAATTTTGCATTTTCAATTAAAAAATAAAAGACTTGTTCTGAAAGCTATCTTATTTTGCACATGATAAAGAACTTGAGTGTGATACATTACCTGATATACTGCGAGTAGAGAAAAATTAAGCCCACTCATCTGTGTATTAAATAATTATGACATCAGTAGAAGGTTTCTTATTTATCTTCTGTGAAGTGAGACTGAAACTGAGGTTTTAAACCATGTACCTTTGTAACACCATAGCCAGGTAGAGCTGTTTTTGGTCTCAATTTTATATTTGCATCCTCTATTTTTTCGGTTGATGTGATAGGTTTTAAAGCATGTGAACTTCTGGTTGGAATAGGTGCTGGTACAAGACCAAGATCTCCTGTTCCATAGATTGTGACAGCACTACTGGCCCTATCTCTGAAATAAGAAGAAAACTGTTCAAATAAAATTGCAATTATGCCACAATTCTAGCTTTTTCTAATATAACAAAGGAAAATCCAATTGGAATGTCAATATGGAGGAAAGATAAAAACTCAGCATAAAGGGTCTCACTGAGCTGCTGACAGGCATGAAAAACAGACAATCACATTCATACAACTTAAATTTTCTTCCATGGCCTTTATCAGAAAAAGAAACACACACATTAACACAATCATTCAGAAAACTATACACACACAACACCATGTCCGGCCAATCTAGCGCCACCTGGAGTGGCCAGACCTGTTGGTTGTGTGTGTATAGTTGTATGACTGATTGAGTGAATATATTTGTATCTTTTACTGATTGAGGCCATGGCCGAAGATTTAAGTTGTGTGAATGTGATTGTCTATTTTTCTTGCCTGTCAGCAGCTCAGAAAGCCTATTTACTGTGAGTCTGTTGTCTATCCTCCATTACTGACATTTTTAAAAATATAATTTTGTTTCAGTATAACAAATTTATTTGCTTGAGTGAAACATAAAAAAATGATTCTAGGTGATTCCGTTTCTATCACTGAATCCTATGTGGAAGATCGTGGGAAGAAAGAGAGAGAGAGAGAGAGAGAGAGAGAGAGAGAAGTTCTATGTTAAAAGAAAAGTGACTGGAGTAATAATTACTATTTTAAAGGATAATGGCCATAATTTTGTAATTTAGGACATACACCGAAGAGCCAAAGAAACTGGTATAGGCATGTGTGTGTAAACACTCAGAAGATGCAGTCGACAACACCTACATAAACAACAGGTGTCTACCACATGCGAGAGATCTTGTACTGCTGCTACAATGGCAGGTTGTTATGATTTCAGTGAGTTTTAATGTGGTGTTATGGTTGGGGTCCAAGACATTAGGACACAGCATCTCCAAAGTAGTGTAATATGTATTATTTGTGGTGTAAATTCACAGACATCCTGCAGGAGCCTCTTCAAAGAACTGGGTGCATTAACTACTGCCTCTCAGTATATTTATCCCTTAAAGAAATTTGTCGTAAATAATATATACCTTTTCCCAACAAATAACTCAGTTCATACCTACAATACCACAAACAAAGGACTTGAAAGCACTTACTTTAGCTCAAAAAAGGGTCCACTACTCAGCAACAGCTATTTTCAATAATTTACCAACAACCATAAAAAATTTAGCTACAAATAAAGATCAGTTTAAGAGTAGACTAAAAGACTTTCTAGTGGCCAATGCCTTCTATTCCACTGACAAATTCTTAAATAAAACCATATGTTGCATTTATCTGTATTCATACTATTAGTATTATTATATTATCAGCTTGTAAAAATGTATGTACCTGTATTAGTATTATGTTCCACATCCACAAGAGGATCTCCTCAACACAGATCTATGGAACAAACCAACGAATCTAATCTAATTTATGGGGATTTGCCCATATGATAAATTCTTGAGCGCACCGTGAATATAGGGAATCTGGTAGAATAAAATCTGTAACATTGCTGTGGCTAGCAAAAGATATTGTAAGAATGGCACCAATTATGATTGAAGAGAATCGTTTCCATGTGACAGAAGTGTAACCCTTTTGCAAACTGTTGCGTATTTAAATGCTGAGCCATCAACAAGTGTCAGCATAGGAACCATTCAACAAAACATCATTGATATGGGCTTTCAGAGCCAAAGGCCTACTCATGTACCTTTGTTGAATGCATAACACAAAGCTTTTATGCCGCAACTGGTCTTAACACTGAAATTTGGCTGTTAATGACTGGAAAAAAGTTGTTTGATCTGACAATTCGTGTTTCCAATTTATCAAGCAGATAGACATGTAGGAGTTTGGAGAAGAGAGAGAGAGAGAGAGAGAGAGAGAGAGAGAGAGAGAGAGAGAGAGAGAAGCCTTCCAACTTTAAGACTAGTGAGATCTCTGCCAAATAAAAGTTAACAAAGTACAGCTCTGGTGATGAAGTCCAAATGTGAGGAAGTACATTGTCAAATTTCATGTCTGAAACAACAGTAACAGCACAATAAATAATTATGATACAGTATACATATTTGGTAGTCTGGTTCACTGATGGGTCAAAATCAGACCAAGGTGTTGGGGCCGGGGTATACAGGGTGCAGCCAAGACTGGAGGGCGTCATCTCTCTAGGGAAACTGGCCTCAGTATTCCAGGCTGAAATCACTGCCATCAGGGCGTGTGTGAAGGAGAATTTGCGTAGGTGCTACAAAGATCATAGCATTTATATCTATTCACACAGCCAGGCAGCCCTGAGATCACTGGCAGCTCCTGCAACAAGGTCTAAAATTGTTGCAGAATGTCACAGGGTTCTGGTGGAGCTAGGGGAAAGCAATAGAGTAAACCTATTGTGGGTCACTGGCCACTCAGGATCAGTGGCAACAAACATGCTGACAAATTAGCCAGGATGGGGGCAGAGACTCCATTTATTGGACCGGAACCTGTCCTGACAATCACCAAGGCAATGATCAAATTGGAGCTACGTAACTGGCTCAGAAGACAGCACATACAATATTGGACCAAAGTCTATCAACAAAAACATGGTAAGGTAATGATGACAAAGCCATGTTTTAAAAGAAGCTCTGCAATCCTGGGCCTGAACAGGAGAGAGATTAGACTCATGGTTGGATTGCTGACAGGCCATAGGAATTTCAAAAAACACCTACATACAATGGGAATAAGAGAATAGGACCCTAAATGTGGGATCTGTGATGATGGTGATGAAACTGCATCACATCTAATCTTCGAATGCATTGCATTGGAGAGTAAAAGGCACAGAACATTTGGGACAACCAGACCCAAAGAAATTGTGCCTAATAAAGAACTGGTAAAGGGACCCCTTGCACTGTTCAAGGGCATTGGTTGGCTTTACTAGATATACAGGGAGGGATACCGCACAATAAACTTAGTTTCGGTGCGGGCAGTGGCGGGTTGGACCAAGACTGTTTTGGCTTCCCTGAGAAAATCAAATCAAATCAAATACGTATTTGGTAAAATTTTAGTACCTAATCATCAGCCAACAGTTGTAAATGTTGTTGTTGTTTCAATTTTTACTTTATTTATTTATTTATTTTTACATTCATGTTCTAAAAATCCTTATGGATCATCTTCGGAATCTAAATTTTAGATTCTGAACTGTTGGCTGATGATCAGATAATAAATTGTTTCAAATATTTGTGCAGTTGCTGACTCTCACAAATTATGTCGAATATAATATATATGTTGTCTTACATTTTTTCCACTCTTCGCCTCTGATCTGCCTCACTGATATTGATCAACTCCAATAGGTATTTCAATAGAGCCTCTCTCTTGCTTACATGAAATGAATCATCTGCGAAATCCTGCTGTACCTGTGCATGTAAAAGAATACACTACAAATAGGTTTTATTTGTATGATTGATTTAGATGTGCTTTTGGGTCTTCATCCAAGTGTTGTTTCCATTTTATGCACAATATTTGGTGAACTGTCCCAGGTGGTGCAAGTTGTTCTGTTGTGTGAACACTTACAGGACTATTTTCAATCCACCAAGCAAGTACACATAACAGCACAACTCACTACCCAGAGAAGACAACTGAGACAGTCATTAGCATAATGTGCATATATGGAAATAAGATCTTGCCTGGGCATTCACGCTATTAACACATTTCTGTATGGAAGCTTATGCTTTGTTTCTGTTTGGTAAAAGATGGTTCAATTCATTTTAATCTCTTTATACGATTACATGAATTCACCACATTATTAAAAATGTAGTGTACTTAGATTTCAAATTCAGGAATAAAAACATTGTTGACATTTCAAATATTCTTGTGTATAATCTCAATTTTTATCAGAATATAAACAGGTTTATAACATGTGAGACTACTGTAAGAGTTTAGAAGAGCAAAGCATCATGGAAAGTAATCATATCCCCCACGGGGCTCACGGTTCTTTTGTGAGTACGTGCGTGGCAAACACGGGGTCCCGAACTAATGCATTATTTCTTCCTTCTTTCCTCCTTGCCCCTCCTTTCCTCTCCTCACTCCTTCCCCTCCCCACTGGGAGACTGATGACCTTAGAGGTTTGGTCCCCTTGTCCAAACCAACCAACCAAAGTAAATATCTATAATGAAGAGAATGCTTTAATACAAATAAGATAAAGTAACTGTTCTTTTCATTAAAGTTTAATGATCAAGTCAGCACAAAAATGACAACTGATGAGAAAACATCTACATATTCTATAAAAAATGATGTACACTGGATGACTGTAGCAATGCTGAAGAACAAATGTAATTATAATTGTAGAACAGTTGAAGTGCACATGAGAAACATGGGGAAAAATAAAAATAAAAGATCTGCAATAAATAAAACAATGGTACTTCCAGGAATAATTCAACAATATTTTCAAAATGATAGGTTCCACTCTTCAAAAGAAGTCTCGATGATTTGCAGAAAGGTTCTTAACATTCGGCCATTACAACCTTCTTCAGAAATAGAAACTCTCTCTCTCTCTCTCTCTCTCTCTCTCTCTCTCTCTCTCTCTCTCTCTCTCTCTCTCTCTCTCTCTCTCTCACACACACACACACACACACACACACACACATGTGACAGCTGTCTCCAGTCACTGTGGTCAGACATGGGAATGTCTGATGTGATAGCATCCAGTAGTGGGGTGAGAAGGCAGCATGGGGAGGGAAGCAGTAGAGGGGAGCGATGCAAGGTGGAAGTGGGGAATATGTCAGTGCTGTCTGACAGACAGGAAGAGAAGGGGAGAGACTGATGTGTGTGGCAGAATGGCAGACATATATGAGGCTAGTCTGAGAGTGATTGCACAGTAGCCATATGGCCAAGGGGTAGGTTTATATATAGCCTAATCACTTGCGCTTCATGGGACTACTTACCATAGCAACCAATTAACTGAGAAAATTGTTGTTTGTCAGAAGCTTCTGCTAGTGATTGAAACACAACCCACAGCTGGTTGAAAGAAAGAGTGGATGGAGAACAGTCTGCAATCCACTGTCAATTGGTGCAAGAATTGACAGTCCACTCATGTGAACTCATGGTGATATAGTGCAATGAGGATGAGTATATGGGTAACATGAAAATTAAGTGTGCTAAGGAAAAAGGAATGAATAAAGAAATGCTTATTTGAAGTATTATGTGTGTTTTTTAGTTGTGTATGTATATAGATGTTTTAAGAGTTTAGGCACAGTTAGGATTTGATAACTGAAAGTGGAAAGTTTTGACTTCCTAACTGGTGATACTTCGTATCACATGCAGCAAGCTAAGGTTATTCATTGTGGGGGTTATGTGGCATTACAAAATGTGCAGTTGATGCCACAAAAAAACTGAGAGATTTGCTAATTTTAAGGTTTTCTTTTTTAATTAATGTAAAATACAAATTCAAAATTGTATATTCAGTAATGTCAGTGGCCGAGATTTAAGTTGTCAGTTTGAACTGGGCAGTAGTCACGTGACCAAGTTTTGGAGGAAAAAGAAAATACGGCCAATGTAGTCTTTTGTCTGCAGCACTGGAAGAAGAAGCATCTGTGGGGCTACGAGCCACTTGTGATAATCGTGTGATGTAAATGTTTTTTATGAACTTGTGACTGCACTGAAGCAATGCTAATTTTAATTTCATTTGATCTGGTACCAAATTATGACAATTAGTGCATAAAATAAATACCAACAACATCTATTGTTAAATTTGATGACTATTTATTTGTAAATGCACAAAAAACGGTACCCAGTACGTACTTTTGGATTTATGCAACACCACACAACCAGTCCGTACACTGAAAAACATGCCAAAAATTAAATTACTGTTTATGTGTGTGAAGGGTTTACCAGGGTTAGAGTCCTAAGAAAACACCTTGCTTACACACATGCAATTTATTAAAATACATACTACAAAGTTCAGAGCCAGACTGGCGATAAAACAACATGGATGCCGGGAAGCGGCTTGTACAAAGAGCATAAGTCCACAGATGTTCTTGTTTTTTTGGCGACTGTCGATATACTGTCGCCACATGTGTGATCTGCTTCCAATGAGGCCCATGTTTAAAAAGAACAATAGGACATAACACCAACCTCAAACAGGTAGCGTTGCAGAGGTATAGCTACATTAAGTACTGCCAAATGAACAAACTCATGATGAAAGTTTTCTGTCATTGCAACACATAGAAGACACCCTAGACTGTTTGTAGGAGCAAATAATTTCTCAACTATGGACATTTGGGCTGACTAGTAGTAAATTAAGGTGAACAAAGTTGACTAGGAAAAGATTACTTTTACAACTCCTGACAGTCTATGAGTTTAAAATTATGCTATTTGGACAGTGAAATACTTCAGCTGTCTTCAAACATATGATTTTTTTGGAAATAGCTACTGAAATTTTCTATTCCAATGAAACTTAAATGAACAGTAAACCAATGATTGTTAACACAAGGCTGATAATATCAGCATTACAGACTGAGGAACCTCTTCCGAGAAACATTATTGAAAGTTAAATAATGGGCAATTCAAAAAGCATTACAACAATATTTTGAAAGGATGGATTCCTACTCACCAACAGACATAATGATGAGTCATTGTGGAAAAGATTATTTAAAAGATTTCAGAACCATTTGACATCAAGACAAGAGTGAGACAGGGAGATGTCCTGTTACCCATTTTATTTAACACATTTTTAGAGAAAATAATCAGAACATGGGACAAAGGAGTCAGTGGGGCAAAGATGGGAAGACACAAAAATAGAACCAACAACATAAAATGTCTGGCTTTTGCCAATGATATAGCCATTATAAAGAATAACACAAAAGGAGCCAAAGAAGCCCTAGACACTACATGAAATCGCAGCCAGAACAGGACTACAAATTTCGTATGAAAAAACCCAGTACATGGACATGAAACCCAGACAGAAACCCATTGGTAACAAATTATGGAGAGACAGCACAAGTAAAATGTTTCAAATACCTGGGGGAAATTATACAGAAAACAGGACCAAATTCAATGACCAATGAAGAAAGAGTTGCAAACCTACAAAAAGCTTACAGACTTACATGGAACCATTACAATAAAAGAAGTATCTCTTCAAATTAAGACATTATCAAACAGTAGTCTTACCAGAAGCATTGTACGCCACAGAAACGACAGTGTCCAGACACGCTGACGTAAATGGCATTGAAACACAGGATGACACTCTAAAGGCAGAATGTCTTTTTCCAAAGCTGTTTCACAGAGGAAGATAGCACTGTAGTTCCTTCCCTAGCTTGCCGCACAGATTACAAAATGGCAGATATCGAAATAATTGACAGACGGATAGAAAAACAATTAAAATTGCTCAAAAGAGGAAAGGCCGCAAGACCTGATGGGATACCAGTTCGTTTTTACACAGAGTACGTGAAGGAACTGGACCCCCTTCTCGCAGTGGTGTATTGTAAGTGTCTAGAAGAGCATAGCATTCCGAAAGATTGGAAAATGGTGCAAGTCATCCCCGTTTTCAAGAAGGGTCCTCGAACAGATGTGCAGAACTATATATAGACCTATATCTCTAACATCAGTCAGAATTTTGGAACATGTATTATGTTCGAATATAATGACATTTCTTGAGACTAGGAATCTGCTCTGTAGGAATCAGCATGGGTTTCGAAAAAGGCGTTTGTGTGAAACCCAGCTCGTGCTATTTGTCCACGAGTCTCAGAGGGCCATAGACATGGGTTCTCAGGTAGATGCTGTGTTTCTCGACTTCCGCAAGGCGTTTGATACTGTTCCCCACAAACGTTTAATGGACAAAGTAAGAGCATATGGTCTATCAGACAAATTGTGTGATTGGATGGAGGAATTCCTAGATAACAGAAAGCAGCAGGTCATTGTCAATGGAGAGAAGTCTTCTGAATTAGGAGTTATGTCGGGTATGCCACAGGGGAGTGTCGTGGGTCCGTTGCTGTTCACGATATATATAAATGACCTTGCAGATAACATCGGAAGTTCACTGAGGCTTTTTGCGGATGATGCTGTAGTATATAAAGAGGTTGTAACAATGGAAAATTGTATTGAGATGCAGGAGGATCTGCATCCAATTGACGCATGGTGCAGGGAATGGTAATTAAATCTCAATGTAGACAAGTGTAATGTGCTGCGAATACACAGAAAGAAAGATCCTTTATCATTTAGCTACACTATAGCAGGTCAGCAACTGGAAGCAGTTAATTCTGTAAATTAACTGGGAGTAGTCATTAGGAGGGATTTAAAATGGTATGACCATATAAAATCAAACGTCAGTAAAGCAGATGCCAGACTTAGATTCATTGGGAGAATTCTAAGGAAATGCAGTCTGAAAACAAAGGAAGTATATATAGGTTACAGTACACTTGTTCACCCACAGCTTGAATACTGCTCACTGGTGGGGGATCCGTACCAGGTGGGATTGATAGAGGAAGTGGAGAAGATCCAACGGAGAGCAGCGCGCTTCGTCACAGGATCATTTGGTAATTGTGTAAGCGATACAGAGATGATCACTAAACTCCAGTGGAAGACTCTGCAGGAGAGATACTCTGTCGCTCGGTACAGGCTTTTGTCGAAGTTTCGAGAACATACCTTTACTGAGGAGTCTATCAGTATATTGCTCCCTCCTATGTATATCTCTCGAAGAGATCATGAGGATAAAATCAGAGAGATTAGAGCCCAGACAGAGGCATACCGACAATCCTTTTTTCTGCGAACAATACGTGACTGGAATAGGAGGGAAAATCGATAGTGGTACTCAAGGTACCCTCCGCCACACACCGTCGGGTGGCTTGCGGAGTATGGTTGTAGATGTAGATGTAGAAATGAGGGGAAGAACAAAAATCCAAGAAATGGAAAAGCAAGAAAGGAAAATTCTAAGGAAGATTTATGGGCCAGCTCAGAGACGGGGATCTGGATGAAAAGACTGACAAAAGAACTGTACAAACAGACAAAGACAATTACAGACAACATCAAAAAAAGAAGGGCAAAATTCTATGGGCACATTTATAGGATGAATGAAAATAGGCTGATCAAGAAGATTTTTGAAATTGTGATGAGAAATACGATAAAAACTAACTGGGCAAAGGAAAACATGGAAGACCTCAAGAAACTAAATATCTCTACAGAAGAAATAATAAACACAGAAAAAAATCAGTAAAGAGAAATTGGAAGAAACACTAAAAGAGAAGAAACCAGGAAAGAAGTGGACAGAAGAGAGAAAGAAGAAACACAGAAAATATATGAGAGGTTTTTAGGAAGAGAAAAGAAGGAGACAAAAAAAGTGCCATGAAAATTGATTGTGTTTAAACACACTCCTAAATGGGGAATAGATGATAATAATAATAATAAAAGGCTTCTTATTATTCACAGTGTTTGGCCTATAGAGCATTCATCACAAATACAAACATCCTCACTCTCTCTTTCTTTCTCTCTCTTTCTAAAAATTACAGTGCATGTACATGTAACTGATACGACATGTAATTGTAATATTTGCTATAAGGTCTCAGTAACCAAAGGCAATAACGTACATCAGGACAGTTCCTCCTTGCTATGGCTAATAATATAACTAATTATTTTAAATTGCAATGTTGAATAATTGTAATTTTATTGCTCTGTTCATTTCTGACATTGTACGATATGTCTATAAACTTGTAATTATTAGCATATGTTGTTTCTATGCACATATTAAAATAAGTAACTACTGTACCATTCTCATTAAAATCATGACTCGTTCCATAACTGAGCAATTTTCTTCCATACTAGATACAATAATAATAATAATAATAATAATAATAAAAAACACACACACACACAGGCATGCCTGTGTGCACATATGCAGATACCCAGTACCGATTGCTGCTATGACAAGGCATCCATACAGTGCAGTCTCACCATAGCAGCTGGAGGCAACAATCATATATGTGTGAACCTGTGTGAGAGTGAGTCTATGTGTTTCTATTTCTGCTCTATTTGCCTTTTTTGAGAAGAATAAGAAGTCTTTCAAATAAGTCTTTCTGTGATTCATTGTGACATCTGTGTGGCGAGAAGGAATCCATCCTTTTCAAAATATTATTACATTATTGGAGGTGTTTGATCAAAAAAGGCTCATTAGAGGACCTAACTAAAATTCTGGAATAAATGTACAAAAAAGTTACTTCCAAGGTCAAATCATTTCTTTTTGAGAATATTTATCCCCCAAAAATTCCATAAAAAGCAGCAAATCTGATGTGCAACATTCCATTCCAACACAAAGGTCAATAAAATGATTGCATGTTATGACACTGGAGGAGGTTACAATTGTTGCAAAAGTGACATTCCCCTGCAAAGATATAATGGGGAACTGGACTCAGTTCTCTTTAATTCAAGAATGTATCTGTATGTTGTGAACAGATGGACTAAAGACAAAAGCTACCACATGGTTGTCTGCTTGTTTCTCTGAAGTTGTGATTGAAATTTATTTATTTGTTCATTCATCCATCGCTGCTTAGAGCGATATTGGATACATCAGTATATTACAATTACAGTATACAATGCAATAACATATACATTATAACGTAACACCAATAAATGTAATATGCAGTACAGAACAATAATCATGGGTATCTATTATCTATTTCTGCCTTAAATTTAGCATGATGATAAACATATTGTATATTTCATGTGAAATTTTAATTACAAGTACTTGTACAAACTTTTGATATGTTCTTAAAACTATTAGTTTATGTGGTATTAATCTCAAAATATTCATGGTTACTGTATAACCATGCTGCATCCAATTATTCTCTTAGTTTAGTTTTGAATGTTGGTAGAAGTTTTATATTTTTTAGCCTGCTTGGTAATCTGTTGTATAATAGGCACTCAGCTTTAGCAGGATCTCCATAGGCTAGTTTTATTCATGTTCTGTTGATGTGATAATCATCTTTAATTCTTGTATTGTAATTGTGTATTTGGGTGTTTAGTGTTGGTGTACAGTTTATTTTGAGATACATTTTCTTCATTAAGAATATACTGCTGCTAATTTTTAAGCATATCTTTTCTATGTGGTTTTCCCAAGTCATGAATCTGTCTATTGTCAATCCCAGGAACTTTGTACTGTCAACTACTGTTACTTTTTCTCCCTTGAGTCTTATAGTTAATTCCTCTTCATTTGTTCCTCTCTTGGATAGTAGTTTCATGCATGTTGTTTTCTTTTGGTTTATAAATAGGTTGTTTTCACTTACATATTCATTTGACCTTTTCAATGTCCAGGATTGTTCAAGTTTCTAAATCAGACACTGCGGTGCTACTTACAAAGTGGGATGTATTGTCTGCATACATTATTAAATTTTCTTTTACAGACATTGCCATATCATTCACTTACTGTATAAATAGTACTGGACCGAGCACTGAGCCTTGCGCTACCCCATACTTCACTACTTGGAAGTCAGAGTGAACGGTTTCCACCATATTGTTTATCATATGTTTTATTTCTACACTTTGTTGTCTATTTTCTATGAATGATTTTATTAGATTGGCTGCATTTCCCCTTATACCATATCTGTGCAATTTATGTACAAGAGTGGAGTGGCATATACAGTCAAAAGCTTTAGATAGATCCAGGACAAGACTGCATACTTTCTTCTGTTCTTCTAATGCTCTGAATATGTGCGTCATGAAACTTGCTATTGCTGCTTTGGTCAATTTTCCTTTCCTAAATCCATGTTGTGCTTCATCCGAGATATTTTGTTCTTCTATGAATTTTATAATTATGTTTTTAATAGCTGTTTCAACAATTTTTATAAGGTTGGTGTAATCGTTATTGGTCTATAGTTTCCAGGATCACCATTGAAACCACCTTTTATAGATCTGCACCACTTTACTCTTTTTCAGGCATGTCGAGAAATGGCCCTTCTCTATTACCAAGTTTATTAGGAATGTCAAAGGCTTTGCCAGATACTGTGAACAGTGTTTAATTACTTTTGCAGATATTCCATCTAGGCCCTCTGTTTCTTTGTTTTTTAGTGAACTAATTATATTCATGATTTCTGTTTCATAAGTTGGGAAAATGAATAAGCATGTGGTTATTTCTAGTGAACGTGTACTTTTTTGGGATTTTGTTGGAACTGACATTGGTGGAAACAAATGGTTATTTACAGAACACAATAAAAATGTTTCACTTGAAACCTTGATCAATGTGTCACTGGAAATGTCCCTTGTAAAGAGAATAACAGTGAAATCTTTCTGTCTGTGAGTGTTGATGAATTGGACACGTTTATTAGGACAGTCCAACAACTGGAAGGAAGACTACTGGAGGCTTGACATTGTTGCATTCACAGAAGATGATATCATAGTTGATGGTGCTGAATTCAACATTAGTGCTGATAGTAAGAAATTATGCACAAATTAGGAATAGTACAAGGCTGAATGTGAGTCATTTGTGTATACATACATCTGAGTGTTATGCATTAAATAGTTACAAATGTATTTTTATTAACAGACAATAAGATTAACTACTGTTTGGTTTTAATTTTCAACTGTATATCTGAAGTAATATGGAATTAGTACTAACAATCTGTCAGTTTTAATTTCAGGATTCCTGTAAGCTTCTGTTAGTTCTCGAGACAACTTTTTGTTTTGTACACATATATACACAACCATAATGTCAAGCATAGTGCAAGTAGTGCATGAACAAATGAGCAGCCCCCCCCCCCCCTCTTTTCCTTTCCACACCACCTCATGGGTGGGCACAGCTAGCTTCCTCTGCTCCCTGCACATCTAAGAATTTGTCCAGGATGTTATGAAGAAACTATAATGCATCCTAGTAAAGTGGCAGTCAGTTCAAAAGTAACCAGTTAGAAGCCTAGATTTTTGATGACAAGAAAAGTAGGAACAGTGATACAAATTACTTGGTACAAGACATTGCACCAAAACTCTCTACAATAATGATTTGAACAGAAGCACTTGACATAGTTAGTGATAATATATCTACTGAATATGGATGTTAAGTGTTGTGATTTCCTTGGTCTAATTTGAGAGGTGTATGATATTTACTGACCAGTTTCATATTTCATAATCTCCCTCTTCCATAATCTTAATCAACATTATCAGTAATAATAACAACAGTAACATATACTTGACTACAGTCACTAAACAGCTATAATTAAAACACTTCACTTCAAATGCATGCACTTATAGCACCATCATGTATAAAGGCATATGACATGAATAACATCAGTTAGTACATCTACATACATATCCTGTAAGCATCATAATGTAAGTGGCAGAGTAGCTCATACCACTACTAGTTATTTTCCTTTCTTTTCTGTCCCAAATAGAACAACGGAAAAATAACTATTTATATACTCCAGACGAGCTCTAAATTGTCTTATCTTTGTGGTCCTTACGCAACTTGTTAATTGGTGCCAACAGAATCATTCTGCTATCTGCTTCAAATGCTGGCCCTCTAATCTTTTCTCATAAAAGAACACTGTATCCCCTCCAACCATTTGACTTCCCAAAACATCTCTGTATAATTCACTTACTGATTGAATCTACCAGTAACAAATCTAGCAGTCCATCTCTGAATTGCTTCTGTTTTCCTTTCTTCCTTTAAATAAATCTGGTGGGGATCCCAAACACTTACACAATACTCAAGAATTGGTTGCATTAGTATTCTAATCATGATCTCCTTTAGAGATGAACCACATATTATCTAAATTCTCCCAATAAACCAAAGTCAACCATTGGATCTCCCACTACTGTGTGTTGAGGAATCCAGATGGTCCAGTTTGTGAAGTGGCCACTGAAATCAAGCCTATTATGCTCAGCTGCATGCATATTTCAGTCCCATAACTATCCAGGCCTCAGCCTAGTGTAACCTATTGTGCCCAAACTCTCAGCACCCAGTGAGTCCTGATTCTTCTATCTGTGCCTCTTCCATTTCTTGTCTTATTCCTCACTGCCTGTGTTATTTTTTCCCCTTTACTATACCTCATCGTTCACTCCCACACCCTCTCCAACTACATTCCTGTACTGCATATCTTTCTACCCATCAAGTACCTATACGATCTAATATGCAACACTAGTATATCTATCCCCATCCTCACTCTGCATCCTTCCTCCCCCCCCCCCCCCCCCCTCACCACTAGTTGCCCTCACTGTGGGGTATTGCGCAAAATGCAGCAACTAGAGATGATAGTCATCTGTTACTGAGATGTGCCAGTGTGGTGTATAAACAAATATGTGTGTTCTGTTCTCACCAATGCCATGGCTGAATGCTAAGTTGTGTGTAAGATTTTCTTTTTTTACTTGCCTAACTACAGCTTGACGACTGTCTTTGCGAACAAGTTGCAACCTATTCTCATTGTATTGTAATAAGTTAATTCATAGTATAAAATTCTACTTCCTCAGTACTACAATAATTTTTAAATAAAACTAAAAGATGTAATTGATGAATATATACTTACCATTAGGGCTTCTTTGATTGCTGTAACTGCACTTTGCAGCACATTTTCAAGCTTATCAGACCACATTTGAGCCTCCACTATATTATTATTGAGTTCGTTTTGTTTTTTGAGTGCTTTTTGCAATTCCTGCTGAGTTGCCTTCAACTGCTTATTTTTATCATTAGCCTCTTCCTCACGCTGCAATAATTCTTGCCGTAGTATAGCAGCAGAATTTGCCTCTACTTCCAGTTTCTCACTCTCTTGCTCCAATCTCTGTAGTTGGCTTGTTAATGTTTCAATCCGCTAGTAATAAAGAGTGTTAATGTTGCTAGATAGATTATCTTAATGTTATCACTATTCACTACTAAAATGTTAATAGTACATACTGTTTGCTGTTCGACACACATAGTGAGAGCTTTATGTTTTTCAGTTTCAAAAAGTTTCATTTTTGTTTTCAAATCCATATTTTTCTCCTTCAGCATTTCATTTTCTATCTTCATATATTTGTTGGTCTCCAACATCTTATCAAGCTGAAACATAATTACTGGATACAGAATGAAGAAATTATTGAAAATACAGTTAGATAGTCAATTTAGTAATGAGGACAGTTTACAACTCACCACAAAGACGTGATGACGAGCCGCGACAGACACATAAAAAAGGCACACACACACGCAACACTTTCAGCTATCGGCCATGGCCTTCTTCGGAAAATATAACATTCACACAACACAGTCATACAACTGTCAAACCTTCCTAGCTTTCCAAAACCCCAAACTCTTGGTCTGGTTCAGGTTCATTGATGATATTTTCATGATTTGGACTCAAGGCCAGGACACATAAAAAAGGCACACACACACAACACTTTCAGCTATCGGCCATGGCCTTCTTCGGAAAATATAACATTCACACAACACAGTCATACAACTGTCAAACCTTCCTAGCTTTCCAAAACCCCAAACTCTTGGTCTGGTTCAGGTTCATTGATGATATTTTCATGATTTGGACTCAAGGCCAGGACACATAAAAAAGGCACACACACACAACATTTTCAGCTATCGGCCATGGCCTTCTTCGGAAAATATAACATTCACACAACACAGTCATACAACTGTCAAACCTTCCTAGCTTTCCAAAACCCCAAACTCTTGGTCTGGTTCAGGTTCATTGATGATATTTTCATGATTTGGACTCAAGGCCAGGACACCCTATCCTCGTTTCTTCACAACCTCAATTCCTTCTCCCCCATCAGTTTCACTTGGTCCTTCTCAACCTGCAGAGTCACCTTCCTGGATGTTAACTTCCAACTCACTGACGGCTCCATCCACACCTCCGTCCACATTAAACCTACTTATTACTGACAGTATGTACACTTGATAGCTGCCATCCATTCCTAATCAAAAAATCCCTCCCATACAGCTTTGCCATCTGTGGACAGCGAATTTGCAGTGATAAGACGTCCCTTACTCGTTATGCCAAAGGCCTCATAAAGGCCTTCACAGACAGATAGTAAACTCCTGACCTAGTTCGCAAACAGATTTCCCATGCCATATCCCCACACATCACCAATCCTCCCTCCAACCCCAGTAACCAGTCGCAACGGAGTGTCCTCCTTGTCACCCTATACCACACCGGACAGGAACAACTTAATAACATCCTTTGTCAAGGCTTTTATTATCTGTCACCTTGCCCTGAAATTCTAGACATCCTTCCCAACATCCTTCTGACCCCTCCTAAAGTGATGTTCTGTAGCCTACCCAACCTCCACAACATCCAAGTCCATCCCTATGCCACTCCCAACCCCAACCCCTTACCACACTCTGTCGAAGACCCTGATGCAAAACCTGCCCAATGCACCCACCCAACACTTCCTATTCCAGTCCCGTCACATGGTTATCCTACCAACTGTTGGGCCAACTGTTAAAGCAGTCGAGTGATATACCAACTCTACTGCTATCATTGCACTGCATTTTCTATTGGTAGATGACGAACCAGCTGTCCATCAGGATGAATGAACACCAGCAAACTGTGGCAAAAAGCAAGATAGACCACCCTGTGGCACATAATGCAGCTCAGCACAGGACTCTGGATTTCAATGGCTGCTTCACTACCCAAGCCATCTGGATCCTCCCCTCCACCACCAGCTCTTCTGAACTGTGCAGATGAGTGTTGTCCCTTCAACACATTCTACGGTCCCGCAACCAGCCTGGCCTCAACTTAAGATAACTTCACACCCCTGAACCCTAAGCCTAACATCTTACACCCCTCTTCCTTCCTCACCCATTATGCTGATACTTACAATATCCCCCTAATTAATTATTTTTTATTTTTACTTATTGTATATTTTTTCCTATTTTTCCTAACCTTATTTTTTTCCCTTTTTTCCTAACCTTATTTTTTCCTTTTTTTCCTATTTTTATTTTTCCTTATTATTCTTAGCATTCCAAATCTTCCCACCCCCTCAACACATTCCTCTACACCTCCCATTTATCCTTTCCTGCCCCTTCCCTTCACTGAATTCATTGCCGCAATTCAAATTTCCACATATCAGAGCCTTTAAAATCCATCATGCAATGCAGAACTTTCCATCCCCATCTTTACCCGCATCCTTTCCCCTCCACCCCCACCTCACTCACAGTCTTCAATTATGTTTCTTGAAAATAACTTCACCTTCCCTCAAGTGACTCCCATTTGAGTTCCCAAAGCATTTTAGTAACAAACATGCACTGATGAATCTACCAGTTACAAACCTACCTGCCAGCCCCTGAACTGCTTCTGAGTCCTCCTTTAAACCAATCTGGTGGGGATCCCACTTGAGCAAGATGGGGTCATACAAGCATTTTATATGCAGTCTTCTTTACAGATGAATCACACCTTCCCAAAATTCTCCCAATAAACCAGAGTTGACCATTCACATTTCCCACAACTGTCCTTATATGTCCTTCCATTTCATATCACTGTTCAGCATTATGCCTAGATATTTAATTGTAACGACTCTGTCAAGCAGCACACCACTAATTCTGTATTCAAACATTACAGGTTTGTTTCTCCTATACTCATCTGCATCGCCTTATACTTATCTATATTTGGCGCTAGTTGCCATTCCTTAGACCACCTAGAAATTTGGTCCAAGTCGTCCTGCAGTCATTCCATGATGACACCCTCCTGTACACCACAGCATCATCAGTAAATAGCTGCAGATTGAAACTCACTCTGTCAGATCATTTATGTAATAGAAAATAATAGCAGTTGTATCACACTTCCCTGGGGTACCCTGACAATACCTTAGTCTCTGAAGAACACTCACCATCAAGGACAATATACTGGGTTCTATTACTTAAGTAGTCTTTGAACCATTCACAGATGTGGATACCTATCCATAAGTTCCTACCTTCGTTGGCAGTCTGTAGTGTGGTACCATGTCAAATACCTTAAAAAAAAAAAAATCGAGAATTGTGCTGTCTGGTTGTCGCCCTTCATCCACAGCATACAAGCTGTCATGAAACAAAAGGGCAATATGGGTTTTGCACAATTGATGCTTCCTAAAGCCATGCTGATGCGTGGACAAAGCTTTACTGTCTCAAGGAAATTTACTATATTAGAACTGAGAATATGTTTAAGAATTCAACAGCAAACTGATGTTAATGATTTAGGTCTATAATTATATGGGTCCGTTCTTTTGCCTTTCTTATACATGGGAGTTACCTGTGGCTTTTTCCAGTCACTTCGAACTTTGCACTGGATCACAGACTCATGATAAATTCAAACTAAGTAAGGGGCCAATGCTGCTGAGCACTCTTTGTAAAACCAGATTGGTACTCCATCTGGACATGGTGACTTTTCAAGTCACTCAACTGCTTCTCTACACTAGCTATGCCTATTACTATGTCCTCCATTTGGTAGTTAGTGTGAGCATCAAATGAATGTATGTTTGTATGGTCCTCCTGCATGAATGATCGACGAGTGATTGGATCAGTGATCTGCTCACTGATTTTACAAAAAACCAGAATTTTTTGGGTTCTCAGCAAGATCTTTTGTTAAGATATGATGGTGGTATGCTTCACACATTGCTCTTTTTATAGATATTTGAATCTCTAATAACTATGTCTGATTTGATTTGTTTGACCTTTTTTCAACTAAGAGTGCAACTGCCTTTGCTTTCTCAGCATTTTTTGAGTATTACTATTAAACCATGGTGTTCTTTCCCAGCCTTAATCCACTTTGTTGTCATATATATCTCCAGCACTTTATTTACAATGCATTTAAATTTTGTCCATAATTCCCCTACGTTCACCACACTGGAACTAAACAGTGTCCATTCATTGTTACATTAACTTTGGTGACCATTGTCACTATGTCAACGACATGGTCACTAACCCCAGTCTCTACAGTGACAAGGTCTGGTCTGTTTGTAGCTATAATGTCCAAAATATTTCCATTGTTTGTAGGCTGACGATTTAGCACCTCAAAGCAGTATTCAGAAAATGTACTCAACAGTAGTTCAAAAGACTGCTTGTCTGTGCCCCCTGCAGGGAAAGCATAGGCATCCCAGTCTACTCGGCAGTTTGAACTCGGCCCCAACTAATAAAGCGTGGTCCGGGTACCTTCATGCTACTGATCATAAACTAGCACTGTGATGGTGGAGCCGAATTGCTGGTAAAAACACCCTACTATTAACTTGATTTCACTTATACCTGTTACACATGTCCAGATAACCTTATAGTCACTTTCAACTTCCAACTTAGTAGAAGGAATATTTTTGTGGACTGCAATGAACACACCCCCTCCAATCATACCTGATCTATCTTTGCAATATACATCCCATTCTTTGCTAAATATTATGGAGGCTTCTAATGCCGGGATTCAGCCAACTCTCAGACCCGAGGATTATTCGAGCACAGCAATTGTAATGCAATAAATTCGGGAACTTTGTGTATATTGATAGATGGGTGTTCATCAGACCTATCGCCTAGCCTAAAAAACATGTGCACCCTACAAGTACTCTGCTACCTGAGTAGCTGCTTCCTCTGTGTAGTGCACCCCTGATCTATCAAGGTCCAGACCTGTAAATGCAAATTTCATGCTTGACCGAATAAGGTGGAGTCTTTCATCAGAATCATAGAAGGCAAGAAACGAAAACTCAACAATGAAGAAAACTATGGCACAACCAAATATAATTTGGTACAGTCTATGTAGACACATTTTATGCATGGAATGGTCTTCAAGGCCACCAGTATTATCTCCATAATTTCAAAACATATTGAAGGAAAGAATAATGGCTTATGACAATAAAAGTGTTCACAATTAGTGGCTTTTTGCTGTTACAATAAAAAAATAGTTTTGTGCAATGAAAAACCACAGTATTTTTGTGTGGTGATAATGTGGTGGAAGTTGGCTCGGTAGTTATGTAAACTGATTTCAGTAATCTCAAATAGAAATATATTGGGACTATAAAAATTTGTGCCAGGCCAGTAGCCTTGTTCTGAATCTTTTGGTTACTCTGCTGATTGGTTTAGTATGTGAGTATACACCAAACAGTCAACTTACTAAGCTTCTGTGGAATACCATAAGACTTTTGGTAATGATTCATCCTGTCTTCCAAGCTACCATCACAATGGGTAAGGATGTGGGGTGAGTCACTGTGTGTGTGTGTGTGTGTGTGTGTGTGTGTGTGTGTGTGTGTGTTCAAATGTGTTGCTTATTAGTAGCAACTGAACTCAATGGGTAGATAACACATGACATTTAAGTGACTTATGCCAATATGTAATAATGGAAACTCAATGTTTGAATTAAACAATATAATAAGGACAGTTTATAAATAATCACAAAGACATACTAGCAATAAGCAATGGCAGGCACATAAAAAAGACGTAAACAACCAATACTTAATCTATCGGCCATGGCCTTCTTCAGAATAAAGAGCATTCACATAGGCTCACTCCACAATAACACAGCTATCATCTCTGGCTGCCACACTCCAAATCATGCTCTGTGGTGAGGGAACAGGAGAGGGAAGTGGAGTGGGAAACAGCAAGATCGTGTCATGGGGCCGCAGATAGTACTGCACAGCCTTACGGACCATGTACATATTACATGGGTGAAACGAGATGCAGCTTAGGAGTGGAGTGGGGAAGTGGGGAAGGGGAGGAAAGCAAAACACGAAAAAACAACAACCTGTAATGAAGCATGTTGGGATTTATTCCCATCTCCTTGCATTATTGAACCTCCCAGTACCACTTTGCATAATAATAGATATGAATATAATTAGTCTATTATAATTATCTTTTCCAAAACTTTTGTTATGCTTTTTTATAACGTAACTATATGATGTTAATTTATATTATTTGATGCTGGAAAAGGTGTTCAATTAGTAATATTAAGTAATTCAAACCAGAAGTATATTGTTAAATTTCAGATAGTGTGCTAATTAGTGTTTCTATTAAAACTAGGCAAATTCTTTTCTCATAATATTAAAGAAGTTATTAATATGTTTCAAAAGTAATTTTAGGAAAGTTTTGTCCTTATTAGTCTCTGTATAATTACCGTTTATTACAAAGTAATTGTTTGAAACCTCATTTAAATGTATTTGTAAGTGAAATACTATTACTTTAACCGAAATTTATATAGCAATTTACTCAGTATTATTTACACTAACTTTTACTATAGCCAGTTGTATGTAATTGTTTGCTTTTCCATTATAATTAATGTAATGAACATAATTAACAATACACAATTTTCAGTGACATTGTTTTGTCAGCCATCTGATGCTCAATCTATGTCAGTTCCGAGTTTCTTTATTGTTTCGGCAGCAATCTGAAGAACAAGGCACATCAGTTTGGACTTTAAATTTGAACAATTATGCAAAAGTTGGTCAGTGTTGTTAGTGTGGAAAGTGTATATACAGTGATTAATTAATATTTGTGCCACATTACAATGTATACATTGAACTTTTGTATTCCACACACAGACAGTGTTAATTTGTATTATTGATGTGTGGAATGTGCATGCCAGGTATTAATGGTTGTAATAATGAGACTTGTAAGCTGGCCATAAATGGGGACAATTGGGCATTTATAAATCATTAAAAGTGTCAATGAACTGCAATTCGGTGTGTTGCCTTTGTTATTTGTAGTGAATTAGTTTTCGCCTCATGAGATTTCAGCCACCTGCTACTGACTACCGACAGTAACGATCATTGACAACATTGATCTACGACCACGTACGGCACAAAACACGCATGCATGCATGAACACTCACAACATACAAAAGGGGAGAGGTGTATAATAGAGGCGGGGAAGGGGGGGGGGGAGGAACTGTTGAATGTGAAGAAAAAGTGGTTACTGTAGAGTGAGACCTAAATATTTCGGGATTGGAGAATGTACTGTAAGGATAGCTCCCATCTGTGTAGTTCAGATAAGCTGGTGGTGGGTGGGAGAATCCAGATGGTCTGAGTTGTGAAGAAGTCATTGAAATCAAGCCACAGGATGGTCTACCCTGTTTTTGACCACAGTTTGGCAGTGGCCATTCATCATAATGGACAGAGCTCTTTTGCAGGGGGTATGCATCCCCCTACACTTTTTATGTCCGAAAAGTATTGTTAGTTCCCCCCGTCCAGTGTTGGAGAATATAAAAGTTTGCCAACATCGGATTTATGATATTATTTCATATTGGTAATCGTGATAAAACAATGCCAGCACAATCTGTGGTGAGGAAAATTATAAGTAAATCTATGGGGAAAAGGGATATAAACAGTTTTGAAGGGTATCCAAGACTTCGTACAGATGTGATGTCACATGCAGTTATCGAAGACCACAAGAACTGCTATCAACTTTTGGTAACGTGTTTTGGAGACACCACTGCATCAAGCAATTATTTGCAATAATTGAATCGACATTGATTATTGAATCAATACAGCGAGCATACTTTCTACTTTGTTCTTCACTTACTGTTCCGTTCTTATTTGTTGTATAAGTGATTGTACCATGAGTCCTGCCTTGTTTGCAAGTTAGTGTATAGGTTTAGAGGAGCAGAAAGATAACAAACAATTTTGTTGGTGCTCCTTCATCAAAAAAGCAAAAACCTGTTAATAATTCATATGCAAGTGAAAACTCAGGAATTTCAAAGTTGTCAGTGGATGGTAAGAGTGAAAGTGAAATGAAAACATGAACACTGGACCCACCTGTGATAATACCGTGAACAAACATGTGTACGACAGCAGGTCAAATGATCATCCAGAATGTTGGTCTTTTGATCAAGAAACTGCATTTCATGAGAAATATGACTGGTTAATCATGTCAAATATAAAACTTAGTTGCAAAGTTTGCAAAGAAGTAGGAAATTTGGGTGTCGAAAAAAACAAACAATGCATGGATATCGCACAACCTTGGCCACCGTATCTGTGTCCCATGCAGATGAGTCAAGAAAAGAAAGGATGGATTATTTGTGGGGGGAAAAAATTTAAACATAAAAACAGTTCCACTCATCAAGCTGCTGCACAAATAGTGCTTTGTGCTAAATAGAAGACTTTGGAAATTGCTTGTACTAGGGCATTTCAAAATGAACAAGACATAACAGCAAAAATATTTCGCACTGTTTTTAAAGTCTCGAAAAAGAATCAATCTTTCAATGATTCTGAGACCATGAAATGAAAAACACAGTGATTAAAACAATTATTAAGACCAAATAAAAATTTCATTAATTATTGATGAGAGCACAACAATTAGCCAGTTGTCACCTTTAATAATGTGTTTAAGAACCAAGCTGCCTGACATGAGATAGCCCACAAATATATTCATTGATGTAGTCAAGCTGAATAATGTTACTGCCGAAGGTGGTATTTGTAACACATTGCTCTATTGTTTGGAATCTATGGAATTTTCTAATGAGTTCCTCAAAGAGCATCTTATGTCAATTGCAACAAATGGGGCACCAGTGATGATGGGAAGGAAAAAAGGAGTTGTTACATTAATGAAACAGCATTTCCCACAGATTTTGGTTTTGCATTGTGCTAACCATAGACTTGAATTGTCAGTTGCTGATGTAATAAAAAGACTTCCCATCACATATGAATCACATATGAATCACTTCCCACCACCATGAACCACAGACATTGCCGAGGTGGGGTGGCTTGCATGCCTCAACGATGCAGATAGCCGTACCATAGGTGCAACCACAACGGAGGGGTATCTGTGGAGAGGCCAGACAAACGCATGGTTCCTGAAGAGGGGCAGCGGCCTTTTCAGTAGTTACAGGGGCAACAGTCTGGATGATTGACTCAGCTGGCCTTGTAACATCAGCTAATGTGGCTTTGCCACACGGTTACTGCGAACGGCTGAAAGCAAGGGGAAACTACAGCCGTTACTTTTCCCGAGGACATGCAGCTCTACTGTATGAAAATATGATGATGGCATCCTCTCGGGTAAAATATTCCGGCGGTAAAATAGTCCCCCATTCGGATCTCCGGGCGGGGACTACTCAGGAGGATGTGATCATCAGGAAAGACAATTCTTGCATTCTACGGGTCGGAGCGTGGAATGTTAGATCCCTTAATCGAGTAGGAAAATTAGAAAATTTAAAAAGAGAAATGGATAGGTTGAAGTTGGATATAGTGGGGATTAGTGAAGTTCGGTGGCAGGATGAACAGGATTTCTGGTCAGGTGAGTACAGGATTATAAATACAAAATCAGTTGAGGGTATCACAGGAGTAGGACTGATAAAGAATAAGAAAATAGGAATGCGGGTAAACTACTATGAGCAGCACAGTGATCGCATTATCATTGTCAAGATAGATACGAAGCCAACACCGACAACAGTAGTACAGGTTTATATGCCAACTAGCTCTGCCGATGATGAGGATATAGAAGAAATATATGAGGAGCTAAAGGAAATTATTCAGACCGTTAAGGGAGAGGAAAACTTAATTGTGATGGGAGACTGGAATTCGGTAGTAGGAAAAGGAAGAGAAGGAAAAATAGTAGGTGAATATGGACTGGGCAGAAGGAATGAAAGAGGAAGTCGCCTGGTAGAATTTTGCACGGAACATAATTTAATCATAACAAACACGTGGTTTAAGAATCACAAAAGAAGGTTGTATACTTGGAAGAGACCAGGAGACACTGGAAGGTATCAGATAGATTTTATAATGGTAAAATATAGATTCCGGAATCAGGTTATAAACTGCAAGACATACCCAGGGGCAGATATAGACTCTGACCATAACTTGTTAGTCATGAACTGTAGGCTGAAACTGAAAAAACTGCAGAAAGGTAGGAAAATAAGGAGATGGGACCTAGATAAATTGAAGGAACGTGAAGTTCTTAAGAATTTCAGAGGGAGATTTAGGCAACAATTGACAGAAACAGGGGGAAATAAAACAGTAGAAGAGGAATGGGTAGCATTGAGAGATGAAATAGTGAAGGCAGCAGAGGACAAAATAGGTAGAAGGGCAAGACCTGCAAAAAATCCTTGGATAACACAGGAGATACTAAATTTAATTGATGAAAGGAGAAAATATAAAAATGCAGTAAATGAAACAGGCAAAATGGAGTACAGACGACTAAGAAATGAGATTGATAGGAAGTGCAAAATGGCTAAGCAGGAGTGGCTAGAAGCCAAATGCAAATCTGTAGAAGAATGTATAAGAAGGGGAAAAGTAGATACCGCCTACAGGAAAATCAAAGAGACATTTGGGGACAAGAAAAGCAATTCTACGAATATCAAGGACTCAGATGGGAAACCAGTTCTCAGCAAAGAAGGGAAAGCTGAAAGGTGGAAAGAGTACATAGAGCAGCTCTACAAAGGAAATGAACTTAGAGACGATGTTGTAGGAAGGGAAGAGGAGGTAGATCAAGATGAAATAGGAGATACTATACTCAGAGATGAATTTGACAGAGCCTTGAAAGACCTAGGCAGGAACAAGGCCCCAGGAGTAGATGATATACCCTCAGAGCTACTAAAGTCTCTGGGAGAGCCAGCCATGACAAGACTATTTGAACTGGTGTGTAGGATATATGAGACAGGCGAAATGCCCTCAGACTTTAAGAAAAATGTAATAATCCCCATTCCAAAGAAATCAGGTGCAGACAGGTGTGAAAATTACAGAACCATCAGTTTGATAAGTCATGGTTGCAAAATTTTAACACAAATTATCTACAGGAGAATGGAAAAGCTGGTAGAAACTGACCTAGGGGAAGATCAGTTTGGATTCAGGAGGAACGTAGGAACCCGGGAGGCAATACTCACTTTACGTCTTATCTTAGAAGATAGATTAACGAAAGGCAAATCTACATTTTTAGCCTTTGTAGATTTGGAGAAAGTGTTTGACAATGTTGACTGGACTACACTCTTTCAAATTCTGAAGTCAGCAGGGGTACAATACAGGGAAAGGAGAGTTATCTACAACCTCTACAAAAGCCAGACCGCAGTTATTAGACTCGAAGGGCATGGAAGGGAAGCATCAGTTGGGAAGGGAGTAAGACAGGGTTGTAGCCTTTCTCCGATGTTATTCAATTTGTACATTGAGCAGGCGATGAAGGAAAGCAAGGAAAATTTTGGAATAGGGATTAAAGTTCAGGGGGAAGAAATAAAAACATTGCGTTTTGCTGATGACATTGTAATTCTGTCAGAGACAGCAAAGGACCTGGAAGAGCAGTTGAATGGAATGGACAGTGTGTTGAAGAGAGCGTACAAAATGAACATTAACAAGAGCAAAACAAAAATAATGGAATGCGGTCTTAGAAAATCAGGCGATGCTGAAGGAATTAGATTAGGTAACAAAACAATGAAGGTGGTAGATGAGTTTTGTTACTTAGGTAGTAAAATAACATGCGATGGTCGCAGTACAGAGGATATAAAATGCAGAATGGCAATGGGAAGAAAAGCATTTTTGAAAAAGAGAAATTTGCTAACATCAAATATTAATTTAAGTGGAAGGAAGTCTTTTCTGAAGGCATTTGTGTGGAGTGTTGCCTTGCATGGGAGTGAGACATGGACGATAAACAGTGCGGACAGGAAGAGAATTGAGGCTTTTGAAATGTGGTGCTACAGAAGAATGCTGAAGATTAGGTGGGTAGATCGCATAACTAATGAAGAGGTACTGAACAGAATTGGTGAGAAAAGGAATTTTTGGCATACCCTAACTAAAAGAAGGGATCGCTTGGTAGGACACATTCTTAGACATCGAGGAATCGTAAATTTAGCATTGGAGGGAAGTGTGTGGGGTAAAAATCACAGAGGGAGGCCAAGAGACGCGTATAGTAAGCAGATTCAAGTGGATATGGGTTGCCGTTCTTATGAGGAGATGAAAAGGCTTGCTCAGGATAGAGTAGGGTGGAGAGCTGCATCAAACCAGTCTCCGGACTGAAGACCATAACAACAACAACAACATGAATCACTTCAAGTCTTTCCTGAACAAGATATATTCAGTGTACCTCCAGTGACCAAAGAATGCTCAAGAGTCAAAGCAGCATGCAGAAATACATGAAATGGAAATTTTGAAAATAGGTAGAATCTTGGGCACCAGGTGGGTAGCATCAAGCTTTAGAAGTGTGTTAGCAGTATGGAAACACTTTAAAGCTTTGGTTGCTCACTTTAAAGCTGCACAATATGATCAAAGCAGTGAGTCAAGTGACAGAAGTATGTATGAAGGCTTACTGATGTGCATCACCAAAGTTGATTTCATTCTCAACTTGGCTATAATGTGTGATGCCCTTCAAGAATTAGCAGAACCAAGGGTTGAACTACAATTACGAGACATCACACTGCATTCGGCCCAACGGAAGATCAGAAATCAGATATTGGTGTTCGAAGAAAGGAAACTGAGCATTGGTGCTCATTATTGTGAAGCTCTCAAGGCAGTAGAAGAGCTGAACTTCGGAGGAATTACACTTGAAAGGAGAGCAGAAAGCAGACATCTTGAGCCAAGAAGATTTTATTATTGCAAGTGTTCCAAACCATGGGCTAAGCACGCTCTTGGTATATGAAAGCCAGGCATCTCGTTACTGATACCAAGAGTAAAGTAAGAAGGCATTCTGACTACAGCAGCCATGAACTGATGTCCATTTGGAAACTGATGTAATGCTAGAAGGTACAACTACAGACCTAGGATAATATAGTTCTTATTTTGTCCAACACACGAATCAGAATAAATGATGAGCCTTTGATGACGTTCTTCCTTCACCATGTCTAAAGTCTTTAAAATGCAGCTAGCAACTTCATCAGCCCCTCTAAATGCAACATTTTCATACCACACACACACTTCTCATCAATTTTCAACAGTGAATAGAGAAATTATATGTCCAAAGCCAAAATACAGTATATGGTGTTGGCAATGCTTGTTGTAAGTCCATGCACAAAATGAATGCATCCCTACCATCCTGTTCTGACTCATTTTTCAGAGCACTATATGCAGCTTCAATTTTCTCAAGGTGTAGTTTGATGTCTGTGAATTCGGTGTTGTTTCACTGGGACTTCATCTGTATTTTTAAGATCTTCACAGGACAAACAATACATTTAATCAATTGAGAGAATAGAGGTTATGTAGGACCTGTTCGGATTTTGTGTTCTACTATAATGTGATGTGTACCTTGGAAACATATCAATGTGATTTCTAACCTTATTTTTTCTCTCATTATCAATGAAATGAGATCTGTTAGAATGCATGCCTCTTCTATCCTGTCTAGATTTATGTACAGTCACATGTGTTGTAGATTCATGAGTCTCAGTGTCACTGCTACAGACAGTCCTCAAACATTTAACAGAAATGGCATGAAAAGCTAAAAATGCATTCCTAAGCACTTCAGCCACAGTAATTAGAGTGTCAAGAATAAAATACCTGAAAAAAAACCTTCCTCTGGTTTACTGTTGGAACCTTCCTTTCCTTTGGATGCACTTTGTTGCACTTATTAGGCCTCAATAAACCAAATAAATAAGCATTTGCTTATTATAATTTCTCAAGAAATATTGCCTCCTTCTGTTCTTCATTCAGTGTATCATTTGCACTATGAAACACTTTTCCACTGGTAATGTGTCAGTCCTAAAAAACAGCAAATATAATACGCTCTCCTTTTCAAGGAATGGGTGCATGGCACTGTGCTAGATGGTATACTAGATGGCATCGGCTCCCTTTCTGTACCAAAATCACAAAGTCACTCCACAGGTGACATGTGCCCCTCTTCCACTGGTTCCCTAATTTTTCAACAGTCAAAAGGTAATAAAAAGAAAAGTATAATAGAAACAAATTAAAAATTGATTGATGATCATATGAACAGTTCTATTTAAATCTGAATGTCAGCAGTTTACAAGCACTGAATGTCCACCAACATTTTACAAGAATTTTTCATTTTTGTTTGTTTGTTTGTTTTGAAAATGTTGAGTTCCCACTAATAAAACAATTTTCTACATGATGAAACACAAATAAATGTTATATCATTATTATGAATAGCAGTGATTTTCCGTCTTTGCAACTACAATAAAAATGTGATTTTTTTCTCACCAGACGCGTTTCATTTTATTGAATGTAAAACATCTTCAGTGGTCTGTAATAATAGAAATCTACAGTTTGTTTTGTGTAAAGATCGAAAACAGTTCTTAAATGGACCCTGAAAAGTAGGCCTAATGGTCCATTTAAGAACTGTTTTCGATCTAAACACAAAACAAACTGTAGATTTCTATTATTACAGACCACTGAAGATGTTTTACATTCAATAAAATGAAACGTGTCTGGTGAGAAAAAATCACATTTTTATTGTAGTTGCAAAGACGGAAAATCACTGCTATTCATAATTATGAAAGCAACTACAGACATTATGCCACACAAACGAAGAATGTTACATCATTAAAACTGACTTATAAAAATTGCAATCAAAAAGCATCATGGGTAGGACACATCTTTTTTATAAGTTAAAATTTATTTTAGTTTTTTTTATTTTTATGAATAATAACATTTAGACCTTACTTCCTATTTAAACAACTTTGTAGGAAAGTTTTGTTACCAATAAAAAAATTTCAATACAGTATTACTTTTAAGTCCTGCATACCTAATTATTTCACTTAAAAAAAATAAAAATAAAAAATAAAAAAAAAATCCACCACTATTAATGTAAGGTACACTCAGTGGCGTAGCTATGTCACGAAGGGCCCCGGGGCAAAAATAACATTGGGGCCCTCTTTACACTAATACCGTACAGATGCAAAACTACTTCATCATCAGCTCCTTACCGCCCACTGGAAGACATAATAAGGCAAACCTAAATACTACTAAGTAAATTATTATGTATCATGCAGCAGATAATGTTTAATCATACTCTCTAATATAATTGTGAAAGTTTGATTGTTTGTTATGTTTCCACGCAAAAATTACTAGTTGATTTGGATGAAATTTTGCAGAGGGATAGAGATAGAGTTGGACCTGGGTAGGAGATACAGATGAAAATGCCCCATGTGATATTTTTCGTCAGCGGTGACAGCAGGCGGACTTTTGTCAGTGCCGACAACCCTTCTCACTAAACTACTGCGCTGTTAGCTCATTTCGTTGACAGCCCAGTCAAAGAAGGAAATATTCGTGTAGGATAGTTTCATCGAAAGGAAGTTGCTGGATTTTGTTTGATGGAACACTTTGGATTGAGCCGTGCCCCTACCAGGCTTCTTGAAGTATATGTTAGTGTCTGGGCAGGAAAAACGTAATATGTAAAATAACTAAGTCTATATCTTCGCTTATTGTCATGACAGTGGGGTAGTGCACAATTCACTATTGAGACAATTATTACATGAAACTTCTGATCCGTGAATGTAATTAAACCTTTAAATGGCAGAATAAACAAATAGTGTGGTAGAAACGTACCTTAAAAGATTGCGTGAAGGCTGAATTCTCACCACCGTGAAGTGTTAGTATGAACGTAAATCGAAGAGCGAATAGTTCTTATGGTATGGGAAGGCGCCGTTCTCAGAAAAAAGCCACAGAATGCCGAATCCATTTCCCGCCTACCATTGCAAGGTGATGTGTAGAAAGGTATGTAGATTTTGTTCGATATTCCTGTCAGTATCAACGCATTTGAGAGAGAGAGAGGGGTGGGGGGGGGGGGGGAAAGCCTGTTTCCTGGCGTAATGCATTTTGTGGATAATACGCATTCTCCAGGTCCGTCTGCGCAGTATGTCATCTGTGATTTATGAGGTGCTCTGTGGAAGGGTTGGCAAAACTTTGTAAAACACCTTGTAATTTCCTTTTGCAACATAATGGGGTAGACAGAGTTGGGGCTCGCTATTCGTTTTGCAGGCGCACAAAGAACGGCAATGCCTGACCATTCCAGTGGTCTGCCCTTTCCCGCACCTTCTGCCCTCCAACCCCCCCCCCCCCCTCCACCCCTTCCTGCTGTCACCTGTCACATCCCCACAACAAATCATATGCCCAATACTGTTCTACTGTACTTAAATATGCTGCATACATTTAATATTTTGTCTTAGTTCATTCAGTTTAACAATAACTATATTAACATATTGGCTGCCAAAGGTGTACTTGGGTTACCGAACCCCGGGGATCGTTTACTTTTTTTCTATATTTTATTTTAGTTTGCTTAAAGTAAGCTATTTAAGTACAAATAAGTTAAAAATATTGCAATTTAGTACCTTAGTTCGTGTTTTTTTTGTGTGAGTGACTCACATGGCGCCAGAGTAAAGTGCCAGGTGTATCATTTGCTATGTCGCTAATAATTTTGGGTTTGTACTCCTGTAAGTCTTTCATTCCACAACATTATTTGCATACAATTCCATTATTGTTTTTCTGCATTGTTACTATAGTCTTTATTCAGTGTTGTTTGCTCCGTAACACAGTGATATTGTAGCAGGAGAAAGTGTCTCGTAGAAGTTATGTAGATGAACAAAGGCATGTAAAGAAGCTTTTAGATGAAGTTATGGACATAAGTGCAGAAGATGAAGATACTGCTGAAATGGAAAAATAAGAGGAATGTGTTGATGCTGAGCACTGTTCATGGAGAGGAAGAAGCTTAAGTTCAAACCACGAGGGGCACAAAGAAAAAACCAGTAATGATAACTGACTATAATCAGTCGTTTATAGATCTGTCTCACCAAATGAAGTCCTATACTGTCTAAGGCGGGGTGTGAAATGGTACAGGAAGCTTTCAGTTGAACTGTTGACAGGGTCAGCACTGGTAAATGCTCTTGTGATTTAGCGATACATCAACAAGATCATCTCAATCACAGAATTCAAAGAGGAAGTGACTTTGAGACTACTCCATACAGAAGATGTCGATGCCCCTGAGAAATCTCTCACCTGCAGATTGTGCTCTTGTGAACATAGGAGCAGCAAGTCTTAGGTGTATAGATGCTACGAAAAAATGAAGAATGAATTTGGACGAGAGCAAGCTGTCAAGAAATGCAAACAAACTACATGGAAATGTAAGAAATTGTGACTAATATTTTTGCGAAGAGTGTTTCTTCATAAAGCACAGTGCATGCAGGTGTTAAGAGATACAAAGTGGAATTGCCCAATTTTTTCAGTTTGTTTCACTGTTGTTGCAATTAGAGTTAGAGAATTTAATTAAAACTGTATGTGATATACAATCTACTGTATAAGTAACATGTAACACCAAATAATAAATTATTAAAAAAAAGGAAACTCCGATATGACTGGGCCATGTGAGTTATATAAAATTCACGATTTCAAGTGTCAATAATTACTCTTGAGCTCTTGAAAACTAAAGACCATGAACATGATTTGTTACTGGGGCCATAACGTACTGTAACACCAAGTCACAGCACGCTACTGTGAGTTACAACTGCACCACGGAGCTTTAAATGGAAAAATGTCCGTGAGTTGTATTTACTTAACGTGGCCCAAAGAGAAGACTTCTTGTGGCTTATATTTCACTCATGTGGCAGTCAATGTGTTAAAACATTTTTTTCTAAAAATTGGGAATTTTTCTATTTCTTGTAACACAAATACTATTAGCCCTTGAAAAAAATTCATAATTATTTTTCGCGCCTCACTGTGTATCGCGAACTTAATGAGTGGCGTTTTTCAAGTCGGGATTTCGTTCGTGTTTCCTCAAGCACCAAAGTCAGAATGAAAGAATACCTACTGGAGTAATACAATGTTTCAAACTGTTACATTTCAGATGTTGGCAAAGATATGATTTCTGATCGGGAATTATCGGTAAGCGTTTTCGTGAACTGCAGTACATTGTAGTAATAATAGGAGTACACAATTACAATTCAAAAAAATGTTCAAATGTTTGTTAAGCTTATGGGACGTAACTATGGGGTTATCAGTCCCTAAACTTACAAACTACTTAACAACTAGCTTATCCTAAGGACGGCACAAATATCCATGCCCGAGGGGGGGTTCGAACCCCCGACCGTAGTGGCCGTGCAGACCGTGACTGAAGTGCCTCAGTCCCCTTGGCCACCGTGGCTGGCCAATTACAATTATTTTACAATCTTTTCTGGCTTTGGTTTTTGCAAAATCATCAATAAGGTCTGTTAAATCTAGACTTGATGCAGCCTTGTTTTCGATTTCTATGAGTGCCGAATGTCCGAGTCGAGCTTGACCCATACTGTACCTCAGATGCGTTTTGATAATTTTTAATTTGCTGAACGACCTTTCACCTGCTGCAGAAGAATAAAACTAAATATTTCTGAAACCTCACATTCTAATAATGCATATTGTGTTATAATTTCCTTACATAATTGACGAACTATCCATGTTGGGATCAATTTCAGCAGGAGAAATTAAAAGTCGAAATTCCT
The DNA here is from genome assembly GCA_026315105.1 of Locusta migratoria. Taxonomy (NCBI): domain Eukaryota; kingdom Metazoa; phylum Arthropoda; class Insecta; order Orthoptera; family Acrididae; genus Locusta; species Locusta migratoria. Next base: position 45,600,087 of record CM048747.1, read on the forward strand.
TCATTCAACTAAAATATTATATACAGTATAATGTCTATTATCCGAAATAATTCGGGTACACGGATATTCGGAAAACCGTTTTATTCGGATATTCGAGCTGTACACTTCTATTTGCCAATAAGAAGTACTGTACAGTAAATGCATTTATATTGTATTTGGAGGAGCGCGATCCTTCACATTGCACGCCGCAACACTTGGAAGACGCAGCTGTTCCTGTGAGCACATTTGATGCTGCCGCTACTTCTGCTGCTACGCCGACTGAAGTGTGCCAATTGTTGGACATATTGACTGGCAGCTTCGCCTGTCGGCAGCGTGTCTTGTGAAGGCCGCAATTAGAAGCATTGTTCCGCCAGCCAGGGGCCCAGTGCGGCAACTGTGGGAAACTTGGTTTGAGGGGAAGGGGATATGATATGATGGACGATAGGGTGGGAGGGTAAAACAAAATTAAATAAAAAATTCGACGCTCTACTGTAACTTTTTTCGAATGTCGCTCATGAAGGCTGATGGGCCCCTGGAGCTCGGAGGCCCCGGGGCACTGCCCCGCCTAGCCCTATGATAGCTACGCCACTGGGTACACTGTAGTTTATTAGTTAAATTTTCAGCCGTATTAAAAATTGATTCAGTTGAAGCACAGGACCCCACCCATCTTCCTTACCATTTTGGGAGTCAAACAAGATTACAAAAGATTTTTATAGGTAGTTTTTATTGTTGTTGATAGGTGTGGATAATTTTTGTTGTATTGTGTCTTTTAATGGTGTTTTATAGGTTAAAATATGTGTTCGGTAATATTTGCTTGTATTGTTTTGTATGTTGGGGGATTGATTAGACTCACCTATTTCATTCAAGACATGATTATAGGTCAACTGAACTGTACGATACCATTTTCTTTTATTATTCAGGGACTGTTAGGAACTATATGCTTTTATTTGAGACAATAAACTGAAGAGTTCGATACCACATTATCTTGTATGTTTCCCCTCAGGGGCTCAGCATTAATTTGCTGAGTACGGGCTTGGCAAACCTCGGGTCCTGAGCCGTGGGCTGTCACGCCAACAGTCCTCTACACCATAAGCTCTGTGCGTGCTTCAACGACCATCATTCGGCACGATGGTGGAACATTGTACGTTTCAGAGCCTAGGGATCTTGGCTTAATTGCCCGGGTCGCGAGGACGGTACAAACCTCTATAAAAAAAACCTCAATCTCAAGGTGTGCTACGTGCCGAGGAGATGCATGGCTGTTGAGGTTGAACAGTAACTAGCGAGCAACCTCTGAGGTACCTGCCGCACCTCAGTTGTATAAGGCTTACCCAGGCAAGTGGGGCTCTGCCTGGGTGGCCTTTAGTTCCCTTGCGAGCAAATAATAGCGTCGCCACACGCAAACCTGGCGTCTCTAAGAGAGGTAGAAACGAGTACAATGCTGCAGCGTATGACCCCCAAACGTTCCCTTCCCTAGCTACACCATGGGAGGAACGTCAGGCCCAACATCAGGGTGAGACTTATGCCCCTAAATATCTGGTATGTAGCCAAACAGATGAGACAATGAAGCCATTATTTTTCGTCGAAAACCTGGACGATAAGTATGGAAAGGTGGAAAGGATGTCGAAGATGCAGTCAGGGTCAGTGTTAATAACGATGTCATCCCCAGCTCAGTTACGGGCATTGCTTGCATGTGACAATCTGGGTGATGTTTCCATTACCATTACGCCACACAAGACCTTAAATATGGTACAGGGTATCATCTTTCATAAAGACCTGTTGCTGCAGTCAGATGACGAATTGCGTGCCAATCTAGAACAGCGGGAAGTACATTTTATTCGGCGAGTCCATAGGGGTTGCCCCCGGTGCCTTCATCTTGGCTTTTGAGGGTGTTTCATTGCCCGAGAAGGTCAAGATGATGATCTACCAGTGTGACGTAAAGCCCTACGTTCCTCTCCCTATGCGCTGTTTTAAATGCTAGAGGTTTGGCCATATGAGCTCCCGATGTGATGCCAACCCTACATGTCGGGAGTGCGGACATGCGGTTCATCCGAACGTCCCTTGCATGACCCCTCCAGTATGTGTCAACTGCGGACAGAATCACTCCCCTTGCTCGCCTATGTGTACGGTTCTGCAGCAAGAATGGAAAATCATGGAGTAAAAGACCAGAGATCGACTGACTTACTCCGAGGCAAAAAGAAAATATCAGAAGCTCCATCCTGTGCACCTGGTTACTACCTATGCCACGGCAGCCTCACCGTCAACATCCAATGTGCTTGCTGTTCCATCCGTTCCATCAACGCTAGTGGGCCCCCAGGCCCAATCAACTGACCTGGCCCCCTTACCAGCAGGGGGCACTTCCTCTTCAGTGGCTCCCACTCTTTTCACAGTGGGAGCACCACCCACTAAAACATCGGGGACTTCAGTCCCCACCTCTAAACTGGAGAAGCCTTCTCTGGCCCCTCTCATTCAGAAGGGGTCCCTCGAGACACCCCTTTCTACGGCTTCTCAGAGTGCTCTGGAGGATCCTGGCCGCAGGCTTAAGGATCTACAACCTGCCGACTGAAGAGCTTCCCGTTCTTCCTCTGTCCCGGATGCCGGTTCTGGGAAGCCTTCTCGGCCCTGCAAACCAAAGGGCCAGCGAGAGGAAAAGAAGAAGAGAGACAAGAAAAAAGATTCTTCAGTGGCTTCAAAGCCACAACCACTCACATCTTCTTCTTCAGAGGATGAAGTCAAGATCCTCACATGTCCTGAGTATCTCACACTTACTAACTCACCAGACCATAAGCTCTTGGTTCTGTTGATTCAGAGCATGTGGTAGCTGACGATCCAATGGAGTGATCTGCTGCTTTATTTCTTATGGCGGTACAGCCCAGAAAAAACATTATCCTCCAGTGGAATTGTGGCGGCTTTTTCCACCACCTGGCTGAGCTACGACAACTTCTCAGCCATAAACCTGCTTTCTGTATCGCTCTTCGAGAAACCTGGTTTCCAGCGATGCGGTCCCCTGCCCTTCGAGGCTACCGGGGCTATTTTAAAAATCGTCCCATTTATGACAGAGTTTCCGGTGGAGTCTGTGTCTATGTCCTAGCCACTGTCCCAAGAGCACTGCCGTGCCTCTTCAAACGCCTCTAGAGGTGGTTGCTGTTCGGCTTTGGGCAGAGCAAGATGTTACAATATGTACAGTCTACCTCCCACCAGATGAGGATGTCACTCCTGTAGACCTCGTTGCCTTGGTCGCCCAACTTCCCCCACCCTTCCTTCTTTTGGGGGATTTCAATGCCCACTACACTTTTTGGGGTGGCACACAGACCTCGGCATGGGGTAGAGATGTTGAGACTCTACTGACGCAGCTGAACATCTGCCTCCTTAACACTGGTGATGCTACACACTTTAGCGTAGCACATGAAACATTCTCTGCCATAGACCTGTCTATCTGCAGCTCAAGCCTGCTTCCACACTTCACTTGGAGGGTCCACGATGACCTGTGTGGCAGCGACCATTTTTCTATCATCCTGTCGCTCTCACAGTGTCCACCTGCTGACCGTCTTCCTCGATGGTCCCTCCATAGGGCCGACTGGCCAGCATATTCCATAGCTGCTGCGCTTCCCACTCCTCTCCTGGCTGATATTGATGCCACTGTTCAGCAGGTCACAGATACGATCATTTCTGCTGCTGAGAAAACTGTTCCCACGTCACTCGGATCAATCCACCGTAATCCGGTGCCCTGGTGGACACCGGAGATCGCTGAGGCTATCCGGGAATATAGGCGAGCACTACAGCGCCACTGACACCACCCTTCCATCGATAACCTTATTGCATTTAAGCGTCTCCAGGCACGGGCGTGGCGATTGATCCAGCAAAGCAAGAGTGCCTCGGAGTGTTATGTCGCCTCCATTGGATCCTGAGGATCGCCTTCACGGGTATGGTCGCAAGTTCGATGCCTCTTCGGGCACCGCCCACCATAGCTGAGCATTTGGCACACCACTATGCTCACACCTCAGCGACCGCTGCATATGATGTGGATTTTCGCACCCTTAAAGAGCACACAGAGCAAAAATGGATATCTTTTCGAACGCAATGCCAGGAAGTACACAACATCGCTGTAAATGGATGGGAGTTCAAGAGCGCCCTTGCCGCATGCCCAGCCACATCCCCCGGACCCAACTGCATCCACAGTCAGTTCCTCTGACAACTATCAGCAGACTCTAAACGCCAACTTCTCTCCTTGCTGAATTGTCTCTGGGTTGAGGGTGTCTTCCTGTTCAAATGGCGGGATAGCATCGTCATCCTGGTGATGAAGCCCAGGGCTGATCCGCAGGTGGCTTATAGTTACCAACCAATCAGCCTCACCAACGTTCCATGCAAACTCCTTGAATGGATGGTGAGTTGGAGGCTTATGTGGATCCTTAAGGACTGGCGACTCCTGGCCCCACAACAAGGTGGGTTCTGTCGTGGCCACTCCACTATCGATAATCTCGTGTCCCTGGAGTCGGCCATCCGTACAGCCTTTACATGCCGTGAACATCTGGTTGCTATGTTCTTTGACCTGTGGAAAGCGTACGACACCACCTGGCGCCACCACATACTGTCTACGCTGTACGACTGGGGCTTGCACGGTCCACTTCCTGCATTCAAACCGAATTTTCTTGTGCTATGTTCTTTTCGTGTCTGTGTTGGTTCCTGTCTCAGCTCCCCTCACTATCAAGAAAACAGTGTTCCACAGGGTTCCGTTCTTAGTGTCCCTTTATTTTTGGTCGCTATCACTGGTCTTTCTGCTGCGGTGGGGTCATCGGTTTCCACCTTGTTGTATGCCAATGACTTCTGCAAATATTTTAGCTCCACTAGCATCGGTGGTTGCAGATAGCTATTTGAAAGGCGCAGTCGTGGGCGTTTACCCACGGTTTCCAATTTTCTGCATTGAAAACCCGGGTGATGCATTTCTGTCGGCGTTGGGCGGTACACCCGGAATCTGAACTATATCTGGCTGATGATCTGTTGTGTGTCAAAGAGACGCACCATTTTTTAGGCATGTTGTTCGACAAGTGTCTCACCTGGGTGCCACACCTTCGCCAGCTCAACCAAAAGTGCTGGCAACACCTCAACATTCTATGCTGTCTCAGCCATACTGTTTGGGGAGCCTCACGCCCAACGCTCCTGCAACTTTATAAGGCGCTCATTCAGTTGAGCCTAGACGATGGCTGCATAGTATATAATACAGCCGCTGAACTCCCTATCCCTCCACCACAGACCAGGTCGGGTTACTCGATCTCAGTCCGTGTTCGTTCCCTTCTCTCATCCCTTGCATCCTACCCACTCCTTCCACTATTCCTTTCAAACCCCACCTTCGTCCATTCCTCATTTGCAGCTCTGTGTGGATCTGTCCATGCATCAAAGGACTCAGTTTCCCCACTACATCTCCATCACCAGTTTCTGCAACTTCTCGATTCGTTCCGTGCCGCAGAAGCCATTTACACAGATGGTTCCATAGTCGATAGCCATGCTGAGTATGTGTTTCTTCATGATGACCATGTAGAACAGCATCCTCTGTCACGTGAGAGTAGCATTTTCTCCGCTGAGCTGGTCACCATTCTCAGAGCTCTGCAACACCTCAAAGCCTGCCCCAGGGGGTCATTTGTCATCTGTAGTGACTCCCTGAGTGGTTTGCAGGCAATCAACCGGTTCTTCCTTCATCACCCATTAGTGCAGTTGTGAGGATACAAGGTTTTAGGTTAGTAACCTCTTTGGTACATTTTGGTCGAACGATAGTTATCGTTGGCGTGCAGCGATAGCTGCTGGCAACAATGCTTAGGTTGGAATGTTTTTTGTTTGTTGGCCAGTGTGTGGCAGTCTCCCATCGACTGCAGAGCGAAGCAGTAGCATGTTGACAGTGCGTCTGTAACCCGCCTTTAGCGGTGGCTAAAGTTTTGCCCATCAGTCATCTCGCATATGTGTTTCGGTTGTAATTGCATATTGAAATGTTTCAGTGTAGACTTGTAAGCATTCATCGTAGTGGCATGCGGTTATTTAATCAGTGTATTTAAAGAAGAGTTATTAACATTTGTCGTTCCATAATAAAGGAAGTTAACAAAGTTGATTGTTATGGATCAACCTAATAATTTCCGCATCCTATACCGTCAAATCATTGGAACAATTATTAAATGATTAAGCAGCAAATAGAATATAATGGCAACTTCGCCCATCGAGGATTAGGTGGACGCAGCTGTAACCTTACACAGTCCATCCAAGAAACTGTTACTCTCTTGGCAAATATGGCCACTCTGTGGTCTTCTTGTGGACCCCTGGCCACCTTGGCATACCAGAGAACGAACGTGTCGATCGCATGGCCAAACAGGCCACAACAGCACCACCTTTACCCATTGACGTCACGGAATCGGATGTCAAGTTGGCATTGCACAGGAAGGTGCATGAGGCTTGAAGCACTGAGTGGGGTATGGCAAATGCACCAAATAAGCTTTGGGCAGTGAAGCTGTCCACGGCCCAGTGGAAATCCTCACTGCGGCCAATCTGCCGAGAGTTGGTTGTCCTCTGCCGCCTCTGTATAGGGGAAAACCTGGTTGACCCATGGCCATCTCCTTAGCCGTGAGGCCCCGCCTGCATGTCGGTGTGGAGCAGTGCTGACGGTAGTCCATCTTTTGATGGACTGCCCAGTTTTAGCCATCTTGCGGTGGTCTTTTAACCTACCAGACATGCTACCCTTAGTTTTAGGCGACAATGCCTCCATGGCTAATTCTGTTTATAAGTTTTATTCGTGCCGCTGGTTTTTACAACTCCATCTAGTGGTGGGTGCTATAGCCTGATACCTCAGGTCCCCACCTATCCAGCACTTTTAAAGACTTTTTATGACCCTTATGTACACTACCTAGGGGATTTTAGTTTGTACAGAATGTCTGGCTCATCCTGTTTTATCTCTGTGATCAGCCAGCCATAGTACTCTGCTGTTTAGTTCCAGTTAAGTTAATTACTTTGTTTTACCTCTAGTCTCTTCGTTTTATGTTGTCAGCGAATTGACCATTGTCAGTCTGTCCATTTTGTAAGTTTATTTCCGGAGCTTTGTTTTATTCTTTTTGTTCTTGACAGTGGACTCTTAGCTAGGAACAGGGGAGTAAAGGTCGACGGGTGGTATCCCATGATTCAGTTAGGAGTAATTTTTGCTGCATTTTGCTAACATCAGAGCACCCCCAAACTTTTTTTTTTTTTTTTTTTTTTTTTTTTTTTACAAAAAAAGCACTGGTAATGGACAACTAGTTAGTGGTCACACCAATATAGAAAGCTATACAGTGATTGCAGCACAGTTGGTAAATTACGTGGTTCCTATGAAGGTGCTGTACAATAAGCCTGTGGCGGGACTGGTGGATTGGACAGGTCTTGCAATGGGGTCTTCCATAGGTATATGATACCTATAGCAGTGGACTGGGTTTAGGGTTGGCATAGGGATGAACTAGGATGTTATGGAGGTTGGGAGAGTGTAGGAACACCACTTACAGCGGAGTGGGAAAGGATCTTGGATAGGATGTCTCTCATTTCTGGGCACAAGGACAGAAAATTGAAACCTTGGTGAATAATGCAGTTCAGTTGTTAGAGTCAGGGGTAATACAGCATGACAAGAGGAGCACTCTTTTGTTGATGGTTACTGGTGGTAGAGGGAGGATTTGGGATTATGGGAATATGCAGACTAGGTTTGTGGGGGTAATTTCTGTCTGTGAAGGCCTTTGTGAGACTTTCAGCATATTGAGTCAGGGAGTTCTTGACACTGCCGATAAGGCTCCACAGGCTGTAAGGATGGAATTTTTTGATGTGGAAGGGATTACAATTGTCAAAGTGTAGCTACTTTTCACCAACAGGTAGGTTTAATATGGATGGAGCCATCAGTGAAGTGGAGGTTAACATCCAGGAATGTGGCATGGTCAGTTGGGGAAGACCAGGTGAAGCAGATGGGCGAGAAGGGGTTGAGGATTTGTAGGAAGGAGGATTATGTGTCATGGCCCCGAGTCCAAATCATGAATCTATCATCAATAAAGTATTATTCACATTCTGTGAATTTGAATCATCAATAAACCTGAACTAGACCAGAGGTTTGGTTTTTAGGATTATAGGAATGATTCCTCGAGTTGGCCCATAAACAGGCTGACATAGGAGACTGCCATCTGGTTGCCCACTGATTTGATGGTCATCTCTGTAATGAAGCACGTTGGAATTCATTACCATCAGCTTGCATTACTGAATCTCCCAATACCAATGTTGCATAATAATAGGTACGAATGTGATTATCTAGTATCATTTTCTTTTCCAAAACTTATTGTATTGTTTTTTTTTTTTTTTTTTTTTTTTTTTTCCCCTAATGGGACTAGCTTAAGTTATTTTCTATTATTTGGCATTGCAGAGATTTGTTTAATTAGCAAATATTAATTAGTTCTTGCAATAGGCGTATTGTTGTAGTTCCAATAGTATGCTAATTAGTATTTCTGTTAAGGCTAAGTAAATTCTTTTCTCATAATATTAAAGAAGGTATTATTATGTTTCACAATTAATGTTAGGAAAGTTTTGCCCTTATTAGTTTTGGTATAATTTGTGTTTATTCTGAAGTAAACCTATTTAAATATAACCGATATTTATATATCAATTTACTCAGTATTATTTACATTACCTTTTACTGTAATCAGTTGCATATAATTGTCAACTTTCCCATTATAATTAATTTAATGTACCTAATTAACAATACACAGTTTTCAGTGTCAATTTTTAACTAATATAAATAGGATGCTTTTGCGCCATGTAAAGGAGTCCTGTAATGAGTCTGATTGGAGGCACAATTCACGTCACTCTGAACTCTAATTTGAACAATTATGTAAAAGATCTTCAGTTTTAGGTGCATAGAAAGTGTATCTACAGTTATTATGGAGTAATCCTTTATATTCGTTCCACACTAAAAGTAGACCTTGAACTTTTGTATTCCACACACAAACAGTGTTTAGTATTATTGATGTGTGGAATGTGCATACTGGGTTATAGTGTCTGTTATTAATGAGACTTGTATGCTGACCATAAATGGGAACAATTAGGCACTAATGGAATCATTAAAGTTTTAATGAACTGCAGTTCTACGTGTCACCTACATTATTTGCAGTAGACTAGTTTTGCCCCAAGATGTTCCAGCCAGCCTTTACTGAGAGCGTCAATCAATGAAAACTTCAAGAGGCATTGAATAACGACCCGGTAATGTCACAGTTGGTCCTCTGTCGGGTGAAGATTCATCATTAATAAATATATGAATTAGGAACTTAATGACAAACTGTGTTTTACAAACAGTGCATCATGAATAATGAGGTGTACAAGTCGAAACTGTGATAATGAAAATAATAGTGTGGCACGATGAATATTAGAATGATTGTTAGTGATCTGTGAATAGGAAGAGTGTTATTTTGAAATAATTTTCAAAGCACTGACTCACAAGTTGCTTCTGCTATTGTATTGAGAGCAGTCCTGTTCATCGCCGATTGCCACAGAGAAAACATCATATTTCTAAAGTATAATTATTAAACATCAACCACGGATGATAAATGGGAAAAACTTGATCTGTTTGTGGACAATGGACAGCAGGAAGTGAATGGTAATGTTGTTAAGAAAGAAGTTTGCTTCGATAAGGTGGGCAAAATTGGGGAATAATCAGATACCATAGGAGACAGTGGTTATAAAACTGATTTATATCACTCCTTGTACAGTCAGTCTGATATAAGTGGAAATTTAGATGAACCTCCTGACTGTGCAAAGTTATTATTTTCAGAATTGAGTCAATTTGAAAGTAGCCTAATTCAGAAACTGGAGAAACGCTATAGTAATAGATTAATATCGAAATTCTCCACAGAGATGATAAATTATTTTTCAAAAGAGATAGATTGGCTGGCCAGTACTTACCTTTTTGCTGTACTGCCGATAGTTACACAAAGAAAAAAAAAAGAGGAGGAAAATAACAAGCTTTCGGAATTGAGTTCCTTCTTCAGGTGGAGAGAAGGACGAAAACCAGAGAGGAAAGATCAAGCAGTAAAGAGAAGAAAAGAAAGGAAAGAAAAGATGAGTGAACTGAAATATGCTGAGGGGTGTGGGGAGAGGGGGGTCAAAAACGTTTTTGATTAACAGGGAAAGATGGAACCACACATACACACACACACACACACACACACACACACACACACACAGAGAGAGAGAGAGAGAGAGAGAGAGAGAGAGAGAGAGAGAGAGAGAGAGAAAGAGAAAGAAAGGGGGGGGGGGTAGGAAAGGGATAATGGATAGGTGAGTTGAGGATGGAAACCTAAAATTCATCTGGTCCTTCTCTAAAAATCAAGCCACCTTCCTTGATGTTGATCTTCACCTTGTCGAGTCCTACATCCACACCTCAGTCCATATTAAGCTCACAAATGCAACAGTACCTCCACTTTGACAGCTGCCATCCCTTCCATACTAAACGATCCCTTCCCTACAGCCTGTGCATCCATGGGAAACGTATCTGGTCCAGTAACGAATCCCTCACCACCTGCAACAACAATCTATCAAATGCTTTCCTCTTCCGCAACTACCCTACAGACCTCGTTCACAAGCAGATCTCCCGAGCTGTCCATTTCTCTCCTTCCAACAACAATATTCCTAACCCCAGACCACCCAGAAGCACCCCCTTAGTCACCCAGTACCATCCTGGCCTGAAATGCCTCAATAAATTCCTCCTACAGGGCTATGACTTTCTCAAGTCATGCCTTGAGATGAGATCATCACACCCAACTGTTCTTCCCACACCACCCAGAGTAGCCTTCCGCCATCCTCCCAACCTCTGCAACATCCTTGTCCAACCTTACAACATCCCAAAACCACCCTCCCTACCTAATGGTTCCTATCCTGCTGTAAAACCTGTCCAATTCATCCTCCCACTACCACATACTCCAGCCCTATCACAGCAAAAACCTGCCCTATTCAAGGCAGGGCCACATGCGAGACAACACTTGTCATATATCAACTGACATGTGTCCACTGTGCAGCCTTTTATGTTGGTATGACTACTAACAAATTGGCTGAACGGATGAATGGTCACAGATGGACTGTTTGCCCGGGGGACACACAATATCCTGTGGCAGAGCATGCCCTCCAGCATGACTCCAGGGACTTTGGCACTTGTTACACAACATGTGCCACTTGGATACTGCCAAGTAACACCAATACCTCAGAGCTACGGAGGTGGGAACTTGCCCTCCGACATATCCTGTCTTTCTGCCACCCCCCTGCCCTAAATCTATGCTAACCCCTTCCCCTTTTCCATCCTCCACTCACCTATCCATTATCCCTTCCCTACCTCACTCTGTTATGTGTGTGTGTGGTTCCATCTTTCTCTGTTAATCAAAAACGTTTTTGAAACCCCTCCCCCCACACCCCTCAGCACCATTCAGATCACTCGTCTTTTCTTTTCTTCTCTTCTTTCCTTTCTTTTCTTTCCTTTCCTTCTCTTTACTGCTTTATCTTTCCTCTGGTTATATATATCCTCTTTGGCATGGCTCAGTACTACTACACAGTATTTCTGACTTTCACAATCCTAACACCTCATGACCTAGGTTGTGAATTACCTTTTCCTTCCTTTCCCATTCCTTTTTTTCTTTTTTCTCCCTTCTCTCCACCTGAAGAAGGAACACAGTTCAGATAGCTTGTTTTTTTCCTCCTGTGTATGGTTCTTGCTATGAATAAAGTTTTGTTAATTTAGATGGTCTTGTCAATGGACCCAACTCCCATCCAATTTCCATACTGGTGACCCTGAAGAGTTATTCGTAGTGCAGTTGCATGTTTACCACACCGAGTTTAAGTTTATTTATCACGTGATAGTTCAACGGTTGTTGGCCATGCACCACGACGTCGGTGCCCGTTCATCCACTGCCCGGATTCTCCTTCAGCTTACAAACTCATGTTCCAGCATGTGTTTCGAATGCTACAAACATTAATCCAATTTAGTTACGTGATTTGTTTTCAACTCCAAACTTGACAGTGTTGTGCAACGCTTAACAGACTCTGGCTTCACCACACCAATCATTGTCATCGGAACGAATGCCAACCTCGGGTTTTCTGGTGTTCAGAACATTGTACAGTACTCACACCAGAGGCCTGCTGTTAGTTTGAACAATTTCAATTTGAAAAATTAAATTCACGGTCAGCAACAGCCCTGCCAGTGGTGAACATGAATCTCTCCGCAGGCCACGTGCTCAACCAGCACCTTGCACAATCTGCCCCAGTGAACAATTTTGTGAACCCTGTGGTGCAACCTACTTTTCCTTCAAGTGCAACCTCTTGCTCTTCTACGAACTAATTCTTCAATTCAAGTAAGTTTTTGCGTGCTTCCAGCGCACTTTTTCCTGTGCGCGCAATGTCTGTTACGAACAATAACATTGCATGATGTGTCATGTAACAACTTGTTTCAACTTCTAACAGTGACTTTGTGAACAATCAGAACTTTTATCTGAATGATTATAATTTTGTTAATGTCAACTTTAGTGATAGTGCTTCCAATGTGCAGCCGTGTGTCACGTCACGCTTCCGCATCAGACGCACAGCAGCCATTTTCGCATGCACACATGGCGTGCACATTGCAACTTCTGTGACCAGTACCGCCAGTGCAACCAATCACCTTTTTGACACATACCGGGGTCTCAACTGTGTCAGATGACCGCGTTGTATTGCCAGTTTACCTGTCAAGTGATGTGCTTCCTTCGCAACAATTGGTGCCTCACAACAAATCGCCACAGGCTCCAGTAGTGCTCTCCATCAGCGAACTGCTTATACACACGCCAGTCTCCGTCCAGCCTACTCATTATCTCCCATTCCGACCAGTCCAGTGACCTGCAGAGCATCAACGACGAACTTGTTGAGCCTTTCAACAAGTTCGTCGTTGATGCTCTGCCTTCACACCATTGGCCTCTTAGTATCAACATTGTGGACAATGCCATAGAGCTGCCCATGACTCGATTCCCTGGCCACAAAGAGGCCGTTGCCAACACCATCGTGTCCTCATTTTCCTCCGTGCCGGCACCAGGAGAACTCCATACTGCGGAGAGGGGGCGGGAAGGGGGGGGGGGCTGTGTGGCGGCGATACCTGCTATTGACACCAAAATGTATTAACAGTCATCTCACTCCTGTATGATCTTTTGGCACACAAGCTCACAAGCTTCACCTGCCGCTACCATGCTTAATTCAGTCTGTATTATGTCGTCACTGTGTACGGTTCTTGCTGTGAATAAAGTATTGTTACTTTAGATTTCCATAGTGATATAATTTCAGAAAAAGAATGAAAACTATAAAGAGTAAATAGTACTTCAGTAGATTTCAATAAGAGAACTGAAGTGGAAGCTAGTTGCGAAAATGAAATAGAAACTGTAGAAGAAACTGTCAATGTAAAATTAATGGAAATTAATAATTCCTGTGTACTAATCATAACAGAATTACCTTAAATGAAAAAAGATTGGAAACTGTTGCTAGTGCTTGTGATAACTGATTTCAGTTGGTGCTGAATGACTTTTCATCAGAGAATAAGTTTGACATGTGTTTAAGTGAACATTTGACCATTGAAGATGAATTTACATTCTGTAAGTTAGAAAATTATAATTTGTTAACCAGTTACTGCAGAAGAGTTCACAAGAGAGGTGGTGTAGCTATCTATGCTGGCAGATCAATCAATTGCTCACTTCATAACATAGACCTAGATTGCCTGTATGAAAAACTGAATTTAGAAGCCACTGGTGTAATAATTATCAATATGAAGCTAATAGTAGTGTCACTGTACAGATCGCCCAGTGGAATTAGTAGTATATTCTTAGGAAAAATAGACATCCTCTTATGTGCACTAGCAAAGAACAGATTTAACAATTATGACAATTTAGTAGGTGGTGATTTTAATTCTGTTTTTAATATGTTAACCAATAAGCACAGTGTTACTAAATTGAGAAACTTGTTCTAACGGTTCAATTTGTAGTATGTTAATTATAAACCAACTAGGGCACTAGCATGCTTAAGCAATACATTTATTAATTTTAAATGTACCCAGGACCAATGTGTTGTAACAATGTTCGTATTTTCTGACCATGATTCAGTGCACTTAATATATGATAATAGGTCTCAGCTCAGCCAATCTTAGTGCTACCTTGAGCAAATCCAAAATGATTGTCAATAGGCCTATGAGTGATGGTAAAATTAACGAACTCAATAAACCCCTTGCAAATAGATACTGGTTTTCCCGGAGAAATGATAGAAATAATTGTCTATTGAATAATGAGACAGGTAAGATAAATTTTGAATGTTTTTTTGACTGGTAGGAGACCGGGGGGTGAAACCCAGTATGTCAATGGCGAAGTCAGATAGTGTAGCCGGCGGCTGAAGACGACGTCCCGTCCTGGAGTGGAGGTGCAGTACTTCGTCAGCAGGCAGGAAGGCCTGACAGAGGCATGTAAATTGCCACACGCAGCACTTGTACTCAACTTAAAACGGTGCACCACACAAATTTTTGCACTTCCTCCCTCAACATTGTCATACGTGAGAACCACACATGCTGTATCACCATTGACGACAACAGATAATTTATGTATGTCATCAGGATGTACATTTGTTGTGAATCCTTGGGTGGCACCCGAACAACCAATGGGAGGGCGGCAGGGACGTGTGGGGGAAGGCATGGCAGGGCGAAGCGTCCGCCGAGAGAGGTGTGGCAGGTGCACCAGACTGAGTGGGCGACAACCTCGGGCGATCAGCTGATGGTTGAGGGGGTGTGGCTGAAGGTATCAGAGGCGACGAGGAGCCAGCACGGCTTCATCGGCCTGATGAAGAACTGTCACACGAAGATGGTAAAACAATGGTAGAATCTGAGTGGTTGGCAGCTCGACTGTGAGAACTGTGAGGGGTGAAACCTCAAGAAGATTGACCAATCGAATTAGAGGAAAGCGGAGAAGAAGCAGTGCTTGGCAGAGAAGCACGCTGTGGAGAGTCAGTACCCAAATGTATGGTATGAGAAGGTTAATGGCCACTCGGAACTCGGAGCAGGAGTGGGAGAAGTAGGGGCAGAATCAGTGAGGTTCGCCTCAGGCTCAATGAAAGCTTGTTTCACTTGGTTGAGTGAGACTATAGTTACAGAGTCTTTTATGAGAATGTCCATGTTATTCTTGGAGCATTTGAAAACTTTGTAAGGACCTGTGTAGGGTGACTGAAGTGGGGCTTTGAATCGTCTCTGAGAAACACATACTCACAAGAGTCTAGTGTGTGCAGTACATACATACACAAAGGTGAACGAGTAGCTGGAAGTGGCAGCTGAATTTTGCTGCAGTGCAAGCGCACTTGCTTGAGAAGTGAAGGGAGCTCAGAGGGCCATGGAAGCAGGGTGGGAGCGACTAATTGTCTAGGCAAAACCAGAGGTTGGTCATACGCAAACTCGGCTATGGAACCCTTGAGATCTTCCTTGCAGGTCAAATGTAAGCCAAGAAGCACGAAGGGCAGTGCTTCAGTCCATAGTGAACCATGGAAACGCAAGGCAGACTTTAAGTTACAATGCCATCACTCGACAAGCCCATTGCTTTGCGGGTGGTATGCAGAAGTATGAATTTTGGCAATACCACACATTTTGCGTAAGTCAGAGAAAACTTAAGACTCGAATTGTCGTCCCTGATCATTAGTGAGGTAAACAAGTGAGCCAAATCGAGAGAGCCATGAGTCTAAGAATGCTCGACTTACTGTCTCAGAGGTAATGTTCAGAATAGGCACGACCTCAGCCCACCGAGTCATGACAGTTACTGTAAACAAGTAATGGGCCTACGAGGTCCACATGAACATGATGAAACCTTCATCACACCACAATAAGTCAAATAGGCCAGGAACAGTAGTGCTTACAGGGGTGAGAAAGGAGCTGTGGTCTGAAATTAACTGCATAGTATCGGGGTCTGCCGATTGCAACCAAGGTAGGTCCGTTAAGTCAGTTAAGGTTGTGACAGCACCCACGCGAGATAGAAAATCAATAATCACATTGTCTACTCCTCGGATGTAGCAAATGTAATTTGTAAACTGCAAGATATAGTTGATGTGACGTAAGCACTGAGGAGGCGGATCAGCCGAAGGATTTTTATGGCAGAAGCAAATGGCTTGTGGTCAGTGAGCACATAGAAATCGCGTCCCTCAACATCAGTTCTGAAATGTTTTATGGCCTTGTACACTGCAAGTAATTCTCTGTCGAATACTGAGTATTTCTTTGGTGCATTGTTTAGCTTTTTCGAGAAAAACTGCAGGGGAGTCGTAATGTCATTGTATGTCTGACTCAGTACTGTGCCGACAGCACTGTCACTAGCATCGGTAGTGATAAACATTGTAGCATCTGCACATGAGTGAGCAATAGTGACAGCGGTGGCCAACAGCTGTTTGAGTTCGTTAAATGCCTTGTCCATGTCCGGTGTCCATGGGACCTGGCAGGTACCAGAAGTATGTGGGCCAGCAAGTGCATCTGTGAGGGGAGCGTGCACAGCAGAAGCGGCTGAAAAATGTTTATGGTAATAATTTACTGTTCCGATGACCCTGCGTAATTCCCTGTAGGTCTGGGGGCATGGCATCTGGAGAACAGGTTTGATCTTGTCCTGCGGTGGTGTCAGACCGTCCGACAACACAACATAGCTTAGGAATGTGATGGATAACTGGTTCAATTGAGTCTTTCTATTGTTCAGTTCAATACCAGTGGCTGCTGAAGTATCTGTCACAACTTGAACACGCTCCTTACGCTGTTCCAAAGTAGAAGCAAAAGCCAATATGTCATCCATGTATACGAAACATTCTAAATGTGATAGTTTGATGAAATGTTGCTTCGTTTGGGAGGCATTTTTTCAACCCAAACATCAAAAATTTGTATTGAAACAGCCTGAAGGGAGAGGTAATGGCAGTCTTTTCAATACCCACCGGAGCCATAGGAATCTGATGAAATGTGTGCTTGCAGTATAAAACAGAGAAGTACTTTGCGCTTCAAGCGCATGATTGAAGTCTGCAATGTGTGGGACAGGGTATTTATCAATGATGGTGCAGGTATTAACACCTATAGTCCCCGACCATACGCCAAGTAGGCCTACCGACTTTCTTTTTGATCAAACAAGATAGGACTAGCCCAGCAACAGGAAGAAGGTTCAATGATACCCTTTTGTAATAGATCATTTAATTGTTCTTTTGCAATCTGCATAAATTTGGGCATGAGGTGTTGTGATATGGGCGGCCAGTCGGTAAGGCGTAACCAATGAACTGTGCCGTTAGTGACTACTACAATGCGCGGCGCGAGACGACCGTCAGATGTCCATGAGACGGAGCATGTGATGATGGACGAGCGAAGCTGTGGCACTGAGGGTGCAGAAGTACAGGTGTGCCAACCGCTCGTAGTC